>OZ007562.1:122913097-124113097 GCA_963931875.1 Pollenia griseotomentosa | reverse complement strand
TTGTTATATTGCCTGTTATTGCTGTAGTTAGAAAATGTGTTGTTATTTCTATTGTTATTTTGAGGTTGATACCGTGGTTCCTCTCTTCTGATATGCAGAATTTCGTTATGCGTTGCCTTCTTTTCATTTTCAATTTCAATTGCAAGGTCGGATGCTTCTTGTAATGTAGTCGGTCGGGCCGCGTATATGGTCGACTTGAAACACTCATTTAAACCTTTCTTGAATGTATCTAAAGCAAGTTTATTATTTAATCGAACTATTACGTTTTTCTCAGCTTCTGAAGCTTGATTTCCTAACTCTTCTATGCCTAACTTATTTAGATTGTCAACTATACCCATTATTTTCTCCTTATACGAATTAATAGACATTTTCCCTTGGAATAATGTATTAAGTTTAGTTTGTAACTCTGGAATTGTTTTATTGCTTCTATATCTTTGCTCTAATAGCTTCTTGAGGGCTTCGAAATTTTCAGGTTTTGCATAGCTTCCAATTGCTGTTCTGACTTGTGAGGATAATTTAGCATGATAAACATACTGAAGAAAATCTATTTTTGCTGTGTCTGATAGGGTCTTATTTATTAATTCTGCTGTTATTATAAAACTTTCTAACTCAATGTAATTACCTGTAAACAAAGGTAATGCTTTTGCAACTGTTTCTAAATTAAACGATGCCATGTTTATATGTTTTGTTTCTAATGGTTTCTTTATACTATTCTTTAGGTATTCTTCCACGAGTTTGTAAAGATTATGAAACTCTAATTTTAACGCTAATTTTCTTTCTGTATCTTCCTCTTCTAACTCTATTAGTTGAAACTCACTTTCTAAATTTTCTATATATTCTAATTTATTTAATACCGTTGACTCGGTATAGGTTCTGCCTGGACTCTTTTTCAAGTTCCTCCAGAATTCCTTCAAGATACTTAATTTCTCTTCCATATATGTATATTCTAGATTTATTTATAAGTAAAAATTAATTGATTTATTATTTTCTTTATAATTTATACATTAGTTGTACTTTTACTGCTATTACTATTTCTATATTTAAAAATATCCATTAATTCTATAACTACAAATAAAGTTTTAACATATTCCGGCACTAACTCTTCTGTGATTTGTGCATTTACATTGTTCATAATATTTTACTGTATTCATTTCTACATTATTTTTAGGTTTGCTCATTGTAGGATTCAAAAACCAAAAACTTGGATAAACGTCCATTAATATTTATTGTTGTTGTAATAAAGGAAAAGTATCTTTATTATTCTATTTATTTTTCTATAATTGATATTCGTCTCTTCAATTATTGATTAGTCTGAACTTTTCTTATTGTCTTAAATTAATCTATCTTTTTATATAAACTTATTCTTCTGGTGACATTTAGATTTCAGCTTCAGCCTCTTCTGTATTAAATTATACAAATGCTGTGAAATAAAAGTCCATTGGTAATTTAATTTATTTTTGACGACCTCTCTTTTTCTTCTCGTGCCATTTAATGCTTGACAGGAAACGCATCATTTCTTGGCCTAATTGTAGAATTATCGGTCCTAGATTGGCAAAATTATTGGTCCTAGATTAGGGCAGGATCATTACCTATTGCGGAATAATTACCAATACCGGCAGGATCTAAAAAAAAATATGGTCCGAGTTGGCAGGATCGCCATGTAGTGTATGTTGGCAGGATCGCCATGTAGTGTATGATGTTGACAGGATATTTGCCCTATAGCCCAATATAATTTTATGCAGCTGTAGGGTACCAGCTCGATGGTCAGGCGTTCTTAGCGAACTGCCAAATTAGGAGACTAAAAATAATTCAACTAGGCAACAAGTGCCACTTTATGTTTTCAAATCTAAAGTCTGCTTTATTTGTGGGCTACTGCCCTTTTTATACTAATTTTACAATATTGCTTACTTATTCTAACTTTTAATATTAATTCTTACAATCTATACTTCTCTTTCAGTACCATGGAATTAATATGGTTTTTCCTTATGCACAGTGCTATGACCAATCAGAATGCATGAGTAAGGAATGTACTCATTTTCGTTAGACAATCCAAATTCATGTCACTCACATTCTGATTGATCTGCTTTACCATTATATTGACTCATGTTCGAACACATTGAGTTATTTGGGTAAATGCCGTTATTTGATCTTTTATGTATGGCATTTACCCTACAGTAATTGGGGTGGCATGTATGCATTTTAGATTGGTTATTGGGTAAGCAGTGGACGCTTATAAGGTACACTACACTATTTCGAATTAGTTTCAGAGTTTAAAGATATTAAAACTGACCCAGATGCATTTATACATGAATTTAAACTTCTTGAGAGTAAAGTAAATGACACGAATTATGAACACATATTTTAAATTTCGAATGCTGAAGATTTTTGGCGTGAAATAGGAACATTGAAAAATAGATTTGATAAATATACCTATATATATATATGTATACTCAAACTTGTACAAATTGATCTCTCATATTTTTACGTTGTCACATAGTAGTGCTTCTGCTAAGCGCACAGAAAAATATAGAAATTGATTTCAATTAAAAAATTTGTGATATTACTTAAAAAATTAAATAAATTTGCACCAGTAAGCAAATTAATAGTATCAATTAAACCAGTTAATAATATTAATTAAACGTTTGATTCACTTGATTAAATAATTAATTCAGATGATTAAAATTTTAATTAAAACTGATTATATTTTTGATTAATGCTTTAATTGGTGAAATTTTTTCTGTGCGTGTTTTTACTAAGTAAGCTTTAATCAAAAATAAAGTAACAAATAGGCTAAACACATTTTACGAAAGTATGGACGCGTTTTAAAAACAATTAATTGTAAAATTTGTATATAACTGACCATTATCATATACGTAGCACAGGACGACATTGAAAAAGTTTGTTTAACCATTTCAACTGATTCTTATGTTTTTGGAATGCTAAAGACGAATATGAACACAGTTTTCTCCCATCACGTCACATTTATCAGATACACCAATTATTGTAATTTCGGAAGATGTTTTGTACCTCATATTCGGCCAAAGCATTCCAAAAAACATAAGAATCTGGTGCAATGGGCAAATAAATTTCTAAAAAGTTTTTAAATGTCTACCTGTGCAATATAGTGTCTTAAATAAATCAAAGAAAATGTATTCTAAAGAATAGTACAAGAAATATATTACTAAATGTATATGGGCATTTCCCCAGAATGGTCTACCAGGATGAAATAATAAAATGTTGATAATCATCGTCTTCTATTGTTTATTATTATAAAAAAATCTATGTTGTTATAAAAGAATGGTTTCATAGCATATCTCAGCTGTTTTACTTGCAGAAATTGCGCTGGAAACTGGAAAATTTTATATTTTCTTATATTTTCTACTTCTAAAGACATTTTTATGTACTTATTTTACATGCAAAAAATATGTTATGTTTACACTCTTTCTTCATAATCTCTCCATTACAATCAATTGTAAATTGAGTATTAAGTTGCTTGTTAAGGAAATTTGAAGATATTTATGGGAATCTGCATGATGATAATAATAAAAAAACATATGGAAAAATCGTACGTTCGCGACCCGTACTTTCGCGACCGGTACATAAGCCAATTAAACAAAAACCAGAAGAGATATTTTATTTTGTAAATACTGTATGGAGACCTTCATTAATACACTTTTGAAATAAATTAATCACTTTTGAATATTCCATTCCATTACGCAGATTTTTACATTTCAATACGTCAGCCAAAGTTGACTTCTATTTTGCGTACGTTCGTGACCACATGTTTATAACTCTTATTATGAAAACTTAAACTCGATGAAATCCATCTTTTGCACTAAACATACATCTACCCAAATGCATCAAAAGCGTACGAACGTACGTTCGCGACCCCAGGAAATGCCCATATATAAAACACATTTCATAAATATCTTCTATTTGCTGCAACAATGTCATTATCCAAAAAACATGTTTGGCAGAAAACCAGTTTAACGTTTTTCAATTACAAAAACATTAAAGTAAATATTTTATAAAAATTACTTCTCGATACAATTTCTTACAAAATATTTATTTTAGTTTTTATACCATTAAAAATTATACATACGTAAGAAATACATAATGTAATGTACTAATTTTAATTTTAAAAGATGTGCCCCTTTTTTTTTAAAAAAATCCACTTTTTGGTGCCACTTATTTTGTAGATATCCCCTTTTTTTGGTACTTTTTGAAAATATCCGACGGTAACACTGTTTATAATTTGAGGAAAATACTTACAATACTCACAATGATTCAACTCATTAAGCTCATCCATTTACCGTTTTAACACAACAGATAAAACACAACTTCATAATCAGCGCTGCAAGATAAATTTGCCGAAAAATCGTCCACTTCATACATGTAACTTTAGTAAACTGTAATTGCCAAATCGCCACTTTGCTATTTCGGGGACAGATCTGGCAGCCTCGCATTTTGCTTCGCCTATATACATTGAGTTGAGTAGATTCTAAATCAACCACTACAAATGTTGCTAAAGGCCGTTACACACTATCCCACAAAGTCTTACGTATTTTTCAAAAATGCTTCCCTGCTACTTTTATTCTTTGAACATTTTTAAAAAACAATAACAAATTATCATGACAGGGTTGCATTTTCGTAAATTACTAAAGACTTTGTGGGATAGTGTAAAATGGTCTTAAGTATGAGTACGATGAGTAAAATAAAACTTTTGAGTGAATATGAGTTTGAATAACATTGGAATAAGTATGAGTGCGTATAAGTATAAGAATTTATGAGTCATGATTTAGCTCTACTCACTTTTTCACTACTCATTGCTGATCTCTGGTACACATGTAAAAAATTTTTCTGTTATACGTAAGCGTAAAGCGCCCCATCCAATTAAATATTATTGTATATGTTATTCGCCATATTATTTCTATATGGCCCTATATTATTCACTAAGTTGCACAATGGTTTCAATTAAAATATGGCGCAACTCTTATTAAAAAAAAAAAAAACATAACCTTTAAAGCAAAACAACATAGAACGTTGATGCAAACACATTTCACAGTATGGTGCACTTCTTTTCTGATTTCGATTCTTGCCAATATATTGTGTCACCTTCGACTATCGCAAATCCATTGGCTTTAAAATTGAACAGTTATACTGCAAATGTATGAACCGCTTAAGGTAAAAACGTTTTTTAGTATTTTCTAAAAAAAAATATTTGAAATAGTTCATATATTTATGAATAAGTTAATAAATTAAAAATGTTATTTGTGTTTTATTCAGACTTTTACATATTTTACATACTTAGCAACTACCAGTTGATTTTAATAGATTTTTTTTTTATCAAACTTGAAACAGTTTCTACGAGTAAACGATTTCTTCCTTTTTTTTACATCATTTTGCATTTGAAAATGTGCGTTCAATTGATGTTCAGAAATGAGGTATCGATAAAAAAAACCAAAAGCAATATGTGAAATGTCAGCAAACATTAGTTTCGTTCTTAATTTTGGCTATATTTTTCCAAGAAATTTAAATATATTCAGTTCTAAAATGCTTTATTTCTAAAAGATCCGCTAGAACACGGAATTAAGAATTGATATTATTATGTATGCATAGTTTTCTTTATCGTTTGTAAATAACATTAACAACAACAGACAAAAGTATTATCCTAATAGTTTTTTCGGAAACAATATTTTCTGGAGTGAAGCTGATTATCACTTGTAAGGTTTTATGTTCAAAACAAAATTTAGTTCTTAATGCTTCGAAAATTGTCGAATAAAACGATTTCGTCGTTTCTTTTACTTTATAAACCATTTCCTTAGGATAGCATGTTTCTATAAATATGGTTTTCATTTCAATTTTCCACTAACGTATTATCCTATGCATTCTTACCACTTGTAAGAATATATATCCCATTCTGGAAAGCAAAATATTCATCCTGCCGTCCACGCTTTGCATTTCAATATTAACGTCGTTAATAATTTTTTAAAAACAACATAAATTTTGCAACAAGCACATGATAGATAACCTAAGGCTGCTATCAAAATGATCACATCACAGTTAAAAACCTCAAAGTATATTAAAGTACTGAAAACAACGCGGGGGTCCTGCGGTATTTTCAATATGAAAAAGTACTGAAAAAAGTACCAAAGTACTGAATTTTTCAACATTGTTATACGTTATCGCTTGGATTTTATTTATAATTATTTAAAAAACTAACGCTGCTTGTTTTGTTTATGTAGAAGATGAGATGTTTATTTTTATAAAAATTGCAAACTGATTCGAAGAGAATTTAATTAGCAGTAAAATATTTTTTTGTGGCGAATTTAATCGAAATACCAACATAGCAGTCTTTATTGAAAAGAAGTCTTTATGTGGTATATGTGAAATTATATTCCCATTCTCACTTCGTCCTTAGTTTAATTTAAAATGTATTTTTACCGAATTGTATCAAGTTATCTACAAAAATGCAACTTGTATTTCGCACACAAGATTAACATGTAGAGACGACGAGTCAGACGGACGGATGGACATCGTAAGATCACTTTAAAAAGTGATTTTGAGTCGATCGGTATACTAAAAGATTGGTCCAGATTTCTATGTATTACACACATCGCCAAAAACGAATATTTTTCCTTAATTTTTGCTTATTTATAACAGTTTAAAGTTTAAAATAACATTTGTCTTAAGTAAAAACCTGCTTTGTCTTACAATGTTCGAGTAAAAATTAAATGAAGATGGCGAAATTGAATCAACACGTTAGATATTTATTAACAGTATTTTTCGTTTAGCTGCATTTCACTTAACTGCATTTCTTGCCTATCTGCACAAAATAAAAAGCATTGTGTGTGATGGCAATGTTTATTTTTAATACAAAATATTATTTTTAAGTGCCTCATAAAAACAAAAAAAAAAAAACATTATTGTCAGTGTCACAGACTGAAAATTTTAATAAATCCCGTAGTTAACGAAGATGGGACGTTGTGTTTCTGTTTTCCATATATTTTTTTTTTTAAATACCTAAATGCTGTATTCATCAAAAAAAATGGATTTCAAATGTATTTTAAGAAAAATTTGCCTTAAACACATTTCAAACTTATTTTATTTTTTATGAATATGGTAGTACATGTGTACATAAATACATACAAATGTGAGATTTCTTGTCAAGTGACCCAATTTTTAATCGGTGTTTTCCGATTTGGATGTAATTTGCACCAAGGTTAGTCATATTTATTGGATAGTAGTTTAGACACAAATCAACAAGATCGGTCAAAAAGTTTCTGCGTTAGAGGGGGTCAAAGTTTGACATTTTGGCCATACAGGTGTTCTTTCTCATTCATGTAACTTATTACCAGGGAAACCAGAAATATGCTCTAAAAAACTCGTTTAATGCGCATTAAATATGCAGTAAAAACTTGAAAATTGTTAAAAATATGCAAAAAAAATTCAAAAATTGCTAGTTTCAAAACAAAATATTCAAGAATTTGATAACAGTTCCATTTAATCAAAACAATCCTAAAATTATAACCGGTAAAGCCCAAACAATTTAGTATTTACAAACGAATTTTCAAAATTTTACCCTATTTGGAAACGATGAGCAGTCATCGGCTCTAAAAAAATAAACAAAGTACTGTTAAGAGGTTAAAATTCATATAAGAGTTATTTGTGCCGAATTCTATCTAGATATTGACATCCATATGAGATTTTTTGTCTTAAAAGGGGTTTTAAGGCAGGTCCTTAAATTGTTTATTAATTTTAACATTTAAAAGGAAGCTTTTTATAGATGGGAGTTTTGGGCAAATGTGAACTGATTTGAAAATAAGTTAATTTGCAGTAAACTATTTTTGGGGATTTAATCTAAATATCAACATAATAAGATGGTTTACGGACAGAAAGGGTCTAATTTGGAAAGATGTTTTTATGGGGAATATGTAAAATTATAGACCGATCCTCACCATTTACATAGACTTCGTTCTTAGTACAATTAAAATTTGTCAAATTATCATCTACAAGATTGTAAATTGTACTATGCGCACAAAATTAACATGGACAGGCATTACCGTTGGCCAGACTGCCAAAATTTCGCAAAAAATAATTTTTTTTCTTTGCTGCGAAAGCTTTTGGAGGCATTTAAAAAAATGTATCAAAATATGCGTCAAAACGGCAAAATATGCGCTATAAACTTAAAAAATGCTGCAAAAATGGTATTTTAACCAAATTATGCAAAAAAATGCTGCAAACGGTAAAATATGCAAAAATATGCACTAACAAATCGATGCCAAAATTCATAAAAAGCTATAAAATGGATTAATATAATGTTTCTGCCTTCATTGGTCGCACAAGGAAAAACATGCAATTGCATATTTTTGGTTTCCCTGCTTTTTACCTATGGATGTTAGCAAAAGTTGTCCCAAGTAGTTTAGATAGCTTTTTTATCAATCTGTTTAAAAATTTTTTTTTTGTTTTTTAAATTTTTTTTTTTTAAATTTAAGACTTTTTTTTTTGTTTTTTCCTTTAAGGTAGTTTTGGTCGCTTTTTGGGATGCGAGTGACTTTTTTTTTTTTTTTTTTTTTTTATTTTTTATAATTTATTTTCTATTTATTATTACAATTTAACAATATTTTGCCTCAGCGCCGAATTTGGCTTTATAGAGGCTAAAGGGCAACTATTTACATTTTTCCACAAAGATATTATGAATATTAAAATATAAAAAAAAAAAAAAAAAAAGATATGTTAACTACATGTCTAAATAAATATGTACATATATACAGTTTTTGAATTGTTTTATGTATTAATTTGATTAGATCTAAGAAGTATTTCTGTGTGTTCCAACAAGTGTTCTTTTAATTTATTTTTAAAAGTTGATATTAACGGAATAGTCTTTAAGCTTTCTGGCAATCTATTATATTCAGTTGGTCCACTAAAACCAATGCGTTGTTTAGTGAGTTCAAGACGACATCTTATAGTATGCAAATTACTTGACTGTCTCGTAATTACTTGTGTTATTGATGTATTCCGGGGAAATGAAATAGTATGTGAGCCAATTGCTTTTAAACACTTAAAAACATATAGCAGTAACTGTTGCTTATAGAGTCCTCTTACAGGAAGTACATTTTTGGCATAGTCTTGATATAGATTTATTGTCGGAAACCGTAATGGTAGATTGAAAACGATTTTCAGCGCCTTATTCTGAGCTGATTGCAACGTCTTTAAGCTAGTGTTTGTTCGACACCCATAAATCATAGGAAGGTATGTTAAATGCGAATGAATTAAGGACTGGTAAAGTAGAAGTTTGGTTTTAGTATCCAATATATTTTTAAATTTGTAAAGAATTCCAATTCCTGACGAAATTTTTGCCTTTATCCTATTAATGTGGTTATCCCATAGTAAATTTTGACATAAATATATGCCCAGATATTTAACATTTGCAGATTCACATATTAAGTTGCCATCAACATGTACTTTCATAGGCTCTTCATTTCTGCCAATATAAGGTTTGAATCTGATAAATTAAGTCTTATTTCCATTCAACAAGAGTTTGTTTATCCTAAAAAATTCAGATAAAATTGCTGCATCGTACTCAATCTGCACTTGTAAGACTTTTTCGTGCTGATATTTATAGAACAGGCATATATCGTCTGCATACATAAACAAATGTCCATTAAATTTTATGTTTTTTAAATCGTCAATATAAATTTTAAATAACAGTGGTCCAAGCACACTTCCTTGCGGAACTCCACACCGTACATTAAACACGCCACTTTTTGAATTATTTAATTGAACGAATTGCTTTCTTCCCTTTTAAATGTATACTTATGTATAACAAAAATAATTTCTAACTCTAGACGAGGGTTTTTCAATATTTAGCATATGGGTAGTTCCAGCGAAAAGTCTACTTTTTGTAACGTAACGCCAGAAGTAATTTAAATTGTTTTTATATTTTAGTGTAAAGCGCAACTAGCTCTACATTTAGCAACAAAAGGGATAACGGTTGAACAACATGGTCCTAAAATACAACCATATTTGCATTCTGGCGTAACATTAAAAAAAGTAGACTTTTCGCTGAAAATGCCCATATTTACCTTAAAACGAGCAAAGATTTTAAAATTTGATAGCTTGAAAAATAAATCTATATAAGTCAAAAGTTTACTAAAAAAGGTTTTATACAAAACGTCTTGCTCAATTCGCAATCTTATTTATTTTTGTTAAAACTGCAAACTCTTAGCGTCGATTGCTGTAATTTTTTTTTGAATATAGTGCTACTTCATTACTTTGTATATATAAAAACCCGTTTTACAAATTTGTCTTCTTCATTTACTTTTTTTACATTTTGGGGTACAAATATCACCACACGTTAAAATGAAAATGCTCATATGCAATGTTCTTTCTCATTCATGTAACTTACTACCTATTGATGTTAGCAAAATTTGTCCCAAGTAGCTATTTTATCAATCTTTTGAAATTTTTTTTTTTGTTTTTGTAATAATTTTTTTTTATTTTTTTTTTTATCTTGAAGGTTTTTTTTTTTTTTTGCTCAGAAGAAAGCTTTCGTTTTTTCCTATCCAATAGGACTATTCTTGATGCAAATTTCATTCAAATCAGAAAACATCGATTAAAAAATTGGATCTCTTGACATGAAATCCCCCATATGTATTTATTTTAATGCTTAACAATCTTTTTAATTTTTTGAAATTAAATTAAATAAAACTTTAAATAACATTATCGTTTTCATAAACATATCTGTGGCCGTATGGAAAAACTAGATAACTCCATTTTTTGAAAACAGGAGAAAAATACTTTTAAAGTTTTAAACATATTTCGGTAGTTATTTAATATAAATTAATATTACTATGCATGAGCATTAAACAAAACATAATTTTAATAATGTTAAAGATTTAAAGTTAAAGAAAACCGAAAATCGATGTCAGTTATCTAGTTTTTTCGAAAAAACTTTTTTTTCAAGGTTGAATTAAGGAGAAACCATGGAATTTTTTAGCAAATCTAGTTAAACAATCTTGATGGTGCTTCTAATGTAAAAAGAAGGGGCATACGAGTTCCTGTGAACAAAATTTCAGAAGCCTCACATAGCAAAATTTCAGCTCATAAAAATATCTGACCTCAGATCTTACCATCTCTCAAGTGTATTAAATGTACGTTTATAATGTTGACGATCCTGTGTGTGAGAGCAAGTATCGAAATTTTTTTGCAAAAACAGGACTCTAATTCATAATTCAATAATTGCGTGCACACAGCAATGCATTGTGTTTTTTGCTTCAAAACTAAAATATGAAAAGGATGACGAGTATAATAAGACAATCAGATAAGATCAAGCAAATCATCACGATTCAGTACATTTAGCATACTTGATGAAATCAAAAGACAAACGCATATCTTAACAATCAGCTGGGGCTAAAATTATATGCTCATTTGATTTGCAGCAATGTTTACGAACACCTGCTATACAGACTTCTGTAGCATTTTATAAACGAGCATTGTGGACGTTCCACCTGACAGTCAACAATAACACTTCTTCAGAGATAAAATGTTACATGTGGAATGAAACTGTTGCCAGACTTTATCCGTGAGTCATGTCATTTTGTACTCAGGCTGCTGGTTTGGACAGAACAAAAACAAACCAATGATCGGGATGTTATCTATAAGCTTGGCAAACCATCCGACATTTAAACTGCTTGGCCACAAGTTTTTAGAGCCCGGGCACTCGCATATGGAATACGACACCGATCATTCTGTAATAGAGAGAGTAAAAAAACGTACGTCCAAAGAAATTCATTGTCCGGAAGGTTGGTACCAACTAGTCAGAGAGGCAAAAAAGTCAATCCTTTTCAAGATATTGTTTTGAACAAATCATCAATTTACAGCTACGACGAACTATTTAAAGGCACTTTGGTCATACCGAAACGTTTTAATAAGAATACACCCTTTATAATCAGCAATGTAAAGTTGCTGCGGTGCACTAAAGAGAAACAAGGCATTGTTATGTACAAAAATGCTCTTTCTGAAGAGGAAGGTTTGTTCTTAATTAGACATAAGACAAAACACAGACTTAAATTTAGATAACTATCTTGTGCAGTGCAGCCCTCTTGCAATCACGAAAGAAAAGAAGAATGATTTGATCAGCATTCTACCGCTTTTACCATCAGACTTTCATTCTTTTTATGAAAAGCTACCCATAAATTACAATACGACTAACATTAACGTAGATCCAGACCTTGACCTCATGCAAATGCAGACTGAGTTGGAGGAAAATATTCCAGAAGGCAGCACGAAACAAAATAAAAAAAGCAAAACGTGATCGAGCAATCGGACGAAGATCTCGAAAACTCAGAAATAAAAACTTTATAAAACATACTGAAATATATAATACGTGGTAACACAAAACGCTGAATTGAAAATTCATTTGATCAGGCAGCTGCGATTGTGTGAGCACATTTAAACATTAAAAAGATACCTACATATTCTGCTAAAAGCTTGTTATACCCTCCATCACCACTAGTGGTGAATGAGGGTATACTAAGTTTGCCCTTCCGTGTGAAACTTTTTTATTATACATCTCAGACCCCATAAAGTATATGAGTAGGTGAGATGCAAAACTCGTTCGGTACAATATTTTCCAATTTTAGGAAAATGCGAAAAACATATAGCGCCGGATTTAATGGACCAAATTACTTGAACTTTTTTGATTTTGAAGTGTTAGCCATTCTTGATTAATAGCTCAACAGTTGAAAATTTGAAACCAACTGAAATATAGAAAAATAATAGATTTAATTTTGTAACGAACGAGGTTTGCTACGAATTTTCGAAAGAAACTAGTTTGGCTACGATCTATATGGGATCGAACTAGTTTTGCAACGCACTTTAGCCCACCAGGAAAATTAATCATTGAACTTGGTATATTTTGAAAGTTATATAAATTTATTAAAACAAGGCAAACAGTGCTAAAAAATGTTACAATAGTTCTGTTGGTGGGAGATAAACTACCCTAAGTAACATCTTTTTCAAATTACGTTTTTTATACAGTTGGAATCGGATGTGTAAATTCCGTTAAGGCCTATCTAATGAAGTTTTCGAGATAGAAAAGCTAAAAACAAAACCAAGTCCAACTTGCTTAGATACAAAGGGAATCAAGTGTACTTCGATTTGCTTACCACTGGATTTGTACACAATCAGGAGAATGTGCGTAGGGGCAAAGAACATCAATAATACTTTATTGTAAATTGTAAAGTGAGGTCTTTTGTTTTCAAAATAGAAAAATAATTAAAACACTGCCATTTTGGTCCTTTTTTTTTATTTAGTCAAATTTTTCGACCAACTTTGCTAACCATTCTCAGGAAAATAAAATATATTTTTAGTTAAACATGCGGATGCTTCTTCAGTTGTTACTTGTAAAATTTTGTATAACACATTTTGAAGAGAAAAGTAAGGTAACAAAAAATTTGTGTAAGTCTTGAAATAATTTTCGGAAATAGTATCAATACCAACTTGGGAGATAAAGAACACGAAGTCCACCATAAAAGGTAATCGTATGTTACCTTATAGATGGGGTGCAATAACGCCTTACGAAATAAGGCCTTTAAGGCTTTATTCAATTCCAATTGAGAAATAAGGCCTTTATTGCGAAAAGGGCTTTATTGCACTTTGAAAGTTACATAAGGCCTTTATTAAAATTTAGCCAATGGTGCAATAAAGCCTTTATTTTATTTTGTGTATGCACTATGTAGGAAAAAGCCACCTAAATCTTCACCTAATACAGTTTTTCTGCGTGGCGGCCGATCTAAGGTGGTTTTCTTCTCCATAGGACGCGGCAGGTGGCTTCGCTGAATACAGTTTTCCTGCGCGCGTCTCATTATCTTCCGTAGTGAAATTTTTTTATAATTGTTCAATAAAATATAAGAAGAATAAGAAATTTTATTGCTTCATTTAAAAAGAAATTTAAGTGAAATACGACCTTTACGGCTTGATTTCACTTTCAAAGTGAAATAAAACCTTTTTGGAAATAAGGGCCTTATTTCACTTCCCATTGAGAAATAAAGCCTTAAAGGCCTTATTTCGTAAGGCGTTATTGCACCCCACCTACCTTATATGACGTTTTTTTATAACCGATATCATTGACATAAAAAAAACATATTAGTCATAAAAAATATTCGGGAAAGGCAAATTTTTATATTTACAATTTTTGCGGTCTTTTGTAAAGTTTTCAAAATGAGGCTTGGTGTAGTATTATCTCCCTTGGTGTAAAAAATATCGTTCATTTGCTGCAAGACCGGCATAACTCAAAAAAATCCATTTCGAGATAAACGCGTTTAAATTTTTTGATTTGCTCTAATCACTTAGAAAAAATAACGATACATTATCTTCAAATGGGGAAAGTATTAAAGATATAAAGATGAATTTTATACACAATATAAAGAAAAACTTCGCGAACATTCTGCATGACTAACTCCAAAATTGTGTTTTTTGATTTATGCCGGTCTTGCAGCAAATGAACGATATGAAATTTTTAAACGAATAAATTGAAATCTCTTTCTTCAGTGTGCTCGTCATTGTTTTTTTTCCGTTCCATAATCAATATTTTTTCTCTCTCAAATTGTCCCCAAGTGAGTAGATACAATTTTTCAAAAATCATGGAACAATGTAATGCATTTTTTCCGAGTTCCTTCTCCTTTTTTTCTATTAGCTTTCGCCTTAAGTTTGGAATTTAAAATTTTGCTCATTTAGTGCTTTCACCACATGAGCTACAACAGACTCCAGTCATATATAAGAACATACCTACAAAATTTTTTTCAATATACCATTTATAAAAAACAAAAATGCCAAAGCAAACTTGTTTTTTTGCAGTTTTCAATTCTCTAACTCGATTATATTTAAAGTTTAAATTTTAAACAACGATATCTTGGTGCACTTCGAACACAAAGTTTAAAACAGTGAACCAGCGAGTTTTGTTACACAAACTACAAAGAGAAAGTTTTGAAAATGTCTGTTGAGTGGAACGAACCAGTTTTGTTACCTTTTGTCACAAAAAACATAGACGTCTGTTTTTATAAAGATTGATTAATAATATAAAGATATCATATTGAGTCAACTCCGGAAATATTCGAACTGTCGGTGGAGGGTATCATATTTGTACATTTATGACTTTATTTATACCTTTGCTGGCAGTCCTTCATCTCCCATACACAGAAAAATTTAAAAACCAACTTCAATTAATATATAACTTAGAAATTTGTACTATTAATTTAATTTCGTACTGATTTTCCGCCTGCAAACAAATTGATCATATCAATTAACATATTTGTTAGTTTAAGCTCTTCTTGCTGTTGTTTTAATCAATAGGCTTCGTTGAAATGTGATCACCAGCAAAAGAGGCTATAAATCAAAATATTTTTTTCAATCAACATAGTTAATTGAAACCATTAAAAAATTGTTTGAAACTTTAAAATATTTTGAAGTTTGAGTGTATGTTTTCATATTTGCAAAAATACAAATTTTTATTTTCAATCAAGGCAAATTAAATGGAACAATAAAAAAATTGTTTTAAACAGCATTACTTGATTTAATTGAAAAAATTTTGGTAAAAATTTTTTTCTGTGATACAGTATTTTTCTTGGATAGTTCCTATGGAATCTGTAATTCCACATTTTTTGTGACCAATTTGGATAAACTCAGCAACGAACCAAATAAAATTACGTACAATAATTTGCGCATTATTAATTATAAGTTTTGTTGTTGCTGCTTTAAAATTTAAAAAGAACGAAAAACAGCTGTGTTTTTTTTGTACACAACTATTAATATTTTCTAAAAAATTAATTAATAAAACCAATAATAACTATTTCAGTACATTAATGTACTTATGTGCTGTTTTTACAACACAAGTGATTGGATGTGTAGTAAAATTTATATGAAAAACACTCAAAAAACTGAGTGCTTTTCACGTACATTTTACTACACGTTCAGTCCCTTGTGTTAGAAAAACAGCACATTAGTAAAATTTATTGTGCCGTTAATTTTTTATTTGATTTGTTTCTTTTATTTATTCGGGTTTCACTAAAACGGGCTGAAGGTCAACGTTACGATTGCTCGGTTAATTAAGTTAGAATATAATTTGTAATTGTATTTGTAACTCTTATTAAATAAATAAAAAAATATTTAACTAAGTACATTTATGTACTGAAATAGTTATTATTGGTTTTATTAATTAATATTTTAGAAAATATTAATTGTTGTGTACAAAAAAACACAACTGTTTTTCGTTCTTTTTAAATTTTAAAGCAGCAGCAACAAAACTTATAATTAATAATGCGCAAATTATTGTACGTAATTTTATTTGGTTCTTTGCTGAGTTTATCCAAATTGGTCACAAAAAATGTGGAATTACAGATTCCATAGGAACTATCCAAGAAATACACTGAAGAAATGGCTTTGGGTAATTAATAAACAAACATGCGATATAAAAGAAATATAAATTTTCGGACTTAATTTTTTATCAGATCTTATAAGGATTATGCGCAAGTTCGTTACCAAAAATAATATAAAAAATTATGGATTCAATCATGGCGAAAAAATCGAAAAGTAAATTGCTCCTTTGCTTTCCAATAGGTTCCGGATATTTCTTACAAAAATAAACTTGAAAGTCGAAACTTTCGAAAAAGTGGTCCTGGCATGTTGTGTTCTTCCTTTTAGATCACGATACCACGTACTTGAACAATACAAGTAATACAACAACTCCAAGGTCGAGTGACAAAAAAATGGTTCCTTATAACCCGCGGAAAGGTCCAATAGAAAATACTCACAGAGAAATTGCCGAGTATGTTAGCAATGAAGGCAGATTAGACTGGCAGTAATGAAAAATGCTGGATTTTATTAGCTCAGGTTACACGTCATATACGTTTGGAAATTTTACAATATGTAATATTACATTTTTATCCCCTTATTTTTTAAAACACTTCACCTCACTTTAAAACTATTTCCATACAAATTTTATAAAACTCAAAAAATTTTGGAAGCGATCGTTTTCCATCGCATACCTGAATGTTAAAATTTTCATTTAAAACTTAATAAAAATTATTATAAACGTCATTTATAATTTCAACTAATTGTTGCTGAAGTATAAGTAGACTCAATTTCTTAAAAAAACTTAAGTTAAATTTTTGTTGAAAAAATTAAAAGAAAATATATGAAAAATAAGATAGAAATTTAAAAAAATAATAATGAATATGTGATATTGTGTGAGGCTTTGGAATATAAAAGGGCTGAGCTTTATGAATTGTGGGCAAAATTTAAAAGTTGTTATGAAACTTGCGTAGGGGAGTTAGGAGAAAAAAAAAGAAAGATCTTATACCCATTCACGCAAGGCATAGCCAAACCCACAAAATTCATGTGAAGTGTATTAACATGTTGGCTAGAGCAAAACGTAGGTTACTTAATGAAGATACATCCTCAGCTAAATCAGTGGTTCTCAAACAGGGTATTTCTATACCAATTCAGGCTTGCGATGTAGAAGTTTTTCGTGGCGATTATGCATCATGGTCCACATTTAGAGATCTATTTACACCAATTTATATAAATAATGATCGTTTAGGCCCTGTTGAAAAATTATGTTAACTTTTTAAAAAAACAGAAGGGGACGCAAGGGAGGTGAATAGAAATATTACCTTGACTGCTGATAATTTTGAAATTGCTTGGGAAAACTTAAAAGCAACCTATGAGAATAAAAGGGTATTATTTAATAGTCAAATGTAAATTTTTTCAAGTATTAATAAATTGTCGAGCTTTAGATCTTTTTTTAAAAACTTTAAATGTTTATTCCAATATTTCGGCAAATGTTAACGCTGTGTTAAATTATTGATTTCAATTTCATTTCTGCATTCATTTTGTTGCACAAAGTATCTACGGATAAAACTAATAGCCCTTTGTTGGAGCTTCAATTATTTAAACTTCTTCATCATCGGAAGATTCCGATAACTCTTTCTATTCTCTATGATTTTCAAAATTCAAGAGAAATTTACTTTTTTTACTTCATCTGCCGTTTTAAATAACAACAAAAGCCAAACATATACAGTTGACTCAGAAAGTGAGTGCTCATACCCATATTAAATAAAACAATACATTTTTTAAACTAATTTAAATGTACTAAAGAGGCCCTTTTATCACATTTTGACATTTTCTTAAGTAATAATTAATACTATGTATTATAAACATTAATACGAAAATTAAAAACTTCAGAATTATAAGGCGTAAATAAAAATAAGTTAATTTTTTTGTACTTCAAAAAGTGAGTGCTCATATCGAACTTTCGCAAGAAAGTCACGCTGAACATCAATTTTAATATTTGGTATGGGAACCTTTGTTTTTAGCAATGGCTTCTAGTCTTCTGGGAAGGGAATCGACCAAGTTTTGGGTAACCTGGTCTGGAATTTTTTCCCATTCTTCCTGCAGAGCATTGGCAAGTTCAGCCTTGTTTCTAATCTCCCTCTCTCTAAATGGTCCCACAAATTTTCAATAGGGTTGATATCCGGTGATTGGGAGGAGTTTTCATCCATTTTGGAGTATTGTATAATAACCATAACTTGGTATTGTGTGCCGTGTGTTTGGGGTCGTTGTCTTGGGTAAATATAAAGTTTTCAGCAATACCCATTTTTTGCACACTAGGCTGAAGATGGGTTTTTAAAATGTCAATGATTTCTTGTGGTCCATTATCCCATCAATAATCTGCAAATTTCCAACTCCAGCAGCGCTCATACATCCCCAAACTAACACAGATCCTCCCCCATGTTTAAATGTGGGACACAAATTTTTTTCTTTAAATTCTTCATTGGGCTTTCTCCACACTCTACATCTGCCATCGTTTCCATTTATATTAAATTTGCTTTCATCTGTAAAAACCACTCTGTTCCAAAAGTCGCTGGACTTATTTCGGTGTTCTTCGGCGTATTTAAGTCGCTTTGCTTTGTTCACTTTACTTATAAAGGGTTTCTTACGTGCAACACAGCTACTGTACCCTTCCTCATGAAGTACTTTACGTACTGTGTTTGGACAAACGCTCTTTTTAGAGTTGGTATTGATGTTTCTCGTTAATTCTGTTGCCGGTAGCTTGGGATTTTTCTTTATTTCCCGCACAATATACCTCTTTTCACTATCAGAAAGTGCCTGAGGGCGTCCGCATCTTGGATCATTAGCAATTTTTTTCGTCTTGTTATACTTATCAATGATTTTTTTGATAGTAGAATAAGTTCTTTTAACTATCTCACCAATTTTGCGTAGCGTGTTGTTAGATTTTCGCAAATTTATTATTATTTTCCGCTCCTCTTCCGTAGTTTCTTTACGTTTTGGTGCCATTTTAAAGTTTTTACAAAATATTAACTGATTTTTGCTAGAACTTTTCTTTAAATGATTTTATTTTCGTTTTCTGTTTTTATACCCTTCACCACAGGTGGAAAAGGGTATATATAAGTTTGTCATTCCGTTTGTAATTTCTACAATATTGATCTTTGGCCCTGTAAAGTATATATATTTTGGGTCATTATGAGGAGAGAAGTTGATTTAACGATATCCGTCCGTCTTACGTTTGATATGTGTTTTCCGGAGACTCCAGACATGATAGCGGCTAGGTTGTTTTAGACTTATGTCACATATAGTCCACCATTTCTTGCTATTGAAATTCAGCCAGAACGGTCCAAAAATGGCTGAGATATGAGCAAAAAACGACGACTACCTCCAATTTTTTCCAAAAATCCCTTGTTGTTGTATTTTCTGTATATCTTGAGAACGGCAAGAGCCAAAGTTTCCAAATTGGGTACACACATTAACGTTATCAATACACAGCATCCCACAAAATGTGGGCGGGATTGATCAAGTGGGCGTGGTTCCTCCCGTACAAAAAATATCAAAAATTGTATAAAAACCTGATTTTTTGGACTGTCATATGACCTATGGTTACGCATTATATATCAAAATATCGGAAATTTTTAATATAAAATATTTTCTGAAAAACTCGGGAAAATCGGTTCAGATACGAAAAAGTTATGACCAAAATATTAATTTTTTTTTTGAAAAATACCCATTTTCGGGAACCATAGATCTTCCCGAGTCCAAGTTTTATAACCAAAATAATTTCTTCTTTAACACGTCGGTATATAAATCTGTCAAATCGGTTAAGAAATAGCAAAGTTATGACCAAAATACTGAAATCCCAAAAATTACTCTTTTTATAATTTAGTTTGTTTTTTATACCCTTCACCGAAAGTTTTATACCCTATAAAGTTCTGGGCACAAAGTATACAGAGATGTCACGAGACGGAAGATTTTGCGTTTTTTTTTGTCTCTTTTTAAGAAAGCTGCCCTTTTTCATTTCTCTTTGCATCATCTTTTATGCCGCAATACAATGAACACAAATTTATTTAGTTGATATTTATTTGCAAAGCTTTTGTAAAAATTAACTTTTTAGTTCACTACAACACGAGTAAATAATATTTAAGTAAGTAAATAACATTATAAAACAAAACAATATTATAAATACATTTTTTTCCACAAAAAACAACGTTTGTTGAACTAATGCATTTGTTTAACGTGATTTGTGTTTTGTTATTTTTGTTTCGATCACGCTATTTGTGTTGAATGTTGCGGCCTGTTTTTACACCTTGCCACTTCACTACCAAAAAAGCTTTCTGTCTCTTTCTTCGAAAGCTGCCCTCGCAACTGACTTGGGCCTTTTTCACACGTCACTTTTTTCATCTCTGTATACTTTGTGGTTCTGGGTATTCTGGGTCCTTACGAAAACCGAAGTTCAAATCCAGTTGTCCGTTTCTGTGTCAACTGTGTTGAGTTGTGAACTGTAAACTGATCATATTTACTTTTAATGATATTCATAAAACGTTCCTTCATGGTCGAGTTGTCTAGGGGGTTTGCTTAGGTTAGAAACTTTGAGTCCCTGGTTCGAATCTTGTTTTTTCAAAAAGAAAATTTTTTTTTTAATTTTTTTATGTTCTGAAACGATTTAAAAAAATATTTACCAGTTTTAACTTTTTAAATTTAATTTATAATAAAGTTTTATGTATTGTATATATGTATGTTTATGTAGAAATTATTTAGGTTTTGTCTAGTTGGTCTGTATTCTGCTCGCACAATGGTGAAGGGTATATAAGATTCGGCACAGCCGAATATAGCACTCTTACTTGTTTTCTTTTTTTTTGTTTGAGCAATGTACCGTTATTTGTTTTGAAATCGAAGCTGATCAGTGATGAGCACTCACTTTTTGAACTATTAAATTGGTACTTAATACTTAATTATTTTAAATTTAATTATTTTAATACTTATTTTGAATAAAACCGTGAAGGCTTTTAATGAAAACATAGTGCATTTCAAAAAAATGTATGGATGAGCACTCACTTTCTGAGTCAACTGTAAGTGCAAAAATACTTCTACTAACTTTATAAATGCCTTGCCGGATATATAAAAAAATTCAAGTTTTTTGGTTACGCATTTAAACGGTATATTTTGTTCAAATTTATGTAATTTCGGACAAAAATAATGAAACGTTAAAACGGGGAACGCGTTTAAGTGAGGTCATTTAAGCGGGTTTTTGTTCATGTAATTACGTGAAAATTTTGCTTGCCAGCACATTTTGCGCATTTAAGAGGGAAAATCATTTAAGCGGGGTGCATTTAAGCGGGAACTACTGTATTTTTGATTCCTTAGTGGCTCAAGAAACCATATGTGGTTGGGTGGTAACAGGTCCAAAGAATCCACAGCGTACAGTAGGAAGGTCTTATTTAACCAAAGTTTCAATTGATAAGCAATTTTCAAAATTTTGGGAGCTTGAGGAAATTTCTCAAAAACCAGTAGTCTCAGAAGGACAAGTTATGTGAAGAAATATTTAGATCAACAATTAGAAGAAATTCTGAGGGCAGATACGTAGTAAATTTGCCATTTAAGTCAGATTTCTCAGCTCTCGGTCCAAATAGAAACATAGCTCTGAGTCAATTTTTGAGAAATGAAAGTTCATTTGTTGCGTAGACTTCGAAACAAGATTTGATATGATTAGGTCATTAAAGAATATTTGACATTGGGACATATGGAGAAAATCGAATATCCTGAAATTGGGCCAAGCTATTACTTACCTTATCATGGCGTTTTTAGGCCAGAAAGCACTACAACAAAGTTGAGAGTAGTGTTTAATGCCTCCAGTGTTACAGCTAGTGGCAAAAGTCTGAACGACATTTTGCACGTTGGCCCTGTACTTCAAAATGATTTAGTTTATTTGGTTCTTAAATGGGGGTTTTATAAGCTGGTGTTTAACGCGGATATAACAAAAATGTACAGGCAGATTCTAGTTAACCCAGAGCATGCTCGTTTTCAACAAATAGTTCATCGTGGTTCTCCAGATGGAGAGATACTAGACTACAGATTAAAAACTGTTACCTTTGGCATCAATTGTGCACCATATTTGACACTTAGAACCCTGTTACAACTGGCAAGTGACGAGGAGCGTTATTACCCATTAGAGGCAGAAATATTGAGGAACTTTATGTATGTGGACGACGCTCTGCTGGGTGCACACAGCTTACCCGATATTTTAGAAGCCCGAAATCAGTTAATAGAAATTTTGAATTCTGGTGGGCTTGAGTTAAGAAAGTGCACCTCGAACAAAAAAGAAATATTAGAAGGGCTGTCCTCTGAGTATTTAATAAACCAGGATTTTTTACGGTTTGATGATAAAAGTAATGCAAAGTCTCTAGGTGTTCGATGGAATGCTTAAGCTGATTATTTTTATTTTACAACGGGAAAAATTCCACTTAAATATACTTATACCCAGAGGGAAGTGTTATCTGTTATTACTAGGCTCTTTGATCCTGCTGGTTGGCTGGCTCCTGTAATAATCATAGCGAAAATCTTAATGCAGCAAATGTGGCTCGATAAGAACGATTGGGATGACAATATTAAACCAGTAGCTTTGAAAAGTTGCCAAGCCTTTATAAGTAGATATAACGATATCAACGAAATCACGGTTCCACGGTGGATCATGTACACACCAGTTTCGACTATAGAATTCATGGCTTCTGCGATTCGTCAGAATAGGCTTATGGAGCGGCTTTGTATGTCAGAGTGAAAACGGGGGATAATTCGAGCTTATTGGTTGCAAAAACGAAAGTGGCCCCAGTTAAAAACCCTTCAATACCACGTTTAGAGTTGTGTGGAGCGGTATTGTTAGCAAAGTTAGTCAATAGTGTTGCGCCCCTATTTTCAATAAAAAATTATGCGTTGTATTTGTGGTCCGATTCAACGATAGTGCTGGCTTGATTTAAGAAACCTCCATGCAGCTGGAAAACTTTTGTGGCCAACAGGGTGGCAACCATTTTAGAGAAAGTGGGCAATAAAAACTGGAACCATGCAGTTTCCCAAGAAAATCCTGCAGATCTAGCAACCCGGGGGCTGACTCCTATGGAGCTGCAGACTTTGGTGGAATGGTCCACATTGGCTCACATTGGGAAAAAGTTCGTGGCCTTCATTACCAGCAGAATTTGAAACTACTGAAGAAATAAAAAACGTCCAGGTAAATGTTGCTAGATCTGCTGTTAAGGAAGATGCTTAAGAACGATTTTCAAGTTTGCCCAAAGCTATACACGTAAATGTTAACACCTTTCGTTCCTTTTTCGCGGTTAAGTCTGATTCCCCGAAAAAGGCCCGACATACCTCTTTACTTATAGCGGCTGAAGAACTAACCTTTGTAAGAAATCGTCTGTTGACTCTCACGCCTTTTCTTAATGAGCATAAAGTTATTCGGGCTTATGGCCGCCTCAATTTAACATAATAATTGAATAGCTTAATTATGTTATTAACATAACATACATTTTTGTAAAAAAAAACCCCAAAATTAAGGACAATTTCTAGATCAGCAAGGAGCCGCCGAAAGATCTTTCCGGAATCCAGCAATAATGTAAGTCCTAAAAATTTTGTTTAATTATTATTTTGCCTTTAATTATTTAAGTGCGGAGATCTATTGTATACTCAATGTCAACATAAGAGAAATTAATGTTGAATAACATGAACTAATGTTAATTAACATTTTTGTAACATTCATTCTGTTAATGACATTGAACAAAGTCTCTTGTAAATTAAATCATAAAAAAAAAAACAATTAACTTTATAACCTGGGGAAAAAAAAAAACAAAAGCAACAAAAATAAATACATTTTTAATCATTTAAAAGAAATATTAACGGTCCGGTAATGAAATGTAAATTGTAAATATGTTTGTAGTTATATGAAATTAACCATCGCGAGTGTTAAAAAGCATTAAATTTGTTCAAATTAATAATTTCGCAACCGTTTTATAATTGCTCTCGTAGTCAGGCGGAGCGTTTATAGATTTACTGATTATGCGACCCGGGTTCGAGTCCTGGTAAATTTTTTTATATGTTTTTTTGGTATTTTCTTTTATTTTCATTTTTTTTCAATTTTAAAAATTAATAAAAACAAAAAAATATAATGTTCTTTAAAATACGGTTTGAATGAATTTTTTTTATTAACTCTTATTTAGCGATTTGATAATTGCCCATTTACATTTTTTTTATACAACTTTTCAAATGTTTAAAAACTTTAATTTTTATTTTAGATTTAAATTTTTTTATATAAGTTGAAACTTTGCTTTAGATTTATTTCAAATAATACCGATAATTTTTCTTGTTTTAAATAAATTTCATAAGAATTCAAAATGAATGCTTAAAAATTTTAATTTTTGATTTCTGAACATAGCATGAAGGGGTGAGTTTTATTAGGGATCATGTATATTGATTCATTGTTGTGCTATATATAACATGATCATGGTTGGGAGGGGTACAAGCGTCCTTTTATCTTCGCTAGTTTCGTCAATTTATTCCATTTCTTTTTATCTAACAATTATCCCTCTTTTCTTGGTTTTTTTTTCTATACCTTTTAATATTTTTATGGCATGCAAATTAGAATAAATTAGACTGTAGCTCATTTGGAAAAATTGAAGTTTAGTATATGAAAAGTAAACCTACACCGTTTGCCGACGAGACAGGAGCCGGAATGTAATGCATGCCTGCTAAACTCTAATTTCTTCGAACAATGCCCAAGGAAATCGAAGTTATTCGCTACAGCTCATCAATGAATTTGTCCTATAATGAACGCCATCCAATAATCTTAGCGTATAAAAGTAGATTGGCTCGTTTGTATGTCGACTTTATACACAAAATGGCACTTCATGGATGGTTAACGTTAGTCCACAGCGTGGACTAGTAGTGAGTAGGCCCTTTACGAATACGGACTTTGCTGGCCCTTTTGAAATTAAAAGCTTTACCGGTCGATAATGTCGAATTAGGAAAGGTTATGTGTGTCTCTTTGTTTGCTTCGTCACGAAAGCCATTCATCTTGAAGCTGTTAGCGACTTAACCACCGCTAGTTTTTTTTAGCTGCTTTGGCCCGTTTTATTGCGCGTCGAGGTTGCCCGGATTGCATATACTCGGATAATGGTCGCTATTTCGTTGGCGCGGCTAAAGAAATAGCTTCTAATTTCGCCAAACATTTGGCCGCTATACGAGATGCCGCACTAGAAAAGTATGAACACCACAATTTAAAATGGCACTTTATCCCTGCTGCAGCGCCTCATATGGGAGGATTGTGGGAGGCAGGGGTAAAAAGTTTTAGACACACTTAAAAAAGATGGCTGGTCAGCTAAAATACACCTTTGAAGAATTTTCTACGCTCCTGGCCACCATAGAAGCATGCCTCAACTCCAGACCTTTAGGCCCTTTGTCAGATAATATCGAAGATCTAACTGCGCTTACGCCTGGTCATTTTCTAATTGGCTCTGCAATGTTGACACCGGCTGAACCTGATGAGCTTAGCTCTGCCTTAAGCGTTATAAATCGATGGAGAAAGGTCAAAGCTATGCAGCACGAAATATGTCGCCGATGGAAAGCAGAATACCTGACAGAGTTATATAAGCGGTACAAATGGAAATCGCCGCAACCTAATCTAAAAAAAACGACCTAGTGGTCCTTAGAAATGAACCCCTTTGCCCTACTGAGTGGCGGTATCGTAAACATTTACCCAGGTAGGGACGCAAAAGTGCGTGTGGTTGATATAAAAACGCAAAATGGCGTTATTAATAGGTTCGTTTATAAGTTGGTCATTTTACCCAATACAACTGAGCAGTAAAATTCATAAGTAGATACGCGTATTCACTTTAGGTTGGTCCGCATCAGTTTTGAATTTGTTTTATTAATGCTCTCATTTCTTACAGTGCAACATGGCTGACTCTTGGTTTAACACTGACTACGGTTGCCCATTGTGTAACCGTCCCCACGCAATTCGTCAATGTTCAAAATTTCTCACGATGAGAGTGGAGTTAAAGCGCCGTACTATCATAAGCTATGAGCTTTGTAAAAGTTGCTTGGCCCAGTCGCATCAGTTGCGCGAATGTAACAGCCTTGATCGCTTGACCCGCATCAGGGGTCCTCACGTTATGTGGAAGCTCGCGCAAGAGTAAACCCAAATGCAGCTCGTACTTCAATCCACAAGCCGTTTGTCATTTCCGCCGGATGTAACATCCTCCAAGATCGAGCTTGGAAAACCGTGGCTTATCGTTTGTACAGCCACAGAAAGAATGTGGTACAATGTGCGGTTGAAAACTACGCCTTTTTGACTACCCCGTCGGTCGACTTAGACCAGGGGTGGGTAAACCGTAGAAAACGAGGCGCAGTACTTGCTGACCCTGACTGGATTCGCTCAGCCCCAGCTTATATAATTCTGGGGGCCGATGTTGCCTCCAAGTTGTTAGAAGGGCCCGCTGAAGGAACACCGGGGAAGATATATTGCCAGAAAACCCTGTTCATCACATAAGTTTTTTATTTATATTTTTTATCATTACTCTTAAATTTTTTAATAATCATGAAATAATTTGCTTTGTAAGTATGTATATATGCCTTATTTCCGTTTCTTAGTATTATGAATTAATTGTTTTTTCTTAAATCATGAATTAAAAGTCGGTCTACCTTTGAATTATTGTAAATCTAAATATCTATCATACTTAACTTTATTTATTCTTTAATCAATGATTAGTACTCTTTGGTCCCACTGTTTGGTTGTTGGTGGCTCTACGACTGTGTTGCGCTAATGCCGCAAGGTGGGCGGTATGTTTAGGTCCCACTGTGGTTGTGAATGCTACCAGCGGTTGAATGATACAAGGAATTATCGAAGTGAGCCCAAAAACATTGAAAAAATTCGATATTATAAAGAAACTAGCTGTCCCGGCAAACGTTGTTTTGCCACATAACTTATTTCTAGTGAAAGAAAGAGGAAAAAAGCGCTTTATACCATGATCGGCGATGAAAAAAAAACAATAGCTATTTATTTCTTTATTTCCGTTCGTTGCATATTCAAAAGTTAAACATAAAAAAGTGATGTATTTTTTATCCATTACGAAGGTCAATTGCGTTAACGATATTTTCTGTCAGTCCGTCTAAAGCAAACACAAATAAGCTTGCCGACGCGAGAACATGCCACGTATAATTGTCCGTGTGAAAAACATGGTGTGCCCAAATCTAAGCCGCAAACAGACATCATTTGGCCTTGCGACTTCTTGATTGTCATTGCAAATGCCAATCTAATAGGAAATTAAACGCGTTTGAATTTAATTGGGATGTCTGTCGCAATCATCGGAGTTCGTGCTAGCAAAACATTTTCGTCTCGGAATTTACCATTCAAAATGGTAGCTTCGATAACGTTTTTCATCAATTGTTTAACGACCAATCGTGTACCATTGCATAACCGAAGTAGAATTACGTTAGAAACAAATTTATCAAAAAATACATAAACTTTTCCAAAGAATCGGTTAATTAATTATGAAGGTTTAGGAGGGGGTGCTTTACCTTTTTTGATTATTTTACGCCGTAAATTTTAAAGTTTATAGCCTTTAGTTCCTGCAAGAATTGATACTTTCATTGGATAATTAATTAAGAAGACATGGGTAGAGGTAGGATTTACCCCTTTTGCCCTATTTTACGCCCTAATTGTTGGAATTTCCAAAAATGTATATCTTAAAGTTCCTTTAGATATTACAGTGTCTGCATGCCAAATTTTAAGAAAACCGGTTGATTAGTAACGCAGATATAGGGAGGGACAGCGTTTACCCATCTTGCCTTATTTTACGCCCTAAATAATAAAAATTATAGGCTACAGTTCCTTTCAGATGTTACACTACTTGCCTGCCAAATTTTAAGAAAATCGGTTGATTAGTTAAGAAGATATTGGGAGTGGGAGCTTTTACCCGTTTTGCCCTATTTTATGCCCTCTAGCGATATGAAATCTACATTAAGATCTATTCTGAATGTCATTGTACACATAGGACATTACGATACATGGTTTGGTAACTTTTCAAATGACAATAAAAAATCATAATATGGAAAATGAAAGGTTGATATCTGTATGGGAAAAATATATAGGAAAATCTAAATGCCATAGAGCTGGCAAACAATCGATAGTACTATCGATAGTATCGATAGTTGTCTTTCCATTGGACTTTCGATAGTTTATTTTCGATAGCGATACTATCGTTGAAATCTTTTTTAAGAAAATTATCAATAATTTTTTGTTTCGATTTGGCAACAAGTCAGCCGTCGTTGCCGCACAGCTTAGCTGTTGCGGCACTTATTTAATCGGCTTAAGGATCAACCATTTTGAATAGCCTTGCTTATCCTCATGCCAAAGAAAAAATTTTTATAAATGTATGTACCAGGTTTCTCAAATTATTTTACACCTGAATCGCCAAATAGTATATCGAAAATCGCCAACATTTAATATTTTTAGATTTTAAAATCGCCAAATACGAGTTTAAGTAAAAAGAGTATACTAAAGTAATTTTACCTTTATTAAAGTTTTCTATATTAACTAAAATAAAAATTTTCACTTAAAAAATTTATATTGAGAGCAAAAGCAAAGTTGAGTTGTCTTATTGTTGTTTCAGTATATTTTCCCAAACGAAAATTTTTAACAAGGTTTCGTTTAAATTTGCTAAATTCCCATTTCATAATATTGATATTGGTTGCTTAGGCCAGATCGTCAGGAAACTTTATACAAAAAATTTTGAAAAACTAAAGATATTATACAATAAAACTGTTAAGCGAATAAGAATTATAAATGCCAGTTTTACTTGTAACAATATCAAAGCTTAAACAAAAACAACAACAATAAAAAGTGAGTTTATCTTTTCTTACAGTCCCGACTACAATTGTTCGATTTACTGTATGTATATTTTAATACATATTTGAAAAAATTTAGCTTGTGATAAGGAAAATGACTGAAAATCTAAGAAAGATAAAACTTTATTCCAAATTTGGAAAATTGTATTTCTTTATATTTCTACATGGACAAGTACGGTAATTACTTACAAATTAAATTAAGGAATTCTGCAAAAAATTCGATACTATCGATAGTATCGATAGTTTGTCAACAAACTATCGAAAATATCGAATGTTGCGACTATCGATAGTTTGCCAGCTCTAAAATGCCATATTTCCGGGAACACTGGGCCGATTTCGTGCAAACTTCACATAAACCATCAACAGACTATCCCCAAAGTACCCTTAACTTTTGGTTTAAATCGGTCTACCCGTTTTTGCAGTTAGTGGTGACATCAAAGTGTACACTTCTTTTTATATATATAGATAAATAATAAAATATGCCAACGTCTACATATGTTTTTTTTTTTATTAATTTATATTTAAACTAGTGGCTATAAAATTGAAGGTTTTTATATAAAAACATAAATATTAATAACAAGTAAGAGTACTATATTCGGCTATGCCGAATCTTATATACCCTTCACCATGATGAGATAAGAACAAAAAGTTATATACATAAATAACGTTCTTTAAATAAATAAATATTAATTGAAATTAATTTCGCCATGCCGAAGAATATAAAAAAAAACAAAAAATGTATATATGTACCTTAGCCCGTTTCCTCTTTTGCCAAAGTTGATGTTTGAAATTCGTTTTATAATCTTAAAATCGTTTTTAAGAACATAAAAAAATAAATAAAAAAAATTATTTTTAGGATTCGAACTGGCCATGTCATCAGTCTCAGGAGAGAACTTAACAACTCGGCCACGAATGCTTTTACTGAAGAAGCGTTAAATTAAAATATATTAACAATGTTTCGTTAAAATATAAATGATAAACTGAAATTTATTGTCCTATGCGCATTTCACTGGTTGCTTAGGCCAGATCGTCAGGAAACTTCATCCAAAGATTTTGGAAAAACTAAAGATACTATACAAATAAAACTGTTAAGCGAATAAGAATTATAAGCCCCAGTTTTACTTGTAACCATATCAAAGCTTAAACAAGAACAACAACAATAAAAAGTGAGTTTATCTTTTCTTACAATCCCGACTACAATTGGTTGATTTTTTGTCAACTCTAAATGTAGTTGTAAGTGGGTAAAGAAAAAACAAAAATAAAAACAAATTACTTTATTTTATTTTGCCAGTTCAGTTTTATTTACACCGCCACATGCATATTAGTTATCAAAGTTTTTCTTGGGATTCAAAAAATTAATTAACAATGTTTCGTTTAAATGTGCTAAATTCCCATTTCATACTATTGATAAACTGAAATCTATTGTCGAAGGGATAAGCTATTCCTATGCGCATCACTGGTTGCTTTGGCCAGATCGTCAGGAAACTTCATCCAAAGATTTTAGAAAAACTAAAGATACTATGCAAATAAAAAATATATTGTGTCTATGAGTTTGTTTCTTTATTTGAGCGGCATATCATATGCATGCATTAATGTGTATGTGGATGCGTTAAATTAAACACATTACAAATAAAATCCACCACTTGTAGTGAAGGATATAAAAAAACAACAAAAAAAAAAAACACATTACCAACACTGTATTACCATAGCCACTGTATGACCGTAGAAACCAAAATTGAATTGGTTTGTATGGTAAGTTTATGTCGTTTTGGTAATACAGTGTTGGTATGGTAATGTCACGTCTAATTGGACCTTTAAAGGAAAAAATTTGAGGCTGTCGTGTGTTTTTTACTCATATCTCAGCCATCTGTTGACCGATCTTCAATAGCAAACAGTTCCGGACCATATGTGACATAAATGTATAATAACCTGGCCCCCATCATGTATGGGGTCTTCGGAAAATCTATTTCAACGGACAGACGAACAGACGGACATCGTTAAATCAACTTCGCTCCTCATAAGGACCCAGAATATATATACTTTATGGGGTCTAACATCAATATTATAGAAATTACAAACGGAATGACAAACTTATATATACCCTATTCACCACCTGTGGTGAAGGGTATAAAAACAAGTAAGAAAATGTAGTCGGTCATTATGGACCGATTCGCCCCATTTTCAATAGGCCTTGTGCCAATTAGGAATCGAAAATCGATTTTGTGTAAAAAAAAACGATTTTTCGCAATCAGTATGAGCGTTATTTCAATATAGTTATTTGCAGAGTGGAAAACAGAAAGTAGTTTATCCTAACAAATACAAAATTACAAGGAAATATCTCTGCATCTTTCCGTCATCAATGACATTCAAACGTTTGTTTTTTAAAACTAAAGCTCAAATTAGACGTGACATAACCATAATGCCACATCCGTAACGGCGGATTTAGAAACCAAAATTTAATTGGTTTGTATAGTATGTTTATGTCATTTTGGTAATACAGTGGTTATGGCAATACAGTTTTCTTATGGCTATGTCACGTCTAAGCAAAGAAACAGTCGCCACCGAACAAGAACTTTTATCATAAGCCTTTGAAATGTTATCCATACATTGACTTATTTGCAATATTTAAAAATGTATCTAATTTATTTATTTATTTTTTTTTTTTGCAATATTATTTATTGAATCTTCATACATTAAATATGAACTAACAATAATTAATAAAATCTTAACTTAATACTTTATTTTATGTCCTGCCAGTGCCAGACAAAAATTTTCTTCATCACGGGTTCTGTTCACTTATCTAGGTGTTTATCGCTCATCTAATTGGATAAGTGCTGCAGTGTATTTTCTTCTTAAGTGAGTGTGGCCGCTATCATATAAAATATTTCGAGCTAGTGGGTTCGGATGCGATTCGAGCCTTTTTAAGTATTTTACTGCATATTTTAAAATCATAGTTTTTACTAAAGGAACATTAAGATCCTGGTGAATATTTGAATTTTTAACATACCAAGGGGCAGCTGTGATTATTCGAAGAAGTTTATTTTGGCGCTTTTGAAGTTTTTCGATATTAGAAGCCGAGGCAGTGCCCCATAACTAAATACCGTAGCACCAGATTGGCTTTAGAATAGAGTTGTAAATTAGGAGTTTGCAGTCGAGACTAAGAACAGAGTTTCTTCCAATAAGCCAATGAATTTGTATGGCTTTTGGTTTCATTTGAGTTAAGTTTGCCTCTATATTACTACGTTTATACGTAGCCTATTCGCAAATAAAAATTACTGTTTATATGTTACTTTGCTTTCACGAAATTTTGATTTTTATGTGATGCCGGATAGAAAAATTTTATCATTTGGCAGCACTGTTGTTATATAGAAACTTTTTATTTTTAAATATACATACAATGAAAAAATCAAAAATTGTTGTTTCTCTTGCAATCCAACTAATGCAAAAACGCAATGAAATATTTATAAAACAACTTAATAAAAGGCATTCGAATTTTGTCATTGCATGTGAAAGAAGACAGCGTAGACTGCAATTAATCCTTGAAACATTTAAAAGTGATTATTTGATATCTATTGCGAAAACTGTTTTAAAAGAACGTCGGAAAAGGCGATATAAAGCCCGCCCAAGAAGTGACCACTACTGGACATTGATTAAAGAGCCTCAAAACGAGGAGTTGTACTTTGAATCAATGCGAATGAAAAAATCATCGTTTCTTATACTATGTGATTTAATTAAACCTCATCTGGTTACGCAAAAGCTGCATTTAACCGTTCCTGTTTCTCCGGAAAAACAAATTGCAATATGTTTATATAAATTAGCTTCATGCGCCGAGATGTGGAGGTGGGAGATGTATTCGGAGTCCATAAGTCTACGGTACATAAATATTTTTATATTGTAGTGAATGCTATTTTAAAGCTTACTAAGGAGTTTATTGTATTTCCAAATTTGGAGGAATGCATTCAGATTGCCAAAAGATTTGAAAAAATTTCAAGCATCCCAAATATAATAGGTTCAATTGATGGTAAGTATGATCGTTTTAGTTAGCAAAATCCAATAAGCCTATAAGAATATATATTTTTATAAGGTTCTCACATCCCTGTTATGCCACCTTCAAAAGGATATTTGGACTTTATAAACCGCAAGGGATGGCCATCGATGGTAATGCAAGCTATTGTTGACGATAGATATATGTAAATATGTTAAAAATTATAAATTTAGTTAATAAAATCACTCGCATTCACGATGCAACAGCATTTAAGGAATCAGGAATTTTCCTTCATTCATCTAAACTTATTTCCACCTATACCATTCCCATAAATGAAGAAAGCATTCCACTGATGCTAATTGGCGACCCAGCATATCCCTTACTGGAGTGGCTATTAAAGCCATATACTGGTACATTAACACGCTCTGAAGAATCTTTTAATTGCAACTTAAGTTCTGCACGGGTGTGTATTGAAAATGCCTTTGGTAGGTTAAAAGGAAGGTGGCGATGTCTTGCCAAACCTGCGGATATATCGATTTCATTAGTTCCTAAAATAGTGGTTGCTTGCGCAATACTCCACAACTTTTGTGAAAAACAAAAAGAGCATTATTATAGCGCATGGAATGAAAATGAAGAAACTACAAATCTTTTTCCCCAGCCGAATACTATGACATCAACAACAGTTTTTCCTAGCGTACATTTGGATCCAAAACAAATCAGGGAAAACATAAAAAATTATTTGGAACATAAGTATCCTCTACGTGAAAGCAGAAGGTTTTAAAAGATTCAAACATATAACTATATCTATGTACATCTAATCAAACAGTTATGATCACTAGGTTTGAGAAAGAAAACTTATGTATGATTTTATGTTTTTGGCCTATGTGACTTTCTTTATATTACACAGTGATACACAAAAAAAAACAACCATATACGGACACCACTACGTGATAAAAAACCAAAAAAAAAATCCCGTGAAAATTTGAAAAATTCGATTTTTTTACCTTTTTTTCCTGTTCTGGCCCATAGGTAGCAAACTGTTCAAAACTCAGGGAAATAATCGACTACAAAAATGTACCTTAGATCTCAATAAACAACTTTCTTGAACATATAAACTTCCTAGGAATGATTCTTAGCACCGTTTAGGTTGCCGCATAAGTGAACATATATGTATGTAATTAATAAAAAAAAATTAATGATTACAAAACTATCAGGCATATTCATGTGTACAAAAAAGCCGTTCATGGCTGCAGTCTTTTAACTATAATTAATTCTTATAAGTTCAGTAAAATAAGGCTTAAAAAATCACCTGAAATGAGAAAAAAATATTAATAAAACGTTTGACTTCTTTTAAAATACATAAATACATACATTTTTTATATTTAATTACATTTTAAGTACTTCCAACAACATTTCTCTAGTTTCTTTTCGTTCTTCTGCCATTATTTGTTTCATTTCTTTCACGTGTTCTTCGTATTGGCGACGCTCCTCTTCAATAAATAATTTATTTTCTTCCTTAATTAAGTTTAAAACCGATTGCTGCGACTCTTTAATTTCTGCAGCAATTTCAATTAAAGTTGTCTGAATAGCGCTTCCTGAAATACAAAAATATCTTTAAGCCGTTTTTTTAAGTATCGATAAAATAGCACCTACTCTTTTTTTTGGGACTGTTTCCCTATTTCGTTGACTAGTAGCCATTGTTTGAGGCAATTCATCACATTCAGAAATACTTTCGTCTAAAAACTCTTCCATCATCTCCCCCACTGGAAAGTCTTCAGCGAACATGGTTTCTACTACCGTTGTGTCTAAGCCCACTACAGCCGATGCTAGACGATCACCTAGCAGATCATTTAAATCGTCAAAGTGCTCCATAGTTTGTCGTCCAGAACCACTTTTGCTGTTGCCGCGTTTTAATTTTATAAATTCTTTTTTAAGCGTGCGGAATTTTAATTTTATTTGCTCACTGCTTTTACTGAAACCTTAAGTTTTTTTTTAATTTGATAATATATTAATATATGCAGTATTATAATGTTAGCTTACCTTTTTTGGCCAATTCATCTGCAAGATGGACATAAACATTTCTGTTTCGGCGTGTTTTGCCATCGAGCTGCTCCATTACACGGTTTTCCTTCATTAACGCCAGAAGTTCTTCAGTCTCCTTCTTGCCCCAGGTGCAGCGAACATTTTCTTTTTTTATTTTGAACATTTTTGTATTTTTATTTTCGTTGTGTTTATATATTGTTTTTTATATTGTATTTTTTTATTTTCTAAATTCTATTTACACACATTTTAACTAATTTTATTTGAGTTGTCATATGAAGGAGCCATATCGAAATAAAAACCAAAAAAAAACTTAAACGTGTGGCAATGTTTAAAATCTTATTTGCAAATAGTGTAGTTAATTAGGAATTGTTTTCGTGAGTTAGCTATTCGCAAATAAAAATTTTATTCACAGTTTATGCGGCAATTTTCTCTACTTGCAATATATTTATTTGCAAATAAGTGGTGCGTATAAACGTAGTATATGTCTATCTAAATGTATACCGAGATATTTTACATTCGAATTTTGAGGTATTATTTGATTATTGATTTTAATAGGGGGGCATGATTCCCGACGCAAGGTGAATGTTATATGTACGCATTTTTGCTCATTGACTTTTATCCTCCATTGTTTTAACCATATTTCTAGTTGAAATATATGATCCTGTAGTAAAGTGATGCTTCATGACGATTTTTGTGCACGCTTAGAAAAGCTGTGTCGTCCGCAAATGTCGAAGTTTGTGTGTAGTTGTTTGTTGGCATGTCCGAAGTATAAATTAAGTATAATAGGGGCCCCAGAATGCTGACCTTTGAGACTCCAGCGCCAATTGGCTGAGGTGAACTAAAGAAATTTCCTTCTTTAATAATAAATTGACGACCGACTAAGTAGCTTTCTAGCAGCTTGTTTGTGTTTGCTGGTAAATTTTGCTTCAATTTAAGTAATAAGCCTTCATGCCAGACTTTATCAAAAGCTTGAGAAACATCGATGAAGAGAGCGGAACAATATTTTCTTTCTTCAAAGGCTTTTCTTATGGCGTTTACTATACGATGGGTTTATTCAATTGTGCTGTGTTCTCTTCTAAAGCCGAATTGGTGATTAGGAATACATATATTTTCACTTAAAATTGGAGTTAATTTTGACACTTACAGCCTCTCAAACAGCTTTGATATATTAGAAAGTAAGCTTATAGGCTTATATGACTCAACTTTTGTGTGATCCTTTCCTGGTTTAGGTATCATGGTGACTAAGGAAACCTTTCACTTTTGAGGATAGTATTGAAGACGTAAGATAGCATTGAAAATTAATAGAATAATTTTCTTTACTGTGCTGGGTAGCTTCAAAAGCATTTTGTTGTTGATCTTATCAAAACCAGGGGATTTTTTGGGGTTTAATTCACATACAGCGTTTTCGGCTTCTCTTATCTCAAATTTTAGGGGAACAGCTGCTCTAGCAGGAACAGGTGGTAACTCGACCGCAGTATCGTGAGATATATTTGGGGTAAATACGTTTTTTAAATGATTAAAAAACAGATTTCCCTTTTCGTTATCATTTCTTGCCCAACTTCCGTTCAAGTTTCTTAATGGTGGCTTAGAGACAACTGGCCTTTTTAGATTTTTAGCTGCAGGCCATAATGAGTAGTCTGATTGCAGAGTTGCATCAAGTTCCTTAAGATATTTTTGCAGATATTCCGTTTTCTGTGTCTGTAGTAACTTTCTTAGCCTTCTTGTACACTCTTTTAACAAACTCTTAAGTTGAGGGGATATGTGCAATTGTCACTCTCTTCGAGCTCTTCGTTTTTCAGACAGGAGACGCTCAACACCTGTGGAATAAATTTTAATATTTTGAGTTTTTTTTGGGGTAATACTGGAATGTTGCACAGCTAGCTTCAGAAAACTTCCGGTGTACTAAGCGGAATATTTTCTGTGCAATGGGTGCTGAGATATTTTTTATACTTTAGCCAATTGATTTGTGGTGTGTGGTCGGAAGATAATTCTAAGGAAGCTTCAACATAAATCGTTTCTAAGGGGATGTTTTTAACCACGCCAAAATCGATGACATCTGATATTTTTTGCTGATCAGTAGGCCAATATGTTGGTTGTCCGCTCGCTATCACATTCAAATCCATTTTAGAAATAGAATTAAATAGAACACGACCCTTTGGTGTTATAAGTCGGGACCCCCAGAAGGTATGTTTAGCGTTATAATCGACAGAGGCCAGGAAACAGGGTCCTAATGATTTAAAATATTTATAATATTGGCCTTCTGATATTGAATATCTAAGTGGGGAGTATAACGATGAGACTACTACGTTTCTATTTAATTCTTCAACGCAAATGTTTGTTGCTTGAAGATAATCTTCACGATGATCACCCATTAGGTAGTGTTTGACTCTGGTTTTTATTAAAATGGCAGAACCTCCACAAGCTCTATCTCGAGGGTCCTTTGTATCATATGGTGTATAACCATTTATTTTAAACGTATTTTTTGAGGTCAAATGAGTTTCAGAAACCATCATGACATCAATTTATTTATTTTTAAGAAAGTATTCTAGTTCATTTTTATGTTGGCGGATGCCGTTTGCGTTCCAAAAACAAATTTTTATACAGTTCATGGCTTGTTTAGTACAGCTTGCAATAACATTGATTGCATTCTAAGAATTTCCTGCATCATATTACCCACTGTTTGCACTAATGTTTCCATGGTTTTTTCTAAACGACTTAAATTCGAAACTGGAGTTTCATCATTACATGGCGAGGTACCTTGCATTGGCTCATGGTTTGATTTTAGGACGTTAGCGTAAAAGAATCTGTTATTACTAGGCTGGGGGGCTTGAATTGCATTTGTGTTAACTTGATTTGCAACCTGCATTTGAGGGGTATATGTTTTCGGTCCAACCGTCTGCTTGACGATATTATATACAGGGCATCCTCTATAATTGGCAGTGTGATTACCGCCACAGTTGCTACATTTTTTTACGTTGGGGTCGGTTTTAGACTTATCGCAAGAAACTGTACCGTGTTGTTCACCACATACTACGCAAACAGGGGGTAAGTAGCAGTATGCCTTTGTATGGCCAAATTCTTGGCAGTTTAAGCACTCAACAGGTCCATTTTTTTTGTGCGGCTCCTCAATTGTGATTTTTCTGTATAGAATATATTTCAAACTATAAATGGGATGCGTTTCGTTTTTTTTTTTAACTTAATGTCGCCGGGCTCTAATTCTACTCGAAAAAGTGGTTGTGGATTTTTGTCTCTAATTCTAATATTTACCACATGTTTCATCTTGAAGCCTTTTTCTTCCAAGAAAGTTTTAATTTCCTCTGGGTCTACGCATGAATCAATTCCCTTAATCACCACCTGGAGACCTTTACTGCTCTTGAGTTGGTATGTATAAAAACTTTTTTTAAGTGCCTCAAATTTGTTAATTATTTTGCGAAAATCATTTTCATGATTCACTTGAATTTTCGTTTCATTTATGCTACCTCGCTTTATTGCGGCTACATAAAACGAATTTTCACCAAACAACGAAATTAAACTCTTTATTAGATCATTTGACTTATGCTCCCTAAGATATATCGGGGGAGGCTTGGACGATTTTATGACGTTTGGTGCTTCAGAGGATTCATCCTCCAGAATTGCAAAGCGATTTTGGGAATTTTTTTTTTAAAAGATGGCACTTTTGATGCCGAAGCAACAGCTGAAGAGGTAGGGCTGCGACCCCGTTTAAGGACTGTTGTATACCTGTCCATACCAACTTGGACTTGAGGCATTTGACAACTTTTTACAGGGGGGTTTTCCATTGCATTTGTGTTTTGGTTCATGGTATCATTTCCCACTAAATTTGTTTTTAACGTCGCGGAAATACTTGCTGGCTTGGCAACACTTGTCACCAGGTCTAGTTTTAGTTTTTTTAATGAGTCACTATCCACCCTTTATGTAAATAAAGAGGGTGAGAGGGAACGTGTACGAATAATTGGCTTAGCCGTTAGGTAGTTAATATTGTTTTGTTTTATTTATTTCAACATTATTTTCGTTAGCATGCACTGTCACATAAACATTTCTCTCATTTAATTTTATTGTTGTTTCATTGTTTTTACTCATGCAATGAATTGTTTTTGTTTTTCACCGTTTTTGCTAAAATTCTTAATTTTTGGTTCCTCTAAAGGCAGTCAACTCAAAATTTACACATTTACTTTTTGCAGGAAAATGATAAACAGTGGTCAGTCATATATACATACCTACTATAAAAATCTTAATTTAATTTCTCTAGTATTTCGCCAAAAAAAATGCAGTTTTATCCCCATTTGTGATATAAGGTTTAAGTTTGCAAATTTAACTTAATCGATCCATTTACCATTCCGTACAGCCAATTAGAACCTATATGGGCATTTCCGTCAAAAGGTCCACCGTGACCGAAAATTTAAAAGTTATTAAAATCTGATTATTTTACGATATTGTTATAGAGAAATATTTAGATTTTACTAATTTTATAAACTTACCTATAAATTTGTTCACTTAGATGAACAATCAGACTGCATAGTTGTGCAAACGTAATTTCTTATTAGTGAGAATGTTTTATTGTAAGTTTTCTTTAATATTATCTTCCTTTAAAGAGATGATATTTGATAAAAATTATTCCAAAAAAATGTTCCTACATGGTCTGTAATCTAACCCTACGTTTCCACATGCAAGTAGCGTATACGAAAATCAGGAGAAATACAAAAAAACACAACATTTTTTTGAGTGGCTACACAGGACAGTGCAAGTTCATTTTTAAAATGTCAGTATTAAATATACTTCTAGCTTTTATTTTCAAATCGCTGCATCTATAGGCTCTCCTATGGCTACGATTTAAATTAATTAACATTATAATTTTTTCTTTATTTAACTTTTATGAAATCTTTATAAAAAGTTATGTTTATTTTAAAAAATATGTGAACACAGTATTGCCGTGTTTCCGATATCATAAAGATACTTAAAAGAATATTTTGATTAAAATTTTTTTTTTTCCTAATGCCTGAAGCTTATGTTTATAAATATGTACCATTAAGATGCGTTGTTGTATAGTTGTGTTCTTTTTTATTTTTAATTTTTTATTAGTACACAGAAATTAGCTATAAAAATAAGTTTTATTTTACTAAGTGCTAGTTAGTTGATACATAACATAACGGTAACACTGTTTTTCCATTTGTCATTTTACTTGCATCAAGTGTCAAAAATTTACTTGCAAGCAAATTCTCTTGCAAGTTGAGCTGCAAGTATGAAAAATGTGATGGTGTTAGTAAAAAAGTGTGAGTGTATTGAGTTTTTCAAACTTGTACTTGCATGTGGAAACGTAGGGTTATAAGGAAGAGTTCAAAGAGAAATATGTTATTCAAATTAACGGTAAATTTTTATTTTGTATTAATCATTATTCAGTTAAACTATTATGGAAAAAATTTCACGTTCGAAATGTCACGTATCGAACCAGATTTTGGCTTAAACAAAAAAAAAAAAAATACAGAACATTTTGGAACCAAACCTAAGACACAAAAGACGTAAAATTCTGAAAGTAGTTTGACTAAAAAATTGTGCCAGGTTTCGCTGAATTACCCCTTTTTATACATGTCTACAAAAACTACTTCTATTTTTTTCACGTTCGAACCGCTAATTCTTTTGCCATTATCTTTGACCTAGAATCGCGTCCACCATAAACTTTAGAAGAACGTAAAAATATTTGTTGTTTAAAATGTTATTGCATTTTTGATGCGTACGACTGTCAAGTTCAATCAACACTTTGGAATTACCCATATACCAAATCAACATCAAACCAAACATCAGCACAAATGCTTAATACACTCTCCACTATTGTGGTGTGGGTATAAAAATTTAAAGGCAGGCAATTTTATTTACGACTATTTTTACCCCATCCACATACATACCTCTGACAATTTAAAATAAAACTAAATATATTTATTTAAATTTTTTATTTAACTTAAAAAAAGTAAAAAAGATAAGGCACTTCATAAGTTTTTAAACATTTTTTAAAATTAAAGCAATTCATTTATATATATATATATATATTAATGAAGTATATACATTTGCCTACTAAAAATATAATTAATTAATAAAATTTTAATTTTGCTTCATTGTTACTTCAAGTTAATTTAACATGATTTTACAATAACTTGCAAACTAACTAATTTTAATTAAAAGAATACGGGAATTGTCTTCTTTTAATAACATATTTTAAACAGGAAAATAAAAAAATTTACATACTTAAGTATGTATGCATGTTAATTTAACAGGATAAACTTTTGATTTTAATATAAAACAGGTTTTTATGGATTCAATATTGAACAATGTTTTTTTAACAGTGAATAATATTTAATAAACGTAATTTAAGGTTATTTTAATATTTTTCATTTAAAATTAATATGAAATAATGATAAATTTAAATAAAGGGCATACTTTTGCAGAAATTTACTATGATTCTCAATCAACATTTCGCCATGTTAATTTAACATTGGTATTTTTTTCTGTGTGTAGTTTGTATGTAATCTGTACATTCGTTGCAAAATTTGGTGCGAAGGTTCCTTTTATCTTATTATGACATATATGAACGAAAAACAATTAAAATTTTTGTTTTAAGTAATTATTCTAATTATTATTATAAAATTAAAATTCAAAATGTCATAATTTCGGCGAATTAGCCGAATGTGTTGAGCTTATTTCTTCAATTTCTCGAAAACTACTTTACATTCGAAGATGATTTTTATGTCATTTTAAAGAGAATACTTGGGGCTGCAAACAATATTTTAAAAACGGATTAAGTCAAAAACCTATTTTTTATTTGGCTGATTTTTTTTTCATATAATACCTCAAACCATTCTTTAAAAATCCTGAAACTTTGAAGGAGGTGTTTTTTTTTCTTTTTTAAGATATGATTTTTTTTCTTTCGCAACCTTAAAAAAATAATCTTAAAAAAGAATTTTAATATTGCAATTTATTGTAAGATCATAATAAAACATAAGCAAACAACTTTTTAATTTAGTTTTAAAACCGTATGAAAAAAAAATTTTTTAACCAATCGTTTCATTACCAAAAAGTAGACAAAATAGCACGATATTTTTACAGCGGTTAGATGTGAATGTTAAGTGTCTATTTTTTCCAAAAAGTGAAAAATTAATTATTTTGAGTTAATATACTATTGTTGAACAAGTGCAGAATTAACTTTGAGTGGGTCTGTCAACTGTTTCATCTTATAGAAGATACAAAAAAAATTTGTTAAAATTTAAATTACAAAACTACGCTAATTTTTTAAAAAATTAAAGTAGATGGAAATCGATTTACATCTTTTTTTCTAGCACTGCTGTTCAAAAAGAAATGTGTTTTAGAAAGAAATTTATGCTCAGTAAATGTGAATACATCATATTTCTGTATCTGCGCTTCTGTTTCTGCGCTTAGTTTATTTTATATTATATTTTTTAAGTTATTTTACCTATAAATTCCTATTTTTGTACTGTATCTATTTGAAAAATATTTTAAAATTTAATCAGAGGAGATCGAATATTTTTTCGACTAGAAAGCAATTTTGTTTCCAATTCTTTCATTCAGTACTGAACGAAACGAAATAATTTTTTTAGTTTTGTGAAAACTCAAATAAATGCTTTAAACACTGAAAATATAGTTTTGATCCATTCAGTATCGACTGAAAGTATTCGAAATAAATTGCTTTCGAATCGAAAAATTTTTCGATCACGGCTGCCAGAATTAGTCCCCAGAGGTATTTGATAAAAATTGATCGTTTTTAAAAGGTGTGATGAACTTTGAACGATTTTAAAATCCATTTCTAATTAGAGTGTTAATTTTTTGTTCAATTAACTTATATATATATATAAACTTTAAAAGAACATAAGAAGAAAATGTATCAGAAATCAATATGTTAAGATACTGAAAACGATATTATCGGTTTTAAATCCACCAGTAAAAATTGAGAAAACTTAATTATATATTTTTAAAACACTAGATATAAATAAAAATGATTTATACACAGAAAAAAATAATTTTCATATTTGAATACGAAAATCGCATATTTGATTACAAAAATTTTTGAATTTTCTGCGATGACGATTATTGCGGTAGTGATAAAAAAGTTTGTATGTATAATTGTTAAATTTTTGACCAACAACCAAGTTTATTGATTCAGTAAAAAAAAGTTGTTGCCCAAAATAATTTTTTTCAACAAAATGTTTACTTGATTTGTTAAAATAAATTGTTAAAAATGTTGAATAAATCAAACAAAATGTTAATCGAATCTTTTTTTTTTTTTATTAATGATGACGTCATAAATGTTTATATTTTTATAAAAAACACTAAATTTTATTATGCGGGGATAAGTAAGTTCCTATGCGCGTTTCACTGGTTGCTTAGGCCAGATCATCAAGAAACCTTTTCCAAACACTATGGCAAAACTAAATATATTATTCAAATAAAACTGTAAAACAGATGAGAATTATTAGCTATTTGAAAATGGACAAGAGTTGTTAAAATACTGTCTTTACTTTGATTCAAATATTTTTTTTATTGAGTATGAAGAAATATTTAATTATTTCATTATTAAATATGTTCTATTGAGTGCTATTTTGCAAAGTGTAAATTTGATAAATGCTTTCTTTGAATCAAACAAAAAGTTTGTTGACCTAAAATTTTATTTTTAATAAACTGTGTTGTTAAAAATGTTCTTGCGATATTTTTTTCTGTGTATTTGCTTTTAATTATAACAAATTATAGTTGTAAGCAGACAGTTTGTATCCATCCCTGCAATCTACGAAAAACAGAAGCAAATAAAAAAACAGTATGGCCACTTTAAAATTAGAAAATACTTTGCGCTCTTTTATCGATAAGCAAAAAACTATTTCGCGCCATTTTTGTCAATGACGCCTTACAATGTGTCAGTGCTAGAAAAGTACTACAAATTTAGCGCTTTTTTTCATTAAACTAATTTCAAAAAATGGTATAAATCAGCAACGATTTTTACTGACCATTTTGGATGAACCCACTTTTCTCTGATTTTTTTAATCTTTTAGTGGTATTTTTCCAAATTGCATTGAGCTTATGCCTTGGCACTGCCTAGTTTGGCTGGCATAAATAAACAACGATTTTTACTGACCATGTTGGATAAATCCACTTTCCTTTTTTTTTTGTTTATTAAATGTCTTTTTTTTTAATTTCCTAATCTAATCCCGCGAAGCTCTACGCATGTCTGCAGAAAAGAAACCAGAGTTTCTGGCGGGTATCGAACCCGCAACTCCGGCGCTGATAGTCCAGCTTACTACCAGCTAGCCTACCGGGGCACTCTGGAACGGCTCGGGCGATTTTTTTAATCTATTAGTGGTATTTTTCCATATTGCATTGAGCTTATGCCTTGGCACTGCCTAGTTTGGCTGGCATAAATAAACAACGATTTTTATTGACCATTTTGGATGAACCCACTTTTCTCAAGGACCCAGAATATGTACACTTAATGGGGGCCTTAGGTTAATATTCAAAAAGTTGGACACGAAATGATAAACGTTTTCACAACTAATGGTGGAGCACGTATGCCGCAAAAGCAAAAGCAGCCACGTGCACCGCCTATGAAACCCAGATAGGATTTTTCTTTTATTTAATAACTACAAAACTACAAAATAATCATTAACCTAAAAATTATATGGTTTTGTTTTTAATTATCATAATGTTCTTTTCGACCCAATTGTTCAAAAATTGTTATTCAGGCATTTGGCCTCAAAGTATGCAATATTTATAAATAGTTTTCAACCTGTTCCACAAATTTTCGAGAATTAGTTTTTTCTTATCGAAAGGAGACATTTCATGCATTCATTTTACGTGAAAATCAAAAATAAGTTTATTTGAATTTGGACATACATATGAACGTAGGCTTGTCAGACCAGATCTAGGTTTTTCTTCATTTGAAAAAATTTTCAGTGATTGTCAAGAATCAAGAAGAAATATGTTTCGTCAAGATTTTTTTTTTTTAAATACATTATTTATTTTTAAATTTGTTAAAAAAAATTTTTCTTAAGCAAAGCTGTGTAAAAAGCAAGTAAACATTTATTTGTTTAAAAATATATCAAAACTGCGTTTTCTTTATTCAACAGTGATAATTTGACAACACTGAGATGCTAATTTGAAAGAGAAGCACGTACCAACACTTATTTTTCCCTTTATGCTCAACAATTATTTCACTGCTTGTTTTGGAAACTTTTTTTGTAAAAAACGGGGCACACGATGGATACACCTAATTCGATTACACTGAATCGAGAGGTGCCAACCGTATTTATAGGTTAGATCTTATTTTAAAAATACTTAAGATTAAATATAATAGTTAAACGTACCTAAAAACGCAATTTTTCTGCAATATTATATCTTTTATATCGATTGCAAAAACATGTTATTGATGAAAATTTGGTTTACCCCGCTTGTTACATTTTTGAACTAGTACAGCATAATATAAAACGTAGAGCAGCTGACAAAAAAAGAAAAGAAACGCGTACGGAAATTTTCGGTAAGAATAGTGAGTTTATTTGCATCTATTTTTATACCCTCCACCACAATTAGCTGTTATTCATTAATCATCTCAGACCCCAAAAAGTATATATATTCTGACTCCTTGAGTAATTCTAATTGGATTTAGGCATGCCCGTCTGACCGTCTTTTGAAAACACGCTAACTTTCAAAAAACTCAAAAGAAATGTTTGGAATTAAAATCCAGCAAAATAGGTTAAGTAGGATCAGAGCTATGAATCAAAATGTGGATCCACCACCCTACAAAATTGATAATTTTGTTACAAAAACTAACATAATTGGTGGAAAAATGCACGGAATGATATAAGTTCGTTTTATTCGACTAAAAAGCACACTGTAAAATGTCGTGATGATCGGTCCATAATTTACCTTAGCCCCATATAAACCCTACTCTCGGAAAACAGTTTAGTACGCCTTAAACCGTAATTAATAATGCTATCAGAATAATAATGAATATTTCACAGTTTTATAGGACTAGAAGAAGCACGAATAAATTTTGTGATAATCGGTCCATAATTTACTATAGGCCCCATATAAAGCCCACTCTGGTAAATTAATTAAATACGATTAAGACCGTAGCAGATATATTTATTGTGGTAAAATTTCTTCTAATTTAGTCTCATATGGCCAGAAAAAATGTTGTGCAATATACAGCCCATAATTTACCTTAGATCCCATGTTAATACCATCTTTGAGTATTGTTGCGTTCAGTTTGACATTTGGCTAACTGAGAAAGGGAATCCTTTGAAGCTGATTTTTTAAATTTTTCTGCAAGGGCTGTTACTCTTTCTACAGTTCCAGATTTTCGTGGATTTGCAGCGATTTCTGGTTGACTTATTTCTAGTTGACTTGTTTCTGGTTGACTTATTACTTGTTGACTTATTCCTGGTTGACTTGTTTGATTTTCAAAAGTTTCGGTGGAAAACAATGGAGCAGTGTCTTCATTTTCTACCAGTATTTCATCGCCTATGTCAATAAACCCAAAAAAGTCTCCCGAGGTAATCGAAGAATCAAACACCTTTGCTTCTACGGCTCTCTTCTCACCAAATATATCCTTAAGTCTTTCATAATGTGGACACATTCTTCGCAATTTTTCTAGGCAGATACAAAAATTATATTGGGCTTAGTAATTTTTTATTTTTTTTATTTACCTTTTACGGTGTTAACACCATTTTCAACGTCTTTTGCCAAAATTCCAGCGCCAGTGTTATTTCTCCATGCCTCAGCCTTTGCAAAACATGTTTTTAAATAGCGAACTTTCCACTTTACTAAATTCCACGTCGCTTTTACTTTAGAATCTTCCAAAAATTTCCTGTAATAAGCTTGTGCAGTTGGTATCTAAGGAAAAAAAATTGTTCAATAATTTCCAAGAAATAATTCTTTTAATATTTACCTCAAAATTTCGATTGTCGGCTAAATAATCAATTATTTTTAGAATTTCGAAATCCATCCATTTTTTTGCCACAGTTTCTTTTTTTTTTTGCTAAACTTTTTGCTTCTTTTTTATATTTTTAATTGAAGTCATTTTTACTTTTTAAATTTTCGTTTATTTCGTAGAACTTTGAATTTGGAATTTTGTCATTAAAGGTTGTAATTTTAGGTACTGTTTACATTTTACTATACACTTGTTAAAAATGTGGCAACGATACCAATATTGAAGTTTCTTAGCTGGATTGTGCAACTTTTACCCTTGCGATTCCGCTCCATCAAAAAGGTCTTGCAAAATATAAAAAGTAGCGGGAAATTATTTTCATGTGTTTGTTGTAGTGAAAAATAAAAAGTATTGCGATTCCGCAATTCCGCAAGAGTAAAAATTCTGAGGTGAATACCTTTATTATAATATTATGAATTAATAAAACGAATTAATAAAATGAGAATGATTTAATCAAATAACTGAATGAATTTTATAAAACAAAATTTTATAATTAATTAGTTTGAATAAAATATCCACTAACTAAAATACTCGCAAAATTACCGGTAAATTCCCGGTTTACCGGATTTTTCCACATAAATTACCGAATTACCGGTAATTGAAAAAGTCGGTAAATTTGCAAGCCCTAGTTTCAACAGAGAATTGAAGAAAGTTTTTGCAGGATATGTTTCATAATATGGATGAGGACATAGCAAGGTTAAAAACATAAACCTTTTGTTTAACCTAATTGGTTTAAAAAACAATAAAGACCACCTGGAAAGTTGATACAGACCCTAAGGGTCCCGAAAAGCCATTGGCTTGTACTATGCTACTTTTGAATAATTTCTTACAAGCTACAGTATAATTTTGTAATTTTGACGATATCTAGTATCTCTATTGGAAAAAATTAATAGTCAATTAAAAAAAGAAATACCGATACTATCGATAGTGCCAGCATTAGCTTTGCAGCTCTACAACAAACCTTTTTGGATAACCCTCAATAATTCTTTTCGGATTTTTTCTTACACTGAAATTAATGTTCAATGTACCTTTACACACATTCATGTATGAAACAAAACGACTAACAAAAGTTTTATAAAAAGAACTCATTTACACCCTTAATACACTACGAGAAAAAAATGTATATACAGGATCAAGACCAAATAGGCGACAAAAGACAACTGACAACTACGTGGGCAATAAAAAAAGGCAAAAAAGCAGTTAAAAGACAGAGCCAAAAAACGACGTCGAGGAAAAGTTTTGAATTGAAAAGACGAAAACCCAACAATAACAACAAAAAACCTTAAAGTAAAATACACGAAAACAAGTAAGAAGCTATAAATAAACAAAATACACAAAAAAAAAAAAACTTACACTCTCATACTAACCCTTTAAAACACACTTAAAAAGGTATTAGACGTTTGGTAAAGTTTAAGTTGTTTTAATTGTTTTTTTCTTTTATTGTTAGAAATACATGTGTAGAATCTACACTGTAGATACATGTGAAGATACAGATAAATGTGTGTTATTGCACCTACAAATTTTTTTCAATGCGATAAAAAGAAAGTGTAACAACTTCAATGATAATAAATGAATTACATGAATGGTTTTTTCATGTTTTCTTCACAAAAATAATAAATTCTAGAAAAAATATTCAATGAAACAATTTTTAAAGTTAGTGAAGAGCGAAAGTTTGCAATATATTTCAGCATTAAATTAAGAAGAAAAAAAAGGTTGTTTTTCAAATTGTATCCCCCCCGAATTGTTAATTTGTATCCCAAAAAAAATATTTTTTCATCCCCAATAAAAACTTCGGTAACGTCAATACTGGACGGAGAAAACGTCGATTACATTTTACAGGGGTATGGACTGTATGTAGAGTCAATACTGGACATAGCTCTAAATACCTGCCAAGTTTCGAAACAACTTTTTCTCTGTTGGAAACAGTACTACCAACTAACGCATTGCATTCGGTTAGATCTAGGAAAATAGGTAATAGGAAAGAGGATATCGTCCTCTAGCCTGCAAGTAGTGCTATGTTTTATTTTGAGAATTTTTTTATTGTGCAATTGTGAATCTCTATTAAGCGGTCTTGAGATACCTTAATGGGTTTAGAACTCAACTTAAAAAAACTAAATACTTAACTCTCTTCTATAAACAAAAAGTGTTATATGTCAAAGCGGTATGATCATATTTTGGAAAAAGGTTGCTTTTTTCTGGATGTATGTATTTAAAAAAATAATGACTTACTTTTGAATGCGTTCATTTTGGGACATCCCATGAAAAATTCATTGGTTTTTCAGTAAAATTGTAAGTAGTGCTCTTATGTTTTTCTGATTACTCAACACATTATTTTGTAAGCGAAGTTTTTACTGGGAAAAGAGTCAATAGAATTGGAAACCCTACTGTCACAAACGAGAACCTAGTCCTCTCCTGCACGCTTTTGAAAAGCTCCAAAACAGCCCCACAAGGGAGTTGTATTCCATTCGTGGCAATATCTCCAGCTCCTAAGCAAATGACGGTCCAGACAGTTATGTAAATACTGAGTGATTACCATTGACTCCACTCAGTGTTGAGAGCAAGCCTTACTTTAGACTTGGTTCACACTATGAAAGCTTTTTCCCAGAAAGTCTGGGTTTATTGGTTAGAGGGAAAGAGAATGTGTTATTCTTCTCTCCCCTTTCGCCTCTCACCAATAAACTTATGGCCGTTTTCTCATTACATTATTATCTTTTTTCCCAACGAAAAACTGCACATTAAAGAAATTTGGTTTTCTCAATGTCTCATTTGTTTCTTTTCTGTCGCAAAACTAACCAGCACTCATCTGACAATTATTTATTTTCCTTTTTTTTGCCGTACAGATAAATTGAATCAGCTGACTCCCATGTTTTACATGTATTTTGAGAGGTGTTGCCAACTGAAAACAATGTTTTTTGTCGGTATATTGAGAAACCCAAAATTGTTAACAGACAATTTATCGGTCTAATAAATTTATGTGGACATTAAGTAACAGACACTTTGTCGGTACATTGAGAAAATGGCCATTAGATTTTCTGAAAGAAAACTTTCACAGTGTGAACCCAGACTTATTTGAAAGCTGATCAATTAGTTTTCTTTTCTCATTTTTAGCAAATGAAAATCTTTTATAGTTTTTAAGCTTCATATTTTAGAAACGCTTATGGATTATCACTGAAAAAATAACAATCTTTAAAAAGTGTTTTAGTATTTAATTAATCTTAAAGATGCCATTTAATTCGTGAGAGTTTTAAATGTTTAATATCATTATTCGTTATCAATTTGTTTAATATTTATATTTTTTACCAACTAAAAACAGACCATTCCGCTTTACCATTTCATTGCCATGTGTGTGACTGGAGAACAAATTTAAATATTAAAATTGTCCTTTTCAAAAACTACAAATTAATGTTTAACTTTCGTAACTATCTACGCTCTCTCAATCAGCTCAAAGTTTTTTTAATTAAATTTTAAATATTCAACATAATCTTAATAAAAAAAAAGTTTTATCCAAGTTGTTTACAAATAAAACAGCACAAAATAGACACAAGATGTTAATGCATTTTCAAACAAAAAAGAAAAAAAAACGTAAAATATATTTAAAAAGTTTGCCAAATAAATAAATTATTTTCTCAAAAGGTAAAAAAGGACACTGGCATTAAGAGCAGTTTAGTTTATTTGTTTGAAAATACGTAAGAAATAAGCAAAAAAGCAGAAACACAGTGTTGTCCATTTAGTGGCTTCAAAACCGGCGGTCTGGCAAGACTATCAGCTGGTTAATATCTGTCATCTGAATTTGGATCGTTTAACAACTAAAGAAAGCGTAAAAATTGTTGAATAACAGAAAAACCAATGTTTGTTCGATGTGGATACAGCGAATGATTTGGAATTAAATTCCTTTTTAGTCATTTTAACAATATTTTTTTATATTTTCAACAGTTTCGGAGATTTTCAGAAAATAGAAGACAGTACTTTAGTATCGGAAAGCAAAGTATGTATTTATACATATAATGAAATAAATAAGCCATAAACTAAATTTTGCGATTTTTGGCGAATTTTTCTTAACGTAAATCCTAAGAAAATTAATTTTGGCGATTTTCGGTGTATAAATTCGATTAAGGTTAACAAATCAGACAACAACAATCTCAATACAGACACAAGTATACGTCATGGCTTATTTCATCACGAAAGTGTACCAAAATAATTTGTATTGTGGTTATTTTGTTGAACTGTTTATGAGTTTTAATCCAAATTTTGATATTTTAATCAGGCTACTAAAGTCACTTAAATTTAATTTTTATTAAATTATTTTTATGAAGAAAGGAATTTTACAACATGAAATTAATTAAAATTTATTAATAATTTTTTATCATGGACTGAGCTGGGAACCGAACCCAGGTTTTTACGGACAGGCTGTCCTTACATGCTTCGATTGTACCCACTCAATCTCTATTGACGACGCACAGTGGCGCTATTTGAATTTTTCCGTTGCAAAAATCATATCTTTTGAACCGAATAAGATAATTGAACAGTTTAAACAGCATATGATAGATAACTGTTCAGCCTATGAAATGAGCGTTTGGAAAGGGTGCTACACTTTGTAGGGGCCTACTTATGGGTTATCAAGGTTAAAATTAGTAGAAAAATCAATTTTATGGTAACTAAAAAAAATTATTTTTATATTTTTAGATTGTTTTTATTTTTTTTCTTTAGGGTTTTATGTTTTAAATTATTACCCAACAAATTAAAAAAAAAATTATTTTTTTTTTAAATTTATTTTTTAAATTTTCTGTAAAATATTGATCACAATTCGTAAGAGAAGGTATATCTAAAAGACTAACCATTTCTTAACTATAATTATTTTCTAACTCTATTCGTGACTTCACATGCCGCAGGGAAGAAATAAGTGGATCGGAAGATGCTGCCAACATGTTGAAGAGGTCCTCATTTTGCCTTACCCTTGATGCTTTGAATGTGTTCTGCAATCTATATTTTTTATAAAATTTGTTAAGAGACTCCTGTGCTTCTTCAGAACGCTCTCCAATTGGCAAAGACTGGTACTCAATTATATCTTTGCCATGCGCCAATATTTTATGGACGGTCGGGGTCAACTTCTTCTGTGGATACATTTCTGCTAAAAGAGATGCAGTTTTCGACGCATATTCTCCATATTTTGTAGAATTGACATTTTCTTTGCAGGTTAAAACATCCAAGATCGTTCCCAATCTTTTCACGATTTGATTGCCAATTCCAGTGATTCTAGTTACTGCCTCATAATTTTCAAAAAATCTCCTAGAAGTGTTTCCATCGTTTGAGTTACCGTATCCGTGCTTGGGACAGTCTACTTTTAGTCCAACTTGTTTAAAAAAAGCATCCTGTATTTGCTTCTTTCTGAACGTTTCCTTATCCTTTATTGATGTATTTTCATCGAAGTTTTCCTCCTCTTGTGCCAGGGTATACGCCAGTTTTAGCAAGAATTCCATACACCTTATCCTTGCGTGCAATGGTGACATTCAATATTCCTAATTCTCCTCATTTGTAGAATCGTTTAAATTACCAAAGTTCTTCTGACTCTTTTTTCAATATTTCCGTATAAGCTATCAAGTTCTTCTAAAGCAGCTTCCGTGAAAAACTTTGGTGTGGTTGACTTTCTAAACAGTTCAAATAATTTTAAAATGTTCAACGCCATGTTTTCAGTACTAAAATTGTTTAATGGTTTCAGTAATTGTTGCGCCAACTTTCAGTCGTAGACTAATCCAGGCATTATGCTTATTGCAATATATAGGCTTATGCTACCATGCCTAAAAATGTACCTGTTCCCTGCATACATATGGATTTAGGCTGAATAATGCAATTTTGATATTATGCACGTGTCCAAATAAGATTTGTGCCTACCTGTAGGGACCATAAGTCAATATTGTTCTTGACCATTTGTACGCCAAAGTATTGTTTAAGTGAGGTACGTACCTGCTAATTTCAATGACTAGTTTTTTTCAAACTATTAGATCAAACTACTGTCAGTCAAAACATATAAGGGATGGACGCCATACAATTCCTGCAACCATGTCTTTTTAACCTTTTTTACCTCTAGAAGCCAAACGGGCACGTACGGGCAGATAAAATTTTTGAATTATGTAAAGAAATAATCAATGAACAGGTTTTGCAAATATGGCAAATATAGAAAAATATAGATTTTTTTTATTTTCCGCCAAAGTTGAAAAATATTGAAAAACCGATAGTTTTAAAATAGTGATTTACCAGGAGAAACACAAAGCAAACAGTTATTTTTTTTTTATCATTATACATTTAATAAATACATCAATCAATACAAACAAAAAATAAGGCGATTCGTTACCTATTTTTCGTGATATTACACCTGAAATCGCAACAAATTGACTAAAAATTGTGTGTTTTTTGAAAACCGAAAGTCGGTCAACTTTGAACGGTTATATCTTCTAAACTAAAAATGTGATATTATTAAGAGTGGCATATTTGAAATCGTTGAAAAGTTTCCTATAACATGGGTTTATTCAAAACTTCGTCGGCGCTCATGAAAATTTTGATTTTTGCAACCTCGTTTGCTCTATGGGCGCCACTGTGCGACGGCTGGCAGTCAATAGTCAAATATCAATCTTTAAACCAAATGGTATTTAAAATTTAAAATTTAAAACAATATTGTGATAATCTTTGAACCCGCGGATACGGTGTAATCGTTACTTTCCCAAGTGATAGACACCTAGATTCACATTAAAAATTGAATTGCTCGTAGAAAACCAAAATGAATAAATCTAGAAAAACTGAGACATACTTTTGTTTTAAGATACATTTTTAGAATCTGGCCATGGGTGGATCATGAGTGAAAAATCGTGTCGTGCAGTTATATTAAAGTTGGGATTTTTAATGAAACAGAAAGCACAAATAAGTATCTTTTCCTTTTAGAAAAATTTACGCCTTTTTCTAACTCACTGTTTGTTGTTGATATTTTGAAATATTTTCTTCAAAAACTTTCTTCAGTTCTCTTTTGAAACTGCATTCGTGCCCATTAAACAAACATTTTGCAGCAATTGAGCATTTTGTATGACTCCTCTCTTTCTTTCAATAACATTCTCTCTTTCTTTCAAACTCACAAAAACTGCTTGTACACGAAACAAAGTACACTTTTCTATCCGTCTTTCCCCTTTCATTAACAAACTCAAATGTTTCGCAGCAAATGTTTCATAATATAGACGAGGACTTACTAAGCACTGTAAGAAACAAAGTTAAGCAAAATAAAGCTTAGTAAAATATAAAGGGTGGTCAAACCAAAACACACAATTGTAAATTAATGTTAGAAGAATTCCAATCAATTGTAGTGGGGAAAGTAAGAAGAGATAAACTCACTGTTTGTTGTTGATGTTTTTGTTTAAACTTTGATATTGGTACAAGTAGAGCTGTTGCTTATGATTCTTATACGCTTAACAGTTTTATTTGGTTTAATATCTTTAGTTTTTCCAAAATGTTTATGGATGAAGTTTCCTGATGATCTGGCCTAAGCAACCAGTGAAATGCGCATAGGAATAGCTTATCCCATCAACAATAAATTTCAAGTGTTTTTATCAAGAATAGAAACTGGGAATTAAGCACGAATAACAAAATCTTTTAAATTAAATTTTGTATTCCCAAAAATTACTTTTGATAATAAAACAATAAGTTTTCAGGGAATTTATCTTAATATTTTTTTTGATAAATCGATGAATGTATCGCATTTAAATGTGAAACAAAATATTGGGCAAATGCTCGCCTCGGCTTCCATGTCATACCTCTATCCGATGGTCCATATTTTCAATGACTCTGAGACATAATTCAACCTTACTCTGGAATGGTTCTTGGCTAATTGACGAACACATTCACTACACTTTTAAATATTCTTAAAAAAAGAGTCCAACGGTGTCAAATCACATGAGTGCGGAGACCAATAACATCGACACGACGTGAGATAGCACGGCTATTGGATTTCTCTCGCAAAAGAGCCATTGTTTTGTTAGCTGCGTGGCAAGTGGCGCCTTCATGGAACCATATATTGGGTAGGTCCATATCTTTAGTTTCTGGCCACATAAACCGCAACTAACAGTCCCTCTTTGTGGATTCCATTTCCTACCGACCCGGTTTGCTGAAGTTGCGCACAATTCTTCCGATTGTGGATACATTTGGTCGATTATGCTGACCGAAAAAAAATCACGAAATGCATTTTGATTTGAAAGCCCGTTTTCGTAAAAGTCTTCACAGTCTTAACGCGCCGCTCAATTGTGTACCTCTCTATGGTTGAGTTTGTCAAACACTGACTCACAATAAACATCGTGCATTATTAATAAGATTAAGTTGTAATGTGCTTAATTCCCAATTCTTACTATTGATAAACTTCAGTTTATTGTTGGTGGGATAAGCTATTCTTATAAGCATTAATGTTTTGCGCATTATGGCTGGACCACCCTTTAGTAAAAACCCTAAATTAAATATGTGAAAAATTACCGTCATAGGTACCTGCAGGGTTGTTAGATGTGACGATTTTTCGTCATTTCGACGATTTTTTTGAGAAAATACAGTAAAATGACGATTGATAGGAAAGTTTAAAAAAAACACATAAAATTCAGAAAAATTCATGAAATCTTTATTTGAATCGATAGTACGGTTCATATAATTTAATGTTTGAAGATTATTTCATGCAAATGTTGACCGTGACTGCGCCTCAAATGGTCCATCCGCTTAGTCCAATTTTGGCATACTCCAACATTTCCAACATTTCGGCCGGGATCTAATGAATAAATGCTTCAATGTTGTCTTCCAATGCGTCAATTGAAGCGGGCATGTGTGTATAGACATGAGCTTAAACATAGCCCCACAAAAAATAGTCTAAAGGCGTTAAATTGTACGATCTAGGCGGCCAATTGACTGGTCCCGAACGTGAAATAAAATGTTCACCGAACTCGCCTCTCAATAAGTCCATTGTTAAGCGTGCTGTGTGGCATGTGGCACCGTCTTGTTGAAACCACATGTCATGAAAGTCAAGCTCTTGCATTTTGGGCAAAAAAAAGTTGGATATCATCTTTCGGTAGCGCTCACCATTTCCAGTTACGTAACGATTCGCATCATCTTTGAAGAAGTACGGTCCAATGATGCCACCAGCCCATAAACCGCACCAAACTGTGACTTTTTCTGGATGCATTGGTAGCTCTTGCAATGCTTCTGGCTGATCTTCACTCCAAAATCGACAATTCTGCTTATTGACGGACCCATTGTAGTTTACGATAAAATTGTTCTTGCTATAAAATCGTAACGGTAGCTTATGTGGCCATGACATTTTAAGAGATAGTACGTTATTTTCGCGGTTAGGGCTCGATATATTTATCGGTTTTGGAGCTTTTTATGAATTTTGGCATCGATTTTTTAGTGCATATTTTTGCATATTTTACCGTTTGCAGCAAATTAATACTGTAATTTATAAGATATACTATCTTGTTGTATTAGAAAATCGATATAAATAAATAAATAAAATAAACAAATATTTTTTTTTCATAATTTAGTTAAAAGAGCCTTTTTGCAGCGTTTTTTATGTTTATAGCGCACATTTTGCCTTTTTAAGGCATATTTTGATACATATTAAATATTTTTAGATGCCTACAAGAGATTTCGCAGCAAATAAAATTTTTTTTTAATTCTGTTATTAAATTGTTGAATATTGTATCTTTAAATGAGCAATTTTTAGCATTTTTCAGGGCGTATTTTTCAGTTCTTACTGCACATGTAATGCGCATAAAAGAACATATTTCTGGTTTCCCTGGTGATAAGAGTCAACGTGCCGTTTTACATTTGTTGTTGTTGTTTTTCAATTGGAAATACTTCAAAACAAAACAAAAAGTTTATCGATGCAATTTTTTTTCAAATGTGCTTGCCAGTTCAGTCGTGCTTGGCCAATTTTACGTCCGAGTTTCTCGAATTTTGTTCGTAATAATTCATTGGTATAAAATGGAAAATAAAGGGACAAGTAATTTTTACTGTATTAAATTAATGCTGCTTTATATCTCTCAAATTTAAAAATTGATTAAAATATAGCTTATGAGTTATTAGCAATTTATTTCATACTGTGATTTTTTGCGCTTTACGAGTAATGCCTCCTTTATTAGGAACCCTCTGTAGAAAAAAAACGATCTATTTGAAATATGGCGAAAAGAATGCACAAAAAAAGAAATTTTGTTGCCGTTTTTAAACATGAAGTTGACAAAACTTCAGTTAACATATTTTGCGATGAAGTGGAGAAACATACATTTGTATAAGGCAAAGAATACATTTTAATTTATGTAAAATTAGTTCAAAAGTGAAAAAATGTTTTTAAGGACTAAAATTATGAGTGGCGAAATTCTGAATTAAATAATGTGGTAAATAGCATTTCAACAAAAGCAACTCCTACCGGCTTAGATGTCCACGTTTGTCATTCAGTGTTAAATCAGAATTTGAAAAAAGAAAAGAAGCCGCACCCTTGCCACTGAGCAACCTGATACTTATCTTTAAGTTTGTAATTCAGCAACATAAGCTCGTAAATAAGGTGATGCCAATTTGACTGCAGTCCTGAAAGAAAAAGCTGACATACAAAACTTCTTTTGAATAAAGCTCGAACTTCGCGTGCACATGCCCAGAGTAGGTGGCTTCACGCAAAAAAAAAACATGGTTGTGGTAAACATATTCTAAGAGCAACATATTATGATAAGATTAATGATTGAAGTCAACATATTATGATTATTATTGAATCATATTATGACCAAATATATTTGTAATATTACATCATAATATGTTTCTCTTAATCTATTCTTATAATGTTCATCATAATAAGTCTAGAAGCAATCATATTATTATACAAAGCGATTACTGTAATCATGTTTTAACCGTAGGCTATCATAATATCGTTGTTATCGTTTGTCAGAGGTCGCAATTATTTATAAATTATTTTATAGAATTTTTTATACTTTTTCTATTAAAATAACGTTAAACTTGCTTAGCAATGCTATTTTATTCGAAAATTATTTTCAATAAACCATTTGTTAACTTCATTTTAATTTCTTTAAAATATTACGACGGAACGATATAAAAGTAAAAATATTTTGTTGCATCTTCAGCATACTATGACTTCACGTATTGAATGTTATCATGTTATGACTACTTAATATTATTAAATGGTTGCAAGTACTTTAATATGTTTTCTAAGTTATCATAATTTAGTTGTAAGAAAAATAATTATTTTTCTGTCAACAATACTTAAATTTATAATTGCGATAAACATTTAAATGTTAACAGTTACTATAATATTGCTTATATTTAATAAAAATTTTTTGTGGACGACAACCATATATTGTTACAATAAACATCGTTTAGTTGCCGTTACCATATGCCGGACCATATGTTTCTCTGCGTGTTCGGTTCCACAAATGACGGAAATACCGCTCGTCGAGCTTTTACTGTACATGCTATTTTTCTGATATAACTGATGTTAACAAAGATCTTATATTTCGATTCAAATTAATTTTGATTTATTTATCCTGCCAGTTCAAGATCAATACAAGTGAATTTGAAATATATTGTTTTCACACTTTTTCAACAGTTTTAATAACTCCATTTCATTAACTGAGACAACTTGGGTCTGCAATCACACCTTTTTCAAATGAATCATTATGAATCGCTTATAAATCTTGTAACTAAGAAAGTCTTAAAATGTGTGTGAAATATATTGCTTTGAAACAGGAAAACGTTTCCGGGACCTATTTTCCTGGTTGCCAATGACTTCTACGGTCCAAAAAGAACTCATACACTCGAAAGAAATAATAGAAAATACTGCACTTATCACGGTTTTTTTTATACAAGCTGCTATATCGCGACATAAAATATACAAAGCCTATAGAATGCATCACGCCAGCAGGACCAACCGCACAAATAACCCGCTAGACACATTTAATAGAGCTGTCGATACTTCAGATCCATTAATTTCCATACCATTTCTAAAAAGGCGCGCTTACAAAAGCGGAAACATTCCACACTTCCACCTGAAGTAATTCAATTATTATGTTGCAGTGAACCATGGAAGAATTTCACCATAACCACTAGGAGCCAGTTTTTGACATAAAGATCAGCGATTAAATTAGAACTAATCTTTGAAAATCGTTTTTGGGTAGTCGATTATTTCATTTTGTTTCCAAGTTTAAACGCCCAAAGTTGGCGGTTTAAACTTGCGACAGAACTTTCAAAAGTGCGAACAGCTTATAAAAGGAAATATTACTTATGAAAATAAAACTTTTGTATAAAATTAATAAAATTAACTTTTTAAATAATAAAAAAGACTTAAAAATATTTGAAAATTTAAACAACACAAATATTAATAGACCAAGGGCAATAAGAATAGGGCCAAATCTTTTTTTATTTATTTAATGGCAATTTTTTTTTATTTAGAGTAAGATAAAATATTGCTTGATTGTTTTGCATCTTTTTCGATTTCATTTATTTAAAAATGTATTATATTATATAACACAATACAAAATTCTCGTCTTTTCTTTTTCTTTTTCACGCTTAGAACAGTAATTTGATGACAATTTTTGTCATTTGTTTTAATATGGCAATGCTAAAAGCTTTAATCTTTCACTCAAAAACGCTAAAGACGATTAAGGCTAATTTAATTTTATTATAAGATTAACAAATCTTACTACTGATCCTAATTTAAAGTCTAAGTAAAAAACCCGCTCTAAGGCGATGAAATATACTAATTAAAATAAAGGAATGAATACAATTTTATGTTTGTAATAATGGTTGCAAAAGGGTTAATTTTTGGGAGTTAGTAGGTTAAATTCCAGTTTTTTAAAAGAGTTATTCTTACTTATTAAATTCTTACAAGTTTTGGTTTAAATACCAAGATTTTGTAGTCGTTATTAATTTTGCACAGAAATAGTGCAATAGCGTAATTCGTGTTATTCGAGAATGTGCTTTATATAGGGCCATTGGTAAAATATGGGCCGATCTTCACAAAAGTTGACTCTGTAATTTATCTTCTTACGAAACTGTTACAGACCGCATTTTAATATAAAATCTTTATTCTTTACGGTTTAACGGGTACTTCAGTGTTTTTCGAGGGTGTTTCTTATATGAGGCCTATTGTAAATTAGGCACCGATCATTACGAAATTTTGTGGTGTGATTTCTAGCCATATATAACGAATTTGCGAAAAATAGTATATCTATATGTGCATTCCGCCACTATTTATGCTAGTTCTTGTAAAACAATTATATTTTTTTAGGGTGGTTGCTCCACATTTTTATTCTGTAGTCTTTTCCTACTACACCGATCTTGCTGGATGTCAATACCCAATTGTTTAGGAGAACTAGAAACAATTTCACACTAATATTGTTCTTTGCTTTTGAGTCGTTCGAAAGTGAGAGTGATTTCAACAGACGGACATGGCTAAATCGACTTAGAATTACTACATTAAGAATATGTGTTATGTGATGTTCCTTCTCAACAGCACATATCAGAAAATTTTCTGACTTTTTTGGCTTATGGTTACAGAGATATCGAATATTAAAAAAAATCGGGTTATAAGAAAACTACGTTCAACTAAATACTCATAACTTTTTTAATATTAATCCAAATAGAATAATTATTTTTTTGTCTATTATCCAAGAAAAAATATAAAAACATTTTGCTCAGTGTGCTTGGATGCGATTTTCGGGATTTAATATTTTATATAAGTTTTTTTCACGGTTAGTACTCTTGATTTTCTTGAATTTTTTTTATAAAACTTTGATTTGTTCCACAAATTTTAAGATCCTTTTGATTGTGGGATTCAAATAACAAGTATGATTTTTTTTGAAGTTTTACTTCAACCGACTTATTGCCAGAACATGTTCAGTCTTTCCCTTATTTGTTGTTTTCAGTTCTAAATATTTGATATAACATGCCAGAAAAATTCATTATTATAAGTTAAACGATAAAGAAAACCAAAACTGAAAATATAAACTGGGTCAACTTGCAATAAAACTGTGTAAAATTCTTAGCAAGTTTTAACGCACGTAATCGATTTCATAAGAAAATAACACACAAACACATATGAAACCGACAGAGGAAAAAAGACAAGGAAAAACTTCAGTGCTAAATTTGAAAACAGATGGAAACTTTTACTTGGGGTTTCAATTAAAAGACTTACACAATGTTTATTTGTTTTATTTTATTGCAAACGCCCTGCAAATAATAGGACCAGTCCAAACACGCGTGTAAAGAGTAGCCCACAAGGGACTAGGACTAGTCCAAAAGTAACCCAAACGTATGGAAAAAACATGGTCTATTTAACATTACGATGTCCTAGGGCAGGACCATATAACCCAGCTTTGGACTACAAAGGAGTAGTTTTAAAACTACTCCATGGTATACTCAAGAGGATTAGTTTTGAAGTCGTTTGAAAACGAAAGCACGTCGTTAAAAAACGAAGACATGTCGTCTCACTACAAACACTTTTTAACAATGACATGGTCCATGCTTGCATTACATTGGACGTAATCCATTTAATCAAAATGGATCAGGTGATCCAACATTATTTGCAGGGATACAGTAAACACATACAGTATTCCACGGATAATTACCTCGCCAAAAATGCCAATATTTTTGGGTAATTATGCGGGGTAAGCATTTAAACGAATACGCTTAAATACCTCGTTGAGGTAATTATAAGAATACGTTTAACTACCTCATTGAGGTAATTAAGCGAATACGTTTAAATACCACAGTGAGGTAATTAAACGTATTTATTTACAAGATACCTTAACTTTGATGTATAAAAAAAAGTTGACAGAAATTTTTACATGTATCAGCTAAATCTAAAGAGATAACAATAAAAAGCAATGGGATTGCTGTATTTTTAACTGTAATGCTTTTTGAGAAGTTTTGTCATATCCTACTAACAAAAGCGTACTCATACATATTTACAAAGTTATGATCAGGGAAACCGTAAATACGGAATTGCATGGTTTTTCAATGAAGACAGCAACAATATATTTATCCGTTTAGTGCTTGTTATGAATTTTGGTATTGATCTGTTTGTGAATAATTTGCATATTTTAGCTATTGCTGCATTTTTATTGCATATATCACGTTTTTAAAGCATATTTTTATACATGGTTAGCAAATAAAAAAAATTCCTTAAAATTCTGGTTAACAGATGAATTTTCTGTTGCTTTAATTTTGCCATCTACATTTAATTTTCAGTCTACAATTGTAAGTCAAAGAAAGTTTTTGTGAACATAAATGTTTTTCGACACTTTTAATTTTTATTTATATGCAAAAATTAAGAAAAAGCCATTATATAAATGTTTGCTAATACATTGAAATTTTAACGCATCGTATAGTAAACCGATCGAATCAGAAACACTTTTTAATGTGATCTTTTCGTGTCCGTCCGTCCATCTGGCTGGTCGTCTGTCCATGTAAACCTTGTGCGGAAAGTAAAAGTAGCAGTTATTAGATAATTTGATAAAATTTGGTTAATAAGTTTTAATTGTCATAAGAACGAAACCTATGTAAATTGTGAGAATCGGTCTATAATATCACATAGTCCCCATGCAAACTTCTTTCTTTTTGTCCATAAACCATTTAATCATGTTCGCATTAAGATTAAATTTGGCCCAAAATATCTTACAGCAAATTAACTATTGTTGAATCGGTGCAGATTTAAACATACAGCTTTCATTCAAATTTTAATCCCTAAAATATTCAAGCTATTTTATCCTTTTAAATGTTTATGTAATTTAAAATTTAGCGACCTTTCCTTTTATCCCTTTAAGACAAAATATCTCACATATTTGGTGTTTCTAGATATTAGTCAGCACCTCATAACGTAACTTTATTCTGGTGAGCACAGAATGCATTTTATTTTAATGCAAATATGAAATTGTGGAAAATTTTGCTTTCAAATAAGCCATATTTTGTTACTATTGTGTTACTTGCTGTGTTGTTGTCAAATAGTACTGAGGCAATTAAACGAGTGAAATTTAGGTGTAATTTTGTTTTTGGATTTTATTTTTTAAGGCAATTACCCGAATTGGGTAATTAAGCGTAAGGCAATTAAACGTGGATTTTTGTTTCAAAAATGGAAGAAAAAAACGGGGATTTAAAACTCAAGGTAAATAACCGAGAAAGGCATTTAAGCGTGGGGTAATTAACCGGGTTATACTGTACATGCAGCCATTTACACTTCCACTTTCTAAATGATGATTGTAAAATTTAAAAACTCATTACTTTTTTTTTTTTTTTTTTTTTTTTTTTGTATTTAAAACTGGTTGTAAGTAAGTGTGATTTTTATCAAGAAACGCACACAATCAGTTGTTTTAATGTGTTAAAACTTAAACAGAAAACCAGTAAAAATGAATTAATCGGCTGTGCTGAATCCCTGATACCCTCCACCCAGAGTAAGAATAATTCAGAATTGGGCTTTATATCTAAAAAGTAAAAGTGCTCTATTCGCCTATGCCGAATCTTATATACTGTTCACCACAGTGCGATTAAAAAAATAAAATGTATATAAATACCATGCTTCAGATATAAATAAATCTATTTTGTGCCACGGCCACTGCACTTCCGCCCACATTTTGTCGTACATACTCGTATATTGTGTATCGATAAACAAGGTGCTTGTACCTTATTTGGAAACTTTGGCTCTTGCCGTTCTCCAGATATGCAAAAAAAAAACAACAAGCGATTTATGGGTGACACCTGCTCATATCTCAATTATTTGGGGACCGATCAGACTAAAGCAAAATTTTACGTAGCATATGTGAAATAAATGATTTCTTCGGAAATCCCATTTCAACGAACAGAAGGACAGACGGGGAGACGGACGTCGTTAAATCAACTTTTGCCTTCGGTAAAGGGTATACAAATTAATAATTAATGTTTATAAAAACTGTCCTCACAGTTTTATAATTCGATGCGTTTTGATGCGTATCAAGGTCTATGTTAAATGTATGTATTAGGCCTATGTTTATTTATAGAAATAAATTTGTGCAAAATTTAATGAGAATCGGTGCATTCTGTCACCGATTTATGTCAGTTCTGTTCCACATTTGGGCTAATTCCTACTCAGGCGGTCATGATGGATTTCAATCCCAAACTGCTTAGGAGAACTAGAAATAGTGTGACACCGCAATTATTCTTTTCTTTTGAGCCTTTTAAAAGTGAGCGTGTTTTCCGACTAAACCGGTTAAACCGACTTTGGATTCATGTCAAGGATGCCGAATATATATTCTTTAAAGGGTCTTAGATGAATATTGAAAAAGTTTCACACGGAATGACAAACTTAGTATACCTTCCCTCATACACTGTCAGTGACGGTGGGTATAAATACAAAAAAAATCTTGGCAGAAAACTTAATAAACACAACAACGAAAACAGATTACATGTTATGACACATACAAGAGTTAAAATACACGCAAAGAAAAATCACACAAACATTCAAAACAGCTACGGCTAACACACATACAACTTGGGCATATTATCCCATCAGAGCAAAATATAAATGAGTTGTAAAATAAGCTTATCATAAGATATTTCTTACAACATGACAACAAATATGACTACATATGGCCTCTTCTCGCTATACTTTTGTAAGTGTTTTTGAGAATAATGTCCCGTTATTTGACGCATGCCTTAATTTTGTATTACTAAATAGTTGCGGTTTTCAGTCTTTGTGTTTTGTGCGAAGAGTACACAATTTAAAAAAAGTAATTAAATCTTATATAAGTAAAAAACTTTTTGTAAATAGGTATGTCTTATAAATTTTAATAGAGTTTTCGTAAAGAATGTAATCTTGTTATAGATTAGAAAATTATTTTTCTGTAAACTTAGACTTCTTAGCTTACATTATATTATAGACAAGTTTTATTATCGCAAGGCATTAGTTCTTAACAAGTCTTTAATAACAGTAATCACAACACTTTTCTAAGCTTAAGGCTTATGTTAGCAAGCTTGCTACAAGTTCTTCTAAACCGTTTTGGTTTGCTGGGATACATGCACATACAATCGTTAATACCCTGCAGATAATATTGGACTACGTGATCCATTTTGATGAAATGGACTACTTCCTGGACTGGTCCAATGTTATGCAAGCATGGACGATGTCATTGTTATAAAGAGTTTGTAGTGAAACAACATGTCTTCGTTTTTAATAGAAATGTTTTCGTTTTTTAACAAAGTTAAAACTAATCCCCTAGAGTATACCTTGCAGTAGTTTCAAAACTAGTCCACTAGAGTATGTATGAACATGTAGTAGTTTTAACCCTCCGTCATGCACATATACCTGGACAGATCTTTAAAGAATTTAACAGTTGTTTAAATAAATTTCTAGTTCCGCTAGGTGTTTGAGTCCCCAGGTACCCTCTACAAATATTGTTAGCTATCGCTTTATGAAAAATAAAAACATTAAAAAAAACAACAAAAACAATTTATGTGGATTTTTTCATCTACACATCACATACGTAGCGCACGTATCTGGCCAGATACACTTGTATTTTGTATGAACAACAATGTAATTTATTTGCATTTTTTGTTTTAGTTTTGTTTTAATTGCTTGCCTGAAGCTCTGTAAGACTTTTTGAAATTTACTTTATAATTTTATAACTACTAATTATACCCACACCACAATAGTGGAGAGGGTATTATGCATTTGTGCTGATGTGTGTAACGCCTTAAAATATTGGTCCTAGACCCACCTTAAAGTATACCGATCGATTCAGAATCACTTTCTGAGTCGAACTAACGATGTCCGTCCGGCTGGCAGGCTGGCTGGCTGTCCATGTAACCTTGTGCGCAATTTTGGAGATAATTTGATAAAATTTGGGACATAGGTTCTTATTAGCACATGGACCAAGCCTATTGAATCGTAGGACCACGAGGGAAGATAGGGGGAAATTTCTTCCTCTCAGAAACTATCAAACTGATTTTAATGAAATTTAAAACATAGATATTTCCATATCTATAGGGACACATAAGCTATACAGTTTTAAAAAAATAGGACCACACGGTGTGAAAGGGGCACTTTTTGCCTCTCAAACCGATTTTAATGAAATTTAAAACATAGATAGAACCATATCTATATGGACACATAAGCTATACAGTTTTTCAAAAATAGGACCACAAGTAGAGGTAGGGGGCAATTTCTGCCTCTCACAAACTTTCAACCCGATTTTAAAGAAGTTTATAAACATAGATAAATCCATATTCATATGAAAACATAAGCATGATGTGTTTTTAAATACTGTGGTGTAGGGTATCATATGGTCGGGCTTGACCGACAATACTTTCTTACTTGTTTTTGAATTGAAATTAATCGAAATAAACTAAAAAAGAATTATTTGTTTGAAATTAAAAAAATTTATTTCTCGCTAATTTTTTTATGGGTAGGTGGTTTAGCATGTAGTAAGAAAAAAAAAAAAACAAAAAGAATAGAAAGAATGCATCTGCTTGGCGTGCTAATAATATAACAATGTAATATTATCACTAAAACTATTTTTTTTCATATGTAATGTATTGAAATGTATTGAAATATATAGTGTATCTGGCCAGATACATGAGCTACGTATGTGACTACCGAAACATGTGCATGACGGAGGGTTGAAACTACTCCGTTGTAATGCAAAACTGGGTTATATGGTCCACTCCTAGGACATCGTAATGTTAAATCGACTACCGTTTAACCATATATTTGGAGTAGTTTTGGAGTACTCCTACTCCTTTATGGACTACTCTTTACATGCATGTATGGACTAGTTTCATTATCTGCAGGGTATTAACATACTAACACAGAGAGAAAAATAAAAGATAACAAAATAACACAAAGTGAAAAGAAAGGCCATAAAAAGAAGACAAAAACTATTAAACAACACAAAATATTACTTGAACAACACAATTGAACAGAACACAGTAAATTGTCGTCCATGACCAACAATAAGCCACTGGCAAGGAAATGCTGAAGGGCCTTTAGGATGTTTAAATAAAGAAGTAAAAGGAGAAGAAAAAAAAACAACAGAAAAGAGAAATGAAAAAAAGCAATAACTCAAAAAAAATTAATAAAAAAAAAAAAACCTAAAGAAGTGACTGCAACCCACAGTTCAAATAACAATTCCTAAACTAGTCCTTTTACTGTATACTTTAGGTCAATATCACACTTACAATATTATTACAGTAACGGACTGATGTTTATTTAAGAAGTATTCCATTCCGTAATTATTAAATAAATAAACATTTAAAATTCCAAGCAAATTTATTTTTAACTGATTCTAACATATTTTCAAAAAAATTAAGTGCATATTAAAACGGATTTTCAGTTGCAGTTAATATTGTCTGTTGATTATGTCAAATTCTTCTTTATGTAAAATTAAATGAAAATGTAATTTAAAATAACGAAAAGTTCATTTAATTTTTACTGTCAAAAATTGAACAGCGAATTCGGTAAAAACAAATGAATATTCTCAGTTTATTTTTCTTTTTAAGCTAATAAATTAAATTAATGACCTTGAAAGCCTGCATATAGGAAACTATATAAACTATTGAGAGTAATCAAAAAAGGTCGATCAACACTTATAATAATAGACTTAATGAAGTTGATGTAAATAAAAACAAATTTATTACATTTCACCCGACGCACAGTGGCGCCATTTGAGTTTTTTCGTTTCAAAAATCATATCTTTTGAACCGAATAAGATAATTGAACAGTTTAAACAGCATATGATAGATAACTGTTCAGCCTATGAAATGAGCGTTTGGAAAGGGTGCTACGCTCTATAGGGGCCTAATTATGGGTTATCAAAGTTAAAATTAGTAGAAAAATCAATTTTATGGTAACTAAAAAAAATTATTTTTACATTTTTAGATTGTTTTTATTTTTTTTCTTTAGGGTTTTATGTTTTAAATTATTACCCAACAAATTAAAAATAAAATAATTTTTTTTTTTTTAAATTTATTTTTTTAATTTTCTGCTTTCGCAGAGACTTCCGTAAACTCCGTATGCAGTGGTCTTGAATTTATTTTGTCTTGTTTTTGTGCCTACCTGTAGGGACCATAAGTCAATATTGTTCTTGACCATTTGTACGCCAAAGTATTGTTTAAGTGAGGTACGTACCTGCTAATTTCAATGAGTAGTTTTTTTCAAACTATTAGATCAAACTAATGTCAGTCAAAACATATAAGGGATGGACGCCATACAATTTCTGCAACCGTGTCTTTTTAACCTTTTTTACCTCTAGAAGCCAAACGGGCAAGTACGGACACGTACGGGCAGATAAAACCTTTTGAATTATGTAAAGAAATAATCAACGAACCGGTTTTGCAAATATGGCAAATATAGAAAAATATAGATTTTTTTTATTTTCCGTCAAAGTTGAAAAATAGTGAAAAAAACGGATAGTTTTTAAATAGTGATTTACCAGGAGAAACACAAAGCAAACAGTTAATTTTTTTTTATCATTATACATTTAATAAATACATCAAGCAATACAAACAAAAAATAAGGCGATTCGTTACCTATTTTTCGTGATATTACACCTGATATCGCAACAAATTGACTAAAAATTGTGTGTTTTTTGAAAACCGAAAGTCGGTCAACTTTGAACGGCTATATCTTCTAAACTAAAAATGTGATATTATTAAGAGTGGCATATTTGAAATCGTTGAAAAGTTTCCTATAACATGGATTTATTCAAAACTTCGTCGGCGCTCATGAAAATTTTGATTTTTGCAACCTCGTTTGCTCTACGGGCGCCACTGTGCGACGTTTCGTCACTTTTTTGGTGACTTTTTCAAGGGTCGTCTATTTAAATAAAAATAATAAAAGGACAATATTAATACAAAATATTCTTCACAACAAGCAATATTCAGTTATAAATAAGTTTTTATTTATCTATAAAAAACGATTTGCTTGTTTTGTGTTATAAATCCCCATTTCCTATTTTTTTAAATATTTTAGTTATATACATCAAATTTTTAAAGTCAAATAATTGCGAAACCATATCGGTCATGCTGCTGGGGTCTTATAATTGAGAGTCGGCAGTGTAATTTCTAGTCTTATGAAACTGTGACAGACCGGATTATATCAAAGTTGCATTATTCGTTACGGTTTTAGGCGTACTAAAGTGCATTTCGAGAGTGGGCTTTATATGGGGCCTATGGTAAAAATTATGGATTGATATTCATGAAATGTGTGGTATGATTTCTAGTCATATTGAACGAATCAGTTCAAAATCTTATAGCAATATGTGGTATTCGCCGTTATTAATGTTAGTTTTTTCAACAAAATTATCATTTTTTTTAGATTGTGGTTCCACATTTGGATTCATAACTCTTATCCTACTGAATCGATTTTGCTGGATTTCATCAACAAACTGCTTAGGATAAGTAAACACAATTTGACACTAATATTGTTCTTTACTTTTGAGCTTTTAGAAAATGAGCATTAATAAAACAAGTTTTATAACCTAAATGGAAAATTTCTTCCTTAGCACGTCGGTATGTAAATCCGTCAAATCGGTTAAAAAATGGCCAAGTTATGATTAATATACTGAAATCCTAAAAAGTACTCTTTTTTATACCCTTCACTGAAGGATATATAAAACTTTGTCATTCCGTTTGTAATTTCTTCAATATTGATCTTAGACCCTATAAAGTTTATATATTCTGAATCTTTAGTGGAGAAGCTCAAATCCGGCTGTCCGTCTGTGCGATTTTTTTAGATATGCACTTTTTAATTTTGTTACGGAAAATCAGCGAGATTGCTCCATATTTTATTTCTTTTTTCTGTATATCTGGAGAACGGCAAGAGCCGAAGCTTTCAAATCAGGTACAAGCATATTGGTTATCAATACATCAACTCTCCATACAAAGACATTATGAATTTCTGTATATCTGGAAAACGAAAAATGCTGAAGTTTCCAAATTAGGTACAAACTAGTGGTGGGAAAATATCGAAAATGTCGATAGGAAAAATACAAATATCGATATTATTATTATTATAACAGCAGCTATACACACACAGTTTTTTGCCGCAAGTTTTTACTTAATTCGCGCTGAATTACCGCAATGACAAACAACAAGAATGGCAGGTGGTATGGATTGCTTAGCTGTGCTTTTTTATTGCTAATTAAAGGCATTTAAGTAGAAATTTGTAAATGTTTACATAGGGACTGAAATGTCAAATATTTTTGTAATTTTGTAAAAAACAAAATGCAAATCCAAATGCAATTGCAATTGCGAGCGTAGGACAAAACAATGAACGACCCTTAGGGGATGAGTCCGCTAGATTGATTACCTTTTGGGTTGAGAATCAAAGCCAATTTAGAAAATTATCTTAAGTTGCAATAAAATATCTTATAGTCCCTGCTACTTCGGTTCCTTCAGAAAGGTACTTATCAATTTTTCAAAACTGTCATCTAAAAAAACGTGCGTACATACATACGTTTAATACGTTCAATAAAGTGATAAAAACAACGAACTGTAGCCTGATAAAAAAATAAGTTAAAGTTTTCCTGCACAAGCACAAACATTCAGTCGATAGTAAAATCTGAACTATCGTTTATCGATATTTAATCGACAGTAGAAAATATTGATAGTATCCCAGCACTAGTACAAACATCTCGGTTATCGAAACACAGCAATCCACAAAATGTGGGCGGGATGTTATATCTTTTTTAGTAATCGACTCTGGTAGCCGTGGTTTTTTGCTCATTTGTGGATCGATATGGCAGAATTACATTAGAAAACTTATAATGAGCATATATGACATACATATATACCAAAATATGTACCCCGTCATATCTGAGGTCTTCGGAAATCCCATTTCAACGGACATGCGGACAACCAGGTTTCCCTTCGGTGAAGCGTATAAGAAGTAGGACACCACAGAAGGAAGTGCCTCACCTATTTTTTTTTTGTGTTGTATATAAAGAGCTGTTACAACAGATATTTTTAATTCTTGCTAGATCATTTTAGTATTAACGTGCATAATTGAAGTAAAACTATACGGGAGATCTTAAAAAAAAACGGTTTAGACTTCAGAACGAGTTAATATCCATTTCAGCATTTTAAGTGGCCGTGATGGGATCTAAAAGCATATCACTCTTCATTTAATCTTTTATCTGGGAATCTGTTACAGTGGGTCCTATTAAAAAATCCAAGTACGTATTTACGTAATAGAGTTTAATTAATCTGTTACTGTTTAAGAATTAAAATTTTTATTTCTATTAATTTATCAATCTAACTATGGTAAAAATTAACAAAAATTACTAAATTAATATAATTCATAGCTGAATAATTACACTGTGTCACAAATTTCCAACAAAGTCTGCTGAATCCGAATATAAAGACAGAATTGTCAAAAGTAGAACAGTTTTTGAGATATACCAAAACAACCGTTATTAATTTTTTGCAATCACACAAATCCAGCCGTTCTCTGAATGAAACTCAAAAAAACAATCTGTATTTAAATACGATTCAAGTTTATATGAAAATTAACTTATTTTAAGTATATTTAAAAACTTTCCTGAACTTGGGCAATGGTATCTATTAGTGATGTTACGAATATAAATATACATATCTGTGTCAATATAAGCTGAATGCTAATATTTCAAATTTAATTGAAAAAGCTCTCCCGTTTGCCTTGATAATAGGGTATTCATTCGGTTAACCTTTAATCGGTTAACCGATTAATTACTACCCGATTAACTGATCGGTTAATTTAAAATTGGAAATTTTCGATTAACGATTAACCCAGTTAATTTCAGTCGATTAACCGATGTAACAAATAATTTTAGTTTTTTGTAATATTAAAACATATTTTTTTGCGTTTTTAATTATTTCTTTCGTCTCATATAAAAAAGGTATATGTTTGAAAAATATTTTTTCCTACAATATATTTCCTTCGAGAAATACATTCTTAAAACACAGTACAAAAACAGAAAATAGGGGTTCGTATTTAATTTTTTGCAGAATGTTTGGTGCTGAGCTTTGCCAGGTTAAGTCAGATGATGACCTGACAATAGAAGAAGCTCTCGATTGTAACACAAACAATCTTTCACAAAATTAGCCGAAATAATGACATAATGGAAGATTTTATATTTTGAGAGAATTCCTGGAAAAGGACAAAGAAACCAAGATATCGCATTCAGCTTTTAAAAACGAAATGTTTCTGCGCATCTACGTCACATTAGCGTATAAGTACAGCTAAAATATAGAAACACAAGCAAACAAACATGTGGATAAAATGCTTAAGTGACGTCATATGAATCAGTTGAATTTTGTAAGCATGTGCAATGCGTAATCTTGAATCTGTATTATGGGTTGCTTCCGATTTCTCAAACATCTTCGATAAGTTAAAGAATTGTTTCCAAATCAAGTTTTATCAAAACTAAAGAAAATAATCGCTTAAATTCTGAACATTTAAACCAAATTATTTTTCCAAAAGATTATTTTATAAAATCTCAAACTATTGAAATAATTAATAAAAAAAAATCTCACAGTTTTTTTTTTAATAAATACATACTTACAAATATTATGTATAAATTATAAAATGTGTTTTTCATATTATTACTTTTTTGTTTGCTCGTTTTAGTTCAAGAATTGTTTTGTTCCAATAATAAATAATTTTTGCATTTTTATTTATTGAAATTACTTAATTTATAACAAAACTTTATTAACTTATCAATAACAAAATTAACCGATTATTAACCAATTAAGCGAGCGATTAACCGATTACAGCAAAATCCCGATTAAATGAATACCCTACTTGATAACAATAAATTGAAATAAAAAACTGTGATACTACTAAGGCCCGTTTTCACAACTTACCGAAAGCTAAAGGTAAGATCTTATCGGCCGTATAAAAAGTGTTCCATTATTATTATTATATTATTTCTGTTGCTCAATCTCAATAAATTTGGAGAATTATTTACTAAATACCCTAATTTGAAAAAATTTACGTCTTCAGCGAATGATTCGTAACGGAAGAAGACAAACCCTGGCTCTGTTGCACCACATATAATATCCTCAAAAGCTGCCGGATCTACATCCTCGTCTGAAATCGATACAAATTTAACTGTCGGTAATGCCAATACAAACATCAACATAAATCCATCTTTTCCTGCTGGCGTAAATGTCCTTCCATCAGAAATTTACCCTCGTTCCTCTATGGAATCTACAAGTATGAATATGATACCTGCCAATGTAATCCCTCCACTAGCTTATATAACCGATTCTGATACTGGATCTAAAAATACTGCTGATCTTAGTCCTTATCCATCGGTTTCTGGTGTGGTAACTAATGTTGCCAGTTTAACCGTTCCTAAGCCATTAATTGTAGTGCCTAAAACACGTACATTTTTTATTTCCCGTTTGGCATGCGATACAACCGTAGAAGATATTGAATTTTACATTAAAACAAAACTCGGTCCTAATGTTGATATTGTTATAAACAAATTTTCGTAATCTCAACCGAGAAGTATAACATCGTTTCAAATTGCTGTTGCTGCTTGTGTCTTTGATCAGATTGTTGATACCAATGTACTTCATATAACAACTTTAATTAGTTTTGCATTTACACAAAAGAAACAAACTGATGCTGTTTATACTGACATCAGTAAAGCGTTTGATAAAGTTAACCATCAACTTCTTCTTACTAAATTGGATTTATTAGGTTTATCGCGTAAAACTTTAAGCTGGTTAAGTTCTTATTTAGTTGTATCCAAGTACATTTATGTTTCGTTCGGTGTTCCCCAAGGCAGTTATGTTGGCCCACTTTTATTTTCGCTGTTTATTAATGATCTGCCCAACGATATTAACTTCGCCAATATATTGATGAATGCTGACGATGTAAAAATTTTTCATTCTTTTAATTGCTTTGCTGATCATTTTTATCTTCAAGCGGATCTTAATAACTTCTTTTTATGGTGTAATCATAATATGATGGAGCTGAATCTAATGAAATGTAAATGTATGCGTTTTTATAGAAATAACTCTATTGATGTTAATTATGCTCTGGGTGGTTATCAACTGGAGTTGGTTGATTCGTTCCTTGATCTTGGAGTCTTTCTGGATCCTAAATAAAACTTTGTTTCTCATATTACATTAACTGGCTTTATTAAGCGCTGGGCTAAAGAATTCACTGATCCCTACGTGTCACTCGTTAGACCTATCTTAGAATACGGGTCAATCATTTGGGATCCATATTACAACATTCATAATTCTCGTATTGAATCTGTCTAAAAACAATTTTTATTATTCTGTTTACGTGATCTTCATTGGAGTTACTCGACAAACTTTCCTTCCTATGCTAGTAGACTGGTATTAATAAAACTACCATCCCTCGAAAGTCGTCGTACAATGCTAAATGTATCTTTAATGGTTAATCTAATTAATGGTAATGTTTCTTGTGATTTTAAATCTGTTAAATTTAATATATATATACCTGGTCGCAATTCTCGTTTTTGTTAAATTTTATAGAGTAAATTACACTATTGCTGATCCTTTTTCAAGGTTATGTAGACAATTTAATTCTTTGTCACATTTTGTTGATTTTTTTTTATGTTTAAATTCCATAAAGCATAAAATTTTGGTTTTTTTGAACTCGTAATTTTTTATGTACGTATACTCTGTAAAGTTGGTTACTATAGTTTAAAATTTATAATGTTATTCATTAATTTTAAGTCAATATTGTTATTAGTCAGTAAGGATAATGTCCATTGATTAAATAAATAAACAAATAAATAAAAATTACAACTTTACTTTTACCTCCCAGGTAGGATGAACCTTAATTTACTTTATCGCTCACTTTAGGTTAAAATAAAGTTTTAATTATGGAACACTTTTTATAAAGCCAGTTAAAGTATACTTTTAGCTATCGCTTAGTTGTGAAAACGGGCCTAAATGTATTTACCGTTATTATGATATTCCGATGACTGAATTTAAAACGTTCAACTTCGCACCTGGGAATGCCACTACTAAACATTTTTAAATTTTTATATACCCAAAAAAAAACTGTAATCACAAAAAAATTTGATTTTGATTGAAATAGAATTTACATTCGGATTGTGCCCAACAACATTTTGTATTTGTAGCAACAAGTCTGTTTCTGTTGCCCCAAAGTGTAAATTCCTTGTTGAGACAAAGTTAAAATTTTTGCCTAAAATGTCTAACTTTTTGCCCCAAAGGTTCAGTATGCTGTTGTCGCAACTGCAAATGCAAAAATTTTTAAGGTATATGATATAGATGAAAACATTATTTTTAGTTTGAGAAAATTTATTTTAAATTCTTGCAATTTTAAGATTATTGTTTATATATATTATATGGTCAATCGTATCCTTTTGGGCTTCAGATATAGATGGTTTTTCATGCAATAAATTAGATAAAAAAATATCGATCGCATCAACTTACCAAGATTTTCTGCCGATTTATATTTTTCAAAATACTGCAATATAAAATTTACAGAAGTTTTTACTTAACTGCCTTTTGTTTACGTGCACTTTTGACTTAACTGCACAAAATTGATAATTTTTGGCATTATTCTTGTTTACGTACATTTTGTATAACTGCATATTTTTCATATTTCTATATAAAATATTTTTATATAAAATATCAAAGTAAGCTGCATTGTTTTTGCTAATGTTCCTTTTATATTAAATATACATACATACATAAGTAATTTTACCAAGGCGTGCATAGGTAATTTTTTTTTATATAAAATGAAAAAACTAAGTTTAATTGCCTTTAATAATTGTTAATTTATGCAATAAGTATTGCCTAAAATTTTTGTTAATATTACCAATTGGGCTAGGTATCTTCTTCAAATTTTTTATTGTATGTATGTACCTACACACAAAAAAATTGATAGGTAAAATTACCTAAAAATATGGTATAAAATTAACTAAGCGCAAGGGTAGCATGTATAGGGCATTCATTCGGTTAACCGTTAATCGGTTAACTGATTAATTACTACCAGATTAACTGATCGGTTAATTTAAAATTGGCAATTTTCGATTAACGATTAACCCGGCTAATTTCAGGCGATTAACCGATTAACCGATGTAACAAATAATTTTAGTTTTTTGTAGTATTATAACATATTTTTTGCGTTTTTAATTATTTCTTTTGTCTCATATAAAAAAGGTATATGTTTGGAAAATATTTGTTCCTACAATATACATATTTCATTCTTATACATTCTTAAAATACAGTACAAAAACAGAAACTAGGGGTTCGTATTTCATTTTTTCGGTGCTGAGCTTTGCCAGGTTGAGTCAGATGATGACCTGACAATAGAAGAAGCTCTCGATTGTAACACAAACGATCTTTAACAAAATTAGGCCAAATAATGACATAATGGAAGATTTTATATTTTGAGAGAAGTCCTGGAAAAGGACAAAGAAACCAAGATATCGCATTCAGCTTTTAAAAATGAAATGTTTCTGCGCATCTACGTCACATCAGCGTATAAGAACAGCTAAAATATAGAAACACAAGCAAACAAACATGTGGATAAAATGCTTAAGTGACGTCATATTAAACAGTAGAATTTTGTAAACATGTGCAATGCGTAATCTTGTTTTTATCATTCCTGAATCTGTATTATGGGTTGCTTCCGATTTCTCAAACACCTTCCATAAGTGAAAGAATTGTTTCCAAATCAAGTTTTATCAAAACTAAAAAAAAGAATCGCTTAAATTCTAAACTTTAAAACCAAATTATTTTTCCAAAAGATTATTTTATAAAATCTTAAACTATTGAAATAATTAATACGAAAATCTCACAGTTTTTTTTTTTAATAAATACATACAAATATTATTTATAAATTATAAAATGTGTTTTTATATTAATGAATTACTTTTTTGTTTGCTCGTTTTAGTTCAAGAATTGTTTTTTCGTTATGTTATTGTTTTTTTTTTTTTTTACTAAAAGACTCCAATAATAAATAATTTTTGCATATTTATTAATTGAAATTACTTAATTTATAACAAAAATTTTTTTATTAATCGGTTAACCGATCAATAACAAAATTAACCGATTATTAACCGATTAAACCAAAACCTCGGTTAATTAATCGAGCGATTAGCCGATTAAAGCAAAAGCCCGATTAAATGAATACCCTAGTAGCATGGCAGTATCTAAGTTTCTTGAGTAATAAAACGTTTAACTTAGGCAATTTTTATGTTCGAAAAAGAATCTAAACATTTTGTTAAAATTACTAAGAAACTTTGAAAATTTACCAATGATAGCGAAGTTAGTTTATATTATTATTTTAGGAAAGTTGTCTAAAGCTACGGTCCGACTTATCAAATATTTGACGAAAAAAACGGGACCAATAACCAAACTAAGAAATCATTTCGCTTAATATCAATATTTATTTTGAATAAAATACCACATCTTACAAAAAACTGTTTTTTGCTATGTCTAGTAGTATAATTAGTTTATTTTGTAATATTAATACCATTTTAAATCTCACTAACTATTAAAACCAGTAGGGGTTACGTTATTTGATCAAATATTTAATAAGTGTGACCGTAGCTTAAGTCTACTTTTGTTTTGATAACGAAGCATTTTTAAAAAACTCTATGTACTTTTTTAGTTACTTTTTACTTTTTTATTTAAAAATTTCTACCTTTTTATATCATTATATTTTATTTATCAATTCATGGTGTGTAACAATTAACTTAATGGTCTACTGAAACTTTTTACTTGTATGTCTTTAATCTATATATCGCTCATTTGCTGCTTAAATCACTTAAGCGGCTCATACACTTGCAATAAAATTGTTTAATTTTACGTATTGTACAATTATATCGCCAATGTGTATGTGATATTCGAAGGTGGCACAAAGCAATATGATTTTCATTGCCCAACGAAAAGAAAGTAAAATGTGTTGGCAACATTGTACAATGCTGTTTATGTTATTCCTATAGGTTATGTTCACCTTTTTATTGAATGAAAATTGAGCAATATTTAAACTGAGACCCTTGTGCGACTTATTGCATAATATAGGACAAAATGGAAAAAAAATGGCGAATATCATATACAATAATATTGCAAGTGTATGGGCCGCTTTAGAAAAAATAACGACACATTCTCTTCGGGGAAAGTATAAAAGATATAGAGATGAATTTATTACACAATATAAAGAAAAACATAGCGAACAATTCTGCATCACTAACTCCTTAATTCCTTTCTTTGAATTATGACGACGTTGCAGCAAATGAGTGATATATATTTCTAATAACAATTGGAATCTATGGATAAATTTGGTTATGTATTTAAGTCGCAGAAACAATGCACATTTAGATTACTTTCACTCAAACTTGGATATTGTGGAAGCAGCTAAATTTTTTGTTTTTCGACACCGCCCAGCACACATGTGTATCTGCACATTAAGGCAGGTAAATGCATTTAAGATAACATTAGTTTTGATTTACCTGCACAAAAAATCGTGCAAAAGAGATTGTGCAGCTAAGTCAAATTTACTGCATTTTAATTATTTTAAAATTAAAAAGTTCACTTTTCACTAGTTTCTCTCCGACAAACGACTCAATACTCAATACTCATTGCCAAATGCACATTTTTTACGACAACAGTAAAGCTAGATTTACACGATTGAAATTTTCTTCAAAATTGCTCTTCAAAATGCTTCAAACTCGTGTAAACAGCAAAATTTTGCTGTTTTCACGAGTTTGAAGCATTTTGAAGAGCAAATTTCTTCAAAATTTTGCTGTTTACACGAGTTTGAAGCATTTTGAAGAGCAATTTTGAAGAAATTTTCAATCGTGAAAATCTAGCTTAATATTATTTGATTCAAAAAATAAATATTTTATGGCAACAAAAATTTTTATTTCCTGCAAATGCAAATCATTTACGTCAACAGCAATATTCAATGTGCCGTTATTTTAGAGGAAAACCTTTAACGGCAAAAGTTATTTTATTTGCAACAAATAATTTTGTTGTTAAAAAACTTTAAATAATTTCATGGTGTTGTGGCAAAAAAACATTGTTGGAAAACTTACTGACATGGTGGAAAGTAAATATAGAATATTTCGAGCTTCTTTTAACTATAGCCAGCCAATATTTAGTGAGATGACCAACGAGTGTTCCGAGAAAGCGAATGTTTAGTGGCGTGGAACTCATTTACACGCCGCACGGTGCTTTGTCCCATAGACAAAAATCAAAAAAAAATTTTAGTCTCAAAATGTGATAAAAGATATATTGATCGATAGATAACAACACAACTCATAAAAATTTTTTGGAATTGATTTCGTGTGACTCTCCTAGACTCCGCCAGAGGTCGCTAAATTCAGTCAAATTTAAGAAAGAATTAATGAATAAAAAAAAAAAATGAATTGAATTGCTTCAAGAAAATAACTCTCAAAAATTCATTTTTTTAAAAAAGATTTTAATGTTATTTTTTTTGTGATCCTTGGTATGTTCAAAATTTGGCAATAATACAGTTTTTATTAAAAATATTAACTTAAGTTAGTTTTTATCGCTCAAAAAAAAATATATTTTTTTCAAAAAAATCCAAAAATTACAAAACTTTTTTTGAACTTTAAAAAAAATCATATAAAATCAGACATTTTTTTATTTCGTTTTTTCTTAGCAAATAGTGTTCTTAAAAGGACCGTAAAAAGATTAGTGCCGGTTTTTGACCGCAACTTAACAAAAAATGCACTTTAAATAGGTCTAATTTCACAAATTTTTTTAAAGTTTTTTTATTATAGAGCTAAAATGTTTAAGTAAAGTTACAAGCTATATGAAAAAACATTTAAAAAAGAAATACTGAGAAAATATTAAAGTCAAATTGTGCACCATACCCCTTAATCAGAGTGCGCTACAATTATGTAATTTTCAGCAGGATAAAGTAATACGTTATATGCACACCTATTTTTGTGGTAGATCAATCCCAATAATTGTTTAAGTTTATAAACAAACAAAAATTGTAAAAAAATTACAAATATTTCTTTTTTTTTTTAAACTTAGGGCCTATTTCACCAACAATATTTATATATTAATTTATGTTTAAAATTTGTTTTTCATGTAAAAAAAAAAAAAAAAATTATATGAAAAAATTTATTTTAATATTAATTGATATTTAAATAAATTGGTGAAATTGAGCATAAGTATCTATTAATAAATTAGTTTATTATTAAGAAAAAAATAAAATTTTTTTACATAAATGTTCTACGTGCTTTATGACCAACCTTTTTATATTAAAAATTCAAAAGAAGTTAAAATTCAATTAGCCACTTCTGTCTTTCAAATGTAAGTTGAAATCAATATTTGCAAAAACAACATGCAACTTTGTTTTCTTGTTTTTGTTGCTCTTGCGTTTGGTGTAGTATTTCCAACAACAATCACTAGTGAATTTGGCAAAATAGGAAAAATAGATCAGCTGTGCTGTTAACGCCACCTGTAAAGTAATTTCACCTTGACTTGGGTTATATTTTTCTTTGCTTTGTTTTCATATTAAAATGCCGTTAATTTATATTTCAAATTAGAGATGAGAACAAGGCGAATTCATCCCAGGTAATCTCGGTACTACAACAAGTACAACTCGTACAAAAACCACAAGCAATTTGTTTTTGTAAAATCATTGTACAATGTCAAAAACAGAAATAAAACAAAACAGAAACAAAGATAATAAAAGAGAATAAACAAAATTTTGACATCCAACAGTGATTTTAGCTAATATCAGCAGGGCTTTTAAGACCACCTGTAATAAATTCGCCTTGGATGAGAACGTGAAAAAACATTTTTCAAGTATCAATATTCGTTTATGATATTTCAAATCAGCTCATCAAATTGTATTGGAATCTTTTTATTTTAGAACGTAGCTCCCATACAAATCATTCTCCCGAAAAAGATTTTAATGCCAGCTTCCTTAAAAATATAAGTATTTACATACAAATTGGCGACAGTGATTTTTACGATAGCTACTAAGTCATGACAAAATGTTGTACAGATAGGTCTAAAATAAACTATAGGTTCCATATAAACCCTCATCCAAAAAACTCATATACGGAGCTAAAGATATCTAAACAATATTCGGGAGAAAGAACTTTTAAACATATCTTAACCTCATAACATAATTTTGTTCTGGCGGGTCCATGATTGCCCATGGGTCCCAAATAGATTACACTCTAGGAAATTTGTTTTTAAATACTATACTTTAGGGTATCACATGGTCGGGTTTGACTGATTATACTTTCTTACTTGTTATTTTTGCAAGAGCATTTGAAGCGTTTTTAACTCATTTTTCATTTAATGATGTTTTTGTATTTTTCACATTAATAATCCGATTCTACCAAAATTCGGCACACATATATCTCTAACAAATATCAATTTCCATACCAAATTTTATTACGATTGGATAATTTTTGTAGGTACTATAGCATTTTTAAGAAAAAGGATATATGGCAGGACCTTGAGTCCTTGTTCAGATTTAAGTGAAAATTTGCACACACGTTGCTAGTTGTGTGTGTATTAGCATGCCCATTTTTTTGTAGTTTTGTGGGCATTATTGAAGCTTAAATTACATTTTTCCATTTCAGGACACATGGGAGGTAGGCGTGTCCTTGGACCGATTTGTCCAAAAATTCATATTTTTCTTAACTAAGCTATTTTATGCTAGTGTACCAAATTTCAAAAATTTCTGACAACTCCTTCTATTTATGTCCCTTCGTTATATGGGGACAAAGCACTGTGCGCCGCATCGCTATAGGCTTGAACAAATTAGACTTTACCTTTTTATTGAGTTTTAAATAGAGTTTTTTTCCCGGACTTCTTCGATTCCCGGGAAAGCGGGAAATATAAATAATACAAAGTAAATTTTGTTATTAATTAATGAAAAAAACTTTTATAAAAAACGTAAGGGAACTTGTTTACAAAGAAAGTAAAACAATTGGTTCAATACTAAAAAATTAATTGAAGATTGAAATAGGAACTTGAATTATTATCACCTCACGCCTTTGTTCCCTATTATTATGCTTTTATTCAGTATTATTATGTTCTGGATACAAGATAAAAAGATAACATAAATATAACAATTTAAATGTTCATATTATTCGAATGTGTATTCCTGGAAAATATTGAAGGAATAAACCTATTAAGGTATAAAAGCTTTTGAGGATTGTAACTTGACTTAGAATACACATTCGAATAATATGAAAATTTACATAATATATGTTACTCAACATGAGAAATAAATTCCCAGATTCTATTTGTTAACATAACAATTTTATTCATAAAACAATAATAAGAACAAAATAAAAATTAAAGTACTCAAGATATGAGATCAAAAAGTTAATTAATAAAATTGATAAAATATTTTAAAGAAATATATAACATTTTTTAACGGCTTAGGAAATAACTTTCTGACACACTCAAAGCGCTTAGTAAGTCTTCAAAAAGTATATTCCTGAATTTATTTACTAATTATCATGTTTCCGAAAAATTTCGTTCATTTTTTACCGAGGTTGGACAAATAGTTAAAAGTTCACCGTTGTAGCATGCTTCGGATTCACAATCAGAAGCAATTTTTTCTTTTTTTTAAGCAACGTCTATATCGGTTAAATGTTTGTGCAGGTTTTTGCAAAAAAAGCATCAACCGGACTGCTTCTTACAAACCTTTTAATTTCAATAGGTCTATTTGTAATCTTTAGGACAATGTGCTCTTCAAGTTGTATGTTGTAGTATCTTACACGAGTTTCCAAAATGTTATTTTTATTTCGGTTTCCCCGCACTTCACGGGTATATAAACCAACACAAATTGAAATTGAAAATTTGTGTTTATCACCTAATAAACATATCGCTCCTTCATTGCATCATAGTCATATCTTTTTAATTAGCTTTAGCAAAGTTTTCCTTCATACCTTCTCGTATTATATCTCAAACTGAACCGGAGTTATAGCAAAATATATCTTTAAATCGGTACATTTTGCAAACTTTAATCGCATTTTGCCAAGATGGTTTGTTTTTGTAGATATGACTATGTTGCAATAAAGGAGCGATATGTTTAGGTATCTCCTATTTTTAAGACTTGTTCATGGTCAATGAAACTTTACTGCCTGCATCTTATTTGTAATTAATGTACTTTATTAACTCTTCACTTCACTAAATGTAATAATTATCAACTGCTGCACTGCTTATTCTGCTTCGAGTAGATTTATTGCATCAGGAGACATTGATTTAAATACATGTACTCACTTCTTGCAATTGATCTAATCCACAACCCATCCACAGATGCTAATTTTTTGAGAATAGAAAACTAAATTTCAAAGTATAAATAGCTATTTTCTGAAATTATGAGGAATTTTTTATTTCCCGGGATCCCGCAAGAAAAATCCCGGGAAAACGGGAAATAAAATAATTGAAATTCCCGGGATTTCCCGAAAAAACCCTAGTTTTAAATTAATTGTTGTTTGCTTTTACTTAACTAAAAGAAGATTCACCCCTATTCTGCGTTTCGATTCGGATCGAAATTTTCTCCGTTTTTGGCAACTTTGGTGTTTTGTGCCAATGTTCTGTAACTCCCGCGTTGAGAAACTTTTCGATTGAAATGTGAGAAATGAAACAAAAATACCATAAGTTGAAACAAACCAGTTTTTCTCACTTAACTGTTACTGAAACATTTTTGGCGAGTAATTTCCTTACGTTACAGCTATTACACACCAAAAATGATACAGTAACAGTTTAGTGAGAAAAACATGTTTGTTTCAATTTATGGTATTTTTGTTTCAGTTCTCACATTTCAATCGAAAAGTTTTTCAACGCGGGAGTTACAGAATATGGGCACAGAAAATAAAAGTTGCCAAAAACGGAGAAAATTTCGATCCGAATCGAAACGCAGAATAGGGGTCATTATTATTTTCCGTTGAAGACAAAGGGCTTTTTTTAAAAAAAGTTACTATTTTTGGTTTTCGCTTAAATTTGACAAATACGAATGTCATGAAACAAGCAAAAAGTTGGCGATACGAATACAAGTATTCATAACATCTATATATTTAAAAATAAAAATGCGTGTGTGCCACCCAAATTCTTATTTTCTTTTATGGCCATTTTCTCAATGTATCGACAAACTGTCTGTTACTTGATGTCAACATGAATTTATTAGACCGATAAACTTTTCGTTAACGATTTTTGGTTTCTCAATATACCGACAAAAACATTTTTTTTTGCAGTTAGCAACACCTCTCATAATACATGTAAAATTTTGGAGTCAGCTGATTGAATTAAGCTGTACGGCAAGGCGAATTAACTACAGGTGGTGTCGAAACGGCATCTGATTTTGACAGTTCGGGCTTATTTGTTTTGATTTGTTAGTGTTTTGCTAATAATGGTTGACATTTCGAGCTAATGACACTAACAATGCAATGCAAAAAACCCTATGTTATTTTCTGTTGTTTTTGGATTGTTGTAGTCCGACACCACCTGTAGTTGAATTCGCCTTGGCTGTACGGCAAATAAAAGGAAAATAAATAATTAGCAGATAATTGCTGGTTAGCTTTGCGACAAAATAGAAGCAAATGAGACATTGAGAAAACAAAATTTCTTTAATGCGCAGTTTGTCGTTGTGAAAAAAGATAATCGCGTAATAAGAAAACGGCCATTAGAGAGTCAAAAATTTACTTTTGTTAACTCTTATCTGGCTACGTCAATAATTAATATTGGACGATAACTTAATATAGAAAAACAAAAATTGTTAGATAATATTTTGTCTTTCTTTATTGAACACCTCAAAAGGAACATTTTTAATTACCAAAAAAAATCATTTAAAGACTTTTTTTAACGACATATGTATGCTGTCAACATTAATAAATTGCAAAATATACCATAAAGTTATTTTTTCCAGAACAATTTTGATTTTTTGTTGAACTGTTAATTTTTAATATTCTTTAATTAGGCATGTGTTCATCAAATTTCATTTTCATTAAATTATTTTCACTGAGGAAGGAATTTTACAACTTGGAATTTTTATTAAAATTTATTGATAATTTTTCTTTGGCTGAGCTGGGATTTGAACCCGGGTTGATTTTTACATGTTTCAAGAATCCCCACATTCTATCTTCAGAAAATCTTCGAGTTCTAACCACTGCACCACCTTTTTTCCGTGAAATAATTTCCAGGGGCACTTGATTTTTTTTTCTTTACCAAAAGCTTTATAACGGAAAAAAATGTATGTCTAAAATTGTCTAAAAATTTCAGTTTACAAATTACGGGTATAAAAAAAAATTAGCTCTGGCAATATCAGGAATACATACTTGCTCAAATATGCCAATCAAATCAGCCATTGAACGAAAAATATAAACAATTAAAATTACGCTCAGTTAGAAACAAGGTTGGATGCCGAAACGAATTTCGGTCGCGGTATTTAACTTTTTTTATTTCGGCTTCGGTACCGGTATTTTTATTATATCGGTATACCGATATAGCAACTTTTTAACGGTATGTATACATAAGTTTTACAATTAAATGAACCAAACCAAAAAAATGTGTTTATGTATTATATATAATTTCTTGATTTCAATTAAAAACATTATCATCACAATAACAATACTAACTTAAATAACTAAAGCGCCAAATACACTTGTCATGCTGACAAATTCACTCGTGTGCGTGTGCTAGATTTAATATTAACTAAACATCTGCATGAAACTTAATAATGATGTTCATGAAACCTTCATTATAATTTTGTGTTCGCTTCATTCGTATTCAGTAAGATGAAATACTATGAAATGAAAGCAATGAACACTCGATATTTAAAAGACGAATAAGATGAAATTAGTTTATTTGCTTATACAAGAGAATATGAACATTAACAACCATGAAACAGAACAACCATTGAACAAATCTCGAATAAGTTCATGAAAAAACAGTATGATTTAAATGTCCGTGTTGCCAGTTGTAGAAAAATAAAACATAAGAAAGTTAAAAAAAAAAAAAATAGAAATAAACATGAGGGGTAAATGCAACATGTTTAAGAGATACATTAATATTGAAATAAAAACTCAAATTTATTTTTGTTTTCAATGTAAATTTTCAATAAAATTAAATATATTTAATTTTATTTTCAAAAACATTCACTAACATTAAAAAATTTTCGGAAAAAAGTAGATAGCTAATAAATTGAAAATGCTTCACAATCTACAGATATTTTTATAATGAGAACTAAAAAATGAGATAATTCATGGTTAAAAAAAAAGTGATAAATTCTAGGCAAAAAAGTGTCATATACATCATCCAGCACGATCAACATCCATCGTTTTCATATTATGATGTAAAAACATAATTTGTTCGATTGACGTTGTATTCCACCCAATGATGCAACGTTTTTCGCAAAGTAAATTTCTTGCTGACGAAAACACCCGTTCTGAAGAGGCACTGCTAGCTGGTGTGGCGAAAATTTTGCAGCTTGCCTGGTATAAAAGAGGAAATTTTGATTTATTTATTTCCCACCATAGTAACACATCAAAGCTATCATGAAATACTGAAAACAACCACGTGGTCAGACTCCTAAGACACTTACAAAACTAACAATTAAATTTCTCATAAACTCATTCCTCCTTTTGTTTTTCATCTTTCACCTAAAAATGTGTGTGTTTTTTATGAGTTCGTTTCATTTCAGGGCCGTGTACAGTACATTACAAGACAATTAAATCTTGCCATGTTTCAAAGATTTGTATTAATTAAAAATGCAAATGACAAACAAAAAAAAAACATATTTTGCATATTATTTATTGTTTATATTCCAAATATGTATACTATACATATATGTGCATAAGTATATCTACATATGTGTTAAAATTTAAATTACACATGGGCAAAGCATGCAAATAATTATATGAATTTACTGAAGTGGCAACATTGCTATTGAGTATTAATAAAAATAAATGAGATAGAATGAAAACTATGAAACAAAGCCCGTTTCATTGAACAACCTCTGTGTGTTTACGATATGAAACGAAATGTGTTCATAGCAGCATGAATAAAACAACAGTTTGTTCGGTAATCACAATTTTATTCGAACACGACTTTCAGTGAATAAGCATTTCAGTATGTTCATGAATGAAGTTGTTCATGCAGCCCTTTAATATTAACTATCATATCTAAATTTTTTGATTTTCCATACAGCATCGCTGGTTTCACACAAAGAAACACATTTTTACTAATACTATGCTTGATGAGTATTTTGATAAGTGTATTTGGCCCTTCAGAAAGCTGACCGAACTGACTTCAACTTTTGTATTTCAAACTGTCAAACGCTACGCCTAAAAATTTCCTATACAATGTTATTGTAGAACGTATGTTAGCACTTTTAACTTTTTTCTATTTGAAAAATTATATTATTTTTTATTACCGGAACGATTGTACCGGTATTAAGGAAAACGGTATACGTTTGCCGGTATTTTATGCAAATAACTAATTTCGGAATCGGTATCAATACCGGTATTCAATTCAAACGTATTTAAACGGTATTGGTATCGATATCGGTATCGGTTGCCAACCATGGCTTGAAAGCAACAGGTTTTTACACCCTACGCCATCGTGGATGAGATGTGTTTGTCCTAATGCTTGTAACGCATTAAAATATTACAAACCCTATTTTTACGATCGTGGGCAGAGCGTATATTACTAGCTTCTCCTGGTGCATTTTGCTTCCCCCATTGAAGTAAAATTAGTTGGTTTTGGTTTTTTTTTTTAACAAAATCGTGTATTAATAGCAATGCAACTTGGACCAAATTTAGTGCAAGTTAGATTCTAAACATAAAAACCTTCTCTAAACGCGTTAAGTTGGTCGTTTAAATTACAAAATCAGACGATATGATTATTATTTTTGAAACTACTTATAATATATTAAAAATTGTTTACAGCTGCTGAGTTTAAACTGCATATAAATTTAAGTTTAGTTCAACTAAACCAACGTTTAAGCATTCTCTGATTTATTAGCCATTAATTTTAATCTTCTTCACTTTTCCAACCTACTTTTTGACAGATGCTGGGTAGTAATAATCGTGATTGTGTACCAAATTTGTAAACCTTAGCTGTTACCGTTCTCAACATATACAAAAATTTCTTTTGCATTTTTATGGGAGGTGCAAAGCCTTCTAATCCCCCCACACACTTTTTTATAGTTATTGTGTATTGATAACGAAACTACTTGTACCAAATTTGGAAACTTTAGCAATTGTCCTTCTGCAGATACACAGAATTATATTTTTTGCCACGCTCACTTTTCCATCCCGCCCAATTTTTACCAAATAGCATGCATTGACATCGAAGTTATTTTTTTTTTTACAAAATTTGGAAAATTCTACTACATATACATACACACATAAATCTATTTTATGCACTGAAAGAATTTTCTTCACAATACCAATGAATTTTGACATTAATCCCATGAAAAATTGCATTAAAAAGGAACCTATGCAGCGCTTCGTTGGATCAATACAACCTGTTTCATTAAAATGTATTTAATGAAACATTACATTAGATCTACGAATATTATTCATTGGATGAATAAATATATTTTAATTAGATTCAATGATTTTATTTCATAATATTCTTGAAAATATTCATTAATTTGATGATTAATATACAAGATTTTAATGACACAATTTCAATGAAAATAATATTTTTTATCACTTTTTTAATTTATTAATTTCCTTATTTATTTCCTAAGCTAATCCCGCGAAGCTTAACGCTTGTCTGTAGGAACCAGAGTCTCTGGCGGGAATCGATCCCGCAACTGCTGCGCTGATTGACTAGCTCACTACCAGCTAGACTACCGGGGCAGTGTAGTTTCCTACTGTAGGTAGGAATGTACATATTAAAGACAACTAAAAACATATGTACCTATTTATGGATTGAAAGTTTTTGTTTCATTACTATTATGACATTTTCCATTGTCATAATGAAAATTTAAATTTCTGATGGCATGCTTTTTCGAAATATTTTTATACTTTTAATTATTGAGACTATAGAGTTATTTGAATGTTAAAAATAATTTTTTTTTCCAATTATTGAAACAAGTTGCTTTTATAAAACATTTTGATTTCACAAATTTAATGGCATATTACATTAGATGTATGAACTAATTAAATTTTATATTTTTTAATTAACAATTAAACATGTTTTTAAGAAAACTATAATTTTGTATTAATTTATGAATATAGTTATATATGTATATTTTTTTTTTTATGATCCCAATTAAAATTTTTTGTTTAACTTGGACAAACTTAAGTTTTCATATACCCAATGAAAATTTTTAACGTGATTACGAAATCCAATGAAGCGATTTTAACGAAAATACTTCATTATAACTATGAAATTCCATTAAGACAATGAAAATTTTCATTTAACTAATGAAAATTTTTTAAGAAAACGATTCATTAAATATATGTAACATTTTTCTTTCAGTGTATTGGTATGGGAAATTCTACTCTCACTTCTCCAATCCCGCCTACTTTTTGACAGTTGTTGTATATTATTAACCGAGGTATTTGTAGATAATTTGGAAACATTGGCTTTTGCCATTCTCCAGATGTACATAAGGTTGCCATCCGTCCTCTTTTCCCCGGACACCGTCCTCTTTTTTTGGCTATCCGGGGCAGTCCTACTTCTTTTTCATCAAGTGTCCGGGGTTGTCCGGCTTTTTACACCTTCATTGTAAATTTGTTCCTGGGTTTAAATCACAGTTCACAAAATTCATTAAAGAAAAAGATTTAGGTGCTCGGGTTTTTTTAAGATAGGTATGATTTAATTTTTGGGGACGTAACGTGACAAAAAGAGTACTTTTCTTTGAATGTGCCCAAAATGGAACAAATAAGCAAAAGCAACCTTATCAATGTCGTTACTTTTGTTCAAATAAATACTTATTGCTCAAATGATTATATTAAAATTTTATTTTAAGATTCTTTTTGGAAAGAAAAAAAAATCATATCTTAAAAAAGCACATCCCTCAAAGTTTTAGGATTTTTAAAAAACAATTTGAAGTATTATATAAAAACAAAAATCAGCAAAAAAATAGGGTTTTGACTTAGTCCATTTTTAAAATTTGATATTTTGCATATACATTTTTTTCAATATATTTATTGTAGCCTCAAGTATTCTCTTTAAACTGACAAAAATCATCTTCGTATGTAAAGTAGTTTTCGAGATATTAAAAGAATAAACTCAACACATTCGGCTTATTCGGCGATATTATGACAATTTGAATGACATAACTTTTGAAAAAAAAAATTAAAAAATTGTTTTTCGTTGATATGTGTTCTTTATGGGATCAAATAAACCCTCTCGCCAAATTGCATTCAAATCGAAAGGAGTTGAGTCCCACTCTTGGTCGACTTGATATGGAATTACCCAAATTAAGTTTTTGTGTGCCGTCGTTAATTTTATTAAAATTAAGTTGTTTAGAAAGTGTCCTCTTTTTTTTCGAACAAATGTCCTACATTTTTTATGCTGGCGTCCTCTTTTTCTCAAAATAGAAATGGCAAGCCTAGATGTACAGAATCCTATAATTTCGTTTTGTGGGAAGTGGCGCGCCAACTTCTCCACTTATGCCCATATTTTTTAGAGATGTTATGCATGAATAACCGAGCAATGTGTAACAAATTTGGGCAATTTTTCTCATACTGTTGTCCAAATATAAAAAAAAACCCTTTTGTGGCACGCCCACTTCTCCATTCCCGGCTAGATTTTGCCAGATGTTGTGTATTCTAGCCAATTTCGAAGCCATCACACAACATACAGTGGCTATTGTGGCTTTTTAATGACGTTAAAATTACGTCAAAGCCACATTCGCATGTTTCCGTGTACTCTAGGCTTTGTAGGTATAAATTTTAACTTAATTACCAAAACGTTGTTCTGAAAGAAACATGATTGTCCGAAGGTGCCGAGAAGTGGGGTAGGGTCGTTTTCAGTCGGCTATTCTTTGTAAATTTGTATGTATGTATCAGTGTTGAAAAATTCAGTACTTTAGTACTTCTTTCAGTACTTTTTCAAATTAAAAAAACCGCAGTATCCCCGCGTTGTTTTTAGTACTTATTTATTCCTTGCGCTTTTTAACTTTTATGGCCGTATTCTCATTAGGACATTATCCCAACGAAAAACTGCTCATTAAAGAAATTTAGTTTTCTCAATGTCTCATTTTGCTTCTTTTCTCTCGCAAAGCTAACCGGCACTCATCTGCCAATTATTTATTTTTCCGTTTATTTGCCATACAGATAAATTTAATCGGCTGAGTCCCAACTTTTGCATGCATTTTTAGAGGAGTGTCAACTGAAAACAATTTTTTTGTCGGTATATTGAAAAAACCAAAATCGTTAACGGACAGTTTATCGGTTTAGTATATATATGTCGACATTAAGTAACAGGCAGTTTGTCGAAACATATAGAAAATCAATTCGATAGCATACTTTGGTAATCATGTGTTTGTTGTAAAATTTATGTTGTTGTATATTAAAAATAATTAACAACGTTTATATTGAAATGGAAAGCGCGGACGCCAGGATTTCTTCAAACAGATATCTGATTGTGTTCGTACCTAACAGTTATCTCTACCTATCCGGTAAAACTATTTTGTTAATTTGAACATTAATTTTTCCTTTAAGTTTTCTTTTAAAATATGGCAACAATTGTATTTTTATAATTTTTTTTTAATTAACTGTCAAAACTCGACGGTGAAAAATATACTACAGTATAACCAGTGGTAAGACATACGTGATAAAATTATGAAAAATTCTGTACACCATAGATTTCTATATACAGCTAGATATCTTTTTGTAGGAATTACGGGCATAAGTATGTAATATATCGCACTTAATCAACAACTCAAAATTTAACAGAAGCAAAACTATTTTTAATTTAACATTGGAGGCATATGAAAAATAATTTTTAAACCAAACTTTTCATTACCAAAAAGAAGACAACATTGCACGATATTTTTACAGCGGGTAGATATGAATATTACGTATCGGTTTCTTCCAAAAAGTGATTTTTTTTTTAAAAAGCCTGAAAAATGTAAATTTGCAAAAGTTAAAATATAAATATGTAGTCTACCAGTGTAAATTTATGTGTTCAAAAATTAAACTTTTAATTTATTTCCTCATTTATAAAACAATCAACTATTTTAAATAATTTTCTTTAGAAAACACTTAAAAACGTAGCTTTCGCTTTTTAACACGCATATTACTGTTTTTTTTTTTTTTTTTTTTAAATTTCTTTAGCTACTGTGTACCTTTAATATACATATATTCTTTATGTTCTTATCAGTGTTGCCACCAACGAAAGGCTAAATTACACATGGATCATGCCAAAATTACACATGAAAATACGAATTACACATGCTATCTTTTTACGCATGTCTCAGAAACAAATTTCGATCAAAAGTGGAACTGAAATCGTATTTGGCTTCTTCATAAAACGTAAACCAATTTCAATTTTCTAAAAGTGGAATTGATATTTTAAGCAGCATATATAACAAAAAAACCTTTTTATTGCCACCTTTTTATTTTGTACAAACCACTAAAAATTTTTGACTCTAAAAGCGATAATACTAATGTAAAGAATTTTTGTTTGCAAACAAATAAACATAAATATCGTCACCTAAAATGCAAAAGGGCGTAACGACATTTTTTATTTTGTTACAGGAGAAGCAAAAAACTTTACAAAATCAATAACAACAAGGTATAGTTGGCGCTTGAATTTCTTTAATAAAGGCGCCACTTTTGATCAAAAATTTTTTTTTTATTAAACGAACAAAACTCAATCAAAAACTCTTATTTCGAATTTTTTTTTTTTTTTGTTGCTAAGCCCTTTTGCATTTTAGGTGACAATATATAACTAACATTTTATTTGGGTATGATAAATGAACTGATGCAGCCTTCAAGTGTCGTCGACTCAATTTTTCAACGGAATGTTAATTCAGTTCCTCTATTGCTGCAACATTGGATATGCCGGACATTTTTATATTGTTTACTTATCCAGCACAAAAATATTTTTCAAATGTCTCTTTATTTGCATTTTTGTTTACAACAATCGTATCGTTGCTATATTTAATGCAAAAAAATAATATTTTCATTTTACTTTTTAAAAGATTAAAACAAAAATAACTATTTGCAAAGTAGGAAATAATCTGTCTCCAAAGGAATTTTTATTTCAAAAACCTTTTTCCAATAATATTCTGCCTTCAAATTACTATGAAGCTAAAATTTTTCAAAATTTAAGAGTGCATGTTGTCGCGAAAATATTCTTGAAACTCCTTAAGTTTTATCTGCGCAGCATTACTTCTAATAAAACAAGATCTAATATTACAAAGTCAAACTTTCAAATATGTTGAAAGGTTCAGACAGGCCTTCGACGCTACGAAATGTATTAGGTGGCACTAACATTTTATCAAAATAATAATTGGCTTTTCGTGTTTTAGCAACTTAACTTCTGAATTATACTGTCCAAATATAACATTAGCTGTATCTGATGCAAATCCAACTAGATTTTCAAATAGAATCCCTTTTTCTATAACTGTGCTTTTGAGAAGCTCAAACATTTCTTTTGCAGTCGATGATCCACTCTCTTTGAAATAAAAAAAAGAATAATGTACCCAGGATGTTTCGTCGTTATAAAAAATTGTGGCAAAAACTATCTAAGTGCCAAATGGTTAGTAGTTTATGATCCAACCATTTTTAGTTCAGCTCTTTTAACGCTTCCATTCTTTTAATAACATTTTTAAGTTTTGCTAAGAATGATAAACCTTTTTACTTCTTGTGAAAAAATAATAACAAAAATCAGTGCAACAAAACGTTAAAATTTTAAATTACACATGAATTACACATGGAGTCAATTACATATGGGCTACACATGAAAAAAGAAATTACACATGATATGTGTAAATACACGTGAGGTGGCAACACTGGTTCTTATATACATATATAAATAAATGCATTCCTATAAAATATTTTTTGTTCCTTTATTTTTAAAAATTATCGTTTTATTTTTTAGCAAAAAGTACCATTTGGTGGGAAAAGTAGCCTTTTAGTTAAAGCTAAGTACCATTTTAAAATTTCAATTTTGCAACACTGGTATGTATGTATGTATAAACAGGTTTATGCTTGTCATGCCAGAGAAATAATGTTTTAAATGAGAGAATTACGGAGCCCTCTGTAAAGGCGAGGGCAAAAAATATTCGAAAAATAAACAATAAATACAAAATATCAGTTTAGTCAAATGTGGATGTTAAAAGAGTGAGGGTGATGTGTAAAAAAAAATTAAAAAATAAATATAAGATGTGAAAATAAAATCAAAACAAGCGCTTATAATAAAATTAAACAAATTTTATTTCCACTGTAATTTTAAATGTATTTTTTTCTTTTTTAAACGAGAAATAAATTATTTAAGCTGCTAATAAATACCTATCTTAAGTTCAGTGAAAGTGCATTGTTTGAATTGAAATATTCATTTTATTTATTTGTACGAATGTTTAAAAAAACAGTGTTTTTGTTAGTTTAACGCCCGCTTGAAATAGTTTGAGTTTTGGAAAAAAAAAATTTTAAATTGTCTATTTCTTTAAAATAAAAGCGCTTATAATAATTTGTAAATATTTTTCAAGCTGTTTTTTTTTGTGTATAATTAATTTAACACTTACATATTTAAACAGAAGCTCCAAGCCTCAGTAAACAAGGTAAAATAAGAGTTGCCACTTACTTTTCTTTCAATGCATTAAAATACAATAGATATGTATGTCTGATTGTAAACAAAACTCTCTCTTATTATTATTTAATGTAATTCGATCTTGTTAAATATGTAATTCTAAACATTCTCTTGGAATTTGTTTTCTCCATTCGTTTCTAGTTGAATAATTATTACAGCAAATGCGTTGTTGCATTTAGAAGATAAACCGGCTTTTTTAGTTGTGTTTTCAGTGAGGCCTCTATTACTACGTTTATACGCACCACTTATTCGCAAATAAATATATTGCAAGTAGAGAATATTGCCGCATAAACAGTGAATAAAAGTTTAATTTGCGAATAGCTAACTCATGAAAACAATTCCTGATTAACGACACTATTTGCAAATAAGATTTTAAGGATTGCCACACTTTTAACCGTTTTACGTTTTTATTTCGATGTGGCTCATTCATATGACAACAAAAGTAAAATTAAATCAATAATGTGCAAATAAATTTAAAAATACACAATAATTTTTGATCTTTTTCATTTAAAAAATAAAAAGTTTATATACATACAGTGCTACTAAATGCATACATTTTTCATCTGGCATCACTTAAAAACAAGAATTTTCATTAGGAAAATTGACATATAAACAGTAAGTTAGTTAATTGCAAATAATTTTTATTCGCGAATAGGCTACGTATAAACGTAGTATATAAATATTACTATTTGCGAATAAATAAGTTATAATGTAAAATTGTTTAAATTTTTCTATGAACAAGTTTTTTTGAGGTAGCTTTTATATATCAGGTGTTTTCTGGAAATCGAAAACGCCAAACGCAAGAATTTGAAAGTGGTTTTTAAAACACACTTCACCGAAGGGAAAAGGGTATATAAAACTTTGTCATTCCGTTTGTAATTTCTACAATATTGATCCTTCACCCTATGAAAAGCGAAGCTTAAGTCCGGTTGGCCGTCTGTCCGCCTGTCTGTTGAAATGGGTTTTCCGAAGCCCCCAAAAGTGATGGGGTCTTGGTTAGTGTATATTTCTGGGGTATTCTTATTATAATTTTGCTATTGAAATTCAGCCAGATCGGTCCAAAAAGGCTGAGATATGAGCAAAAAACCACGACTACCTCTAATTTTTTCCAAAAATCCCTTGTAGTTGTAGTATTTTTATTACTTTTTTCTGTATATCTGGAGAACGACTATGTGTTAAAATTATTACGTTTTTGTCTAGTTGCTCTGTATTATGCTCGCACAACATTGAAGGGTATATAAGATTCGGCACAGCCGAATATAGAACTCTTACTTGTTTTTTATAAGATTTTTTATGACGTGCTTAATTCCCAATTTTTATTTTTGATAAATACACTAAAATTTATTGCTGAGAGAAAGCTAGTTTCTATGCGCATTTCACTGGTTGCTAAGTTTGGGTTAACACTATGAATATTTTCCTTCCAGATCATCAGGAAACCTTTTTCCAACGATTTTAGAAAAGCTTTAGTTGTTTGATTTTGATAACACCAAAAACCATTTAAATGAAAACAAAAAATATTATTTTGCAGCTTGAATTCACATTTCATGCAAATTTGTATGCATTCTTAAACTTTATATGACAAACATGCATTAACTAAAAAATATGTACTAACAAATCGATGCCACTTTTTTTAGCAAAATTGAGGTTCGGGTAAATAATATTACCCGCGTTGTCAAAATTGGATTTTCTAAAGAATGGGCATCACAATTTAAACTACTAGAAAACGCGTGCCGCTTTTGTTTAAGTGCGGCTATAAGTTGGCAAAAATTTTTGCGACGATCATTGCACGTGCAAAAAAGCAATAGCGATTTATTTTTGGAATTCATCGTTTCGACGAGGGTAAGGGGTGTAGGGTTAGCCAAAGAAATGCTTTTGATTCAATCTGTTGCGCTTTTCTTGCATATGCATTCTTTTTTATTAACATTTTTAACAAGATCTAAGTGAAATAACATCGGATAAAGTTGTTTAAAAAAACTGTTACTGAATAATTTATATAACAGTGCAGCCACACGATCAAGATTTTCTGATAGTCTTTTACATATACTATTTGTCAAAATAACAAAAATTGAAAGTTGTGACGTAGGCTGCATTCAATTTTTGAGCAATTTACATTCAAAATGTCATCAAGAAAACAATTTATAAAGGCAAACGAAAAATTTGCTCACTAACCTTGAAATCAGCTGTTTTCTTGAACGTAAATTGAAGCACTCTCTGGAAAGAGAATTTTAAAGGCAAGTTCGTTTCAATTTTTAAAAGTATAAGTGTATTGGTAGAAAATTGTGAGAGTATTAAAACTTGATAGGCAAAACTTGATCGTGTAACCCTCAAGTAATAAATTAGTAAACTTAATAAAGTTTTTAATCGAAATGTTGGCCTTCAAACGTTGACCATGTTCAAAAATAACACATATTTCAATAATAGCGAAACCGATCAGTATATTGACACACAATCTCCATGAGAACTTCGACTTGATATTGAACGTGTGTGTAGTTTCAATAAATTCTATAGTTTTGTTTGACAATCGAAAATTATTTCAATTTGAGAACTTGAAAAAAACATATGATTAAATTTTGTGGTTAACACTTGTTTTAATAAAACTAATTAAAAATTATTAGTTTGTGTTTTTCGCGTGCCTCTTTTCGTGTATGTTTTAAAGTATTTTTGAGAGAATATTTACATATCTACATCTGCAGCCCAATTTAAAATAAAAATTCCACGGGAGTTTTAACCCTTCTTAACCCATTTTTCCTATTAAAATTCAATTGTAAAATATGGTAAAGTAAAAAAACTCCCGGGGAATTTTTATTCATAATTGGGCTGATGGTCAAACTTGTGCATATTTAAACTTGCCCTGCTTATTAGTAATTTTTTAATCGGTCTTGCCTAGTAGAGTCTCAATAAATGCTTTTATTTTCATAGACAAAAATTACAGATATACCCATAACTTCTAATATGTTTAACATTAAAGAAAGAGATGCTTTTTAAGAAATAGATTTTAAGATGACAAATTATAAATTTATTTGAATCAGTAGTGTGATTCTGTAATAAATTTAAAGAAAAGTTGTCATTGTTAAAAAATTTTTTATTTATAAAATATTATATTTATTAATTTCAATATTTCGCTAAACTTTGAAATATTGAAATTAATAAATATAATATTTTATAAATAACAAGTTAGAGTGCTATATTCGGCTATGCCGAATCTTTGATACCCTCCACCGACAGTTCGAATGTTTAAGGAGTAATATCTGTATGATGTCTTTTTATTATTATTATCTTAAACTGTGACGATTTGTTATTAATTATGGTTTTAGGAGACTAAACTGTTTTCCGGGAGTAGGGCATATATGGGGCCTAGGGTAAATTATGTACCGATCTTCACGAAATTTCACAGTATCATTTATAGTCCTATAAAATTGTGACGAGCCAAAATTTGTTATGATTGCATTATTTTTTACGGTTTTAGGCGGACTAAACTGTTTTCCGAGAGTAGGGTTTATATGGGGCCTATGGTAAATTATGGACCGACCTTCGCGAAATTTTACAGTGTAATTTCTAGTCGAATAAAACGGACTTGTGCAAAATCTTATGTCATTCCGTGCATTTTTGCATCATTTATGTTAGTTTTTGTAACAAAATTATCAAGTTTTTGAAGGTGGTGGTTCCACATTTTGATTCATAGCTCTGGTCCTACTGAACCGATTTTGCTGAAATTCAATCCCAAACTGCTTAGGATAACTACAAGCTAGTTTGTTTATTTCTTTTGAGTTTTTCGAAAGTGAGCGTGTTTTCAACAGACGGACAGACGGACAGACGGAGAGACAGACGGACATGGCTAAATCGACTTAGAATTACTCAAGCAGCCAGAATATATACTTTATGGGGTCTGAGATGAATAATAAAAACTTAGTATACCCTCTTCACAACTAATTGTGGTGGAGGGTATAAAAATACCTCAAGCTTAAATAATTAAAAATCATTCAAATAAAGGTCATATAAGAATAAGTAACATTTGAAGTACATATTAATAATTAATAGATCCCATATGGGCGCACGCCTGAAACGTAAACAAAAAAAAAATCAAAACAACAACAAGAAATGTTATTGGTTTTTTGCTCATATCTCAGCCATTTGTGAACCGATTTATTTGAATTTCATAGCAATAAATTTCGGACTATAACTGATATAAAAATATAATCATACATCATATCGGGGGTCTTAAAAAACAGCATGTCAACGGATACACGGACAGACAGATATCGTTAAATCAACTTCGCTACGGACTCTGAATATATATTTATACCTTAAAGGGTCTTACTTCAATACTGTAGAAATTACAAACGGAATGACAAACTTATGACCATTCCACCTGCGGTGAAGGGTATAAAAATCTCTAGCATCGCCATAATCTTTCGCTTAAACGCATAGTGAATGCACTTCTTATTACATTTCATTAGAAAATTTTAGTAAAAACCAATATTTTTGCTTAAAACAAAATAAATTTTCAGTGGAAAAAACGATATTCAATGAAACAGCGACTTTTAGTAAAAAAAATTTTTTCTGCGAATTTTGGCAAAAATGTAGTAAAGAGCGACTTTCGATGGAAAATTTTACTTTTATTTAAAAAAGATTGGCAAAAACTTATTTCTTCTAAAAACAAAACACTATTGGTGAAAAACTTTACAAGAGTTTGGTGAAAAATAATAAATTTTAGCGAAAAAAAAAAAACAATTCGATAAAAAATCGATTTTTTTTTTAAGTAAAATTTACGATTAATAAATTTCCGTTCTGTAAGCAAACAAAAAATTTCTTGGTTTTAGGCCAACAGCTGCATACTGCATAAGTTTTGACCTTAAATCATTCAAACTTATTAATTAATAATATCAATTAAAATTGAAGTTGGCATTTGTTTTTTTTTTTATAATAAAAATATTTTCTATTTCATTAATTTTTTTTTATATGTTAAACTATTTTCTATTTTTTATGCACTATCAGAATTTTCGTTTGTATATTTCTGTTACGAGGCTTACTTTAGCTATCCTTGGCTAGCAATGAATTAAATTGTAAAGAAAATTTATACAACTATTAGATACCAGCAGAATGTAATAAATTTTTTGGCCCGCTACGGCCTTTGTCAGCATTCTTTGTATCTTATAACTGGATAGTGCCTATTGTAAATTTTATGTATTTCACTTAATTATTTTAACAAATAGAATCTGGGAATTTGTTTCTCATGGTGAAGAACATTTTTACTATATAAATTTTCATATTATTCGAATGTGTATTGTGAGTCAAATTACAATCCTCAAAACCTTTTATACTTTAATAGTCTTATTCCTAGAAAATATTAAAGGAATAAGACTATTAAAGTATAAAAGCTTTTGAGAATTGTAATTTGACTTAGAATAGAATAGGAGAATTGATCTGTAAATTGATTGGACAGTACAAGGGACATAGGGAAGGTGGTAGGAGTACGGTTACTGAACCTAAGATTTATAAGTCTTTAACTTATGTACCGGTAATTTCTGAACGACTGGAAAACTCTAATATTTATGACATCAATAATTATAGGATGGCTCATAAGACATATAATACATTAGATAGATTATTTAGTAAAATGAAAGATAGAACAGAGAAATTAGATAGATTTAATATTATTTACAAAATTCCTTGCAAGGGTAAGGATAATGAAATATGTAGTAAGGTATATATAGGTACTACGAAAAACAAATTAAAAACTAGACTAGCAGGACATAGATCTGATCAAAAATACAAAAATACATCTTCTCAAAAAACTGCATTGTCTACACATTGTGCCAATTTTAATCATACACCAGATTTTGAAAATACAACAGTTTTAAATACAGAAACAAACTACAAACGACGCTTTATGCTAGAAATGCTACAAATAATCAACACACCAATAGAACGAAGAATTAATTTTAAAACCGATACAGACAATGTAGCTCAAAATTACAGACATTTAATTTATAAGAATAAGATAGGAAATTGAATAAGTTTCAAAAATGTAATAGAATAATTTTGTTTCCTGTGTATTATTTTTTCATGTTGACAATTATTGTTATTTAATTTAAATTTTGTTTGTTTTTTAAAAATTTGTTTGAAATTTATAAACCAAAGATCCCTGAAGAAGCTGTCCATTGTGGCAGCGAAATATTGGATAAACTTTAAATAAATATTTTTTTGCATAACCTGACCTTGAGCTTGAATTAAAAATAAGAAGAAATAAAATTAAAAGGTCGAAGAATATAAACTAAATAGTTTTATGTTTACGATTTCCAGCACACCCCTGATTCTTTATTACTTTAATTAAAACCTGATTAAGCAAAATGTCTTATCTTTCATTACAACAACATAACGTTTAGTAAAGCTATGTTCACACCTATCAAATATTTGTCGTCCTACACGTAACCACTAGTTTAATTAAAAAAATTATTTGCTTTTGCAAAACGTTTCCTAGATTAACATCATTTAACAGTTTCTTACTTACATTATACAATTGTCTTCTTACCAATAAAGTTAAGTAGTCAAAAAAAATTGGTTAGAATAAAGCAAAAGTTTGATCAATTTCATTGGTTACACTTTTCTTGGATTTTTGCGTCAAATATTTGTTGTCTGAACATATCTTTAGTTATAATTCACTCTAATATTTTAAAAATGTCAAAAATTGCACACTATCAAAAGAACAGATAGTTGTTTATTTTGATAAGATAAGAAGAACGTACATATTACACTACACTATAGGTAATTTGAACCGAAATCTTGGCCAAAAATAATTTTTTGCGTTATCAATAAAAATGTTTTTGCTTATGACGTGCGATTAAGCCAACAGTACACGGAATGTAAAAAGCCACATGCGTATGTCGTTCTGGCGTAATTTCGTCGTCATCACACATCACGAACTTGCTATTGAGAATTTGTAGTGACGTCAAAATTGCGTCAGAACGACATACGCATGTGGCTTTTTACATTCCGTGTACTGTAGGCTTAAGAAAACATCAAAGCAAATAACATGTGTGTGAAGGAAGATAAATTCACATTTAACTACACACAGAAAACAAATTGGTTGGGAAACGGTTGCAGTAATAAAATATTGATCAAGTTACATGATTTATTATTGCGACTATTAAAAATGTATAGTTCTAACTGGTTTTTAATTCTCTTGATTATTAAAACGATGTTCCAACTGAAATATGATTCCTTCATTTCTTTTATTAGTTGTGATAACTAATTTAATTTAGTTCTAAAAATTAGTACAAATGGTTAGAATCACAACCGAATTTAATATAGGACAATACGGAATATTGGTCATTGCAATCAATAATTTGCTTCCGTCAATAAATTTTGTAATATAAATGTTAATTCATTTATTGCAGCTAATTATTGATTGTTGGAATAGCTTCAATTCGAGTACAACAAATGAAAATATAATTATTCAGAATTCACAACCAAAAAATAGTTAAAAGCCCCAATTGCTTACTAAATTTTCTGTCAAAACATTTGATAGATTAAAAAATTTTTAATTTTATATATTAATTTTTTATTTTTTTATTTGCGGTAAAAAATGGAAAATGTGGAAAAACCTAGTAAATAGGGGTAAGTAATTTACGTATTCTTATAGGTATGAACATATATATGTACATATGTATGTATGTATGTATTACCCTGCAAATTATATTGGACTACTTGATCCATTTTGATCCTGGGCTGGTCCAATGTAGTGCAAGTATGGACCATGTCATTATTAAAAATAGTTTGAAACGACATTTCTTCGTTTTTTAACGACATTTTTTCGTTTTGAAACGATTTCAAAGCTAATCCTCTGGAGTATACCATGGAGTAGTTTTAAGACTTCTCCTTTGTAATACAAGCTAAGTTATATGGTGCTGCCCTAGGACATCGTACTGTAAAATAAGCCATTTTTCCATTCATTGGAATTACCTTTGGACAAGTCCTTGCCCCTTATGGGCTACATTTGACCGGTTAAAAAAAGTATATTGATAACGACAATCAAATATCTTGTTATGAACACCAATTATGTGTTAATTCAGTTGCAGCTATCATATATTCGGGTATAAGCACAATTTTGTTTCTAATAATCATACTAACAACTAACAATATCTGTTGTTATAACTGAAAGTGTACTAAAATTCAAATGTTGCTATCAAAAATATTGTGCTAAGCAACGAAATTTTCAGTAATTGGAACCGAATTGTGTGATAGTACATGCAACCGACGAATTTCGATTGGCGCCAAATTCGGTTGTGATCACGAATCTGTTTTCTCTGTGTAGCAAAGACTCAAACCATATTTTTAACATTGTTCATTTTGCAGTTAACAGAGCAAAGTTAACAACTTAACAGTCATAGTACATAATATACTACGAAGACATAAAATCATGATTTGAATGACCATATATACCACCATATAAGAATGGTAGTACAGAGGTTCCTAAATACGATTCCAAAAGCCACATTTCTAGAATAATTTTGGAATTTGAGAAAAAATAATTTTGAAAAAGAAGATCAATGTCCAAAATGGTCATTGATCTTTTCCAGAAATTCAAATAAATATGACCTTTTCAATAATAATTTTCTAAAATTCACATAAATGCAAATATCAGCTGATTTATGGGCAGTCGAAGTTGACATTTGCAAGCAGCGTTCAGAGTGCAGCAATAAAAGTGTAATTTTGATATAAATTAAAACGTTTTTTAATAGATATTAAACAAAAAGAAGAAAATCGTGCATAATATGGAGAAGAAAGGGATAGTAAGTAGATAATTAAAAAAACCAAAAAATTTTGGTGGATGTTACTGCTTTTGTTAACAAAACGTGTAATTCTTACTTAACCTCAAATAAATGACTTTCCATAAATATAAACATCGAATAAGCTTTTGATAATATTAATATAAAAGTTTTAAGAAAAAATTTGATTTTTTTTTTCGTTGCTATTTTTGATTTTTGTCATTTTCTCTTAGACTGCCTCAGCTTAAACTATTGCGAACTTTCTAATGTTTTGATTTGTGAAAAAAATTAAAAGAAAAAATCTGATGCTGTTTACAATGTTTATCAGTGAAATTGATTAAAATAACGTTTCAAAAAAAAAATATTGGGCTTCGCTAAAGCAAAAGGTACAGACTTTTTGTAAAAACTTATCTTTAAGTTGGCACAAGTCTCACGGTAAAATAAACGACTTTTTCAAGCAAAACCAAAACTGATTTATCTGCATGGCATGTCCGCCATTTTGTTGGCCCCCTTGCGCGTTTTCATCGTGCCGAATTTCACAAAACTGTATCCGTTAGTTTTCGAGATATACAGTTTTTTTACTTTTTTCATATGGTGGCAGCCCTAAAAAATTCGGCTATACCAAAAATCAAAAACCCAAGCGTTCCTGCCCATTAAAAACTCTTAAATTCCAAATTTCAGTCCTATTGGTCCAAAACTTTGCCTGAAATTATTTTTGAAATATTGGTCAAATTACCAAGTGTGGTGCATTGGCACTAGGGTTTTTTCACGGGAATTCCCGGGATTTTTTTTGCAGTTTTTACTTTTTGTTTATGAGAAACCTAGAAACAAAAAGAGGTAAATCGCTGAATTTGCCCATAAACCGCTGATTTAGCAACACTTTTAATATTTCAAGCTTGAAATGTCAATTTTAAGTTAAACAATTTTACATTTTTTTTGACATAACTTCATTTTTATCGATAACTTTAGTAAAATTTTTGACAGTTTGCCATTTGTCTTAACACAGCTTAACTCTTTGCACTTGGTAAATTTTTGTATTACATTATATTTGTACTGTTCACCAAAACTTGAACAATGCATTAAAAATGTAGTGTCATTAGGGCTTCAAGAACATTAAACAAAATGAAATTATGTTAATAACGGTATAAATATTGGCTTTAATCATGAAATTAACTTTAAAATTAGTGCAACAATTTAAGTTGCTCTCAAATGAGTAAAGAAAAAAAAGTTGCAATAAGCTGATGATTGCTTTTTTTAAATCAAACTATATTTTTTGAGTGCAAAATTTTTTTTACATCACTATCACTCATGTTTAGTGAGGCTGCGAATTCATCACTCGACATCAACAAAATGATTGCAATATTTTTGCACTATCACTAAGTGTGAGTTGAAACTGCAAAATGAGTGCACTACCCCCATCTATGCGCACGATACTGTGAGTACTAAAATGCAACTAAATGTATTATCTTGTTATGTTGGTATTTAGTTTAAATGTTGTCCAAACTTATTTTATTGCAATCTAAATCATCCAACCAAATATTTTTGGAATCGGTCCATATTTGACCGTGGAACCCATACAAATACTACTCCCGAAAATAGGTTTTAATGGCATAACTTCCTTACAAATGTTGGTATATATATAAAAAATTGGCGACAATGACTTTTACGATAGGTACTTAGCCATGCTGGTAGGTCCAAAATAAACCATAGGTCCCATATAAACGCTTTTCCTTAAAACGGTTAGAGGCAAACAAATCTCATATAGATTAAGATAACTAAATAGTATTCGGCAAAAATATCTTTTATATAATTTTGAACCTCAAAGCATAATTCTGTTCTGGCGACCTCGATTGGCCATGGGTCCCGAATAGGTACACTATCAAAAATTTGTTTTTTAAATGTTATGGTGTAGGGTATCATATTGTCGGGCTTGACCGACTATAAAATCTTACTTGTTAGTTTTAAGTTTTTATATACATAGATTTACAAAAAATATATTTCATCCTTTGTTAATACTATAAGAGACAAATCTGTCACGTACGGTATGTCACGAACGATATTACATTTTGTTTATTATATAACCATAAAAAAAAAATTATTTTTTCAATGACGGATTATAAAGGAAAAATATGTAGTTTAATGTAAAACAAGTGAGAGTGTTATAATCGGCTGTGCCGAATTTTTGAAACCCTTCACCGACAATTTGAATATATCAGGAGTGATATCTATATGATGTCTATTTATTATTAATTTATCTTTATAAAAACAGACATCAGCATTAAAATTGGTTTTGTCTTAGACCTGTATAAAATTATTGACCAACAAATGCTATTATGATAGTATTATTTATTACGGTTTTAGGCGTACTAAAATGTTTTCTGGGAGTAGGGTTTATATGGGGCCTAGGGTAAATTATGAACCGATCTTAAGAAATTAAACAGTGTCATTTTTATTCTTGGAAAACTGCGACGTGCCAAATTTTGTTATGATAGCATTAATAATTACGGTTTTAGGCGTACTAAACTGTTTTTCGAGAGTAGGGTTTATATGGGGCCTAGCGTAAATTATGGACCGATCTTCATGAAATTTCACAGTGTCATTTTTAATCTTGAAGAACTTTTAAGTGTCAAATTTTGTTATGATAGCATTAATATTTACGGTTTTAGGCGTACTAAACTGTTTTCCGGAAGTAGGGTTTATATGGGGCCTGGGGTAAATTATGGACCGATCTTAAGAAATTATACAGTGTCATTTTTAGTCTTGGAAAATTACGACGTGCCAAATTTTGTTATGATAGCATTAATAATTACGGTCTTAGGCGTACTAAACTGTTTTTCGAGAGTAGGGTTTATATAAGGCCTAGGGTAAATTATGGACCGATCTTCATTTAATTTCACAGTGTGATTTTTAGTCAAATAAAACGAACACAATTCACAATTTCATATCATTCCGTACATTGTTCAATAATTTATGTTAGTTTTTATAACAAAATTATCAATTTTTTAGAGTGGTGGTTCCACATTTTGATTCATAGCTCTGATCCTACTAAACCGATTTGGCTGGATTTCAATCCCAAACTGCTAAGAATAACTACAAGCAATTTGACACCCAGTTGTTTTATTTCTTTTGAGTTTTTCGAGCGTGGACAGACGGACAGACAGACGGACATAGCTAAATCGACTAAGAATTACTCAAGGAGCCAGAATATATATACTTTATGGGGTCCGAGGTGAATAATAAAAAAGTTTCACATGGAATGACAAACTTAGTATACCCTCTTCACAACTCATTGTGGTGGAGGGTTTAAAAATTAAAAAAAGAAGAAAAACCTTCCACAATTCGCAGATTTTCGTATTTTTCTAAATGCACCCCAATTTTGGAAAACAAGGTTCCGAATTTGATAATTTTTTTTTCATATATAGTACCCCAAAAATGAAACATAATTATAAAAAATGTTTCCAGTTACTACTATTTTTGCAAAATCTCTATCTTTTTGAAGGCGTACAAATGTCACGTACGATGACATGGAAATGCCCATATACTTTCGGTGAAGGGTATGAAGTTATTAGGATTTTAATATATTGGTCGTAGCTCGGGAATTTTTTCACTGATTCGGCACATTTAAGTACCGCCGTGTTAAGGAAGAAATGTACAATTTACTGGATTATAAAAATTGGACTCGGAAAGATCTATGGCTCCCGAAAATGGGTATTTTTCAAAAACTTTTTTATATCTTAACCGATTTTTCCGAGTTTTTTCAGAAAATATGTTCCACCAAAGATTTTCGATCTTTTGATATAAAAGACGTATCCATAGGTTGCTTGTACCTTCTTTGGAAGCTTTGGCTCTTGCCGTTCTACAGATATACAGAAAAAGCAAATAAAAAAACAATAACAAAACGAGATTTTTGGGAAAAATAAGAGGCAGTCATGTGTTTTTGCTTATACCTTTTGTATAAGCAAACTTGCTTGTGAAGCAAGTATATGGCGCCATACCAACTTTTTAAATAATTTTTTTTTGATTATTTGAATTTTTTGTAGTTGTAAAAGTGTAAATAAGGTATTTGGGTACTTAATACTGCACTCCTTTTTTAAGCAATCAATAACAAAAAAAAGTATTAATGTACTTTGAAATAAATTTAAATAGAAAGAAATAAGCAAAATCAAATAAAATAAAAAAATAAGGAGAGATTACTTAAATTATTTGTTTCTACTTTCTTACAATGTTCGTGTTATAAAAAGTATTTTATCGAGTAATGAAGAGAAAAGTAGTCAAATGTAAAAAAATTTTCAACACTACGTTTACTTGCCATCCGCTGTTCACTTTATTTGACGATTTTTACCAACATTTCCGTTTGCGTACTTTTTTGGGTAACAGCTTTTTTTGAGAGTAAAGTTTTCAGTTTACTCAGTACATACTTACTCATTTACTGCATTTTATTGTAAAAGTACTCGAATGGACATACAAATGACATACAAAAGCATTTTGCTATTTCCAGTGTTATTCTTAATGCTGCAGATGGGGTCAGTAGCAAATTATCCTGTCTTTATCACATTCACTTAACATGATTAAAATTAACATCACAAAAAGCAATCTATAATTTAATTGACATGTTTTATTACTCTCTTTAATTCAATTTCATTCTTTATTTTATTTTATTGATTTCTTTCTATTTTACAAAACATTTTCCCCGGCAGGTTGTTTTAATACATCTTCAGGATGCGCCTCAGTGACGCAAGATAACATGCAGCAAAGACTTAAAGTTTGACTGGAATGTATAAAAAAGCAGATTGTAGAAAAAATATGTTTAAGTTGGAAACATGGGATTATATAGCCCTTAGACTGTACTGATAATGATAAAGTCCCTTCAGGAATTGCAAAAGGTTAGAAGTTTATTCTCAATTGCTTTTCAAATGTGGATTTTACTACCATGTGGAAAAAAAAATATTTTATTTTATTAATTTAAATTCATTATTTATTTAAAAAAACTGTGAGATAAACATTCGGCACCATAGCCAAAAAATGAAATAATATTCTTTTCGTCCTATAATTCTTGCAAAGACGAAATTGGCTCCCTTTTATCTGGAGGATTGTACCGCGATCATAAAAAACAAACTTAAAATTTCCGAACTTTTACGTTTTGTTTTTTTTTTTAATTCGTTTTCTTAATCAGTGTAATTACTTACAAATAATTTTAATTTTTTACAAGAAATAAATCGTTCACTTGTAAACACATTTAACCACGAAATAAAAATTAAACATTAATCGCCATTTTTAATGTTTACATTTATTTTTCGCTTGAGTATTGCCAAGTTAAGTTTTGATTTGAATTTAACATTTGATACCAATTTGACGTCAAATTGCTAAAACATTTGATGTCAAATTTTTATTTTCAAATCATTATCAATTTGAATTTAAATGATTAAATCAAACATTTGAAAAACGTTTGAGAATTGTGTTTGATGTCAAATGATAAATTCATTTCATATCAAAGGTTTGACTTCGTGTTTGTTGGGCAGTTATATGTTAAAGTGTGAAAATGTGTGTAAATGCAATTAGTTATGAAAACTACAAGTGTTTCAAAAAAAATTTTACATCCCATACGACTTCATCGTTTTTGCAATTTTTCTAAACAATAAACCATAATTTTCATTGGATCAGGATTGCATGTTCATGTGTGATAGTATGAACACAAACTGTAATGTTGAATTAAATTTTTTGACAGTCGATACAAAACTCATAACTTTCTCTGTCTCACTGTCTCACAAAGTATTATGGAATACGTAACGTAAGGCTTGTGTTATAGTGTAAACTTGCCTTAAGGAGTGGACACTAAAGAACTAAGTGCAGTCAGTTGCTTTAATTTACACTTTTGTTACACAAAGAGACAATTATATGTATATGGATTAAATAGTTCTGTTGCTTGCTTTGAAAACTGTTTCCTATAAACGGAATAGTTCATAATGTGTTCTTTTTAAGTATTAACAAGACAAATGCTTTTTTTTATACAGAAGTAGGGAATTCATCCTAGAATACCAAATAATCTTCTTTGTATCCTTTCGCGTTTTCCGGAGGAAATAAAAAAGTAAGATGTAAAAAAACTGCAAAGTAGTACAATGTAGTGACGCCAACTTAGAAATTTTCGGGCTAAAACTTATGACAGTGAAAGGGATGTTGGGAAGTATTGTTTGCATGGTGTTAAGGTTAAATGTGGTAAGATTCCCATAAAATTTGGCTTATAATGAAAGCCGCAATAAAAGGTTTTTGAGCTAAATTTAATTTGAATACATACCAACATAATTTGAATAGTTGTGAAAGCTAAGGCTGTATTCTAGGAGGATATTTGTATGGAATACAGCGGAAATCGTAAAAAAAAATTTCATTGACTTGATTACAAATTGTTTATCATACAAATTAAAACATATTTTGGGGGTTATATTGAAAAACTCTTTACCTTGCATTGATACATTTTTCTTATATGTAGTTTTTTTTTCTGCGTGCGGAAAAAATTATATATTAATAACGACGAACTTTAAAAAACAGTTCATTTTTGAACATTTTGCTAAGAATTTTTTTTTTATATACAGGAAAAAGTGATACATATTATTAAAAGCTTATTTCTTTGTTTGAAATTTAATAATTAAATTTTAAAAGTTTTGCTTGTAAATTTCGGTCAATGACCTCCAAGTACATGAAAAGAGTATTAGTGACTTGCATGTTTATTTTTTTTACCTGTCGTACATTTACCCCAAAAACTTCTAAATTGATCTACAAAGACGCAAAATTCAAACGAATTTAGTCTCTATAGACATGTTATGGAATATACAGACTTTATAATACTGATAATGTAATCTAGAAAATAAATAAAACAACCGAGAATCTTGAAAAATAAACTCTAAAAGTTAAACCAGAATGTTTATCAAATAACCCACCTACATATAATAAATATGTATATTTAGTTATGAACAACTCAGACAATTTTATAGCTGTCAGAATGTGTATTTTTATACACAAAAAGAAAAAACTCGTACTTAATTTAACTGCCTGTTCATCGATTTGCGCACGAAGACTTCGATCGCTTGTCTTACATTTAAAACAAATATAAATAATGATATATTGTTCTTGTTTTACATGTAAGTTAAGCGAACGATGGTTTCGTTCGAAATCCATGAACAGTCCATAAGTTTTTTCCACTTAGTTTTAGTTCGAGTTCGATAATGGCACCAAAAAGTACTTTAAACAATCCAAAATGGGATTCCTTTCTTAAGCCATTGCAATAGAGCTGCAAAACTATCGATAGTCGGCCCCATCGATAGTTTCGATAGTTTGCTTAAAAACTATCGATACTATCGATAGTATCGAAAAGTTTCTATGTGCCACTTCTGTGGACACGGTAGTCAATGAAGGTGGTAAAAAATTAAAAAGTTTTAAAACTTCATTTACAGAAAACGTTTTTCAGGTATAAAGACCAGCATATCCACTTTCACTTTCAGTGTCATCTATGGTTTAAAATTAATATAAACTTTATATAGAAATAGAGATGGTTAATTGTCATCATGGTTGTCAGTTTTTTCACCTTCGACGTCAAAATATTCAACTAAAGTCTAGAAATTTAAAAGGTTATTTCGTTTTACAAAATAATTCCATTAATTTTTTTAAGACTTTTCGTTAAGAAAAAAATGACAAACAGGTAAAAAAATAGCCACATTTAGTGTGAAAACACCACTTCTAAGAACCCTGGTTGCTATTATTTTTTTAAACTCAAAACTATTTTAGCTGAATAAACAACGTAACACTCTTTGAATTAATTTAGTTTATATAAAGTAGGTAAGATTAACATTATTTTAATATGTAAATTAGTACACAATTCTGTGGCAATAACGAAAAAGTGCTTAAGTTAATTTTTTAAGAATTAAAGGTGATTTTTGAAAATTTACTCCCATTCTAATATAATCATAATTTATCTGCGGTTATATTTTTTTAAAGTTTTTATTCCTAAACAATCCTTATGTCACAGATCTGAAGTAAACTCAAGTTTTATTCCAAATATTATTACACATTGAAAAAAGATATGTACGCAAGAAGTCATTTTTCTATAACTTCCTGAAAAGTCGTACAAAATATTTGAAACTTTACCCATGTGTAAATTTGATTGTGAAGGTCTCAAGGGTGCCAGTGTTTCTAGTTGTTGTTGCATTTGTACTTTTGAATATGATGATCTAAAAAGAAACTCAAATTTGGGTTAAGGCAACTTAATTACTTTTTTCATTTGCTTTTTCCCAAAGAACTAAAAAAGTTTATGTACTGCTCAGAACTTGCATCGAATGAGTTGTTAAAAATGTTTCATTGACTACATCTAATCAACTTCGCAGCTACTTTTAAAATTTTTCGATAGTATCGATAGTGATAAAAACTATCGATAGTCCGCCAAAAATAAAACTATCGATACTATCGATAGTACTATCGATTGTTTTGCAGCTCTACATTGCAATCTATATGCGTGCAATTGTAAAAGTTTGTGAAGAAACAACAACAACACTAAAAGAAGAAAATCATTATTTATTTTCATGTTAAAAAAGTAAAATAAGAACTAAAAATTCCCAAATTCTATTTGCTAAAATTATTTAGTTAAATACAAAAATAAAGCAGAAAGATAACGAATACCATATCGGATATGCTGTTGGTGTCTTATCATTTTGTGTTCTTCTGTAAACAAATTGTGAAACAAACATATTTGTAAAAGGGGTGTGAGTTAATGAACATATAAATTTCTCTTCTCTGGTTCTCTGGGTCTAAGGATATAATCAGAATCTCACTTTAGAATTAGTACGAATTTGGCATTAAGACCAACTTAACCGCCGATAAGATTGTCATACTTTGCAATGTCAGTGCTTTGCTATTTCAACAATCATGCCAAGTATGTGATAAATTAGTATACAAGCAAACAATTAATGGTGAAGTTTGTAATTATAATATTTTTTTTTCTTTTTTTTTAATTTTCTAGAAGTTTTTTAAAAGCCTTTTTCCTATGTTTATTGTGGTATATATAACATTTTGTCTGCCACAATTCTGGCAGACTTTCATAAACTTTAATAACCTTTTTGAGAAATGCGCGCTCTAAGCAAGAAAAGTTGAAGAAACTTTTGCTTACAAAAACAGAACAGAAATTTGCACTGTGTATGACAGAAGAGCTATGACACTAGCATAATGGCATGCAAAAAATACCTAAAAAATTTTAGAACCATCATCACAAAGTTACAAATACGAATTTTGCCCTATCACACGAGTATATTGGCATGTAATCATACCAAACTGGCATCCCAAGTATGATTGTCTAATAGCCGCTTTAATACTTCTTGAATCTCTTTAACTTTTACTTAAGTCAATTCCTTTTTCGGACTTTTTTAAGTACGGGGTACTTCGTTCTCTACTTGATTTAATGAAATCCCTACTTATCGTACTATTGACACCACTTGGGCTTGATTTAAGTTCGAATGGATTGAGTATTCTTTTCAGTGTACATAAGCAAGTTTTGCAACAGGGAGTTTGAATTCCGTGAATAACAACAACAGCAGCGATTGCTTTTTAAAAACAGATAAGAAAGTATAGTCTGTCAGCCCGACCATATGATAGCCTACGGTACCCTGCCTGGGACCCATTGGCAATCATGGACCTGCCAAAACAAAATTATGTTATGGTGCTAAGATTGATGTAAGAACTTTTTATGCGGTATATTATTTAGGTATACAATTTTTCATTTTAAAGTTATTTTAGGGAGGTGCTTTTTTATTGAACAATGATAAATTATGCACCTACCAGCACAAAATGACATAGTAGCTGTCACAGAAGTTATTTTCGCCTAGTTTTATATCAATAGCGACATTTGTAAGGAAGTTTTTTGGGTATGGTAAAATATAGGCCAATTGCATGACGATTTGGTAAGATGACTTAGATTGCAATAAAATATCTTTGCGCTTAGTAATCGAAAAACCAGCATAATAAGATGATTTATGGGCACAAATACTCAGCGGTAAAAAAACTGCAGCCAAGGTAGAAAAATTGCCATTTCTTCCACTTCTTTGTTTGTCATTGGCCAAAAAAAAACGGTTGCTTTTACTTCTGATTCATTAAATGTTAACAGTCGCTGCCAAACCAACTCAAAAGCGAAAAGCTGTATACAAATTTTGGTTTCGACTGCAGTTTTTTAATCCCTGCAAATACTCTATTCGTGAAAGAAGTTTTTAAGGGTGGTATGTGCAAATTTAGACTTTAAAACAGTGTTTCGAAAATAAACAGTACATTATTTAGCGTTCAGCTCACACACCCAAGAACGATATCTATTTTTTTAGTGGTTGTGTATCTTCGAAACTATTTTCAAAAAAGAGCCGAACATTTTGTAGTGTTCTGTACTGAAGTTCTGTAACTTTTTAACGTCAAAAATTTGTCGTTCAGTAGAAAACTTTAAAGTAATATGTTCCTTGTACGGATTTAAGGAATTAATTTATAAATGTATATTAAGGTATTAAATTAATCGATGTTTTGTGTTAATTGATTTATTGCGCAAATAATTATTCGAGGTAAAAATTTAATCGAATAAATCAATATTATTCGATTAATCGAATAATTTGAGGTTTGTCTAGTTTAGAAGTTTTAACATTTTTTAACATAAAAATTTTATCAAAAAGTAAAACAATAACAAAATGTACTTCATGTAAGAAAAGAGAAAACCCATGGAATTTATTTAAAATTCGATGAGATTTATAACATTCTTAATTCTGCTTAATAAACTTTAATATTTAATTAGCTGTACTTATAATTATATTTACTTTTTTTATGGTGCCATTAAAAAATATATTTTCTTCGTTTAGTTAATTACTTTTAGTCTGTGTAAAGAAGCTATTTTTGGCGTGAATGTTAGATAAAAAAACATCTACAGAATTAATATTAATAGAGACAAATACCATTATAATGTTTTGAAAATGTTAATGAGCAATATAAACTAAAAACAAGTAAGAACACTTTAATTGGCTGCGCATTTTCTTTAAAACAAATTTTCGAGAATTTGAAGTTTTTTTATGTTCACAGAAAAAATTATCAGTAGCAAGGTATATTTACACAAGGTAGACTTACTTGGGAGTGTAGACATGCTACTCTATAACAGGAACCGAGTTGTCAACATTGTCTTCATATAAAACAATATTAATTTAACGCACACATATACAAATTTTGGCTCATATACACGAAATTTGACGTTTGGGTTCCAACTTGGGTAAACAGCTGACAAACATATGGGCCAACGAGTTTACCTTGTTTAAATATACCTTGATCAGTAGTTTTTTATCAATTGTTTAAAAACTATTTCAAATAAATTAATGTGATAATTGAATCAATTATTTTTTTGCTGAAAAAAATATTAAAAATATAATTTTGATTTAATAAATAATAAAAATAAAAATAAATAAATGAGGAGCCGCAGAACAAAACGTACTTTTTCGCATTTTTTGACAAATTGGTTTTTTGATATTTTTATAATATTTGGGTTAAAATCTTTAAGAAAAAATCTAGTTAGCATATTTTTTTCTTTTTTTTACCATTTTTTTTTTCAAAACGTGCGTTTTTCATTGGTTTTGCCATTTCTTCGTGTAGTTGTTTTAATAACATGACATTTCTTAATATTCTTAATTTAATGGACGTTTAGTTATGTCATTTCCTTTGCGTTAAAATTAACTGTTAAATAATGGTGACTATTCTTGAAAACGCGTCGAAAAAGTTAATATTTTCATTAAAACAAAAACAAAGTTTAAGAAATTGTTTTTGTGTTTATCATACAATATACCGTTTTTAAGAGAGAGAAATGCGTCAAAATTCTCACGTTTATTTAATTTTAGAAATTTATGATAAACAAACACTATTTTTTAAACTATACTTTTGTTTTAATGTAAATTTGTATTTGTTCGACGAGTTTTCGAGAATAGCCACCAATAATTTAACTATTGCTTGGTGAATAAGTGTTATGAAAAAAATAATCAATACAATAGTATAATTAAAACATGGAAGAATTACAAGAATCTGTAGAAAATTTAAATATTTTTTTAAACAAAACGTACTTTTTTCATTTTTTTTTAACAAAACGTACTTTTTTCGATATAAAATTGGTTGGATATTAAACATCCTTGACATTTAATGTGTTGATTTACGGCTGTCTGATTTATCTTTTGGTAAGCAAAAAACTTGATTCTATTTCCAGGTTCATACAGTTTTTTAAGGGGTCGAAATAAATAAACCTCAATTTCCCAAAAATTTTAAATGTGTGAAAAAGTACGTTTTGTTCTGCGGCTCCTCAAATGTTGAATAAAAATAAACATTAAACAACAAAAAATCTTTATTCATTTTTTCGTTTTATACAAAAACACAATTGTGTCGTACGTCATAGGAACGTAGGACGTATCACCTTAAATTTCTACAAACACAATTACAATTTCAATTATTTTTATTTTCTTTTTAAATATTCAATTTCAAATCACAAAAATAAAATCATTTTGTATATTGAATTTCCTTTTTCTATGACAATACAGTCGTAACTGGCGTATGAAATAGAAATATATCTAAGTCAGCGTACGACGTAGACACGCTTTTACGTTTACGCCAGCTATTGTATGCCATTGTATAAAATATTATATATACGTTTTTATTCGACAACTCATCTACGTCCCACGCTACTATGTTGATACGGTGCAATTGTGTTCTACGGTAAAATAAAATAATTTAAACTTTTAGAATTGTTGTTGGGAAATGTCAAAACCTGAGCTATATTTAATAAAATCCATTAACACATTGTTTCAAAAGGCAAAGTTTTGAAAAAAAAATATTCACAATTTAAAATTTTTACAATTTTTAGCAATCTATATAATCATTTGGTAATAGGCGCAAAATCAACAAATTGTTTGCTTGATTCTATGAATTTGGAATGAATTTGGGGATTAGAGACAATTTTTAATTTTTTTCTGTGTAAGTGAATTGAAATAGTTGGTTTTATATGGCTCCTTTTTATGATTTTTTTTACAATTTATTTATTGAATCCTTACATACTCAAATATGAGCTAACAACCTCCAAATCACGGTTCTTGTTTCCGTGAGTTTTTAGAGCCCTTCTTCTTAAGCGACAATAGTTATTTTAATTTTCTTTCAATGAAAAACTATTTTTTTTGTCCTGTATTCAAAAACGATTATAATCGTTTATGAGTGCGTGTATGCATTCAGGGGTTAATGTTTAACACATTTCGAGCTAGTAGATTCAAGCCTTTATTATACTGAATGTTGTGTATTCAAAGTTTTTACTGGTGGCGCATTCAGGTCTTTGTGAATGTTCGAGGTTTTTTCGTGCCAGTTAGCAATTGTGATTATTCAAAGAATTTGTTTTTAGGCATTTGGATTTTTTCTATATTGAAGAACGAGGCAGCAGTGACCTGTCTTAAATTATAGACCGATCGTTATGAAAGTTGGTAATATGATTTTTTGTTTTCTTAACTCCATACCCACTAAGCCGGTTGTGCTAGATTTTTATTCAAAACTGTTTTGGCGAATTAGAAACAATTTAGCTCTAAAAAAATTAATTTCTTTAAAGTGTTTGCGTGCTTTTCAAAGACAGGTGGATATGACTAAATTGACTCAAGGTACTAGAATATATTTTTTTTATTATTTTGGTACTACAGATGTAACGACAAACTAAGTATATCCCATTTACCACTCGTGTTGGTGGAGTGCTTAATAAAACCCTATTATTATTAGGTCAAGATACTAGACAAACTAGACTTAATAAATGCGAATAGTTATTTGAATAAATTTTATTCTAAATATAGAGGTAATCTGCCTAACAAATTTATAGAAAAACAAGTTAGAAAGCTATATTTCTTCATCATAGTCATTGTTTTTGCCAATAACATAAAAAAGCACAAACATGTAAATCATTTGTTTACCACAAATAATTGTATTAACAAGGTTTCGTTTAAATGTGCTAAATTCCCATTTCATACTATTGATAAACTGAAATTTATTGTTGATCGGATAAGCTATTCCTATGCGCATTTCACTGGCTGCTTAAGCCAGATCATCTTCATCCAAAGATTAAAAAAAAACTAAAAATATCATACAAATATAACTGTTAAGCGAATAAGAATTATAAGCCCCAGTTTTAGTTGTAATAAAATTAAAGCTTTAACAAAAACAACAACAATAAACCGTGAGCTTATCTCTAGCAGACTTAAACGAAACTTTGTTAATAAATTTTTTGACTTCCAAGAAAAACATTGAATTGTTTTGCTGTTTATCAACAATAAAATTTTATTTTTAATTGTTTAGGCCACTTTGCTCCGTTAACCCCGCAATAGCCAACTCCTGAATTGTAGCTGTCGAAAATGTATTTAAGTTTAATAATGACGTCAAGGAAAGAACTCACTTTTAATTGGGTTGTATTAAAATTCTAATTGAAAACGTGAAAATTATTTAATTGTATTTAATAATTTAATAGTCATGCATATAATCTCCATAAATATTCATACACGTTACTAAAACGCTGGCACATCACAAACTTATTTTGTGAAGAAAATTTTACGTCAATTTCTAGTATTTTTTTAGAGATCTCCATTAACTTTTTAATAATAAAAATACAGGTAGGCCTCGACTTACGAGGGCTTTTGGGACCAGACAAAGTACGTGTAAAGTAAATTTGCGTAAAATAAAGTAAAGGATCTGTACAAAATCGGGTTTTGGGATCAAGAGTTCAACATATCGTAACCACGTAACAGCAATTTTTTTTTTGAAGTTGCCTTTTTTGGTTTTTATGGTGGAAAAAAAAAACATTTGCTACTCGATTCAATTCTAATCTTTACAACTTTTTATAAAAAAAAGACAATAAAAGATATTTCGAAAATCCTCAAGCGCCATATAAAATAACAATTGCATTTTAAAAAAATAATGGTTTTTATAAATGGTTTTCCAATAAGGACTTTACAACTTTTTTTAAATAAAACGCAATTCATTTGAGATATTTCCACAACTTTATGATCGACTTGAAATACATACGGTTATATGGCCACGGCGGTCACGACGGCAGCGGGCTATTCGTTGGACCCAATTCAATGACTCGGCCACACATTTCGGGCGTAACGGCCACAGTTATTTATTGTGAATGAAGTGGTGATTCATGAAGCACATGTGGATTTTCAACAAGCCAATAACGCTTATTTTGCTTATTGACGAACCCATTGAGCCAAAAATTAGCTTCGTCACTGAAGATGATCTTGCGATGAAATTCATCTTCTTGGCGCATCTTCTCCAAAGCCCAATCGGAGAACATACGTAGCGGCAAATGGTCCATCGGCTTCAATTCTTGAGTCAGCTTGTTCTTGTATGGGTGTTTACCAATATCTTTACGCAAAATTTGCCATAAAGTAGTTTTGACGATGCCCAGTTCTTAAGAACGCCGCGGAATCGACTGATTTGGATCGTTTGCTACGGACGCCCGATCGGCAGCGATATTTTCGGCATTTTGAACAACCCGGCAGTATCACACAAAGAATATATAGACTCAAACTTTTGCACTTAGCTTGTTATTGCTTGTCTACTAGGGCGAGAATAACCACCGAAAATTGCAGCAAACGCTCTTAAAGTTGCGGTCACCGACTCCGAATTTCTGTAGTACATTTTTATAAATTGCCAACGTTGTTCGTTCGTGTACTTTACCATGATAAACATAACAGTTGGATGACCAGTGCGTTCACAAATTAAATTCAAAGTTGTCAAATACCTATTAGAAAACCCGTTATATTTAAAGTTGGAAATGGTAAAGTCTCACCCACCAATTTATTTACTTTTGAATTAAAACAAGTTAGAGTGCTATATTCGGCTGTGCCGAATCTTTGATACCCTCCACCGACAGTTCGAATGTTTAAGAAGTAATATCTGTATGATGTCTTTTTATTATTATTATCTTAAACTGTGACGATTTGTTATTAATTATGGTTTTAGGAGACTAAACTGTTTTCCGGGAGTAGGGCATATATGGGGCCTAGGGTAAATTATGTACCGATCTTCACGCAATTTCACAGTATCATTTAAAGTCCTATAAAATTGTGACGAGCCAAAATTTGTTATGATTGCATTATTTTTTACGATTTTAGGCGTACTAAACTGTTTTCCGGGAGTAGGGTTTATATGGGGCCTAGGGTAAATTATGGACCGACCTTCGCGAAATTTTACAGTGTCATTTCTAGTCGAATAAAACGGACTTGTGCAAAATCTTATGTCATTCCGTGCATTTTTGCATCATTTATGTTAGTTTTTGTAACAAAATTATCAAGTTTTTGAAGGTGGTGGTTCCACATTTTGATTCATAGCTCTGGTCCTACTGAACCGATTTTGCTGAAATTCAATCCCAAACTGCTTAGGATAACTACAAGCAATTTGACACCTAGTTTGTTTATTTCTTTTGAGTTTTTCGAAAGTGAGCGTGTTTTCAACAGACGGACAGACGGACAGACGGACAGACAGACGGACATGGCTAAATCGACTTAGAATTACTCAAGCAACCAGAATATATATACTTTATGGGGTCTGAGATGAATAATAAAAAAGTTTCACACGGAATGACAAACTTAGTATACCCTCTTCACAACTAATTGTGGTGGAGGGTATAAAAAAAATGTGGAAAGTTTCATGAAAATCGGAGCATTTTTGGTACTTCGGTAAAAACAACACTTTTTGTTGAGATACTCAAAAACTCCGCGATCCCCCATTATTTTAATAAAATGCAATCTTTTGCCTGATGTCAAAGCTCTATCTCGACTCCTGATCATAAATAATAAAAAAACAACAAGATATCGCATTGCGCAGGTCCGTTATTTTGTAGTGTAGCGATCAGCTGTTTATGGGATGTAAACATAGAATTTGTGTTGCAAACAAAGTACAGTTGTGTTTGGAATTGTGTATAAAAATCGCTAAACAACAAACACTCATTTGCATTCTTTGATGACGAAGATGCGCAGTAGAAAATATTTTTGCACGGCTGAGTGCGCAATCTTGTTTTTTTTTTATTCATGGCTCCTAATAGTAGCTCCCATACAAACCGTAAAATATATGGAAAAACATGAAATTTGTCGAATATGAGTTAATTTTAAAATTTTTTGAAAACGAATATTTTCACGTTGCGATGCATAAAACACAATTTTTTTTTTTTTATTTTGAAGAAGAACTATTTTAGATGATAAATTGCACAGAAAAAATTAAAATTTGATTTCAATAAAAAAATTTGTAATTTTAATTAAAAAATTAATTAAATTCTGTGCACTGCCCATTCTGCTTTTAGTAGATTTATTGCATCAGGAGACATTAATTTAAATACATGTACTCACTTCTTGCAATTGATCTAATCCACAACCCATCCACAGATGCTAATTTTTAGAGAATAGAAAACTAAATTTCAAAGTATAAATAGCTATTTTCTGAAATTATGAGGAATTGTTTATTTCCCGGGACCCCGCAAGAAAAATCCCGGGAAAACGGGAAATAAAATAACCGTCCCGGGAATTCCCGGGAAAAAACCCTATTTTTGATACGTTTGATTTTATTTACTACAGTACATATAAACAGGTAATAGAGCAGGACCTGGCCAGGCCCAGGTGGATACAATACTATACAATGCAATATATAATATGCATATGGATACATTTGGCCAATTGCCACGCCCACGTTGTTTAAATCTATACTTTTTTCTCGTTTTCTTGTAAAAAAAACCACATTGATTGAAATACATAAAGTTTCGTTGTAATATATTTAATAATTATATGAAAAAAACTTTAAAAAAGTCAAAAAATGCCTGGCCAGGCCCAGGTATACACTTAAGGGTTAATTACATTTTGATATTAACAACATTTCCGGCTGTAATGTTGTTACTATATGAACTCGTTTACATTTTTAATTAAAACTGATTTAATTTTTGATTAATGGTTTAATTGAAAAAAATAGAACAAATTGGGGAGAATTTTGTGCCTCAAAGAGCTTAAAATTTCTTTTTTTTTTTTTTTTTTTTTTTGAACCTACCAGTTGTCTTGGCAATGTTGCACATTACGCATGTTTAGGTCTTTAAGCGATTATCATATATTCTTTTTCTTTTTTAGATAGGGCCGTTAGGTTTTTGCTTATAGCCTTGGTTGAAAGATTCAATGCATTAGAATCATTCGATTTGGTTAATTAGAGCCTTTTGCGTTTTATGTAACGATATGCATGTAATTACCCAATTCATATTGTAAAAATTATTATTTTAATTAATAAGATTTTGTTTGCCGTGCTTTATTCCCAATTTTTATTCTTGATAATAATACTGAAATTTTTTGTCGGAGGAAAGTTAGTTTCTATGCGCATTTCACTGGTTGCTTAGGCCAGTTCGTCAGGAAACATTTCTTAGCCCACTTTCAAATACAATTAATGTTGGGAGAATTCCAACCCATTGTAGTGGGGAATTAATTAAGCAATTAATTGTTTCTCATTTGATTATAATAAATTAATTTTACAACAAACTACATACTTGTATAAAATTTAGTTTAAATAAATTTTATACAATCAATATATTTTAAACGAACCTTCAAAGCTAGACTGGCTTATGCAAAATACACATATTAAAAAATAATTGCCAAAATTTTATTTCGCTAAAAAAAAGTTTTTTTTATCGTTTCCCACCTAACAAAAACAAAAAACTTTATCAACCACTCCCTTACCTAGAAAAGTTGGTAAAAGTTGTTCTTCCAACAAAAACTCGTGTAGTTTCAGCAATTTATATGAATACTAGTTAGTTTTAAATAAAAATATTGAGAAAAAAATATAATATTTATTACAAAAAATAAAACTGTAACAAATAACTTTGTTTCAATAGATTTTCCTCTCTCATGATTTAAAAGGTCAAATTTTAAACAATCTGTTCTGCCTGCGGCCATCGTTAAGAATTTTATAGACCTGAGCAAATTTTCATACGTAAATTAAGTAAAATCACATGAATAAGTTTAAAAAAAGAGAAAAGTTTTTTCCCGCCATTTTAAACATGCACTAAAATTTTTACAATGGAAATGCTTTACGCACATACACAAAAGTGAACAAGTTTGCCACACTTAAATATTAATTGTGTAACACTTGGATTTATTTATTTATTTTCTCTTATCAATTTTATTTTGGGCTTTACCTCTACATACAACCAGCGTTGCCGTTTTGGTTACTTTTAACCAAAATTGGTTACTTTTTTTCCAATGTGTACTTGTGTACTTTTTTCCATTTTGGTTACTTTTTATCAACACAAAAATAACCATATTTTTTTGTTTTGGAACAAGAACAACCCGCTCCTCTTTTTTTACCCTTTTTTATATATTTTTTTTTTTTCATCTACTTAGAAATTATTTTTTTGAAGCTAAAGCTTCAACAGATCATCACCTTAACCATATAAGGTATATACTTTGAGGTGTAGATGGTCATTATCTGCTACACTTAATGGTTCATAGGTCTAACTGAAACACTTTTCTAGATAAACGATAATGTCAAAGGTCTTTCCGATCCCATCCCGTGTAATATGATTTTATTTCCACCGGTCAAAAAGCATCTTTATATAAAAGATCTACCGCATAATTAAGCTCAATTAACACCATTCACAGTAACTGCCTGACCGGCCTCATTTTGGAAAAAATACGGCCCGATGATGCCGCCAGCCCATAAACCGCACCAAACAGTCACTCTTTGCGGGTGCATTGGTTTTTCGACAATCACTCTTGGATTATTATTCGCCCAAATGCGGAAATTCTGCTTATCGACAAATCCACTGAGGTGAAAATGTGCCTCATCACTGAAGATGATTTTCTTCGAAATTTATCATCCATTTTCATAATAAGTCTGGATAACTTTAACACGTTGTTGGATTGTGTATCTCTCCATGGTTCAAATTGAGTAAGTCTGAAATAGAGAAATGTCAAATAAAATTCGGAAAAAAACTTGGCGTTTAGGTGTGGTTCACATTCAACATCGGCCCTTACAATTTAACCACCCTTTATGTTTAATTTAAGTATGCTCCTTTGGTTTAATTAGTAAAATATTATAGCTATAGGTATTTTTTAACATCTCTCTTAAATTTAAGTATTCTCCGTGTAATAGAGAATTGCAAACGATAAAATGAAATATTATATTATTTTAGAACGAGTAATTTCACGGTTTTGTCATCGGCCGATTTTTAACCGATTTGACAGTTTTATATACCGACTTCTTTTAAGGAAGAAATCTTCTACCATTTACTTTTGTAATAAAAGTTGTACTCATAAAGATCAACGGTTTCCGGAAATAGGTTTTTTTTTTGAAATATATATTTTGTTCAAAATTTTTTTGTATTTAAACCGATTTTTCCGACTTTTTCAGAAAATATGTTCTACTTAAGATCTTTTGACATATAAAACGTATCGCTAGGTACTATTACAGCTCTAAAATTTGACTTTTAATAACAAAAAAGATTAAAAAATCGAAAGAAGCGATTTTCGACAAAAATTCGTCTAAATACCTCAAAAAACATTTTTTTCCAAATAATGATAACTCCAACGTTTCAAGCTTGCAATTTTCTTTGGACAGGATATATTTAAAAAATTTGAATTCAATCAACATTGATACCATAACCGCAGCGAGACTTAAAAAGTTGTACTTGTAGGATCTCTTTATATAAAAAGGCTAAAAGCTCTAGCTTATAAAAATTTTAAAATTGACGAAAATAAGTGTAAATTTTGTATAGGAGGTGCCACTTCCAGACCATCGAAATATACTGTCAAAACTTTTAAAAAATCGATTCAGCGGTTTATTAGCCTACAAGATACAAACAAACACAATTTCTTCTGTAGACATATTTTTAAACTGAAGTGCGAATAAAATAGTACTTTCACGAAAGAAGTTTATTTTCCAAAGAAATCAATTTCGTTTCTTAAAACAAGATAATTCAAAGTCCAAAAATAATCACACGATTCTTACTTATTTTATTCGTATTTAGTAAAATTTTTTTGTAAATAAAGAATGATCAAAATGATCAAAAAATACACGATTTTGGTATATGATCAAAAATTTCTTAAAACAAAAAAAAACAAAAGTAGCTAGTTTTTAATAAAAATAAGAAAGATATTTCTGAAATTTCTTGAATTTTCTTGATTTTTAAATAGAATCGAATTTCTTGCAACAAGAAATAAGTGCTAGGGATTTCTTTAAATTTTTCAGAAAAAGCTCAAGTTAACTTGGCTAAATTCAATTAATTTTTATTTGAATCGATATGTTAAGCATATTAATAAAAAGTTTCTTATTTTTATATGCTTCACGTTTTAATGTAAAAAATTTAGGCTTTTCCTTGTATTTTGTAAAATATTCATGGCCGATTTCACCAATTTATTTGTATATCTATTTATAATTAAAATTCGTTTTTTATGTCAAATAAAACAATAAAATTATATGAAAAGTATATTTTAATATGAATTGATATATAAAAAGAATTGGTAAAGTTTAAGTAACTATAGAATTAAACTTAATTTTTTTTTAGCTGTATTGTAGTAAATTTAAGTTCGCTTATGCTTAATAAATCACTGATGGTTTAAACGCTGGTTTAGTTGAACTAAACTTGAATTTATATGTAGTTTAAACTCATCAACCATAAATCAGTGTCCCATGTATTACATGTTGTTAAAAAAATAACATGTGGCAGCACTACGACAAATGTTGGCAAATTCATATGATTTGTACTGGTAGTTTAAACCCCCAATTTCATGCGTTTAAAGATGGTTTATATGTTTAATGATTTATAGATTTGTTGGTTTAAACACATTTTAAACCAAAAAGAGAGTTTAACTTGCTCTGATTTTTTAGCCCTTAGAGTCATAGCCTCTTGCTTAAACCAAGCCACCCACACATATGTTTACAATAAAAAATGTTTGGCTTGGACGAGAATGGTGCAAAATTTTTTTGGTTCAAGCCATATTTTCTGGTGATTTAGTAAATAATTCTTTCCGTGTTTAATACAAAATAATTTTGGTTACTTTTTTTCGCTTTTGGTAACTTTATTTTTACATTTTGGTTACAAATTTTTTTTGGTCGTGGCAACGCTGCATACAACATAGGAAGAGGTTTCTGTATTTTTTCAAAAATTCCTTCTTTTTCAAGCCAGAGATGGAAAATGGGGTTTCAATAACAAAATGTACTATGACGGTACCAATTTTTTTTTTTTATTTTTTTTTTTTTTTTGGTTACGTATTTGTAAATATCAACTCCAAGGAAATTTTGGTTTTGGTTGGATTTAAGAACACTCGATGTCAAATGGGGAAAAGATTTTTAGGCGCATCCTTTAAAACAAAACTCTTTTAATTCATAAGAAAACATCAGTAAACTTACAGAAAAATTTTTTTCTATAGATATTTTATGTTTTAAGTTTTAATTAACAAAATGACTTAACACTTTAAATTTAAAAACTAAAAAACTTTTTAATTAAAATTATTTAGGATTTTGAGACATATTAAGTCCTAATTTTCCTATACCTGGAACACTACCCTGCACAGAAAATAACTAGTATTTAGCTAGAAATATACTAGTTGGTATTTACTTTAAACAAGTTGCACATTTGATTTTTTTCATATATTAAACTATCGTATTTAACTTTGGAGCCTAACTAGTTCATTTTTATACATTTTTACAAAACTTTAAAACTAGTTGCTTTATGTAAAGTATAAGAACTTAAGCCTACAGTACACGGAATGTAAAAAGCCACATGCGCATGTGGTTCTGACGTAATTTTGATGTCGCTACAAAGGCACAATAGAAAGTTCGTGATGTGGGATGACGACAAAATTACGTCAGAACCACATACGAATGTGGCTTTTTACATTCCGTGTACTGTAGGCTTTATAGTAGCAAAGTAAATTTGCAAATTCCCCTCAATATTTTTTTCTTACTTATTTATTGTTTAAGCACTTACCCTTCCCAGAGAGAGAGAGAGAGAGAGAATTTCTTATTTTGCAGAGTTGTTGTTGGTTCTACAACAAACGGTGTTACGTATAAAGCTGCGCAGTCGAAATTTCATCTCTCATTTTTCGACGCCTAAGAACTAGTAATAAACTAGTCCAGAAACTTACTAAAACCGATTTTAGCTGCAGGACACCTACGTTTAAACTTATAAATGGGGTCGTCATAATATGCACTAAATTTTGATTTAAATCAGCGTTGCACTATCACTTAATAAAACTGCAAAAATAAGGTTACACTATTTTTTACCAGCTTTTGTTTTGAGTGGTATTTTCTTCTCTATCAAATTTGTTCACTTTCACTAAACGCACATTGGAAGTATAAAAATTTAATTTAGTGAAAAATTTGTAGTTGCATTCAAATTAGTGAAGAACAAAAAAGTCAATAAAAGGATGATTGTTTTTTTTAATCAAATTATTATTTTTTTAAGGGCAACATTTTTAACCTCACTATCACTTATGTTTAGTGAGGCTGCTAATTTTTCATTCTTTACTCAAAATCAACAAAATTATTGCAATAATTATGCACTTTTACTAAGTGTGAGTTGAAACTGCAAAATTAGTGCACTACCCCACCACCACGATAGATGTAGAGGGTATTACGCGATTGTGCTGATGTTTGAACAACATATAAATATTGGCCCTAGGCACACCTATTAATATACCAATAAAATCGGAATCATTATCTGAATCGAACTACGATGTCCGTCCGTCTGGCTTGCTGGCCGTAATGAATTAGATTTAATATTATGTTGGTATGTATTTAGATTAAATTTGGCCCAAGAATATTCCATTCCAAACTAAATCATCTTACCAAATTTTACTGGAATCGGTCAACTTTACACTTTCGAAAAAAATACTACAAAGACTGCTGAATTGGAAAAACAAATAAAATTGCAAAAATGTTCTAAATAAAAAATTGCGTTTTTTCAAAAATTAAAATGCTAATAAATTTCGAATTATGTATAAGCCTAAAACACACTTTACACAGGTTTAGTGCAGTAGTTAAAAAACATGCACTTTAACCTTTAAAAACTCTGAAGTTGAAAAAAGAAAACCAAAAAAACAAAAAAGCTTTTAAAATTGCTGAAAAAATAATGATTAAAATAATTAAATATGTAATACGGTGCAACATTTTTGAAGTCATGGAGTGCAAACTCTTTCTCGTGCGGAATTTCTCAAAGTACTTTTATCAAAACCAACAAAACCCTATTTTGCCATTCGGCTTTAATTGCCTCATGAACATTTTGGCTAAAACTCGCATTTTGCGATTTTTTCATGTCTATATCTTGAAAACTAATTAGAATTTTGTTTTCCAGTCTTCGCGACAATTGTAGCTATAGACTACACAGAAAAAAATTATTTTTCCAATTCAAACAAAAAATTTGTAGAATCAAAACATTTTTTGTCTGAAATCGGTCCTATAAACAAATTTGCATATTCAAACAATTTATTTGCATTTTGTTTATTGAAAAAAAAACACTGAATTTTTCAAACAAATAATTTAACTGAATCAAACAAAAAGTTTACTGAAATTCAAATAAATTTGAAACAAATTATTTTGCTGAATCAAACAAAAAAGTTTTTGCACAAGCAATGACGCGCACACAAGCAGAAGATGAAGGCAGAGCAGAGCGGCGGCTGGCTTTGAGACACATTTTTTTGTTGAAATAATTATTGAGCCAAGTCTTTTTTATACACACAATGTTTTTCTTCTTCACTCACTGTTGCTGTATCCTTTCCTCGGCTAAAGAAGAAGAAATGTAACCAAAAACGGCAGCAGACCGACTCGTCTTCATTCTATTTTTGTATTTAATGTACCTATTTAACTAAACAGTTTTAAAAAATTGAATACGGGGCTTTTTCATTATTTTTACCTACTTTGAAACCAACCAAAAATTTATTTGGTTTTCTAAATGTTGTTGTTGTTTCTGCTAGCGTCCAAAAATAGACTGTATGTGTTTTTGTTGTTGTTCTTATATTTCACATAAAGAAGTGTTGCTTACGATCAAATAAAAATATGCAAAAAAACGACAACATTAAAGAGCGTTAAATATTTCATACAAAATTGTGAAAACTTGAAACCAATATCGCGTATATTATATTTTTGAATAGTTGTCAACATTTTTGTTGGTTAAAATAAAAATCAAACAAAAATATTAATTGAATCAGTAAAAAAATTTGTAGAAATTAAAAAAATTTTCAAACAAGCGTTTGTTTGAAAATAATTCAGCAATAATTTTTTCTGTATAGATGAAAAAAAGTAAAACAAACTAATCCAAAAAACGTGCATCCATTGTCTTCAATTGCTAAAAAGTGGAAAAATTTTTATTTTTTATATCTTTTTCGGCAATTTTGAAAATTGTGCTTTTTCTTCGACTTCTTAATTTTTTACTGGCCGAGCACCAACTTTGCTTTCACTTCTGATTTTAAAAACTTAAGCAGTTGCAGCTAAGTCAAAAGCAAAAAACGAAAAGTTATACAACAAAAAGTACTACGACTGCCGACTTGTTCGGAAGTTTTTGGTTTGACTAAATGAAACTTTGTAAAAATTCCGAAGTTAAGGCAGAAGAGATGTTTTTTTTTCGAGTTTGTCAATTATCATTTATGGATAACCCAGAGTTGTATTTATTATCATAGAAGCAATGCAGTGTTGCACAGGCAATTTTTGGAGCAAAACTAGTTTTTGTTTTAATTTTCGAATATGAATATGTAAGCTGTGGTCGATTTTGAACGGATTTCAATAACATTTTTTAGGATGATTAAGATCGCCATCAAATAAGTTTGGACGAAATTTACTCTAAATACAAACATTATGGTCCTTAAGGCAATTAAAACTTATGTACAAAAAATAAGTTGTGCCAGCCATTATCTTTAATTATTAATTTTATGTCAATGAAGTTTCTAAAAAAGGAAAATCTTGGTTTTCCACGCCCCCAAATACAGCCCTTTTTGTTTTTTGAATTTAGCGCTGCCATGTAAAGTCCGATCTCATCATATCGCATATCGTTGTTCATGTCTTGACAGTGGCTTCATTTTATGCCTTTGGTGACTTTTTAATCCTACATCAGATTTTGGGTGCCACTTATGCCATCTCGGATCCTTTCGCCAAATGTAAAATTGTTTGCACTTGCCAAAAAAGTCCTTCTAAAACTAAATATTTCAAGCTTTAATTATTCCCACTTTTCTGCCACGCCTCAAAATTAAGCCCAATTTTCTTTTTCAAATATATATTGCATTAAACCACGTAGAATCCAATACAAACACCAGTTTTCTGACCCAAAATACGTAAGTGAAAACGTTATATAACACTAAAAATAACTTTAAGTGCCTTACCCACTCCTTTAAATTAATATTTGCAAAAATAACTTTGTTGATCCCTAATATTTCTAAAACTATTTAAAAAAACTGTTTTGTATACAGCTTGTGCGTTTGCAAGGTATATTTACACAAGGTAAACTTTTTGGCCCATATTTTTGTCAGCTGCTTAACCCTAGTTGGAACCGAAACATCAAATTTCGTGTATATGAGACAAAATTTGTACATGTGTGCGTTAAATTGGTTTTGTTTTATATGAAGACAATTTTGACAACTCGGTTCTTTTTATAGAGCAACATGTATACACTCTCAAATGAGTCTACCTTGTGTAAATATACCTTGTACGTTTTCTTATTACAAAATTTTCTATTCATCAATTTAAATTCATTTTTAACATTTTGCTCATTTATAAAAAAAAAAACAAAATTCCTTAAAAAATCTAAAAAACTTTTCCCCCTTTTTTAACTCGCATTTCTAACACTGCTGATGATTTTTCTTTGTTTATCAGTTGTTTGAAGAGTTAAATCCAAAAAAAAGGGAACGAACGAGCGGTTTTTTTCGGTATCATCTGTTGTTTTTCACAATTTCAGAGGAAATTGTACTTCATTGTATCACTTGTTTTTGCAACTTTTATTTCAGTTTTCTGTTACTGTGTTCTGAGTTGTGTGCAAGTGAGTGAGTGTTTAGTTTGTCAGAGACTTCCACTGCAGTGATTTTTGTTGAACTTTTATTTATTTTTAAAGTAATTTTTTTTTTCCACTTTTTTCTAGGGAAAAATACGTGAAACATTTAATTTTTATTTTCTATAGTTTTTTATTGGACAAATGTTTGCCTGAGTTGTTTAATGCAAATATGTATATACACCAAGAAATAGAAACAAAAACAAAATTAAAGTAGAAGTAGCAAGATATATGAATAGAATGCAATCGAAAAATACATTTGGATTTAGATATAATAAGGTAAGTGTGCTATATTCGGCAATGCCAAACTTTACCAAACTTTACACCGTGATGCGATACAGGTAGATTGGTATATAAACACCGTTCTTTATTTTAATTTGGAAGTTTATGCTCTTGCCGTTCTACAGATCTACAAAAATCTTTACAAGAGAATTGCCACGCCTACATCTCCACTTTTGTTTACATTTTGTCGAATGTTGTGTATTGATAACCAATATGCTTGTACCTAATTTTGAATCTTTTGCTCTTTCTGTTCTCCAAATATGGGTAATTACATAGTGTTGAACGTGACAGTCGTACGCATCAAAAATGCAATAACATTTTAAACAACAAATATTTTTACGTTCTTTTAACCCTTAAATTATAGCACTAAAACAGCACTGTTATATATGCTAAAGTTTATGGAGGGCGCGATTCTAGCTCAAAGATAATGGCAAAAAATAAGTAGCGGTTCGAACGAAATAGAAGTAGTTTTCGTGGCCATGTATAAAAAGGCGTGATTCAGCAAAATTTTTTAGTCAAACTACTTTCAGATTTTTACGTAGCAATGTAACATTTAAATGACTTTGGTTTCATTTAAAATCTTCTGTAGTTTTTTGAAGCCCAAATCTGTGTCGATACATGACATTTCGAACGTGAAATTTTTTCCATAATAATTTAACTGAAAAATGATTAAAACAAAATAAAAATTTACTGTTAAGGCTCAGTTAGCCGGGAGTAACAGTAACGTTGCAATTCAGCTGATTCATTTTGTTTTATGTAAAGCAATTAGAACGATTATAGTTAGCAGTAAGATGTTACGTCTCAATCTGTAAGAAATAGATTGGTCTTCCTTTTTTACGGTAAGGTTACTGTTACTGTTACTCCCGGCTAACTGAGCCTTTAATCCGAATAGTGTTTTTCCCATGTAAGAAAATTTTTTTGGAATAATTTTTATCAAATATCATCTTTTTTAAGGAAGATAATATTAAAGAAAACATACAATAAAACACTCTCACGAATAAGAAATTACGTTTGTACATCTTTGCAGTCTGCTTGTTCGTCTTAGTGAACGAATTTATGGGGGAATTTATAAAATTAGTAAAATCTAAATATTTCTCTCTAACAAAATCATAAAAGAATATGAGTTTAATAACTTTTAAATTTTAGGTCAAGGTGGACCTTTAGAAAGAAATGCCCATATACAGAAATCTTTAACGTCTTTGTACGGGAGGTGACACGCCCACTTCTCCAATCCCGCCCATATTTTTAAGGAGGTTGTGTATTAATAGCTCTGCCAAATATGTGTACCAAATTTAGACAATGGGCCATGTCACAGAGTACAATTCCGTTCGGAATGATTCCGTTCGGAATTGAAGAAAACATATTTGTTTGTTGATGGAAAGTGTATTTTGATAGTTTTATGGCCTTTCAGATACAGACAACTCCCATACCGTTCATGAAAACAAAAATGGTTTCATTCCGAAACATTTTTTCGTCATTTTCTGAAGCACCAAAATACGGAATGAATTCCGTTTCCGAACGGAATTGCACTCTGTGACATGGCTGAATATTTCTCTCACAGTTCCTTAGATATCAGAAAATTATTTTGTGTCACGTCTAGTTCTCCATTCCCTCCCACATTTTTCGGGATGTTGTGTGCTGATAACTATGATGTTTGTAGCTAATTTGGAAAATTTGGCTCTTCGCGTTCTCCAGGTATACTGAAGCTTATAATGTGTTTGTATGGGAAGTACCACGACCACTTCTCTTATCCCACCCATTTTTTTTTTTTTTTTGGAGAGGTTGTGTAATAATACCTTATTTGGAAACTGCCAAAACAACAACAAAGGATTCATAAGTAAAATTTTTTGCTCATATCTCGGTCATTTATGGACCGATCTGGCTAAATTTCAACAGCAAAATTTAAATGAGCATATCTGACATAAATATGTACCAACCAAGCCCCCATCATATCTGGGGCTTTGGAAAACCCATTTCAACAGACGGACGGAAAGACGATCAACCGGATTTGAACTTCTCTTCTCATGCGGATCCAGAATATAAAGTCTAGGGTCTAGGATCAATATTGTGGAAGTTACAAATGGAAGGACAAACTTATATATACTCTTTTACTTTCGGTAAATGGTATGCAAATGGCAAAAGATTGTCATTAATTTAAAGTGTCCTCAGAAAAACTAAAGCACCGTGTAAACATGTTTAAATCTGTAGGTTGATTGGCAAATTTTTAGATTTCCAGGCAATCATTAATATTAATATTAGACTTTTTAAAATATTCAAGTAACTGGCAAAAAATAGCCGAGTCATTTGATTCTAAAATAAGAATGGATGGTTGACTTTCCAAGGTATTCAGTTTTAATAGCCATATAGATTAACCGAAGTTGTTAATAAGCTGTTTTATTTCTTACCAGGTGGGCTAAGAAGCTGCTCCTTGAATTTAGAGATATGTTTAGGATTTTCTTGGATACCTACCACTAGGACCTCATTCCTCAATGTTCATAGCACCTACGGACTGGCAATTCTAGCACATGGTTAGAATTGCTTACTTAATTCCACTGCTATCGGTAAGAAATAAAGATCGCTTGCAATAATTCTCCTAAGTCGTGACCAAAAACCACTCACGCGCACAGGTTTTGTCTAGTACAACTCCTAACAAGCTCACATACACACAGATACAACAATACTGCCACAAACCACCAAAGCTGTACTACTTCGGCATAAGGTAATACAGTCAGTTTATACAACTGGCCTCTGCATTCAAACACTAAGAATTACAGAAGCATACGTCACATAGATATGTATGTACGCGTACAGACAATTGTAGTCATTCTTCTTACAGTACATGAACGTGTTGTTTATAAGATTGTAACACTAAAATTGTTTGAAATTCAGGTAGGCCACACTGGTCAATGGTTTTTTGTCATTGTGGGGGTTTGTCAGGATTTTTTTTATCGTTTTTTAAGCATTCAAAAGGAAACAATCGAGTGACTAACATAAATAATGTTGTGTGTAAAAGAATTTGATTTTTAATTTAAACCGATATCTTGAGTTTTTGTTTAGTAAAGTTGGTAGATTTTAATTAAGCTATTGCACTATGGAAAATATATGTACCAATTTTTAAAAAATCCCGTGACATGACATAATTAAAAACTTTGTAATGTATAAATTGTATAAGCTGAATTATTAAAAGCATTTTCATTTTTAAAATTCGCTAAATCTTATGGTTATTTTAATTAAACAAATTGCAATATAATTTATTAAGCTTGAGGTTTTTTGTTTTTTATAAAAAATTAAATAACATTTATTTATAAGTTCCAATATTTCGATACAGCAATGTGTATCATCGTCAGGGAAATAATTAAACAATTAAAATAACGTTCACAAAATAATGAAAAAATAATAACAATTGTCAAACATAGAAAAAATTATTTACAATTAGAAAAAATTTTTTAAACAAATAATCTATTACATTCTAAAAAATTTTTTTTAAATTTTAATTTCCTGTTATATTTTTATACACTAAATGTCTATAATTCTGTGCTACATTTTCCGTGTCCGATTTAAAATTAATTCTTAACAATTCTGGTACTTTAATGATTTGCAACATTTCTAGCATTAAAGTACCAGAATTGTTAAGAATTAATTTTAAATCGGACACGGAAAATGTAGCACAGAATTATAGACATTTAGTGTATAAAAATATAACAGGAAATTAAAATTTAAAAAAAAAAAAAATTTTTTAGAATGTAATAGATTATTTGTTTAAAAAATTTTTTCTAATTGTAAATAATTTTTTCTATGTTTGACAATTGTTATTATTTTTTCATTATTTTGTGAACGTTATTTTAATTGTTTAATTATTTCCCTGACGATGATACACATTGCTGTATCGAAATATTGGAACTTATAAATAAATGTTATTTAATTTTTTATAAAAAACAAAAAACCTCAAGCTTAATAAATTATATTGCAATTAAATAAATAAAGGTTAAATAAAATAAAATTTAATTAAACAAAGCAAAAATTATTTAAACTTTATTGACACATTGAGTGCCACGTCGCGACGTGCCTTTATCTATTTAAAAACCACAACAAATTTCATTAAACTTAGACAGAAAAGTGTAAAGCAAAAGCAGTATGACACAGTAAATACTTTGACAACACTTAAGCATTGTTTGTTAAAAATAAAAAAGCGCGTAAAAAGATGAGATTTGCCTAACTTTTCGCTTCGCTCTGCGTTAAAAGTGCTTTATGTGACAATTTTCGTATAAGTATGAATATTTCATCTTAGATGTCAGAGCGAATCTCTAACGCAACGTGAAGCAAAAGTTTTATCTGACATGACCTTAAGTTTTGGACAGCAAAGAACGACGCGTCGTACGTTTTCGTAGGACACTTAGTACGTCAGCGATTGTCCCACTCTGTAGCCTGTTGTTCTTTGCTGTCCGACACTTTGTTGAGGTTTTAAAATAAAGAAGGCATTATTGAATATTTTATCAAAATCCTAATTGCTTAAGGTTGGGTTTTCAAGTTTTCTAAAGTAAAGAATGTAAGAGGTGTGTTTTTTTAAATAAACTTTATTAAAATTATGTAATACTGTATTATAGAAATTTCATAAGGTTTTCATTAAAACCGTTTGGCAATCAATGTGTTAAAATGTCAATTTCTAATAATTATTTTAAAATTTCAATTCATAATAAATTTTTTTCTTTTAACCATTCCCTACACCATGTTCTTATTCTATTTGCTGCATTCTTTTTAGCTAGTACTTCACTTATTATAAGTAAGGCTTCCACATCATTCATTGAATACTGCGTTTTAGATTTTGCTTTCAAATGAATTAGTACTATTTTTAGTAGACAAAGTGTATCTTAAGCCCGTACTTCAGCTCATACTACGTTTATGCATGAAATTTGGTAACGTATATACTCAGCATAACGATCAGCTAAAATTTTTGTTGTTACCGTCAGGCCTACCATATTTGCCGATTTATCGGCATTTTGCCTATTTTTGCATCTAAATTATCAAAGTGCCGATTTTTGCTCAAAAAATGCCGATTTTTCAATAAACGAATAAAACATGGTAACTTTTTGTTTGTTTTGTTATAACTTCTTAATTTTGTGCAACACTTGTTAAATTTGTATGTAAAAAAAAAATATTCAACTATGAAGAATAAAAGAACTAAATCCAAATAAAAGAAAAAAAGCCATAGGTTAACATATCTCTTTCTATAAGGAAAATAAAAAATACTTTATATTTGAGTTTACAAATGAAAAGACGCTTACAAAAGAGTAAAGTCCCAACTATATTATGCATACGCTTGCTTATGCTTCTGCCAAAATTTAACAAAAATCCACTCAAATGCATTTAAAAGCACAAAAACAAAACCAAAAAACATTTGATTTCGTACGGAAAGTGCGATCTGTTTCGCATCTTGCTTTAGCAAATGACAGATGCATAAAACTAAACATAAAGTTTACTTAAGCCAACTTAAGCATACTAAAGTTGGGCCTTAAGGGTAAGCTAAATTTATATTCACTATCAATTAAAATAATTTGAATAAAAAAATTATTCTTATGAGATTATACGGAATTGATGGTGATGACATCCGATAGCCAATCTAATGTAAGGAAGTGAAGTAAAGTTGCAAGCTTTTTGGCAAAAATTCAGATTAAAAACGTGAGAATTTAAGTGGTGCATTTCCAAAAAATTTTTTTCCTTCCAATCTTTCGAAAATAATGAAAGAATTTGTAGCCAAGTCAACCTAAATAAAAAAAATTTCGAGTTTAATATTTCGAATTGTTTTGAAATTGATTTCAGGGGGCAGTCGTAATGTTTCGTTCTGAAAGCAATTTTAGTTCTAAAACTTTCAGTCGATACTGAACGAATCGAAATTATTTTTTCAGTGTTGTGAAAATTCAAATAAATGCTTTACAACATTGATTCGTTCAGTATCGACTGAAAGTATTTGAAAATTTACCCTAAAGTACAAAATATATATGCATATATATATATATATATATATATATATTTTTTTTTTTTTTTAATTAACTACAATTTATTTATAAAACGTTTCTTTTTTTTATTGATTATAATGTTTCAAACATTAGTTAATGCTGCATATTTCGGTTTTGTTATTAAAAAAATGTTTTATTGTATTTAAAAGAGGTACATATTTTAAATTTGCCGATTTTTTTTGCTGATTTTTTTTTGCCGATAATGCCGATTTTTTTTGAAAATATGCCGATTTCTTATCAAAATTTTCTGGCACCCCCTGGTTACCGTAGTTAGAAAATAAACATTATTTCCTGTTCTTTAGTGTTCGGTTCGGTAGTTATGTGGAAAATAATAATACTGTATTTATCCTATTCAAAAAAAAAGTTGAGAACATTTTATTGCGCTCTGTTTTTTTTTTTTATTTAAACCACAAACTTCGTTGTGTTCGGCTCACCACATTAATGTTTGTTCATTTGAGTTGTGCTAGCGCCCATTTAGCTGGTAAATTAATAAAAAAAATTTACAAAAACAAAATACATAAACAAAAAAAAAAAGTCTAAAAAGCAAGCACAAAATTTTTACACAATACACACACAAGTTATTCGTGCTGTGGTCGTTGCTAAATATTTTTGATTGCTAATTCCTTCATCAATATAAAAAAAAAAGCAAAAAACAATAAAATATATGTATAACTACTAGAGTATTTAATTAATCGATTAATCGCGCGAGTAATTATTCGGGGTAAAAATTTAATCGAATATTAATTGAACAATATAATATTATTCGGTTAATCGAAAAAAAATTTAATCGAATATTAATTGAACAATATAATATTATTCGGTTAATCGAATAATTTTAATTTTGTCTAGTTAAGAAGTTTTAAAATAAGACCAAAAATTATATTTTTTAACATGAAAATTTTATTAAAAAAGTAACAACAATTTAACTAAAGGTACTTTATGTGCTAAAAGCGGAAAACTTTCTAAATAAAAACGGCATCAAAATTTAAGATAATCTTCTAAAATTTAGAAAAGACTCTTTCACTTATAAGTTATCAAGCTTATCCAATTTATCTGTTATTTTTCTCGTATTTTCTAAAATTTGGTAGTCTCCCATTATACCACTTGAATTTTTTATCGATTTTTTTTTTAAATTTTAATACCTTTAATAGTCTTATTAAGGTCTGGTAGAAGGTTTTTTTCATTCGTCTCAAAAAAATCATCTCCTTCATCTGAATCATTGTGGTTAAAGTCTGTACTAAACATTCTTAAAAATAAATTATTCCCAAACTCTTTGGTTTCAGTTTTTGTATAATATTTAAAAAAATTGTTATTCGAAGTAAATGTTCTTGAGTTAAGACACAATAAAAGGGTATTTGAAATGTACACTCAAAAGAAAAATCAATCTATTCGTACTCAAATCAATCCGAAGCGGTATTAATAATACGGTGAGTACGGATTTTCTTGAATCAAGTACTGAAAGATTGATTCATGTACGGATTTTCAATCGCAAAATACTTAAATTATCCATATTCAATCCCGATTTCGTACTTGAAATAATCCGAAAATGAGATTGATTTAAGTAAAACTAAGATTGAATCAATCTCAAAATGCGCTTGATTCAAGAATTATAAAATTTTTTTAATCCGAATCCGAAAGTTGATTTTATCCCGAATTCGTGCTTGAAAAAAACCAAAAAATAAATTAGAAAGAGAAAATTATTATGATTGATTTACTTATCCGTAATTCAGCTTACAGAATGATAAAACACCAACATCATACCCGATATGGTTTTTACTGTAGAAATCTTATGTACATATTTAACCAAAAATATAAACTAAATGAGAAGCAAGAGTTCAAATTTACTTTTTAATACTTCGTGGTACACATGAGTCTGGCCAGACCTTTTTCCAATGTGTAAAGAAAATCAAAACATGCGTAAGCCGGAGGGTTAAACACAACGAAAAGTTTAATCTTTTTTTTACTTGATTTAAAAATTTTATACTTATTTGAAGAAATTCCGCGACTGATTTTCGAAAGTAATCCCATTTAGGATTGTTTTGAGTTCGTTTTAGTGTTATTCGTACTTGAATTTTTGAGTACGACTCGTACTTAAAGTAATCATAAAAAACTTGATTTATCCCGAGTGTTTTTCTTTCTGTAAATAAAACTAATACTGTGAAAAAACTAATTTTAGATTAATCGATTAATTGACATAAATTATTCGAATTATTCGTTAATCGAAAATAGGCCATTTTAAATTATTCAAACTTAATTGCCCAAAATTAATTAATTAAACGAACAACGGTTAATTATTTGAATACCCTAATGTCTACAGAACCACAACAATACGAAGAACAGAGCACTATATAAAGTTCGTCACTTTCTTGAATATACTTATTAACTTTATTGAGGGTTGTGTTTTAATGCACAAACACTAAAAAAATAGATATATTTTCTGGGTGTGTGACAGACAGTACGCTAAATAATGTTCTGTTTATTTTCGAACACCGCTTTAAATGTTATTTTTTTTATTTAATTCGTTCTGAATTTGTTCGCTTCTCTTACTGCTTCTCTGCTATTCTAATGGCGTTGCTCATAAATATGCCCGTACTTTTTTCAAATTTACTTCGAAAAATAATTTTTTTTTGTACTGGGATCAGAGCTGCCGTTTTTGGTTATTTCTAACCAAAATTGGTTTTATTTTTTTTTTTCAATGTGGAGATGTGAATATTTCTTTCATTTTGGTTACTTTTTTCTAAAATAATTATACGTACGAATATGTTTTTCTTGATACAATTATTTACGAGCTCGAATAATTTGTAGTGTGACTACGATTTTTTCCATTAGCTGCGTTCGTTTACCCCAAAATTGTAGAAAGTATTTACATAAAATGCATTTCGCATATCGATAATCGTTTTAAATTTCGCCAAAATAATCGCCATATCGTCATACGTAAATTTCCATCGACATAAAATTTAAGAAATCGCCACATTTGACAGTCCTGCCAATAACAGCTAAAAAGCGGAAAACAATGCCCCATTTTTGTTTTTTATAACTGGCATATTAAAAAATATTTAATTTATTAACTTTCAATATACTGAATTTTGTATGGAAATTTTACGGGCTTAACTCTTGTAAAATAAAAAAATTTTACGCAAAAAGTCTCAAATAAATAAAAACTTTTAATTGGTTCTCGTTATTTTTTTAATATGTAAAAGAATTTCATTTCTTGTTTTGTTTTCTTGATTTACAATTATTATTTTACTACATATAAGGTGCAAATAAAGACTGTATTACAATGCAACTTGAAATAAGTTTTAATGATTTTCTCAATTAATAAAAGGCATTTTAAATTTGGTTATATTTCTTTACATTTGGTAATTTTTTCAAAAATTTTGGCTGTAAAAATTGTATTGGTTGTGGCAGCACTGATTGGGATGTTCCAGAGATTTACTTGGAAATGAAACTATTGATCTACTTGTTTAAAGACTATAAGCAGTTAGCCCGTCATTTACTTAAATTCACCCCATATAATTTTTTTTTCACGAAATTAATTTCCAATACAACTACAGCCGCCACAATTGAGGTCAAATGGTTTAAGAAATAAGAGTAAAAAAACTTTTAATTTTTATTGGAGTAAAACTTTCTTTACGATGAAGATTGTGTGTTTTCTAAAATATTATTGTCTAATGAACAATAACAATATTTAAACTTAACACTTAACCTATTTTTCTTTCATTTCTTTGCAGTTCTTTGGACCGCGGCAATATCTTACTACAGATTTTTCCAAAAGAAGAAAAATCCTTCTTTGTGAAGTTTTTTTCCTACGTCTACGTTCTAAATTCACACATAATGCATATTTTCTAGCAAAGGCATTTAACTAATTCTTTCCGTTATTAAGTTTAAGCGAACCGACAAAGGAAAAATTATAAAAAGAAAACATTTTAGAATTAAAGAAAGAAAAAAAAAGTTGCTAATTTGTTTCTTCCAAACAGATTTTTCCTTTTTTGTTTGATTTTTTTTTTTTTTTATTTCAATAATCAAAAGGATAAATACAGTTTAAGATACAGAGCGGATACAAAGAAATAGTCAGACGACACTTAGCAAACAACATCAAAATAAAAGTGGTAAGCAAAACAAATACGATTAAGGACATAAGCCACAAACGAAATATTTTACCACAAAGTCAATGTAAAAACAAAATCATGAATAACACTAATCTTGTCTATAAAACGTTTTCTCAGCGAAATATGGGCACTTCCACAGGAGTGTCACGCCTCCAAGCAATTAATCTTTCCTCTCTTTCACCAAACTGCGCTTTACTGCAAAATACAAAAAAAAAAAATTATATAATTCTTAAATTATTCTTTGAGAAACAATTTAAAATCACGTTACGGCACTAAGTAACGTGACAAAAAGTAGACTCTCCTGTGGAAATACCCATATTTAAAATGTTTGTTAATAAAAATCATTGTATTATCATTAGGGACGTAAAAGATACCGATACCGATCAGTGATACTTCAGGTTTGTCGATATTTTACTTTCGATACGACGCGTCGCGACGATGCTCTTGATTTTTTTTTTTTTTTTTGAACAACAATTTAATTTTCAATGATTATTTTTTGCATAACAACTAAAAGCAAAAACACATCAAAAAGCACAACATAAAATCAAAATAAAAAAAAAATGAAATTATTTCTTTCTTGACCTGGAGGTCTATACCACGCCTTTATGCATCTGTCAAAATGTTTGAATACAGCTTTAACCATAGTACACCAATACCCCGGTACGTCGCTTCGGTTTGAGTCGTTTCGAAGTCGTGGGTTTTTAATATTTCTGTGATTTGTAAGTTGCGTCGTTTTTGTTTCAATTCGCGTCACATGGCTTCGAAGTAGCGTTGTTAGTGCTTCGATTTGCGTCGGTTATATAAAAATGTTTGTACAAAGCTAAAACATAAAAAGGGGATTTCCCGTTTAAGTCTAATGCAAATATGTATGTGAAGGTTTTCTGCCGTCTGCAAGTTGAAGGTCATTTCCCGTGAAAGCGGGATTTATTTTTCAATTTCCCGGGAATTCCCGCTCAATACAAGTCGATGCAAAATATTATTTAATTTAATATGTATATTTGAACAAAAAACAATATAAACACGTTTATAAATGCATTCAACTTTTTTATTTCTGTGGCAAAAAGGAAAAAGTGCTTAATGGCATCTTACAATATTTATGTTCCCAAGTTCATACGGGCAAAATTTCAATTATTTTGTAGGATTTTGGAAGTTATAGCAAAACCACTTTTCGGTTATCTATTTTCAATGCGCATTAACATTTGGAATAACAAAAACTTCCGATCTGCGACATTAGGAGGGTTTAGGAATAAAAACTTAAAAAACTATAATCGCAGAGAACTGATGATTATATTAAATTCGGAGTAAAATTCTAAAAGCCAAGTTAAAGTTTTAAATTGTTCTCCTCTAAAACTAAACAAATAGACTTAAGCTTTTATTGCCACAGAATAAATTCAAAGCCAACGGCATTTATATAAAACCAAAACAGTTAAATTAGTTAAACAAATGATTACAAAATATATCTTTTATAATATGATTTTAGCTCAAAATAAGCATTTAAAGAATCGTTTGAAAGCCTTTTTCTAATTTTTATCAAGAATATTTCAATGATAAAACACGTTTCCTTTCTACGAATGTTTGTCTTTATAGCCAAAGGAGCACTTCCTTCAAAACTTGTATTTCTTTTTTTAAAAAATATTTTTTTTTCGAATCGAATAAGCGTTTTCTTTATTAAAAACTTTTGTCATTATTTCTTATTGAATCGAATCCAGAAAATCTTTTATGCAGATGTTCTGCATATAAAAACAACATTTTTTCGATTTTATAAAATAAATCTGCGTCTTTAAACCAATTAAATATTTTGTAAATTTTTAATCTTCTTCTTTCGAAACAACAGACTATTAAACATTAAACTTACTTATCGGATACGAATTGACATCTCTTTGGAGTTTGGCAAAAGTCAAAAACTGTAGTTTTTCGTTATGTTTAATTGAAAATTATTTATTTGGTGTTTTTCACATACTTTTTTCCTAACAGCCGATTATAACAATTAAAAGCAGTTGTGCTAGACTAAAGTAATTAACCCAAGCAAAAATGAAAAAAAAATTGAATTAAAGCCAATGAACAACTCAAAATGCGTTTTTTTAGACTTAAAACCTTTTTGCCTATCGGCTAAGATCTAATTCATGACACAACTGATTTACAAATTATACATATCAGCAGTAAATTTCCCATAATTAAATAACAAAAATCCCGGGATTTTTTTCCCAAAAAATGTGCGGGACCCCGGGATTTTCGTCCCGGGTAATCCCGTATGAAAAACACTACTCATTACACAGAAAAAATTATTTTTAAAAAAATGTTTGAATTTTCTGCGATGACGATTATAGCGGCATTGATAAAAAGTGTTTAGGTTTTATTATTGGATTTGTAGTCAACAACCAAGTTTATTGAGTCAATAAAAAAAGTTGTTGCCCAAAATAATTTTTTCAACAAAATGTCAACGGGATTCGTTAAAATAAATTGTTAGAAGTTTTGAATAAATCAAACCAAATGTTTATCAATTCTTCATTTGTTTATTCATTAATTATGATGTTCTTAATTCCCACAATTTTTTCTTTAACAAATATACTAAAATTAATTGTTGGGGAACAAGCTAGTTCCTATGCGCAGGTGTCATAAAAATTTACTAAAAATGTCTTGCAACTGTGTGAACATTGTACGCTATTTTCATTTGGCAGATGTGTTAAATTAATGCAACTGAAAATGGCACCATTGTCAGAAGAGTTCCAACATTGTAAGATCTGACCATCATGTGTACGAAGCTTTAGGCCAGATCATCAGGAAACCTTTTTCCAGAAATTTTGGAAAAACTAAAGATATTATACAAATAAAACTGTAAAGCGAATGAGAAGTATGAGCTATTAAAAAATAGAAAAGAGTTGTAAAAATACTCTCTTTACTTAAATTCAAATATTTTTTTATCGAATATGAAGAAATATTTCATTATTAAATATGTTCTATTGAGTCCTATTTTGCAAAGCGCAATTTTGGTAAATTTTTTTATTGAATCAAATGAAAAGTTTGTTGAGCTAAAGTTTTATTTTTAACAAACTGTGTTGTTAAAAAATTTCTTGAGATATTATTTTCTGTAGTTCCCAATTACATTTGCTAAAGTGATGTTAAATTTAAATACTTTGCAACAATATGTCTAAAAAGAAAGCAAATAAGATAAAAACAAAAAAATTGATATTGAAAGAAACCTTGGACTTGCTTACTCTACAACAAAATCCATTTGTTGTTCCCTAGACGCTGATAAAATTTAAAAAATTGTAGTAATTGCTACATCGTTACGACATAAACTGGTTTTAAAAAGCAAAAGTCATTTAATAAAAAAAATATAGCCCCTTCTTAGTACATGGATTTAAGTTCAAAGTCAGCGAAGAATGCCTTTAAAACAAATAGTAGTTCAAAAGAAAGCTTTCACTTTATTTGACGATCTAAAAGAAAAGAATCCGTTTTCAAGTCTATAAAGTAAAAAATTATATTTTCAGCTAAAATTATGAATCTCAGACCAATAAAATGATAATCAATACAAATATATGGAAAATCGTGCTTCGGTTTGCGTCGTTTCGGCTCGCGTTGCGTTTCTCCGGTCACAATTAGCCAATTAGCGGCGCAAGCCGGGTGTTATATGTACTCGTATGTACATTTCAAGATTTTTCTGCATGTTTAAATTGATAATTCTATGAGCACTAGTCTTTGAAGAGGTTGTGAAAAAGTTATAAGAAAATCCGAGGAAAATGAGCGTCTGTCCATCCTAAGCTGTGTTTTTTTCGATACAGAAGAATTCGAGAGATACCTTAGATCTCCTTATATTTCTAAAGACTTAGATCCGCTTGCTAACTGGCGCAATAACATGCAACCACAATTGAAGAAAATGGTACAAAAACACTTAAGTTTTTAAATTAATTCTCCACACCTAAGAACTCTTTTCCACTTGAGGTCTGGTTTAAACAGACTTTCGAATGCGTCTATCTTCGCAAAAGTTAAGAAAACTTTGTCTTAAAAATATTAATTGGAAATACATATTTATAATTTCTTATATTGTGTTTTTTTTTTTTTTTTTTTTTTTTTTTTTTTTTTTTTGTAAAAAAAATAATTTATTTTTCGTTAATTTTACCATGACTTAAAACGCTATTCGTTATAAAAATCAATAATTTTGTTGAAAAAAAAAATAACTCTACTTGAGTTTTGTTTCGTAAAACTTGAATTTATTTATAAGTCTTTTTGAGTATCAGTATTGGTAACGTATCGGCAAAAAGGCGTATCGTTACTCCCTATTTTTCTCTTATTAAAAAAATGGTTTGTGTCCTTACTATAATATTTATTACCAAAATACATATATGTCTTTTTCTTCCTAACATATGAATTATATATTTTATTTCTTTATTTCAGCTCGTTCTTTTTTTCCTCATCTTATTAATTAATTTAAAATCCACTTGCAAGAGGTTTTAATTAAAATTTTAAATTAATTGGTTAAACTAATTGAGCTGTTATTGGTGGGAAATCAAGTAGGAGGCGACATTTTTGTTGTTCTAGTAATTCAATTAAAACATGGCTAATTGTTGTTGTATAAACGTAAGTACAAGAGAAAATATTATATATAATGCGATAGTATATTTATATATATATAATTACCGCCTGATTAAAAAAAGAAAACAAAAGCAAACTTAAATAATTTTGTGTCCTTGCTAAGCTATTGACTATTGTGAATGAATAACTATGCTGTTATGATATAATTATCGTTGGTTATAAAGGGTGTTAATTTAAGCTATATAAAACTAGATATTGTATAAATTAAGGCTCAGTTAGTCTTTACTTTCTGTTTCTGTTCTGTTCCGTGCCGTTCTGTTACGAAATTGTAATAGTTACTTTTTCTGTAGCAACTTATCAGCCATTTATGACAAATTTATTAGTTTTGCACCGTCTATTGTTTTATTTCAATTACTTTTATGAATTCTTAAAATCAAAAAATAGTTTATTTCAATATAAATATGTATTTTTTATTATTTATTTTGCTGTCACTTACAATTACTAAACAAGTTTTTGATTTTAACAAACAGAACCGCAACAGAACAGAAAAACTAATCAATTTCACAGGCTTTTTGATAACAAAAACAAATCAGCTGATTCGTAGCAGAACAGAAAGTAAAGATTAACTGAGCCTTTAACACAAAAACATAATTCTGATAAAAGAAAATTTTTTTGTATGACTCTTATGCATGAAATGCATTCTGGACGGCTAATTTCCTTAATTTTTGAAGAAATAAAGTCCGGTGAGGCCACCAGCATGTAAACAGCAACCAAGCGGTGCATTTGTTTGTATGTAATGGCGACAATTTTGTGTATTAACAAAACCGTTAAGCCAAAAATGGGTAGTGAGCCATAAAAATCATAAAGTCGTCTATAAGTTGTGCGAATCGCTGACTGATTTTAAAAGTAAATTTTGGTTAAGTTGGTAGCGTAAATATATTTATAATGATTTGCCAGAGTATACTGATCAATAATCTAAAAAAGTGGGCGCAGTATGAATGACATTTCGTTTGACAGCTATCGGGCATAACAAAACGTATCTAAATAGAGGTGTGCGTGCGCTTGACGTACAAGTTTTTTGTGTCACTCGCGATTTTTAAACTATTGACAGTCACATTGTACATTGACACACAAATCTTACATTTACTTTTTAAGACTTCAATAAAAAGGTTTGTTCTGCAAAAAAATATTTGGTGAGGGTGCGTAAGTGCGAGATTTTTGAAATTGTTTGTAATACCGTGTTCAGATATACCTTTTTTATTGAGTCAATATTCGGTTTATTGGTATAATTGTCTTTCTGTTCCCATATACACAATTTAGCTAATTCAATTTATATTACTATTACATACAACATTCAACGTATACAAAAAAGTATATGTATAAGCAAAACGAAAACAACTTTTGACATCTTTAAGGAATGAACATCTGACTTTTGCGCAGACCTAGTGGATACCCCTTTGTTTTGTAGTAATTTTATTTGCCAAATGTCAAAACACTTTGTTTAGTAAAACCCTTTGTACACTAGCATACATTTCGGAGGAATGCATGGAAGATGTTGAAAATGTGAAATACGCGTTCACACTTGAAACATCTAACATCTACTATCAATAAAAAAGTCACCATTTTGGAAAAAAAACTTTTATTTTTTTTAAATACTTTTTTTCTACAAAAGTGCTAACATTTTAAACGATAACACCAAAATGTATTTCTAATTCATTTTGTTTAATAATTTTAGCAAAATTAAGCAAACTAAGGCTTGCAAAAAAGGAAAAACTTGAGAAATAGCAACGCTGCTTTCAAAGCAACTTCCATTTTGTCAGTGTTGCTATAATAATAATAATAGAATTTATTGCCACTTTTCTAATGATGGCACTTAAAGAATCGAAAAATGTAAAAGGGAACAAAATGAGATAGTAACATTCTTTAAAGATGTTGAAAAATTTTGATTTTTAGCCCTATGTATTTCTTATGGGAAAATTCCAACATCTTCGCAAATTGATGTTAAATGTTAAATGTTGACAAGTGTGAAAAGGCTATAAGTTGTGTTTTGCACATTTAACACACTTGTGACAGGGTCGCATTATAAGTTTACTCCATATTTATAACAATTTATTATTATTGCGAAAAACTCAATTAAGGTGCATATCTGAACACGGTATAAGTGAGCGTGCGCAATAACAAACATTTTGTTCGGTAGCGTGCATGACTGTAAGAATTTTAAAATGTACGTGAATTCACAAATATTTTTTTGGAAAGTTTTTGTTCATCGCTTCATCAAAGCTCCATCTTCTAAAATTTTGAATAATATTGAGTCTTAGGTAGGGTTGCCAGTTATATTTATCAAAAAAAACTGGACAAATTTAAAAAACGCAGGAGTTTTGAAAGTTGCACGGGACGAATAAAACAAAATAAGTATTTCTACTTAAAAATTTTGTTTATAAAAAATCTTAACCTTAAAAAACTTAATCTTAATGTCTAATGTCAGTATGTACATAAGAGTGCTCCAAAGTTTTATGTATGAAAAAAATGCCAAGGCACAGGCTGCAACCCTTAGAATTTTTCTTTGTATTCTCGATATACTTTGCGTAACATATTAGGGTAATAAGAAGACGTTAAGTGTTCGCCTTTATTTCAAATTTGTATATTAAAAAATGTAAATGTAAAAGAATCGTAATGTGTACGTTATTATAGTTCTAATGCGATAAAATAGACAAATTTGTTAAAAACATCCTTAAGTTATTAAAATTTCTCCAGGCCATTAACGCGTCTCAGGCCATTTCAACTCTTACCATATTTTGGGAAATATTGGTATAAGAGCTAATTTTAACCGTTAACCTATTCGCAGGTATGACCAAAAAAATAATAATTTTAACGGAAGTTTAAAACTCCCTTTTAAAGTTTTTTAAAATTTTGTTAAACAAATTTTATTGAGGATTAGATAGAGAATAAAAACATGAAACAATTATGTCAATAGCTCCCATAGTTTTTCCGTACCTGCGATTTAAATTTGGCGATTTTCTATTCCCATTTCCATCCCATTTTTTGGCCCTATTTTAGCGAATGAGTCGAATTTCCTTACTGTTATGAATTTTAAGTAAAACAAAAATGGAGACTAACCCTTAAATGCACTTGTAGTCTTAATGACCAAAAACTTTGAAAAATTTGTCAATTTGAATGTTGTTAAACATAATTAGAAATATGTATATTGAAGGGAAACTAAAAAATTTGTGTTGTGTATCTATATATATAAAAAGAAGTGTACACTTTGATGTCACCACTAACTGCAAAAACGGGTCAACCGATTTAAACGAAAACTAACATGGTACTTTGGGGATAGTCTGTAGATGGTTTATGTGAAGTTTGGACGAAATCGGCCCAGTGGTTCCGGAGATATTGCATTTAGATTTTCCTATATATTATTCCCATATAAATATCAAAAAAATGGGTTTCATTATCCATATTATGATTTTTTATTGTTTCTTGAAAAGTTACCAAACCATGCCTAATGTGTACAATGACATTCAGAAGAGATTTTAATGTATATTTCATATCGCTAGAAGGCGTATCATAGGGCAAAACGGGTAAAAGCTCCCCCTTCCAATATTTTCTTAACTATTCAACCAATTTTCTTGAAATTTTGCAGGCAAATAGTATAACATCTGGAAGGAACTATAGCCTATATTTTTTATTATTCAGGGCATGAAATTGGTTAAGATGGGCAAACACTCCCCCTCCCTATATCTTCTTAACTGATCAACCTGTATTCTTTAAATTTGGCATGCAGATACTGTAATATCTAAAGGAACTTTAAGATATACATGTTATTGAATTTCCAACAATTAGGGCGTAAAATAGGGCAAAAAGGGTAAAAGTTCCATCTCCCCATGTCTTCTTAATTAATTATCCGATGAAAGTTTCAAGTCTTGAAGGAACTAAGGGCTATAAATTTTAACATTTACGGCGTAAAATAAAGGTAAACGGGTAAAAGCACCCACATCCAATACCTTCATAATTAATTTGAAAAGCTTATGTATTTTTTTTAACATTTTTTTCTCCGGTTATTCTACTTCGGCTTTGCAATGGTACACGATTGGTCGTTAAAAAATTTATGAAAAACGTTATAGGAGCTACCATTTTGAATGGTCAATTCCGAGACGAAAATGTTTTGCTGCCACGAACTCCGATGATTGCCACAGACGTCCCAATTGAATTCAAACGCGTTTAATTTCCAATTAGATTGGAATTTGCAATAACAATCCATATGTCGCAAGGCCAAACGATGTATGTTTGCGGCATAGATTTGGGCACACCATGTTTTTCACACGGACAATTATACGTGGCATGTTCTCGCGTCGGCAAGCCATCGAGCTTATTTGTGTTGGCTAAAGACGGAATGACAAAAAATATCGTACACGCAATTGCTCTTCGTAATACAAATTGACTATATCTGTTTGATTTTTATACTTCAGGATAACAAATACATTACTTTTTTATGTTTAACTTTTGAATATGTAACGAAAAGAAATAAATAACTATTGTTTTTTTCATCGCCGATCATGGTATAAGGTGCTTTATTCCTCTTTCTTTCACTAGAAATATGTTATATGGCAAAACGACGTTTGCCGGGACAGCTAGTTTAGATTTAAAATTAAGGATTTCTAAATTCGGAATTATAAAGTTTGGTATTTTGAGATTCAGAATTCTAAAATTCGGAATTTGGATACTAACCCAAATTATAAATTTACTTCTATTATGTTAAATCTTTCGTCCCAGAGCTTGACCAAAAACTAATTGATTTAAACTCACCAAAACGTGTGAAAATGTCTATGGACCATATGACACTCTGTTAAGGGAGGTTATGAAATTTTCTGGTATGTCATAACGTCCATGGACAGGGAGAAATGTTCCCTGTATGTTAACATAGCATACAGAAATATTAACAATGCGGCTTTGGATATGCAAATAGTATCCTTAACCAAATATTTCACCAATTTAACATCCTCCTTCATTTTTAATAATAAGAAAGAAAACCATTAACATAAATGTGTCTGTCACACACCTTTCCACTCATACTGGCCGCTTATTTTTAACACAAATAATTATGAATGTAAATTGAATGCATAATTTTTGCTCCTTAAATTTTACCCCATTACAGGGATGTGCTGAACTTAGCATTTATTAAATGCCGAATTGAGTGTCTGTGTGCATTTTTGCTAGCTAAGAATTGCCTTTAAAAGGACATAACCTCAAAGACACGAACAAAAAATATGACAAGTAAATATTTATTTTATTTAACGTTGCACCATGTAACTTGCATATATTTGCATTTAAATTTTATATACATATTCAAAATGATGATGAAATCATTATTATCTTCATTAAAAAATAATCAACTTTTTATACTCTCCACAACAAGTGGTGAATGAGGGCATAGTTATAGTTGTCATCCTAAATATTTATCTAAGAGCGCATTAAATATCAGTGTTCGAAAATAAACAGAACATTATTAAGCGTTCGGCTCATAAACCCAGGTACGATATCTATTTTTTAGTGTTTTTGTAGACAAACCTTAATACCCTTAATACCGTTCGTAACTATTTCAAGAAAGAGCCGAACATTATATAGTGTTCTGTTCTTCGTAAAAAAAACAGAACAATTGTAGTAATACTGTAGACAAACATTATATTTTAATGTTCTATAATGTTTCTTTTTTTTACATATGAAATGAAAGAAATGAACAAACAAAAAAGTTTAGCAACGACCGCAGCACGAACAGCTTGTGTGGGTATTTTGTATATGTGTTGCTTGTGTAATATTATTTTGCTGACTTTTTGTTTTTTTTTCGTATGTGTTTTATTTTTTTTTTTTGTAAAAAATATTTACTTGTTTTGCCAGCCAAAAGGGCGCTACGCACAACAGAAACGAACGAACATTATTGAGCTGAACCTTTTTGTTGAGTTGGATAAGAACAGTATTACTTAGCTCACTTCCAAAAACACTTAAGTGCGTTATTTTGTGGTGAGATTTAGTCTACATAGTTTAGATTTGGTCAACTAAAGAAAGCCCTTTTCACACGTCTTATGCAAAGCGTACTTTCCAAATTCATTTAAATACAGCAAAATACGTAATGTATAAGCTGAGGTCAGATTTTATGAAGATACATAATTTATAATATTTTAACATGAACGGCGTTGCCTGATTTCGCTGCTGGCAACTCAACTTCAGTTCAATCGTGATCTGTAATCGACGCACAATTCTCGATGAAGGGTATCAAATATTCATCACAGCCGAATTAGAATTCTTACTTGTGATTAAAAAAGTTTGGTTTTTTTTTTAGATTTCATTAAAAAATAACCAACCATTTAACCAAACTTGAATGAAATGAGTCTAGAGGTTTAAAAAAGGTACCTACAGTGGAAAATATGAAAGAAGTTATGGGGAAAATAATGGTTATGCTAGCTGTTGCATATTTTACATATTTCTGCCAATGGTTTGACATCAAAACTGTTATTCTAAAAGTATTCTAAGCAAAAACTTTGCTAAAACATAAATTCACTAAAATTTGTTTTAATATCTAAACGAAAATCTGGGGCCTGATTCTGGCAGTCGTGATCGAGTAATTTCTCGATTCGAAAGCAATTTAATATCTAATTATTTCAGGCAATACTGAGCGAATCGGAATTATTTTTTCAGTGTTGTAAAGCATTAATTTGAGTTTCACAATACTAAAAAAATAATTTCGATTCGTTCAGTATCAACTGAAATAAATTGCTTTCGAGTCGAGAAAATACTCGATCACGACTGTCAGAATTAGGCCCCTGAATTTTTATTACTAAAACCTTTTTTCCATTCTTTTAAAAAACAAAAATGTTTTGTTAACCCTTCTGCATTCCTTAGGTCATTATTACCCAATATTGCTTATTTTATTTATTTATTATTGTATTTTTTAAAGTGTATTGAATTTACAAAACATCCTTAGAGACTTTTCGCTTAAATTTAAAATTTTACTCTTCAACACACTTTTTTCATGTAAATGATACAGCATCTATCTATTATTTAATTTCGTCCTAAACGGGAATAGCAAAATAAAGCAAACAATTTTTTTTTTTTTTCGTTTATATAAAAAATAATCTTTAACACATTTGTAGTCTTGTTGGATTAATGTGACCCAGCTGAATTGTTGATCTAAATTCTCGGCCTACAATTTAAAGTTTGTCTCTTATTTTTTATTTTGCTATTATGAACATATGGTAGCCTCAAATAAACTAATATTTATGTGGCAATGTCAATTATATTAGAATTTACAGTTAAATAAAAATGTGAATCGCCTCATGTAACGCATATGAAATTTGAGGTACATTGTTTATAACAGAGATGGCCAAGCTTCACTACAGGTGGAGCCGACTAAAAATAATTTCTCGTTACGAGAGCCAACATTAAAATTAAATATCAAAAACATCAGGGGGCTAATTTTGGCAATCGTGATCGAATAATTATTCAATTCGAAAGCAATCTTATTTCTAAATCTTTCAGTCGATACTGAACGAATCGAAATTATTTTTTCAGTTTTGTGAAAACTTGGTTTTTATCGTCTGACAGAATAAGATATAAAATTGCTTTCGAATCGTAAAAGTATTCGATCACGACTGCCAGAATTAGCCTCCAGTTGTTATGGAATATTTATTTTCTTCAGGAAGTCTTCAAAAAGAAATAAATACATATCGCCCTGGTTCCTTTAAAGAGAGTCAACTCAAAAACTCAACAACTTAAAATATTTCTCTTTAGTTGACTCTGGAAAAGCTTCTTTTATATCAAGGAGAGGGATACAACCTTATTTTTTTTTTTTGGCGAAAGAGTAGAAAAAATGATATAAGATTTTTACAGTGGGTAGATATGACCACTGTACATCGATTTCTTGCAAAAATTGAAAAATTTTGAGTTGACTCTCTTAAAAGGAACCAGTGCGATATGTATATTTAAATGTTGTTACATAACTGCTATTGTTTGCTGGTAGATGGCATATGTGTTTGTAACTTGGCCGTGCATTTTCTGAAATCGGTTGCATTGTTCGCTAGTGCCTTAGAATTCTCACTTGTGAGTTGTGAACGGTGCTTTGATTTTATAAACTTCATTGTTGAAAAAAAAGTGACTCAAAACAATAGGTGTGTTCATGTAGTTTACTAGCAGAAATTTGCAACGGACAAATAACTCATTCACTTACCCCCTTATGCAAAAAAAGTTAAAGTTCACATTAGTTAACTAACACATTAAGCCGGGCTTGTTAAGATTGATTTTTGCTTGAAACTTCATGACCTAGTTGTAGTTAAAACCGATAGTTTTACAATTTATAAACCAAATTAAAACGTTTAAAAAAAACATAAAATGGGTCTAAACGACTTAGATGGCACATTTTTCACATGGTGGCAATTATCAAAAGGACTTTTTTCTAAAATATTTTATATTTTGAAGAGTAAAAACAAATTTAAATTTGCAACACTTGTGCTAATGGGAAATATGTTGGCAACTGAAACCAATTTCGGTATCGGTATCAAAACCGGTGTTCTGTTTTAAACGGTTTTTAAGTGGTTTTGGTATTAATAACGGTATCGTTGTCAACCAATTTTTTTTTTCTAATAAATTCAAAAATCCTTTATGATCCCACTGTCTGTTAGCAATGCGGAAGAAACTTCTTTCAAAAATATACATGCTCACGTTTCCCTCTCTTTCGCTGACACACAAAATTTTTGCTCCTCAACACTTCTTTCATCATAAAAACCACCACTGCAATGACATTCAGGCCAATGTGCCAACAACGAAGTCAACATTAAACATTTATTTATGCATACAAACATTGAACCAGCCACATGCAATCTGCAACAACTTAAAAAATAAAAAAAAATAAAATCTGGCAAAAAAGCGAGGATAAAAAGCTAATATTTACTTATACAAAAAATTCAAACACTCATATAAATACATACGAGTAGACACATGAGAACATACACAGAATTTTCTCTAATGGCAAGAGGAGCTGGAGTGTATTAGCGCAAAGATGGATGATGATAGACTTATATGGAGGACATTTTAACAAAAAAAAAAAAAACGGAAATAAAAAAGAGGGTGTTGTGAGTGGTGAATTTTTCATTGACAAAAAAAGGTTAAAGACCGTGATGCTTGATTTGTTTTTTTTTTTTTTAACCAAAAACAAACGAGAAAACATACTAAGCATAAAAACATACGCACTAAACCAAACCCAAACATATAAACAATACACATGCATATAAAACTCTACATACATTTGTATGGGGGTTATTATAAAAAAAGAAAATGCCAGCAACAAAATACATATGGAATATTTATTCTTATTATTTGTTGGAAACAAAAATATGTTCTTTTTGTTTATAAATTGTTTCAAATAAAGCTGGAAGAAATAATTTATAAAAAAAACCCCACTTTGTTTTATTAATGCAGGAAATAGAAACTAAATAAACGAATATGTTTTGAAAATAGGTGAAAATGCATTTTTTTAGTTCCTATATAAGTTTGATTTCCGCAAATAACTGCAATTCTTAAAAATCTCTAGACAATGCACCGAAGTACCTACAGTACCAATAACTATAGCACTTTAGATATATCCAAAGGCTTGAGATACGCTGAATCTGTATTCAGAATTTCTCCATCATATATAAAGTTGTGTCTGGTCCATGGGTTGAATATTTGTTGGCCTGTTTAACTGGCTTTCGTTGTCTTACGTTTGTATGTGTATTGAATATTTGTGAATCTTTTTTGCTTTAAAATCTTTTTTTGCTATCAGCACTAAAAAGTAGCTTTTTTGAATGATATTGCCTTAACTGCATAATAATAGCTCTTTAATTGGAGCACACTATTATGCACCTTTTCTCTATTTTTAACACGCAAAGAAAAAACATGATTGTGGTAAACATGTTCGAAAAGCAACATATTATGATAAGATTCATGCTTGTAGTCAACATATTATGATCGGAACAAAATTAAACTTTTTATGTGTTGATTGGAAGTTTGATGCAATTTTTTTTGCTTACTTTCAGAGTGGAGTAAACGTATGTCTTAACACAAAACATGAATTTGTATATAAATATATATATCGTTACTTTAATATAGAAAAGCCCTAACTAACGTTTTCCTTATTTTACAGGAGAAGGAAAAAACTTAACAAAAATTATAGTCTTGTAGTCGCGATTTTTTTTTTAAACGTAATTTTTCATTAAATTGCTTAGAAAATTTAATAAAAAAAACTGCGTTTAAAAAAATCGCGACTTCAAGACCATAATTTTTATAAAGTTTTTTCCTTCTCCTGTAAAGTAAGGAAAACGTTAGTTAGGGCTTTTCTATATTAAAGTAACGATATGTACTTCCATTTTCCCTGGCAACCAATTTTTTTTTAATAATTTTTTTTATTATTAATTTTTCAATTTTGTATTTAAATTTTATAGGTTTTTAGTTTAAAATTTTTCCTTTTTTGTTACTGGTAATTGATTTTGACAGCTTGTGTTAAAAGATAATTGCTCAGCAATGTATTATAACATTTGTTGCTGAACATGTGTTCAAATACATATTAATGCAGTGCACACGTTAAGGTCTAGTGTTGGCAATAGAATTTGATAGTTGCTACGGCAATAATTGCCAAACAAATTGCTCGTCTAGACTAAGGGTTACAGGTACTAAGCGAATTTTTGACTTTTTTCCAAAAGTTAAAAGTTCAAAAAATCATAGCTTCACTCTTCATTAAATGATTTTGAGAATTCTTAATTTTTTAAAGATGCTTTGAAAAACATTAAAAAAAATCCAAAAAATTAAAATTTTTTATTTTTAAAAATAATAAAAATCCCAAACATGAGAAAGTCAAAGTCTTATTACTTTCACGTAAAGTCACATAACCTACGAACCAAATGAGACATAAATCGATGAACGCGTTTCGCTTTTATTTACAATTAAGTGAAGGTCCCTCATTTTTAAGTGAAGCAAAAATCGTCCATAATTGGAACAGCAGCAAACACACACAGATTAAAAAAATTATTTTTGTATGGATAAAATTAATTTTCTCAGCAAATTGTAAATAAAATCTAAAGTTCAGCACCGATTACAATGATTTCTCATTTCATTGGAAATATGTTAAGCTAACTGTTTTTATACCAAAACTGTCCAAAACTTTGCCAAAATTTAAGTTTTTATGAATTTTTATATTAAAAATTATTCTTTTCTTTTTTAAACTTCAACGATATCTCTGAAACTACTGCAAATTTCCGAAGTTTTGTTTTTTTTTAATTGAATTTGGTGCACCGCCTTCAAGTTATTGCAATACATGTAGTGAAAGTGTCTTAATTTTGAAAGTAACTGCAAATAAGTCGAGCAGATAGAAAAAAAAACTGAGTGCAGATTTAAATTCAGTGTCCAAAATAACTTTAAAAACAACATTCAGTTCTTAATCAACCAAAACCTTGTACCCTTGTGTTATTATTATACCTGATGGCTTAAACGCTGGTTTAGTTGAACTAAACTTGAATTTATATGTAGTTTAAGCTCAACAAGAAAAAATCAGTGTTCCATTAATTAAAGGTTGTTAAAAAATATTATGAGTTTAAAGATGGATTGTAAGTTTAGTGATTTATAAATTTGTTGGTTTCAACATATTTTAAACCAAAAAGAGAGTTTAACTTGCTCTGATTTTTTAGCCCTTAGAATCATAAAATATCATATTATGACCAATATTACACATAATATTATTCCCCTTAATCATAATTTGTTTTTATTTTAACCTATTAGAATTAAATGTAATCATACTCTTATCATGTTATTCACAACAAGTTTTGAAGTCATCGTATTATGATACAAAGTGATACTATTATGGTTAAAAGTAATCATATTTTAACAAGGTTTCGTTTAAATGTGCTAAATTCCCATTTCATACTATTGATAAACTGAAATTTATTGTTGAAGGGATAAGCTATTCCTATGCGCATTTCCCTGGTTGCTTAGGCCAGATCATCAGGAAACTTCATCCAAAGATTTTAGAAAAACTAAAGATATTAAACCAAATAAAACTGTCAAGCGAATAAGAATTATAAGCCCCAGTTTCACTTGTAACAATATCAAGGCTAAAACAAAAACAACAACAATAAATAGTGAGTTTATATTTTCTTGCAGTCCCGACTACAATTGCTTGATTTTTTGTCAACTCTAAATGTAGTTGTAAGTGGGTAAAGAAAAAACAAATATTTTAACTCGATCGCAACTATGATCGAGTTAAAATAAGTAGCGTGTTTCTATTTCATAACTGCTACTAGTTCCTATTGAGTACTTGAGAGTACAACTTATGTGTATTGTGGTCCGATAATTATTTTCAATAAAAGCAATTTGTTACCAATTTTTTAGGCTACTATTTACCCTCCCGCAAGTCAGTGTTAATTGTTCTTGAAGCGGTTATCCCGAACAAATTGTTATAGGTGAAAACAAGACATATCACTAACTGGTGAGAATGTGTTTAAAGTGTAAATCCTTCAGAGGAAAGGTAATTGACTAATTCTATTACTTTATATAAAGAGAAACTTTCATATTAACATGGTTCAGTCGGGACGAAATCTGCCACGAGCATTATTGTATTAACCGAAGTTGTCTACTTAGGATATTTCAGTGACCTGTTATAAAGTGTCAAATGTTAAGGGACAGGCCATTTAAAGTATAAGAGCTAGAACCGGTCCCTATCTGATCCGGTTATTAACATCCCTGCGGGGAATTTGTGTCAATTGGTCCAAAAGACTGGTCCTGGGAGTTGTGAAAATAGAACAGGTACAAAAAGAAAGAACTCATGACCAGTGAAAGGAGAACCAATCATGTAACTGATTTATGAAGATCAAAAAAGTAGAAAAAGTAAATAATTACAGTACAGTCTTTACCGGAGGTGTGAAACATTTTTAGGGACTTTCTAAAATTTTGTTCTTGAATTTAATTCTAGGACTTGTTTTGTTGAAAAATACTGCATTTTATTGAAATAAAACTACATTGTAGTAACTGACACTAAACACGTCCATTGAGAATAGATGTGTCAATTGACCCCCTCCAATGACAACCCCATGTAAAAGTTATAGGTCTTATTCATAGAAAGTGTTAAAACTAGAACCGGTCTCTACCTCCAAAGACCTATCACGGGACTACTTTGGTGTCAGTTCGCTTCCCTCTAGGATATGACAGTTATTACAGTCGTTATTATGAAGAATTTCAGATGGTTCACAACCTAACAAGTCTCCTTGTAAAATATCAAAATTAGAATCTACCATTATGATTAATGAACTTTTGGCAGAAACTTCCAGTGTTTCTTCTAAATACTTAAGAAATTTATAAGAATTGGACTTCTGCTGTAGATCTAATTTCTTACTGAATTTTTTCGGTTTTGTATTTCAGTGTAATTTAAATATCAATAAAATATGTAAATATTACGAAGTAATTTTATTGTTGATGTGTTTTGTTTAAGCTTTGATATTGTAACAAGTAGAACTGTTGCTATAAGTCTTATACGCTTAACAGTTTTATTTGGTTTAATATCTTTAGTTTTTCTGAAACGTTATGGATGAAGTTTCCTGATGATCTGGCCTAAGCAACCAGTGAAATGCGCATAGGAATAGCTTATCCCATCAACAATAAATTTCAAGTGATTTTATCAATAATAAAAACTGGGAATTAAGCACGAATAACAAAATCTTTTGAAATTAAAATTTTGTATTCCCAAAAATTTAAATTACTTTTTGATAATAAACAGGCAGTGCACGGCCTAAAAAAACACTTAATTGTCAACATCTTTTGTAAAGTTGTTGTTGTTGTTTTTATTTTGTTTTTCTTAACCTACTTACAACTACAATTAATGTTGAGAGAATTTCAACTAATTGTAGTGGGGAATGTAAGATGAGATAAACCCACTGTTTATTGTTGATGTGTTTTGTTTAAGCTTTGATATTGTAACAAGTAGAACTGTTGCTATAAGTCTTATACGCTTAACAGTTTTATTTGGTTTAATATCTTTAGTTTTTCTGAAACGTTATGGATGAAGTTTCCTGATGATCTGGCCTAAGCAACCAGTGAAATGCGCATAGGAATAGCTTATCCCATCAACAATAAATTTCAAGTGTTTTTATCAATAATAAAAACTGGGAATTAAGCACGAATAACAAAATCTTTTGAAATTAAAATTTTGTATTCCCAAAAATTGAAATTACTTTTTGATAATATTACGAAGTAACTTTAAATCACACGCAAATCGCTTAGTCGTCCCTTAAGACATTTAAATTTATGACTTTTCCTAGATGCACTCAACCAAGCAATCAGTCACCCCATCTTCTTCTACATTTCATTTGACTTAATAATTTTGTTGAAAAGCAAAACACAACCTGTCATAAATTTTTACAAATCGCTTTATTTACAGCAAATAAAATGCATATTAAAAAAAAAATATTAAAGCGTAAAAATGCAAGCATTTATAAAAAAAAAAAAATTAGTATTATTTCTCTAGTTGTACTTAAATAAAAATAAATATCGTATATTTTTCTGTTTTTTACATTTTATTTTTTAACCAATTTAAGTCCTCCTTTGTTTCGAACGATTGAATAGTTCATTCATTTACTCTTTCATCGTTTTCATACAATCTAAATGCCATTTTTCCAAGGGACGTAAGAGTGTATGTGTCTTCTTAATTTTTCGCCATAGAAACGAAGCATACATACATACATATATTTTTCTTTTTAAACTTCGGCTCATTCATCATTTCATCACAATTTGACTTACGGTTGAAAAGGCCATTAGTAGCACTTACTAGATTTCTATATTGCTGTCTCTTCTCCCTAACTGCATACATACTTAGAAGTATATAACTGTCCGTTCAAATGTAAAGGTAAATATGTGTGTGCGTCTATTTATCAGAGTATAAAAGTGTCAGTGTGATATGAATAAGTATTTGCAAATGTCTTGAATGAAGTAGTTTATGCTGGTGCAAATGTATGAGAATGTGTATGAATCTAATTGCATTCACTGCACACATACTTTTGCTCCCATACATACATACTCGCACACTGACAGCAAAACGTGTCAATAAAATTTAAACACTCAATCATACACTCACACATATTTATGTAATGTTCACTATACAGGGTTGTCAAATGTTACGATTTCTCGGCAAAAGTTGACGGCTTTAAAACCTGTTAAACGGTGAATACTTTTTTAGCAACTTAGAACCCTTTCAGATTCGGCAAGTTATTTGCGCAAGTTACTTGCCGAGTACAACAAAGCCTGTACAAAATTTTTTTTCCTTACCCCGACCTTACTGCTGACGTCAGCAAGCCAAGAGTTGCGCTAGAGACTTGCGCAAGTAACTTGCCGAGTGTGAAAGGGGTCGTAGCAAAGTTTAGGCCATGTGACGAACAATTTGCGATTTTTTTTGGCGATTTGTAAAACATATTTGGAAGCAACCTTAATATGGTTGTGGTGTCTTGGTAATGGACTAATTTAACCATAATAAGGTTAACGGTGACAATGATATGGTTAATTCAGGCAAAATTAATTTAAACTTGTCCATTTAAAATAGTTTTGTTGGAGGTGACCATATTTGAAAATGTTTTTTTTCTCTGGGTATACGCAAAGTAAATATTATTGTCAAACTTTTATCCTTTTACCTTATTTTTTTGTAGAATATCAGATTATACTATCCAACGAGGTTTTCGACTGGAGCAATTAAATATCTTTCGTTTGTATTTTGTTGGTTCGGTTTCACGTATTAGAGTCCAGCAATAGTCTCCCAGCATGGTTTTATCCCAAATCCTTGATATTTTCTTTAAATTTTCATTAAATCTTGGTGAGCACGCTCCCCTTGTTCGCGCTCACCGCACCTATTTTTTTTTTAACTAAATGCGAATGAAGAATATGCAAAACATTGTCGGTGTCCACGGTTTGTCCAAGTTTCTGACTGCAAAACCAAAATAATGTAAATATGCATATTTTAATGGTTTGAATTTTGCATATCTTTTTTTCCAACCAAATATTCACCACACTCAAAGCAAAAATAGCTTGGATCAGTAACACACGATCTCCCTGACATGCTTAAATGCTACTGTTATGAAGATTTAGAATGAATGTGGGCTTCTGTCAAATAAATAACTGTGTGAAATTGTAGTGTCAGTATTGACTGTTTTACAGTTTTGCCAGCATGCGATAAAAACTGATAATAAAAACAAGACGTGATAGCCCAATGCCAGATTCGAATTCAGCGCATCTAGATTAGTTAAAAAACATATCAAAAAAAAAAACAGTCAATTTTTTTCCAAATTTGTAGACCAGGCAGGTCCTTATTCCACAAAACAACTTATCAACTTTTCGCTTTGCACTTATCAAATTGCATTTTTTTGCAAAGTGATAATTGTTTCTGTTCCACAACATTCTTTGCAAATCTCACTTTGCACTAAGCTAACTTTTGCAAAGTCTTTGCTCTCTTTGCAAAGACCTTGCGCTGTCTTGCAAAGTGAAAGTGCAAAGTGATCCACAAAGGATTTAATCATCTTTGCACTCCTGTCTTGTCACTTTTCACTTTGCATTGCTAAATAGAGTTTTTTAAAATGAGCTAAAAATAAAAATGGAAAAAATACTTGCAGTGTTACATGTTATTAAAGGAAAAAAAAAAGATATTTTATTTTCAATTAAGTTTTTTTTATAAAATTATTGTAAATAGAATGTGAGAATTATTTCTTTTTTAAAAGCATTTTTGTTATATAAACCTTTTTTATTTTCGAATGTGTTCAGTGAATCAAATTTCAATTTATAAAGCTTACTTGTAATAGTCTTATTCCTTCAATTGTTCACATATTTTTTGTTAAATACATAAAATGTAAAAAGTATATCTATACATTACATTCTGCTGGTGTCCTATAATTGTAAAATTGTATGTATACAATTCATTGTTAACTAAAAGGTAGCTTAAAATAATATGTATTATGAAGCTACAAGATATTCTCGTAGTGTATAGAATCATTCCTAATAATATGTACATATAGCTTAAATTTTTACCAAAGGATGGCTTAAGCATAAAGTAATAATTCTTCTTTAATTTTATTTAAAATGAAATCAACTTAAATTTAATTTAAACGAAAGCACTCTTTTAAAATTAAAATTTTGTAGTCCCGAAAAATAATTTCGGTCTTTATAATTTCTTGTTACGTCACCACTATCGTCGAACAAAAACTCGAGTCTTAACCTTTTGAAAGCTTCACTAGCTATAACAATATGAATTTGCAACGAGATCGTTTACCTTGCAAATTTTTGACAAACTTATCAAAATTTGCTTTGCAAAAACAGAATTTACAGTTTTTGTGTAACGAAACAGCATAATTATTTGCAAAGGCTTTGCAAATTACACTTTACAATTTTAACTTTGCACTTTGCACAAGAGAACGTACGTGGAACAAAAATTAAAAAGATTTTGCAAATTTCACTTATTAATTTAAACTTATCAAATTTAATACTTCTGTGGAACATAAAGTTTTGCAAATTGACGAAAAATTTGATAAGTGCTAAGTGAAAAGTTGATAAGTTGGTTTGTGGAATAGGGCCCAGATTATCAACGAAAGATCGAATAAAATATTTGACAATATTTATTATCAATAATAAAAACTGGGAATTAAGCACGAATAACAAAATCTTTTGAAATTAAAATTTCGACTGATTTTTAAATTAGAAATACCGCTTACAAGAAAGCTGATTTACCTTTGAATAAAATTCGACTCTGTTTGCATACTGGTTTTATTTTAAATTATCCATTTCGAGGATTAAACTAATGTTTCTGCAGTGAGTGTGAACATTGTAAAATACAGTTAACAGATCTTACGAATATTGAAATTTAAGATACATTTTTTTAAACGTTAGAAATACTACAATCTAAGCTTACACATTTTAAACAACGTGAAATTACTCCTGTGAATTTTTTTTGTTTTTTTTTTTTTGTTGTTTTATATAGAACTTATATTTAGCAAATTTCTTGGTGATTTTAATTCTACAAATTGGGGGTTAAGATAAAAAAAAATACGACAACCCCGGCATGAAGCATATTTAACAGATACCCTCGTATTTCATTTTGCAGATGAAAAAAAACCCACCTTCAGTTACAAGTTGTATTCGTACCGATTTTAGACTGGGACCAAAATGAAAAGAACATTTATTTAAATTTTATTATAAAACTTTGTTGAATTTATCTCGTTGACGTTTGTTAAGATGCAATTTAGACAAAAAAAAAATATTCATGTCTGTGATTTAAATCACGGTTTAGAAAAGGTTCTAGAAGTAGATTTATTTAATTTTAGTTGTTTAAATTTCATGATTATTGTTACATATTATATTAGGTGTATAAAAAAGTTTATGTCGTCATAGAGAAATAAGCTTATGTAAAATTTTGTACTTTAGTCCGAATGATTTTTGCAACGGATGATATTTCGAAAAAATTAAGTTTTTTTTTATTATTATTTTGGATTGAATTTAGGGAAAGAAAGAAAAGTACAATATTCAAAAATAAAAATCCGAAATGGGACATTTTAAATTTTGCATTAAAATTCCAATTCAACAAATCCTGAATTAGTTTTATATTTTTTATATGTATTTGGGACTTTCAAAACATAAAGCCAAAAATGCAAAGTACAATTCAAAATCAGAGGGCAAATTACGGATTCGATATCGATCGAAATTTCCAAATTGCATTGTTATTTAGATCAATATCGAATGCCGTACATTGGAATTAAGTACTTAAAAACTGTGGAATTGATTGTTTATCTTCATATCATTTACAAATTATAAGAAGTGCCTTATCAAATCGCCTGACAATGCACCACTTAACAGCAAATTTGCTCTACCAACGAGTGTAACTTATGATTATTGCTCTCATAAATACTTGATTGCTTTAACCGGCGTACAAATTTGTGTGCGCATTTCAATTAGCCATAAAACGTTGCATTTTATTGTCAGGTACATGGGACAAATAATGAAAAAAAAAAAAAAAAATTGGGACCTACTTTCAGCCCTCTAACGCAGCATCAATATTTTGAAAATGAGATTAAATCGATTAGTTTTTATAAAATCAAATAATGCAACATAAATCATCTGTTATAGTTGTTGTGAACTCATTACACTTAAAATATTCACCATATTTTTTATTTTTTACATTGAAGGTGAGGTTTGATATAAAGTTATGAAATCAATTTATATCTTCAAAAAGTTTTATATACAAAAAAATTAAAAATATATCTGGAAAATATTGAAGGATAAGACTATTAAAAGTTGTAATTTGACTTAGAATACACATTCGTAAAATATGAAAGCTTACAGTCTGTCAAGAATGACTTTTCACATTAAATAAATTTTGGGAAATTTTATAGTTTTTTAAAAAAATTTTTTTAGCTCATCCGTTTTTGCTCTTTATTTTTAATGCTAGAAACAAAAATAAAGACCAAATTCAGTGAAAAAGACACAAAAATATTGCAAAAACCAACATGTACTGCAGTTTATTGGTGTCAAATAACTCTTTGCAAAACGCTACATTTTTTAATGTTTTTGGAAACTCTTGACTGTTAACGGTAACATACCGATATTTATGACGTGTGTTAGTTTTCTTTGTAATTTTACAACTCATTTGGCACAGAATTTATGTAGTGCATACGTTATTTACATAGTAACTTTAAGTGTTAAAAATTGCCAGGGAAACGATTATCGTAAGAAGTGATTCAGCTGATTTATAACAACCACCAATTTGGGGGCAAGTACTCAGGAGCTACAAGAAAGGTTTTTGGTATCAAGAACAACCATTTATAATGTGCTTTACCGTGCTGAAAAAGAGGGTAGGCTATAATTAAAGCCTGGAGAAGGTCCTCATACTAAAATAATAAAGCGCGTAATGTTGTTGTTTCTCATGAAACTGTTCGACAGATCTTATTAAAAAACGCATACTGTTCAAGAGCAGCCGGTAAAATTAACACTGTTTTCTGCATAAAAAATATAGAGAACGTTTTTCCTTCGTCATTAGAAACATTTCGCAACCTGTGGCCTATTGGGACGATGTGATACTCTGCGGCGAGATCAAAATAAAGTTGTACTACAACGATGGACCAACTAGAGTGTGGAAAAAACCCCTAACATTGTTGGAAAATCGCAACATTATTCCAACAATAGAATTTGGAAAAATGTCGACGATGATTTGGGGCTGCATTTCGAGCAAAGGGGTAGGAGATTTAGCTTTTTTAGAGACAACCATAGATGCGCAACAATATTTAAGCATTTCGCAAAATAATTTGATAAGCAGTGCACAAAAAATTTGGGTTCATACAAGATAATAAGCAACAATTCAAATTTTATCAAGATAAGGACCCCAAACACAAGTCCCATGTAGCAAGAATGTGGCTTCTTATTTATGGTACAGTTATAAAAACACCTGACCAAAGTCCGGACCTAAATCCGATTGAAAATTTGTGGGTTTATTTGAAAAAAAGTAGCTAAATGACAACCGACTAACAAGACAGCTCTTAAAGCTGCAATATTGGAAGAGTGGCAAATTATACCAGCCAACTATGACTTGAGAAATTTTATTCACTCGATTAAAAAGAGAGTCCAATGCGTGGAAGATGCTAGGGAAAGTCACATCAAGTATTAAAAGTAAAAAATCAATTTTTTTTTGAATAATGTTAATGCTTAATATAGGTCGCAATGTTTGTGAGAAGAGTTTCTTGACATCAAAAAAATTAAGTATTAACTTTTTAGTTAAATATTTTGTTTTTTCTTAATCAAAGTGGATTTTTTTTTGTTTTATATCATTGTAAATTATGTTAATAATAACAATAAATAAAAAACAAATTTGTTTTTAAATAAAAAGTACTTTTCTTTTTATAAAATATAGTGAAAAAGTTAATTTTTTTTAATGTGAAAACACATTCTTGACAGACTGTATATAAAATCTAAAATATCTTAAATAGAGAAAGATTATTTAAGCAACTAAGATATTCGCAGAAAATACGCTTTTTCGGTTTTTTTGCGTTTTTGTTAATTAGCGAATATTTTAAGATCGGTTTATCTGAATTTTACACTGTCAAATAGATATTTTTCTATTCTTTCATCAAATGCAACAATTGTTTTGATCGGATATAATTGTATTTAGTTACAGATTTTAAAAGTTCAAGAACGTTTGTTTATAGACGTTTTGAAAAAAAAACTATCGTTTACAATTACTCTATTAATATGAAGAAAATACTACGTATATTTAAGCCCATAACGGCCAATTTCACCAAGTTCAGTTATAATTAACACTCAGTTATAACTAACAGAAACATATTGTTAACTGGAAAGTTGAAGAAAGTGGAAAAAGCTGAACTTATTTTCCACAAAAAAATTATTTAATTCTGTTAAAAGTAAAAAAAATTTTATTTTATTAAAATAAATTTTGTATGGAAAACAAAATAGCCCTGTAGGCTGAAAGATATGTTCGAAAAATATAAAAGAGTTTTTCTTGGTTATAATTTAAGTTATAACTTAAGTTGTAATTGAAACTTTTTCCAAAGCTCTTATGTAAATATTTGAATAGTTACATATGACAAGATTTCATTTATCGTGCTTAATTCCCAATTTTTATTCTTGATAAAAACACTATAATTTATTGTTGATGGGATTAGCTATTCCTATGCGCATTTCACTGGTTGCTTAGGCCAGATCATCAGGAAACTTCGTCCAAAGATGTTAAGAAAAACTAAAGATACTATACAAATAAAACTGTTAAAGGCAGTTATACACTATCCCACAAAGTCTTTAGTAATTTACGAAAATGCAACCCTGTCATGATAAGTTGCTATTGTTTTTTGAAAATGTTCAAAGAATAATTAGATCAGGGAAGCTTTTTTGAAAAATACTTAAGACTTTGTGGGATAGTGTGTGACGGCCTTAAGCGAATAAGAATTATTAAATTACCTTTAAGCAAATCTATACTTTTTTTTATATGATCAGTCTTTTTAACAACACAATTTTTTCGAAATTTTGAAATTTTTGTAAAATAAAAAATCATAAAGAATTGGAAAATGCAGCTATCATTCTAATTTTCTAATTTTTTCCATACGTATAGAAACGTAATTCCAAACAAAACCACCCCTTAATGATCTGTTTGGAACTTTTTATATTTTTTTTCACAACATTTAAGAATTTCATAAAACCCAATATTTGTGTGGGAGTCTCCCTAAGGGGCTGGAGATAAAGAGCAAGCACGTTTTGAAAAAAAATTTTAAGGGGCAAAAACTAATGGGAGCCGGTCATAAATTGTATCCTTCTAAGAGCCGCTCCATGGCAGTTTTGGGACTTTTTCGTAAAAATATTTCTAGTCTGTATTAAAAATTTTGTATGGGAGCCTCCTTAAGGAATGGAGAAAGCGGGTAGGTATGTTAGAAATAAATGAAGGAGATGAAAAATAAACTGGAGTTGGCCATATATTTGACCCGTCTATTAGCATCGTATGCGCTTGCAGGGTCAAATTTAAGAATTTAAGAAATTTCCAAATTTCAGAAAAAAAAATTTTTTTAAACCTGCTTGCAAAAATACTTTATATTAGAGGGAGTACGGCGCTTTTTTTCTTTCCTGGTAAGGTGGTACGCTCTAATATACATACAACTCAATCATGAATAAAAATTCCTTAAGATTTGTTTTCCTTTTCCCATTTGTACAATTGAATAGAATTCATGCGAGAAGGGAAAAACTCCCGGGGAATTTTTATTCCGAATTGGGTGGATAAATACTGGTCACACTGTTTAAAACAAATTTGCAAATGATACGTATGGTTATGATTATTACCAAGCAAATATTAATCATACGCAAGAGATATACTTAAATACATATTTCTGTATTTAATGCAGTGTTGCCAGATGATTTTTTGAAAAATGCCTTCGCTTACTAAATAAAATCCGATTGTGCCTAGTTTTGGAATAACAACGGCCCGATGAAAAGCGCACCAAACAGTCACTGTTTGTGCGTGCATTGGTTTTTCCACAATCACTCTTGAATTATAATTCGCCCAAATGCGCCAATTCTGCTTTTTGACGAATCCACTGAGGTGAAAATGTGCCTCATCACTGAAGATGATTTTCTTCGAAAATTGATCATCCATTTCAAAATAAGCCTGAATAACTTTAACGCGTTGCTAGGTTGTGTATCTTTCCATGGTTCAAATTGCGTTAGTCTGAAATTTAGAAATGTCAAATGAAATGCAGAAAAAAACTAAACTAAAACTAACTACCCGTTATTATTATTAATATGCAATGCATCAAGTACAATATATACCGGGTAGTTGAAATAACACATTAATTAACCTGCAAGTTTTTGCAATTTTTCTGTTCGTGTACTTTTTTGAGCAAGAGCCAGTTTTGAGAGTAAAATTTTCATACTGCCCAAAATTGTCTTACTACCCGTCTCCCCTATCCATCAACTTGGTAAGAACAGCATGTCGCACATGAATTCTGCTCGTGTAGACTGTTCATGTTTCGTCCATGTGCTGCCATCGTTGCCCAAACATTCGTCTTAGCATCCATGTGCGCCATGATGTTGGCCATACAACAACAAAATTTGTGGCCAATCAGAACATGAACATCAACACGTATTCGCCACATACAAGAACGTGAACAAATTAATACCGTTGCTCTGCCGGCGTTATGGTCCTGGCATGTTCAAATCGAAAGCGCATGGAGACGTGGGGTTAACTACTGAATTTTACTGGAAAAATAAACAAACGCACCCAATATCATAAAAAGTGTACTTATTTACAAGGTGGTCTCAGAAAACAGTTGGCTGTTATTATTTTGCCTGTTGTTGTATTGTTGTGGTATTAAGGCCACCTTCCTAAGTCATTTAGAAGACGTGCCCCAATAGGCTAGCTGGAAGTGAGCTAGTCTATCAGCGCCGGGGTTGCGGGTTCGATTTCCGCCAGAGACTCTGGTTTCTTTCCTGCAGACAAGCGTAGAGCTTCGCGGGATTATCTAAAAGAATTAACAAAAAAAATATAAAAAACTTAACCAGCTTGTTGAATTAAGTTACATTTAAGTGGTAAGTGAAGAACAGAATTTTGTATTTAAAACGATTTTAAATATAAATGTAACTTAATATCGAACCTAAAAATTGGCCGGAAATCTTTAAGGTTAAATATTGATGGTTTTATTCATATAAAATGTTTTAGATTTTTAAAAGGTTAATGAAACGAAGCTTCTATGAAAATTTGTTAAATAATTTATTTTGTTTTGTTATGTATCATATAAATTCTTGCAATTTAAAATTTGTCAACAAAACTAACTCTATTGCCTTATTTCTCTTTTTCTCTGCTCTGCAATTATTTTTTGTGTTTAATTATTATTTAAATTTAAAAAAAAAATAAAAACTAAAACAGCTGGCCGCAATAATGAAATGGCGCATAGCATTGATATATCGATGATCTCACCGCCAACATCGTCTACCATATCGACCGACCAAGATCCATTTGGACAATTGCCACCGCTTTTACCGCCACTGCGTTCAACACAAGTCCTAAAACCATTAACGGGATTTCCAGGTGGGCATTTCTCATAGAAATTTCAATAATTTCTTATAAAAATCATTCATTTGTTTTTCAATTAAAAAAGCATGATTGTGAATTACTTTTTCTCTTTTTAAGTTTTAAGAATTGATAGTAGCTTGAATTTTTTTTTTTAAATAATTTCCAAATATTTTGTATTTTCAATAAATTTTTAAGTTTTTGTTTTAAAAAGATTTTTTCTTTCACTTTTACTTTTTCGAATCTCGAATTTTTAAATTTTTTTTTTTAGATTTGTACCTAATTCAATCTCGTAATTGTCATAAACATTTTATTGAATCGTATTAAAACAACATATTTTGTTTTGTTTAGATGACAATCTTAAACGTCAATACTTCGAAAGCAAAACAAAACATTGGAAATTAAATCCTTCCCCGTTAAACCCTTTAAAATTTTTTTTTTTTTTTTTTTTTTTTTTGCATTCCAAAACAACAGCATGACTCATTCCCCTTCAAACTGATTTTTGTAAAAAGCCTTACAATCACTGTTCCAGCAGTCATTTAATCAATCACTTACTCTGCTTGTCAGTAAACCTGTCAATCAGTAATTTTTATTAGTTGTCTCTCATGAGCATTTTACTTTTTCTTTCTTTTTTTTAAACAACTTTTTAAAAGTACAGCTTTTTGTAATTAAATTCCTGCAATTAAATGTTTTCTTTAAATCTTGTATGTGTTTGTTTGTAAGTGTGAAAAAAGCAGACTGTTACAGGAACAAAAAAAAACTGATTTAATACTTTTAAACGCAGCTCTGTATTTTTGAAACTGTAATTAAATGCAGCTGCTTTGTTTTGTGTTGTTTACACTTGTTTTTTATTTCTTTACATACTCTCTTCATTGTAAATGTAATTGTTGTAAATTTCATTTAAAAATTTCTCTTTTGCATTCTGTCTCTTTGTAAACTTTCGCCTGAAATCATCAATACTAAAAAAAATCGTTATTATTACAAATAAACCAAAAATTTATTAAAACTTGTTTTTTACCTCTCTCTCTATTCTCTTTTTTTCGTCATTGAATTTATCGAAAAAAAAACAAATATTTACTCTAAAATAAAACAAAATGGCTTTATAAAAAACAATATTAAATGCTAAAAATGTATATTAAATATTATTAAAATTTTCGTTGTAGAGTGAGTATAAAAATTATAAGACAAAATTTAAGTTTTCGTTTAAAAAAAAAAACATAATTTCTTGCTCTTTAGTTCTGTACTTTTCTTTGTTTTTGAAAAAAAGTTTAGTTTAAAGCTTTTGGTTGCAACATTTAAAAAAAAAAATTTTGATAATTAAAAAAATTTAAATTTGAAAATCTATAATTTAGTGTCCAATTTGAGTGAAGATTCATATGACTATGTGTTTGGTGGTCGACGCAAGACTCCGCCTTCTGCAACAGCACTTAAGTTGACCTCGCCTCCTGTACGACTGAGACCAGAAGGTAAATATTTTCAGATTTAAATATTAAATAATTTGTGCAACAAAAACTTTGAGGCTTAACCATTAAAATGCAAACTAAAAGTGTAACTTCTGGCAAACAAAAGCTTTAGTTGAGTTCGAAAAGTTGGTTACAATCCATATTTTATCTTTTTCTAATGTTTGTATTTTTTTGTGATTTAAGAATGCTCTTTTCGCCTGATCGTATACACTCCACCACCTCTAGTGGAGAATTAGGGTAGGCGAAGTCGTTTAAACCTTGTCGGTATGTCTGTCTGTCCGTTTATTAAAATCACTCTCACTTTCGAAAGACTAAAATGGAAATAAAGTATAGAATAGTGAAAAAGCTATTTATTAGCTATTGGTAAGTAAGTTTACCACGAATATTTTGTTTCTTTTTATACCCACCACTAGTGGTGAATGAGAGTATACTAAGTTTTTAATTCCGTCTAAGAACTTATAAGGAATATATATTTTTTTAAACAAAAAAAAAAATAGTACTAGGTTGGCGAGAAAAAAAGTCTATCGCCACTAATTTCAAAAAAAAAACTACGAAACAGTTGAAAATTAAAAAATGTCGTTTGTATGAATTAAAGGAAATTTCTAATAATTTGTAAGTATTTAGAATAAAATCGGAAAAAAATTCTCAAGTTACGATGAAATGTATAAGCGAAGGTTGGTTTATATTTATGTCACATATACCCCGTTGAAGTTTGGTATTGAAGTTCATCTAGGTCGGTCCATAAATGACCGAGATATGAGCAAAAACCCACGACTATTTCTAATTTTACCAATAAATCTCTTGTTGTGGTTTTTTTTTTAATTTCTTTTTTTCTGCATATCTGAAGAATGGCAAGAGCCAAAGTTTCCAAATTGGGTACAATAATCTTAGTTATCAATACACATTTTCTGTAGAGAAATGGGCGGGGAGTAGAGAATTAGGCGTGGCACTTCCCATACAAACACATTATAAATTTCGGTAAATCTATAGGTCGGAAAGAGGCAAAGTTTCCAAATAAAGTACATACATCTCGGTTATTAATACACGACATCCCACAAAATGTGGACTGGATTGGAAAAGTGGGCGTTACTCAAAACGTTTTTTCTTAATATCTAAGGAACGGTAAGAGAATTATTGTCCACATATGGTACACATAGCTAGAAGTGGGCGTGGTACCTCCCGTACAAAGACAATTTAGATTTCTGTAAGATTTCTGGCAAGTTTCCAAATAAGGTAGAAGCATTTTTATTGGAATCGATAAATTGGTCTTTGCTTTGTTGCCCGCGACTCCGGTTCAAATGGTTCATTCGTAAGGTCCAATTTTGCACCACTTTTTCGAGCATTTCGGCCTGTATTCCATGAATAACACGTGTTATGCTATTCTCTAAGGCTTCAATCGTGGTTGGCTTGTCCACATAGACCAACCCCATAAGAAATAGTCAAGAGGCGTCAAATCACATTATCTTGGCGGCCAACTCACAGGGCCATTTCGAGAGATAAACTGCTCACCAAATTCATTCTTTAATATGTCCATTGTTTCACAAGCTGTGTGGCATATGGCATGTGGCACCGTCTTATTGAAACCACATATAAACCAAGTCCAACTCAGCCAATTGGGGCAAAAAAAATCGCGTATCATGGCTCGATATCGTTCACCGTTGACGGTAACGTTTCTTCCACGGTGGTCTTTGAAGAAAAATGGACCGATGATGCCACCAGCCCATAAACCACACCAAACTGTCGTTATTTCGGTATGCATCGGTAACTCTTGTACGGCATGGGCTGTTCTTCACCCCAGATGCGCCAGTTTTGCTTGTTTACGTATCCATTTAGCCAGAAATGAGCCTCATCGCTGAACACAATTTTTCGAAAAACAATGGATTTCCATCGAGCTGAATTTTGATAATAAATTTCAACGATTTGCAGTCGTTGCTCGTTTGTGAGTTTCTCCATGATGAAATGGCAGAGTATCCTGAACACTTTTCACTTTCACAGAAGTAGTTTGGACACAATTACCAACCAGTGCTGCCAGCCCGAAAAATTTAATTCATAAAAAATCACCCTTTATAAACAAAAGGCAAAATATTAAGATTGAAGCGATATTTTGAAATTATTTTTAGGTTAAAAAAATGTTGCGTTACTAGCGGGGTTTGTAGGACGATTGGGCAGGAAGTCTTCAAGAAAAGTTGGCAACAATGTTCAACACTCAATCTGATCTATTCCAACATGTAAATAAAGCACTTTTTATCTTTCAACTCATATGTGAGCAAAAAAATTTTTTACTAAAGGTAACTGTACAAGACAAGTGTTTTACATCTGTGCCATATTTCCCATTGCAAAACACATGCACACATGTTCTTCTGACATACCATCGGACAATAGCAGTTTTACTATGGAAAATATGTTGTCAGAAATCTATACCGAGAGGAAACCGGCAGAGGCGTTCATTAGCCTGCTGCAGTTAATATTTTACATACCGATATATCGCATACCTAGTTCAAAAGTGATTTAACTCCAAAAAGTTAATTTTTCAGAAATCGAAAAAATCAGTTTTTGCTTAAACAATAGAAAAAAGGCATCTTTGGAACATTAAGTAGTAAATCTATACAGATTTTGATCTAAAACAGTTTTTTTTTTTTAAATATTTATACACAAGATAATGAACAATTTTTGGTTACCGAAGTTACAAGTTAACGAATTTTTTTAAGTTATGTCACTTTAGATAAACTAATTTCAAGCTTTAACACTTTTACCAAATTTTTAACTGGCATAAGTCTAGTAAATATTAACTCCAACATAAATTTATTTTATCAAAAGTGCCACGATTCGAATTAAGACTATTTAGCACTTATCAGTGGGGATTTACTAACATTTTATTTTCTGACACAACTAAAAATAAATCACTTTTATGAATTGCAACTTTTAACCAATTGAAACATAAAGGAAGCCATTACTTTATTTAGCAACGGGTTACAACAGAAAAATACACTAATATATTGATGCACAATACGGCATAGTTTAAGCATATATACCCGAAAATTTAAAATTTTGAGTTGAGTCAGTTTTAAACTAAGTGTGCGATATGTATGTTCATTTAACCATTTAAAACAGCAGTTTTGACAGACATGCACAATTAGATGTGAATTGAAAAGTTGACAAGTCAGATGTAAAATACATGCAGTGTATATTGAACTTAAGCGATGTTTATTTTACTCAACTTTGAATTCGGTGCAATTAAAGCGTATAATTAAATCAAGTGAAAAAGTTATTTTTCTTCCACTTCTAAATTTTTCATTAGCCAAAAACAAACTTTTGCTTTTATTTTTGATTCATTTAATGTAACCAATCGCTGTCAAACCAACTCAAAAAGCGAAAAGTTAGACTGCAGTTTTTTAAAACCCTGATCTAGAATATATTTCATGAAGTCCTGAATGCTAAAATAATAAAAAAAGAACTTAATTTTTATAAAATCAAACTTTGAGATGCCATAGTACGGAAGTTAAAACCAACTTTTCGAATTCTGTACGGTTGTTTTTAGTTTTAAGTAAGAAAGACACATTACTTGGACGCCACACGATCAAGTTTTTCCTTTCAATTTGCAATACACCCTCACTGATTTACTAACACACTCACAGCTTTTGAATTGTCCACGAGATTGCTTTCAATTTAAGCTTTCCATTTGTTTGGCAATTTTACGTTCAATTTAACAGCTGATCGCAAATTGAGTTGTTTTTACGTCGGGGCATTTTTAAAATGAAACTGATTATCAAATTGAGTGCAGCCTTTGCCAAGCTGTCAATTCAAACAAGTTTTGACAAGCAATTTGTATAAACAACTTGAAAGTGATTTATTGAACGTGTGGCTGCAGGGTTAACTGCCAGTTTTTGATGACGAGTACAAAACTGACCCGTTTAGTTACATTTAAAACAAATTTTAAAAATTGGTTTTTGTCTTAAATGTGAGTTAAACTAGTGAGTTTTGCGCTCTTTATCAAAAACAAAAAAAAACATTCTATATACGACAATCCATAATTCGTGCACTAAACGTCGATTTTAATTGTCTCTTAAAAATAAAACTCTTTAAAACAGAAATAAAATTAAAAAATCTTTTTATTTTCTATTCCTCTAATTACTAACAACAACAATAACAATTACTAACCAAAAAAAACCGATCTCTTCATTACCATGCTCTTTATTTCTCTCAGACGCTTATAATACACGCAATATTAGTAGTGGTTTTGGTTCAAATACAAATAACGGAAATACTGGTGGTGGTCGTTTTTATCGTCACTCCTTCAGTTACGTACCCAAACGTACACGTCACACACAAAACGAACGTGAAAGAAATGCAAATTATGAATCAAGATTAAGATGTCATGGCGAAGATGAAGCAACCCTGCGGCAATTGTTACTTGAGTATGTATCTTTCTATACAATAATTTAATCTTTCTTTTCATCTTACTGTCTATCTACTTGTATTTGTTTTATCACTTAAACTTTTTATTATTAATCCTTATGATTTTTTATTTATATATAAAAATAATATTTCTACATACTTATTATTTACAATACAGTCTTGATTATAATAACAATAAAGAAAGGAAATTATTTAAATTAAAAAAAAAAAAATACATACAAAACACTTTAGTACATTACCAACACTTTTGCATTAATAAAAAAACAAAGATACAAATACCTAATACATATGTACATAGTTAGAAATACATAATTGCATATGAAAGTAGTTGCATATTGTGTTGTATTGTTTTAAGTTATTCTAATTTTAGTTTTCAATTGAATTGCAGTAGAATTTTAATGATATATTCAATACTTTAAGATTTCGAAGAGGTCCTTCGGATTGAACTTCCTTTAGCCGCGTCAAAACTCAAAAGCATGTACTGAAATTTTCATAACCAATAAATATGTAAAACCCGAAAAAGAGTGCTGTATATTTTTTCCCCGTTTTGTAGCCTTTTTAGAAATATAATTACCGGTGTTCTACGGTCGTGCTTAATTCCCAATTTTTATTCTTGATAAAAACACTGCAATTTATAGTTGGACCATAAGCTGGGAATTAAGCACGACAAACAAAATCTAATTAATTAAAAATTTGTATGCCCAAAAATTATTTTGATAATACAAGTGCACGGCTTAAAAAACTGAACTGCCAACTCGCCTTGTTTTGATTTTCTTGCGAAAGCAGTAAAGTAATTTGTTTTTGTGTTTATTTTGTTTTTTCTTAACTTATTTACAACTATAATTAATGATTGGTGAATTCCAAGCAAATTTAGTGGGGAATATAAGAAACGATAAACTGACTGTTTATTATTGGTATTTTGTTTAAGCTTTGATATCGTTGCAATTAAGACTTTTTGAGTGTTTGCAATTCTCAATCACTCTGCAGTATTATTTGCTAGTAAATTTGGCTGTTCTAAAATTTTTGGGAGAATGTTTCATGATTATCTGGCCTAAGCAACCAGTGAATGCGCATAGAAACTAGCTTATCCTTTAAGCAGACCATACACTATTCAATTCAATTGTCAACTGAGTCGGTTGTTGTCCAAATCAAAGCGTGTATGGCCTTGTCAGTTGATTAGTTTGACGGTTGTCGAGTTGGTTGAAGAAAAATCAAAAGATTTTGATTTTTTCAAGTTGACTACTAAGTCTTTCAATTCGATTGTACTGTGTGTGCTCAAGTCTCTTGATCAGCTGTCAAAATTAATTTTTGTAGTTAAGTATTTTAAAAATTGTCTTTTATTTCATTAAATTTTAAAATAAATTTAAAATCTTTCAATTCAGTTGATGAAGTCTTTCAACTCAGTTGACAACTGAATTGAACCGTGTATGGGGCGCATTAGATTTATTTTTATCTCAAGAACGGTATTTATATAACAAATCCGAATCTTAGCGCGGTGACCGAACGGTATATAAGATTCGGCATATCTGAATATAGCACTCTTACTTGTTTTAATCAGCATTTATTGTCTCAGAAGCAAGACGATAAACCAAAACTTCTAAGTTATTTCTGCATATTTTGAAAGAAAAAACATATGTTAGCCCTAATACACGATCATTAAAATTCTGCTGTGTTTAATCCGTTATCTATTATAATTAACTTTTTATACTTTATATTTGTAGAATCTCATGCAAGTAAATTTCGACAGATTGTAGTAAATAAAATTTTTATCAAAAAATGTTAAATTGCTAGTTTATAGACTTTCTAGTTAGAGGTCAACATTTAGAAACCTTAAAAGCTTTAGTCGGTGGAAAAATATTTTTTGAAGCAATATTTATATTTTTTTTTTTTAACAATGTTTTAAAATTTGGGATCTCTTAAACTTTTGAAGTCGTAAACAGTATTACCCCGGGGTTACTTTATGAAAGTACAAACAAAACATTAATTTAAAATTTTTAAACGTGTTTTATTTAATTACAAAATTTTATACAAAATTTAATTAACAGTATCAACAATTAGTTGCTACGTTTGTTCTACAAAAAAAAAAAAAAAAAAAAAAAAAAAAAAAAAAACGTTTTTTCAAGCTGTATTAATAAACATTTTGGGGGCCTCTAAAAAAGCAAAATTTCTTAAGAGGTCCGTAATTCAAAAATTATCGAGACATTTAGGGTTTGGACTTTTTTCCAATTACTGTACCTTAAGTGTTTTGGGTCTGCAAAAAAAAATTCAATTTACAAAATGGAAATTTTATTTTTAAAACAATCGTCTGTTGAAATATGCTTCATAGCGTAGCAATAAACAATTAAGCAATAGCAAAACTATATTTACAATACAGCAACATTAACACTTGACTACAACACATTTAAATTGGTTTTTAATTATTATGCAGATAATCAGACTGATTTTTACACATTTATATAAATGAAATGATTAACTTTTTTTTGTTGGAATTAAAAAAATATAAAATTAACCCAGCAAACATTTTCATCTACATATGTAGCTTGGAAGAAAAATCACGCATGTTATTAAATATTTCAAACTCCAATTTTAGTACACTGCACTGTGAAATGAATTCATAAATTTTTACGCAAAAGCCTTAAGAAGTGATCCTAGATTTATGATTTATGAAAAAATATGGAACTTAACAAAAATCGGCCACGTCTACAATTCAAACAATCTATACCGATTTTTTCGGTATGCATTAAGGGTCAAACTTAGTACTTACACTTTCTAAAAGCATGGCCACGTAACCCAAGTGTTGTTATTCTTACTTTTGTTACCTATAAAATGATAAAATAAACATTTGCTTGCCATAGAAATCATATGATTTTGTTGTTAAAAACCACTATGCATTTAACGCTCCAATTGTTAATAACTTGTAATTAACACATCAGCAGCAAAATCCGTAGGATAACACATATGATATCTGTCAAAATAAAAAGACAATTCGTTTATAAGCGAATACGTAAAAGCAATTTTAGTGAAGCTACTTTAGAGATTTTAAGAAGAATGGATGCAAAGTAATTTCAAAGGTAAAAACACCGTTCAAGCCCAAGCTTGCCTTAATTAGTATTATTAGGATTCTGCTCAATCGAGATAAATGAAAAGACCCTCCGATATGAACTTTGAAAGTGCTAATATAAAGGATGGTAAAGTATCATAAAGTCCATGGACACTATGACACTGGACGTTATGACATGTCACCTTTCCAATTACTCTGAGACAAAATTGAGGTTCAATGACGTTAGTTCACGAAGTGGGGCACGAAGTGCACAAAATGCATTTTGATTTGAACGCCCATTTTCGTAAAAGGCTTCAACAATCTTAGCGCGCTGCTAAGATTGTAGCAGTCTATCAGTGAGGGTGTTTCGGGTTCGATTACCGCCAATGACTCTGGTCTTCTGCGGACCAGCGTTAGACATCGCGGGATTAGAATTAGAAAAAAAAAATAAACAAGTAAGAAAGTATAGTCGGTCAAGCCCTACCTGCCCTTGCGGTCCTATTTTTGAAAAACTGTATAGCTTATGTGTCGATATAGATATGGATCTATCTATGTTTTAAATTTCATTAAAATCGGTTTGATAGTTTCTGAGAGGAAGAAATTTCCCCCTATCTTCCCTCGTGGTCCTACGATTCGGCTTGGTCCTTGTGCCAAAAAGAACCTATGTCCCAAATTTTATCAAATTATCTCCAATATTGCGACCTGTACTTTGCGCACAAGGTTACATGGACAGCCAGCCTGCCAGCCAGCCGGACGGACATCGCTAGTCCAAGGAAATATCAAATTAAGCAAAAAACTTGACGTTAAGGTGTGATTCACAATTAACACCGTAAATTATGATTGGCCCACCATTAAGTTATTTGCATTGGTTCAATCGGACATCAGTTGGAATTTAGTGCGCAGTGTTAAGACGACTTCGTTCATAAAATGTTTGCTGGGTTTTTATTTTCTTTTTAGTTAAAAATAATTAACATACTTTAAGGCTTATATAAAAACCATAAAAATAATAAGAATTTCTGTTACTTTTTTCTTTTTCTGGATGTTTTCTTCACTACCCCCTACAAATCACAATCACCCCAACAACATATTAAAATATACAACTATATTTAAAATATAAAAATATATTTATTTATTCACAAATATATTAACAATATTATTGCGCAGATGTTAACTTAAAACAACGTTGAAGTATTTGAAAAAAACAAAAATAAAATATAAGAAAAACACTAAAACGAATCTTTAAAGTCAATTAGTTATACAAGTATTTAAACAAAAATAAGTTTCCTGCAGCAAAAAATTAATACTCATTTTCTAAAATATTAAAAGAAAGAAGAAAAACCGCACAACTGAATTGTCGCTATTCAAAACATTTAAAAACGGCATTTAAACGACATTCACCAAAAATACTGCAAAAAGATAAAAAAAACTACCAAATATATTAAAATAAAAAAAGTAATAGTATAAAATTATTTAAATAATTATTATAAACAAACAGAAAAAAAACAACTCATCTTTTATACACCTTTTTTTAAAGAAAAAAACCAGAGTTTTAAATTTTCCACAATTAAAACTACAACACGAAAGGAAAATCTAAAAAAAGGATAATTTTCCTTTAAATTTATCAACGAATTCCATTTTTTTTTTTTATTAAAAAAGAAAATTTATCAACAGCCAAATATTAAGAAATAATATAACAACATCATGATGATGGAAACAATGCCTCCCAGGTATAAATTAAAATAAATTATTTAGTCATATTAAAAAGTCATTTAACATTTCATGAACTATTTTTTTTTTTCAATCAAATTCTTAATTATATTTATTTATTTTTTATTTTTAATTTAAGTCACTTTTTTTATTTTTTAAGAAAACGAAGTCGCAAGATCACGTTTAACATTTTATATGTAAAAAGGTCGTAGGTATATTAACTATTTATTAAGCATACTTTTCGGATTAAACGAAAAAAATTAAAGCATACATTACAGACCCCATTCATGATATTTGTATATACACCACAATGGTTGAGAGGGCATTATTTACTTGTCTTGACCTTAAAATATTGCCCCTAGACCCGCCTCTTAGTACACCGATCGACTCAGAATCGATCTAACAATGTCTGTCCGTCCGGCTGTCTGTCTGTCCATGTTAACTTTGTGCACAAAGTACCAGGTCGCAAGGTTGGGGATAATTTGACAAGCCAATTGCCAAACCCAGCCTTTACCAAATAATGACAATCGGGCTATAATTTTATATCCCCCCAAGCTTTTTAACGGAATAGAACAAAACCGAAAAAAAATATATTGCCTTTTACTGTTGCTTTTTAAGCAACACGTACTTTTTCAAGTACGGAATAGAACAAAACCGAAAAAAAATATATTGCCTTTTACTGTTGCTTTTTAAGCAACACGTACTTTTTGATAATCCCGATATTTTATTAGGCGTGCTTGAATAAGGGGAATCAATATCAGGGGTGGTTTTATTTTTAAAATAGGAATTTTGCTAACCCCCCCGTTGGTTTTAAAAAATTGTATAAGTATACAAATTTCTAAACTCATGAAGAAGGGCTTTATTAAATAACCTTCCAACTTAAATCCTAAAAGTATGCTAAATAAATACTTTTTTTATTTCTAATATAGAAATAATTTTTATAAAACTGTGATAACCCTCACTTTTTTATGTTGCTTTGTTGTAAATGCCAAAATAAACATAGTTCCAATACAAAAATGTGTAAATAAACTTTTGTAAATTATTTTTTATATTTTCTTTTCATTAGTATTATAATTTAGTCATTCCTTCGATCACCTCTTTTATTTATTAAGCAACACTTAAATATCTATCTAACATGTCTACAAATATATATCATTTCATCAACATACAAATATATACTTTTATTTCTTTTTTCTTCTTTTCATTGTGAATTTCTTTCTGTGTAAACTTTTCACTTTGAATTTTATTAACGCAACTAAAATAAACACCATCACGTTTCAATCAACACTTTTCATCTAAAATTTAATTATCATCTCTCATACTACAAATTAACAATTATCGAAATTAATTTCAAAGTGGCGGAATGGTGTTATCGCCACTAAATAAGTATTTTTTACATTTTGCTTAATTTACTTTATTTAAACAAAAGAAAATTCATTTTGCTTTAATAATAATATAAGCTTACAAAATAAAAATTTAATATGTTTTTTTTAATAATATACATGCACTTTTTTAGAATAATCAATTAAATTTATAAAAACGGTATATTCTATGATTTTCTCAAATCTCTAAAGTCTCTTATACACTTACAAAATAATAGAAAAGCAAAATAAAGAGGAAAAGGAGTAAGCGAACCTTCTAGTACGTTTTTCGAAAATCTGTTTTTACATACAAAAATTTTTTTCAAAAAAATAAGAAATCCTTAAGAAGCGTACATTTATCCCTAACATACTTAGGCTCGTTTTCACAACTAATCGATAGCTAAAAGTAGACTTTAATTGGCGTTTTAAAAAGTGTTCCATTATTAAAACTTTACTTTAACCTATAGTGAGCTATAAAGTAGATTAAGGTTCATCCTATCTGGTAGGTTTAACCCTTTCGGTACGGGAGACGATTAGTTAGTTTCAAGCTTTTACAACGGGCTATTTTTACAAAGACATGCATATTGAACTAATATTTATCTTTTTTTTGTGTGCTCCTACCCAGGGAAGGGACTTGGGGTGGGACATATCTGTCCCATCAGGAGTTCAGCATGGGACATTTAAGTCCCATTAGTCGTAAACATATGTAAAAATTAAAATAAAAAGTAAAATAAAAAGTTAAAATAAAAAGTATATAAGTATATGTAAAAATGTTATACAAAATCAAGAAATTGGTTTCTTTTTACGATGTAAATTCACATATATGATCCACGAATTTACAGCTGACATCACCAATCTATTAAAACTTTATTCCACCATTTCTGTGATTTACGGTATAGTTCATACATTTTGGATAACTGATCAAAAAACTCCTCCAAACAACACGTGTTTTGATAATAAGCCAGACTTGTTTTAATATTTGTATAAACATCGCTACGACGTGAGTTAACATGATCGTTGCATTTCTCGCGCAACAGAGCCGTTGTTTCGTTGGCTGTGTGGCAAGTGGCACAATCCGGTTGGATCGTATCCTCAATTTCTGGCCACAAGAAGTCTGTTATCATCTCGCGATAGTGAACACGATTCAATTTAGCTGCTTGGCTGACCTCAGTTTCAAAGAAATGTGGCCCGATGGCGCCGCCAGCACATAAACCGCACCAAACAGTCACTTTTTGTAAATGCATCGGCTTTTCAACAATCACCCGTTGATTCTCATTTGCCCAAAATGCGGCAATTATGCTTGTTCACGAATCCACTTAGGTGAAAGTGAAATGCATTTTGATTTTAACGCCCATTTTCGTAAAAGTTTTTAACGATGTTAGCGCCCTGCTCAATTATGTACCTCTTCATGGCTGAATTTGTCAAACACTGAAACAAATAAATTTCAAATTAAGTTGGGCAAAAATCTGGACGTTAAGGTGTGTCTCACAATTAATGGTATGAGCTCTATCGTGTCAAAATCCTTATTCCTAGAGCATATTTTTAGGGGCGCTAAATGAAGTAATAGATGATTTCGCTGATTTTTAAAAGTAAACAAATCTCATATTAATTTATCAACTTAGTTTGTTTTTTACCCGGAGACCTCTTGATATCAGGAAAATATATGCGCCAAACGCATGTGATATAAGAGCTTTTATGCCAAAATCAGTATTTTGCAAATAAATATGTAGTTATTTGTCTATAACTCGCTGATTTACATACATTATACTAGGTTTATTTAAAGTGAAAGGTAAATCATACTTTTCACATATTCTCACATCCTTAAGTTGCACAAGAGTCGTCGACCTTATCGCTTATTTGACTATAAACCTAATTCGCTTACATCGTTACCTAAAACGCAAAAGGCCCTAAATAACAAAAAATTAAAAATCGACATTTCGATCAAGACTGGTGTATTGCATCAACACAAATGTTCAAGAAAAATTTTGGAATCTCTCCTCCAAAATTAGCGATTTTATTAATGAAAAACAAATTATTATACGATAAACACTGAAAGACCTAACTTACAGTTTGCATGATATGCCACATAATCAATTGTCAAAACAACTAGTAGGTGTGACAAGAAAAATAAGTTATAAACAGTAAAAGGAAATTATTAATTAACCATTTTAAATAGTTGTTTGCTTCTCTTGTTAAATTTTTTAAAATATGGCCTTTTGCGTTTTAGGTAACGGTATGTCACTATGAGTTATATAATCGAATTATCAATTATTAACTTATGTGAATAAAGAAACTAAAATTTGTTTATTTATTACATAGCGTCTTCAACTGACAATTTTTTGTCAAACCAAACGTCAAACTTCATATTAAAAAAAAGCTGACAAAAATTTTCGAGTTTTTTTTATATAGACTTTGACGTTTGGTATGACAAAAAATTGTCAGTTGAAGACGCTATGTTAGGCCGACAGCAGGCTTATGTTTTTGTAAAAGAGTTGCATACTGTATCAAAAAACATTTAAAATAACAATTTATTTCATCCCTGTAGTGCGATTCACAAACTTTTAACGAACCGATAATCGTTATATTTGTTGACATACGATAGTATGTTTCTGTAATTTATTTTTAACGATAGTATACAGCTGTATTTTTTTATTCATTTAATTTAATATCATGTGACATGACATTTCTGTCTACAAAATGTCAAAATACGCGAATTCAAATGCATACCTGTTTTAAGCACAAAATTATTAATTTAGTGAACAATAGTCACATTTTTCACGTTGGTGTTAAGAAAATGACAAAAAACTTGATTTCGGTAATTTCTTTCTACCATTTTCTTAACTCCAACGTTAAAAATGTGACTATTCGGTCATTCATTTCTTGTAGGGACGTTACTGAATAGCAAATTCGATAAATGTTTGTTGTATTTATTATAACCAGGAACAGAAAATAACTGTTATTTTTAAAAATTTACATCAAAAAAGCACACATAAAAAATGATCGTTGAAAATTTTGGTTCTTATCATTATGATACATATGTAGGTTATGTACATGCAAATTTTTGTATGACTTTTAAATTTGTGCCTTTTTTGATAAAAGTCAAGAAATAACTTTAAATTTTGACTTTTATTTTTTAAGGCAAAAATTAAAAGTTATTTCTGGGTTTTATTATTTTACTCAAAAAATAAAAGTTATTTTTCAACTTTTAATATTTTAAGGCAAAAAAAAAGTCATGAATTAAATATTGCAAAGTAATACGCTAGTTTTATTGCTTTCAATGCTATAAATGATAAAACATCCGTTATCACAATTGCAAAACATAATTCTCTTATTTTGTTATTAATAATTATTGTTGTTATAACTGCATCACTGTAAATTCTTTCAGTATATTTCTTTCAATGTGAGTTTAATATAGAATTGTTGAACTGATAACAAATGATAACGTTCAATCGCGAATTGGAAATCATAGGAGATAGTATTATTTTTTTATTTTCAATGGGTAATGGGATAAATTGGAGGCAATAAAACTAGCGTATTACTATGCAATACTTAATTCAAGACTTTTATTTTTGGCTTAAAAAATTAAAAGTTAAAAAATAACTTTTGAGTAAAATAATAAAAGTCAAAAATAACTTTTAAGTTTTGCCCTTAAAAATAAAAGTTAAAAAATGATTTTTTTTTCTTGACTTTTTTGATAAAAGTTATAACAGTTACGGTCCCTGATTATAACGATACGATTATAAAAGTTAGTGAACCGCACTACTGATACCAAAGACAAAAACCATTTTTTTTTTCGAGTGAAGAGTTGATGACAAAAATTCAGCGATACTATTCTAAGTTCTTTTATATGGTCTGTGGCCTCAAAAACTAAAAAGGAGTTAGTGCATTCTCGTTAAGTAATTATGGCGCTAATAACACTGTTCTAGAAATTGACACTTTTTTTAGACAAGCTAGGCACATGGCGTTTTAGCATAATTCAGATACGCTGAATCCAGTGGTGCCCACCGTTTAGCTATACCCGCTATATCCATTCTTTAAGGGGGCTCCCATACAAAATGTTCAATGCAGACTAGAAATATATTGAAGAAAAAGTCCCATAAAGTGGGATAAAATGTATGACCGACCGAGGGAGCCCCCTTAAAGAATGGATATAGCGGGTAGGTATATGTTAGAAATAAATGATTGAGATGAAAAAAAGGTGGGGTTGATCATACATTTGACCCATCTTTATTTCGGAATTTCGGTTTTTTTTCAGTAATTTCAATAAACTGAACCGTTTTTGAGTTACGCGAATATATGTTGTGCAACCTCCTCCATTTACGAAATAATGGTACAGTAGTTCCCGCTTAAATGCACCCCGCTTAAATGATTTCCCCTCTTAAATGCTTAAATGTTCACATAATCACACGAACAAAATCCCGCTTAAATGACCTCGCTTAAATGCGTTCCCCGTTTTAATGATTCATTATTTTTGTCCAAAATTACATCAATTTGAACAAAATAAATCGCTTAAATGCGTAACCAAAAAACTTGGGTTTTTTTTTAAATATCCGGCAATCTATATCTATATATATAAAAATAAGTCCATATATGTACGTCGCCGAACTAATCATAAACGCGTCGTGCGATTTCAACCAAACTTATGCACTACGTAGGCAGTGGCCCATGTATGGTTTATATGAAGTTTGGTTGAAATCCGATAACGCATGTGTGTTTCTTTTCTTATTTTGTTTTGCCGTGCGAAACAGGCAACGGGCCCGCTAGTGCATTTATAAAATTAGTAAAAGTATTTTTGTACTTACATATATGTATGGCAACACAAATATTTTAAACGGCAGTTGAAGTAAAAAAGTAAATTTCTCTTGAATTTCGAAAATCATAGAGAATAATATTAGAGAGTTATCAGAATCTTCCGATGATGAAGAGGAGGAAATATTGAAGAATGATTCCCCGTTTAAATGCGTAGAAAACTGAAAATTTTTCGATGCGCACTTAAGCGGGAACTACTGTATATCTCGAAAACAAGATCTAATCCGAATTATGCTAAAAGCGATGTGCCCGGCTTGTCTACTAGTGTAATTTTCTTTACTTTTGCCTTTGGTAGCCGCTGATAAATGGCATATATGGCAAATATGCCTGTATCGTTAAATGAACTATGACGTAAATTTTTTCCTGAAATTAACTTAAAGCGGCAGAAAATACAGATAAAATCGACTATATCACTGAGTACTGTAATAAAATTGATAGATATAAAGAAGACTTAAAGAATTAAAGGCGTATGGGTAAATATGAGAGATTTCTATGTACAAATTAGTCGTGGTCTTTGTGCTCATATTTTATCAATTTGCCTGAACCACAAGTGTCATAAATATAAAATACCCTCGTCGCCACTATATCTGAAGTCTTCGAAACCCCTATTTCAACACAAAGACATCGGTTAATCATATATGTATTTATATACTTAATAGGGTCTAAGAACTATATTCCCATTTGGGCTAAGGTATATAATCTGCGTTTAAGTTTTCAAATTATAATAATTTTTATTTTTTTTTTCACAATTAAAGCATGTAATAGCACGATATTAATTATATGCAAAGTATTTAAAAAAACCAAAGAAAAACGTGAAAGTTACAAAAAGATATTTATTTAAATTGTTTCGCTTTGTAGCAAATTAAAAGCTTTTAATGACAATTAAAGTAAATGGCAGTAAATAAAAAGGACGAACGAAAAACGCAAAAAATTCAACAAGCATATAATTAGAAATTCAAACCTTTTTAATGCAAATGTTTACTAACATATTTCTATTTTTTTATTATTTTTTTTTTTTTTGCAATGAATAAAAAACATAAACAAAAGCACCTCGTAATATATTACAAAATTAAATTAATGTAAACTTTGAAAAAAAATCTCAGCTGCAGTACACGCCTTCTCTCAGTGAACTTGCCTTACACTTTTATTTGAATTTTATGTTAAATTCATTTGCTTTTTGTTGAAACATTCACGGCAAACTTAACTCTATGTATACATACATATGTATGTATGTACTCTAGTAACAGACCTCAAATACATATTTACAATATACATACATTCATATGAATGTTTAATATTATTTAAATTTATATACATACATTTAAATAACCTTTTTATACAAAATTTCAATACCATATCAATGCAATATCAAATACATATCATTATAAAATTGTTTACAATTGTTTAGAAACCTGTAGGAAATTTCAACGGTAAGAATGTACTGATTCACTATTGACCTTGACGCCAGTACTAATAACGAACTGTAGACCAGGCAATTCGTTTTGCTATAGACATTAAGTAGGTTCTTGTCATTGAAAATACATTACTGACCTGAGAACAAGTGACTACCCTAGAGGGAAGCGAACTGACACCAAAGTAGTCCCGTGATAGGTCTTTGGTGGTAGGGACCGGTTCTAGTTCTAACACTTTATATGAATAAGACCTATCACTTTTACATGGGGTTGTCATTGGAGGGGGTCAATTGACACCATTTGACCAGTCACAGATCTATTCTCAATGAACGTGCTTAGTGTCAGTTACTAAAATGTAGTATTATTTCAATACAATGTAGTATTATTTCAATTAAAAAAAAGTCCTAGAATCATATTCAAGAATCAAATTTTAGAAAGTACCAAAAAAGTGTCACAGCACCGGTGAAGACTGTACTTTAATTCATTACTTTTTCTACCTTTTTGTTCTTCATAAACCAGTTAAGGGATTGGTTCTTCATTCACTGGTCATGAGTCCTTTCTTTTTGTACTTGTTCTGTTTTCAAAAATCCCAGGACCAGTCTGTTGGACCAATTGACACAAATTTCCCGCAGGGTTGGTACTTTATGTAGGACCATATGGAACCAGAAATTTACTAGTGTGTTTTAATACTCTTAGTATGCATTCTTGTAACTTTTTACTAGATTTTCGCACTAATAATAAAAGTGGTGAAGGCAATTAGTCAAGTCGAAATACGTACAAATCTATAATTATATTATAAAGAGGTAATTGAACCGCCGCACAGTGGCTGAAAATCGTTTTTCATCGGCCAAAAATCTGTAACTTTTGAACCGATAGAGATAATTTTGCAATTTTGCAGGAGAGAAGATTTCTTGAACTTTTTTACAGTTTTAATTTTGTTAAAATCGGTTCAGTAGTTGTTGAGAAATTTAAGGTCAAAGTTGAACTTTTGATGTTTTTTAGCATTTAGTATGAAAATTCTAATGATTGAGATTGAGAATTATGGTATTTTTTATTCAAAAGGTGGGATGTTTTTCAGCCCACTGTTTTAAGAACTTTTTAATCTACATAACTGCCAAATTTCATTAATATAACTTTGTTCGTGTCAGATTTATAGAATGTCAAACCTTAAAATTATTATTTTTTACTCATATTGAAAGCCCTTTTATTCATTTACACTATAAAAATAATAATTTTAATGTTTGATATTCTATAAATCTAACATGAATAAAGGTATCATAATGAATTTTGGCAGGTATGTAGATTAAAAAGTTCTTAAAACAGTGAACTGAAAAACATCCCCATTTGTGATTTGGAAAAACCCAAATTCTCAATCCCGGAAAACGGCTTTAACTTTTTTTTTTTTTTTTTTTGTTAAAAAAAGGCAATACAATTTACCACTCGATATTGATCAGAATTTTCTAGAAAATAATGGACATACTAGAAAACATTACTGTTCTAATTGTTAAAAAATCGGTGTGTTGAATTATAAGAATTTTTTACTCAAATTAATTTTTTTTTTTGTTTGAAAAATTTGATTTGGAATAGGGCATATGGGAGTAAAAATGTCAAACTGACTAAAAATCGCTTCTACAAGCATACTCATAATGTTTTCTTTCGGAAAATATAAACATTTTTATATATTTCTGGAGAAAATATTTTTTTATCAGCGAAAGAACAAATGAGTATTCGTATTAACTTTATATGCATATATGTATGTACATTCGCCTCGTATATACACTATGCCTTTAAAAAAATGCATTTTGTGAATAGGTTTCTACATTATCAACTCTACAACAGGTTCAACTAGAATACTTTTTATATAAAAAAAATAAATAAGTGTAAATTTTTAAATGTTTATTTTCTTTTTTATTTAAATAACAATAAGGACAAAAAATATATTTTTTGCTTAAATAACAATAAAAGTAATTTATATCTACTATTCATTCGGTTGGAAAATTGCCTCCAAATATTGCAAAACTGTTGTAAAATCAAGGTTTACTCCATCCAACTTGTTTGAAGCGCTTTTTAAGTTTTTGACGAAATCGGTTATTTTATTTTGCAGTTCCGATCGTATTTCAGTGCTGCAGGAATATAAATTGAGTTTTCCTTCAATGTAACTTAAAACATCTTCCTCCTTTTTAATTTTAAAATACTCTTCGGATACTTCTTTATAGCTGAAGCTCTCCATTTTTATAGATATTTAAAAATTAGGTTGTTATTCATTAGATATATTTTAACAACTGAGATTTTATTCGAATACCACTGGCTTTTATACATAGCTTGCGTTATACTGTGTTCCAAGGTAGCATAATAAGGTAGAATAAAAAACTAAAATGGGCTAAAGTAGGATACGCTTAAAATCCCACAGGTATTGGTAATTATATAATAAAAAATACCTAGCACAACTTGGCTTGGTGCACTTATATTTCAGTCATATGAATAGGTAAAATAAAAAGAGCAAAAGAAATGTTGCGAATAATTTTACACAAACTAAAAAAGTGTTCTATAGGCTGGTCCAAACAGGTACAAAAGTGCATTTGGGTTTAAAGTGGATATTTTCACCTTCCTACAGCTAGTAAAATTATATTCTTCTGAACTTCAATTTGACTAAAATATAGAACCTGAAAAAATAATTAATAACACAGCAGGTATAATCGGTACAGTAATACAACATAACATTGTTTAAAGACTGCTTTACTACCAATATAAAAAATGTTGAACCCACTATTGATAACAGTTTGACATAAAACATAATCAACCCGATTAAAAAACTAGGAAAATCGTTATAAAATCAAGCCAAAAATCCGTTTTATCCGAATATCTCCAAAGGCAAAGGAGATAACCTAAACATTTAAGCATATTTTTTGTAACTCAGCTTAAATTTAATTTTTTTTTTGCAATCCATAAATATATTTTTAGTGAATTTTTTAAGTTTGAATTTCCGAGGTTACCAATTTTAGAGGTCCGCAAGTCACTCTCCCGACCCTCCATGAACCCGTGTTCTTTCAATTTAACTCAAAAGCTACCCGGCCATGACAGTTTAAAATTTCATTCAAATATGTTCAGCCGTTCATAAGAAGCAAAATATTTTTTCAAAACAAAACGTTCGTAAACCATTGTGTTAAAGTAATTTCAGTCATATGAGCAGCTTAAATAAAAGCAGAAAAAAAAAGTTACGAGGAATTTCATTAAAATGAAAAAAGTGTTTAACAGACAGTACCCAATAGTTGCACAAGTATATATGGGGTTAAAGAGGACACTATCAGCTTTCTGATGGTACTAAAATCTCTTTAACCCCTTTTGACGCTAACAAGTTCTATTCCTCTAAAATTCAAATTTAACTAAAATATAGAACCTGGGGAAACATTTAATAACACAACAGGTATAAATGACACTGTGATCTAATGAACCATTTCTTAAAGACTACTATCCCACTAATATAACAAAAAAAATTCGAGCAATTATTGATAACGGTTAAAATTTACAAAAATTAATTTTTTTCTAAAACAAAATAAAATATTTGTTTCCAACAGCATGCCACAGCCACAATTACCAATATTTTAATCTAGTTTTTTGGATACCTTAGTTCTAATATGTTTGCTATCGAATGGCATTAACATTTTTGAAAACGACGATGACAAAAAATTGGACTTTTGACCGATGAAATTCAATTTTCAGCCACAGTGCGCCTGTTCAATTTTAAAAATGGTTTCAACAAAATCAAGAATGGCACCTCCTAACGGACTTCGGCTATTAAACTTTTACTAAAGCGCTTAGGATAGAGTTCAGGGCGCTAAATCTCCTATATATAGAAATTATTAATTATCGTTTTAGACAAGATCTATTGAAGAAATAGTTTCCGTACTCAAAAAAAAACGAAGCAATTTTAACGTAATTACGCTGTTCACCCTCCGGCTCCAGTCTATCTGTCCGCTCGACTGTCACCTGATCGAATGCGAAAGTGACTTTTACGTTTGCTTCGCTTTATCGGCTGAATTACTGAACCGGTTTTGCTCAAATTGGTACATCGGCTTTTTTGAACTTGGACCAAGAGGGGGACATAGGGAGAAAATATCTAACCAATTTAAATGAAATTTGAATCATAGATAGATCAACGTAAAATAAAGACACAGGGCTTATTTTTTTTTTTTTTTTTTGTTTTTTCCTTTTTGTGTATTTAAAAAACGGTTTTAAGCATTCCTTTTCCTTGTGAATTTGTGGCCATTTGGTAAAATTTTGTGTGTTTAATTAAATAAAAAAAAAAAAAACAAAAAATATATTCTAAGTACTAATGAAAAACTCGTCGTCCAAATCCATATTTCATACAAAACACTTAAAAAACGCTAAAAAAAATTAATATTAACAGATAAAATCGTTTTGTTCAATATAGTCTTCACGCTGACGACACCTTCTAGCATTGATAAAGCACAAACTATTATCGCTTCTAGCGGCCACTCTGACATCGGCCTAACATTAGATCTAACTTTTATTACACAAAAATGTACCTTCCGAAAAAAGACCATAAAAAACAGATTGATATGCTTTAAAACATGCAAAGAAAAGCATGAATATAATTACCCAAAGCGTGAAAAAGAAGATTATATTGTTGGTTTTTTTTTTAGGAAATCTTTTACTTAAAAAAACACAAAATTTAATAAAGCAAGAAGAAAACTTTGGCAATCATTTCAAATATTTCCAAGACTGCCCTGCCTCACATCTTTTTGTAAACGGTATTAACCATTTTTTTTTTTTGCATGTTGCAAAATATTAAAATAATTTCTCTTAAATGATCTCTTCGAGTGCTCCGAGAAAAACAATGGCTAGATATGGTCACCTTCAACGTATTCTGTTGCAGAAATTCAAAAATGTAGGGTCATAATCATAATATGTATAATAAAGGTGTTCTTATTTAGATTAGTTTTCTGTTAACATATTAAAACTTTTTTTTTCTGCTCCAATTCATTTGTTTGTATTCTTTAATTGAATCGGTCTCCACGACAAACTTGTGGCCGAATTTTTATACTTTCTCCGCACTTTCATCAAACGAAATAACAAGAAAAGATTTGTGATTTAAATGAAATTTTAATTCTGTTCAGGGAGGAACTCCTAACAAATAAGTTTTTAAAAATATATTTGATAAATAACCACACGACCCTTAGCCCAATTTTTTACCACTTTTGCCGGAGCCAACAATTCGATGGTTTGGAAAGGTACATGTATGACACAACGAACTATTCTGTTGAAACCACATATCGTCCACATTTATATCTTCCAATTCGCGCCATTAAAAGTTCGCTGTCATCTCACGATAGCGAACTCCATTCAAAGTAACTGCCTGACCGGCCTCATTTTGGAAAAAATACGGCCGCCAGCCCATAAACCGCACCAAACAGTCACTCTTTGTGTTTGCATTGGTTTTTAGACAATCACTTTTGGATTATCATTCGCCCAAATACGTCAATTCTGCTTATTGACGAATCCACTGAGGTGTAAATTTGCCTCATCACAAATCACAAAGTCCACGATATGCATTTTGATTTGAACGCCCATTGTCATAATAAGCCTGAATAACTTTAACGCGTTGCTCAACTGTGTATCTTTTCATTATTTAAATTGAGTTAGTCCGAAATTGAGAAATGTCAAATGAAATGCAAGAAAAAACTTGACGTTTAGGTGTGGTTCACATTCAACATCGGCCCTTAAAATGTAACCACCCTTTATATAAAAGAATTATATACATTAGACCGACTCAACTTGTATGGAGCTAAAAAAAGTGATTAAATTACCCCTCTGAAAATAAAGCTTGATATGTAGTATGAATATTCCCAAAATATTTAGGTTCTAGCGTTGACCATCCGTGAGCTGGACCATTTTTAAAATACTTTGCTCCAAGACGTCATAAATAAAATTTGGTATCGTTGAAAAGAATTAGAGTTGCTATTATTATACATTTGTATGAAAGTATAAATGACAAAATACAATGATAGAGATTAACAGAAATGTTAAGTTATGTTGTGAAATAGCAATATATTAAATTTATAAGATTTGAAAATGCTAAAGAATGTTAAAAAATATTTCAAAAATGCTGAAAATAATGCTAAATACTATTTGAAAAATTCGCTGCTAAATTTAGTAGTGAAAAGGCTAAAAGGGTCACACTGCTCGTAACGCATCGCACTGAAACAAAAAGCAATAGTATCAGCGTTGCCAGAATTAAGATTTTATCTTATTTTTGAAGATTTTTTGAACAAAATAAGATTTAAAGATTTTTTTTCTCAAATTAAGATTTTTTATTTTTAGATTTTAAACTTTAAGTTTGTACAACATACATAATTTTTTTAAAGTTTTTTTAACAGTAAATTTTTAAAACAGTGAGGTTTTATATCAGCTTGTTGTCTATTGGTTTTGCTCACTTTTGTACTTATTGTTTAGCATACACAAAAATGCGGTTGTTCATTTTGGGAATATTGATGAAAAAAATTATTTGTGAAAAGAAAAAATCATTTTTTTTTCGAATTTATTCTATGAGCTAAATTCCAGTTATGTATTTTATAAAGCTTTTTTGTAACAGCTTATTCCTTAAATTTTTGGGAATGACTTTTATACACTACCAGACTATTATATTGTATTTTCTTGTTACATTTTACCTTAGCTATCCTTTGGATAGCAATGAAATATATTGTATGTACAGAAAAATTTTCCAATTATTAGTGTATAAAAGTCATTCCCAAAAATTTTAAGGAATAGAACTATTACAAAAAAGCTTTATAAAATACATAACTGAAATGTAACTCATAGAATAAATTCAAAAAATAAAAAATGTTGAATATAATATAAAGTAACCTACGAAAGGAAATAATTCCCAGTTTCTATTTGAAAAGAAAAAAACGTATTTTTATAAAGATTAATTTATTTAAGAACAAAAACGATCATGTTTTTAGTACCAAAAGGTAAAACTAATGGAACTTAACTCTAGGATTTGCGTCTTGGTCTGGCCAGACCAAATTTGTGTTTTCCTTGCAATAGTTTTCGAATATAACAAAAAACAGGGGCGTGAATTCTATAAATAATATGTGCTGAATCGAATGAAACTAATTTGGATTCGATTGGAGCAAATCAGAGGGTGAAATTCCATTTTTATGTAAAAGTCTATGAAATTAGTAATTACCTCTTGGCCAGACCAAATTCTTGTTTTCTTGCAATATCTTTCAAATAGGACATACTATTAAAAAAACAGAAACATGAATTCTATAAATGATATGTTCTGAATTGAATGAATCAAGTTTGAATCAATTGTGTGGTAGATGCGAAAAACCAATGTGCAAAATTAAGGACTGCATATTCGATGACTTGCATGTAAAATGAAATAATGAAATAATATTATATAATAAATTCGTATTATCTAGCATAATAAGCGTATGTTTAATGAAACATATACATATTTATTTACTTTTAATTTAATTAGGTTTTTAATCTGTTCTTATCCTAGAATCTTAGGGTTTAGAAGCTTTTGTTTTGAAAATTCCAAAAGGTGTACCAACATTATTTTAATAACAATTCCATTAGAAATATATTTAAGAAAATCCATATTTTTTCTACGAGCTTTTTTTTAATCAAAATGCCAGTATCAAGAAATAAAATATTAAATTGATAACCCAAAGGATTTAGTATGATGTATGTATGACCTTCAGAGCTCCCAAACTTAAATTTTTTGCCCAAAATTTATACATCTTTAATATTAGAATTTAATTACTTTCGATGAAACTTCTTTATTTAGATGGATGTTTTCATAATAAGAAGTAGTTTCTTTCAAAAAATTAATAAATTTTACTTCTTTGCCCTTGTTATATAAATGTTTAAGATTTTTCTCTTCAATATAAGATTTTTTTTTTCGCCAAGTTAAGATTTTCCTTCCAAATCTTCTGGCAACGCTGAATAGTAACATAAACAATACACGCAGTGATGGGAATCAAAAATGTTTAAATAGTGAGCGCTGTGCAGAAAAAGTACCAAGTATTATAAATGAAATTAAAACAGTATTTTGTGTATGTAAAAAAATTAATAATTTTTTATTTGATATTTACATATATAAAATATTAACAATTAACAAATATGTATTTTAGCGTACACATACCTATTTTGTAAATCTGCACACACAGAACAAAGCTTTGATACCATTTAAAGCCTTTTACATATACATACGTTTCACATATCAAATGTATGTATATATGCATTTGTTTTTTTTATTAATACATACATCTAAACATATGTATATTTGAAAAAATGTTGTATTGTAAGTTGTTTTGTCGCAATTCCATACATATACTGAAAAAGTACCAAAAAAAAGAGCGAAAATACCCGTAATCAATTTCATATACATACAAGCCGCCCATCACTGTTTTACAAATGTCACGTAACAACGGTATGACATTTTATTTTATACAGAATGAATAGTTACAACTACATACATTTAATTTCGGAAAGCTTTTGTATTGCTTTTCATATAACAAAAAGCGAACAGCTGATTGATACAGTAAATATACGGTACAGCAACGTTCGCCTAATTGAGCCTTATACCTATGTATGTAACTATTTGACTGAGAGTATATTTCATTTTTAAAAATTTATCTCACCGCTTTTTTATTTGCGAGTTTATTTGACAGTCCAAAGCGGGAACTTTTATATCAAATAAACTGTCGAGTTATTTCTTTACGTGACAGCTCTTAGGGCTCAGCTATAATAAACTGGCTTAAGCAACTGTGCGAATACATGTGTGTCAACCCTTGTTGAAGAAGAAAACTTTTTGTTAAGTTTTATTTGCTTAAGCAAAATGCGAAACTTATCGCAAATTTCGTAAGGAATCAAATATTTTTTAATTTTAATTTTTTAAATACATTTAAGAGGTTTTTTTGTTAATTTTTGACAGTTACTTAAGCAAACAGCAACAGTATTCTGTAATTCGCTAAAGCTAAATCTCTGTCGCTGATAATCCATAAAGTTGAGTTAGCGATTTTTGGCCACGAATTCAATTCTGTAACGTGCATTGCTAAATTTGGCAATGCCATTCAAATTTAATTCGCCGCAAGTTAAGCTTTTTATGTCATCGCTAAAATGTGTAAATTGTGTATTCTCTAAGGCATTTTAGCGATGGACATTTAGCTTTAGCTAAGCGAATTACAGAATACGGCTGCAGATGCAGTTGCGCCTTTAATCGTTAACAGTTTAGTGAAAACAGCTGTTTGTTTGATTTTTTTTTTTTTTTCATTTCACCCATTTTAATTGAAAAGTTTCCCGACGTGGGAGTTACAAAACATGGGCGCTGGTATATAATTCATGTCATCCTATTTGCTTTTGTAGCTGATTTTCTATATATTTTATTATAGTTTAAGAATAACACAAATGCACATTCAACACAAATCTTTTTTCAACTTTCTAAATTTTATGTGTTTTTTTTTTTAAATTATTCAAAATTATTTTAATGAAAATTAAAATTTGTTTCTAAATTTTATAAATATTATTAAAAATATTTTTGTAACAAAAACTAATTGGTATTAACGGCCTTTCACCAAAAACAAAAAAATAACATAAATTAGAAAAAAAATAGTTTAAAAATACATATAACCAAAAAACAATGATTTCTTCATTATTCAAATCAAACCATAATTAACCGATAAAAATCATTTAAATTTTTGTTTTAATTTATTTTTCGATAATTTGTTCGGTTTTTTAAAACTAAAAAAACAAGGAGTTTCTTAACATTTAAAATCCATGCGACATTATAATTGTTTACTTGATTTTTACTCTGCTCCACTTAAACATGCCACCAACCACATTTTGTACTGTTAAATAATATTCCATTTTCCATAAACAATATTTTGTTTATACTAAGTTTTGTTTTATTTATTTTTTAACAATTGTTTATTTGTTTAAAATCATTGGTTCATGCATTTTGAAAAGATTATTAAAATTTCTTTAATTGAAAAAGAAAAATCCCTTAAAAAAAAAAAAGTTTATTTACCTTAACAATTGAATTGATTAAAAGTTAATACATTTATATTTAATAAACTTTTTTTTTTAACATAAAAATCAAATATATATTGTTGCTAAAATGGAAATTTGTTTGTTTTTAAATTTTTTCTTAAACAAAAAAAGCTTGGAAAAAATAATTGTTAGTTTGTTTTATTTGGTGAATGTCCTAAATGCCAATTGGTCGGTTATTTAAGTATTTAAATGCAAAATGGAATATTTTATTTAAAAATAGAAATATTAAGTAACTTGTTGGTGATTTAAATTTTTACTAATTCGATAATTCTTAAAATGAATCCACGAATTTAAAACTTATGCACAAATTAAAATTAAAAATGGGTACGTACGTTCGTAAATGCAGTTGCTGCGCATCAGTTGCGCATTAGTAAAGTTGAATGTTCGTAAATGCATCACTTGTAAGAAACTTGGCATTACTTTCATATGTCAAACGTTTTTTTGTGCAGTGATGCCGCAGCTATGCAGCAAATATTGACAGTTTTTGCATCAGTTAAATTTCTAATGCAATGACTTTTAACATTAAAGAAATCGTTTTATTTTTCTTGTAATTGATAAGAAAACTATAACTTTTTGGTTAAATATTTTTAATAAAATTTGCAATCGCAATTGTTAACATTTTTTTTTTTATTTTATGTTCGCTCATAAAACTTTTAAAATTTAGCTCGTGTTCAAAATTTCCACAGTTGTTGTGTAGTAAAAAAGCACCAGCATCACAAACGTAACTGGTGATCACGCATCAGCAACAAAATTTTGCATCACTGCAGCAGTGATGCCAAGTTTTAATGCATTTACGAACGTACCCAATCTCTCGATCGGTGACATGTCATAACGTCCAGTGTCATAGTGTCCATGGACACTATGACACTCCAAAAAGTGTTACAGTGTCCATGAACTTTATGACACTTTTAAAAGTGTCATAATGTCCATCAGAGCAGTGTCATAACGTTTGCGGACGTTATGACACTTATAACCAAAAATATTAAAATGTGTAAAATTTGTTTTAAAATACCGTTGAAATTTCAAGTGATTATCAAAACTTAAGAAAAAAAATATTATTTATTGGTAGAAATTTTTTACAATTCGAAGCTTTGGCTTTTCATACAGACAGGCTTTATAAAATGTGTTTCCTAATGCATCATTAAAAAGTTTCTGGTTCCATTACTGCCAAGCTCTGAGACGCAGAGGTCAAAAAATAAGCAGGTTTGGAAATTTAATAAAAAGAAATAAAAACTGTGGTAATTGGTACTGAAAAATCCTAAGTCTGCCATTGGTTGGCTTCGCTAACTAAAGTTTTTTTGTACAGCCGGCCTTCGGCCGGGCGCAAGAATTTTTTCCTCTATGGTATAACAAAAACCGGTTTCGCTAACTAAAGCTTTTCTGCGTAGTCAGCCTTCGTTCGGAAACAAGGCAGATTTTAAAAGCTTTACTTAGTGAAACCGGTACTTGTTATACCAAAAAGGAGAAAATCCTTGCGCCCGGCCGAAGGCCGTCTGTGCAGAGAAGCTTTAGTTAGCAAAGCCGGTATTTGTTATACCATAGAAGAGAAAATCCTTGCGCCCAAAAGTGTTTTCGTTATTTAATATATACACCCAGAGAAAAAGCACCAAAACCATTTTTAAAGAATTTTAACCATATTATGTTTAATTTAACCAAATCATTGTTGCCGACAACCATATTATGGTTTAATTAGTTTCTTTAAAAATAGTTTTGTTAGTTGTGACAATAAAAAAAACATGTTTTTCTCTGCGTGTATGTAGATCTTTTTTTTATTAAATTTCTTTAGTAATTATGGACCTTATGACACTTTTAAAAGTGTCATAGTGTCCATGGACACTGTGACACTGGACGTTATGTCACGCCACCTCTCGATCCAAAGACACCCTGGAGAAAAGGGAAGTAACACTTAACTTGTCACGTGACAGTTCTTAAGTGAAAGAGACCAGTTCTAATTCTAAAACTTCACATGAAGGAGAATTGTCACTTTAACATGGCGATGTCCTAGGAGGTAGTTAATGGGCACCTTTTTGACACTCCTTTACAGGTCACTAAAATAACCTAAATGAACGCAATCACGTTCAGTTTAAATAATGCCTGTCTCAGATATTGTCCCGAGTGAACCATGTTTAAATGATAGTTCCTCTTCATTTAAATTAATAGAACCATATAGAATTCAGACACATGACGTGTTTTGTGCCAATAACCTTTTCTCTGAAGAAACTACACTTTGAACACATTATCGCCACAAACTTCCCGCCGGGCTGCTTTTCGTTCACAAAAAAACAATAACCCGGACTGCTTTGCTAGACCTCATTTATTGTGTTTTGTACTGCTGTATTCGAGAGACTGTACCCTATTTGGTACCCATGGGCAATCAACCGACAGAGCAAAATTATGTTATGAGGTTAAGATTCATGTTAAAGTTCTTGCGCCGATTATTATTTAGATATCTTCATCAGTATATATAAAGTTTGTTTGCCTGAAAGTGATTTAAGGATTTAGGTTTTTATGGGACCTTGGATTAATTTGGGACCTAACAGCACCATATTTCATACTGAAATGGTAGCTATCGCTAAACTTATTGTCTCCAATATGTCAATATCAATATTTAAAAGAGAATTATACCTAGGGGAAAAGGAACTTACACCAAACTTGTCACGTGTCATTTCTAAAGTGGTAGGGAACGATTATAGTTCTAACACTTTATATGAAGGGTACTAGTCACTTTAACATGCCGATGTTCTAGGAGGGGGCTAATTGGCTACCTCTGACACTTTGTAACAGGTCACTGAAACCAAATTAATATCATAGATCTCCCAGATATAAAGAAATATACACAGATAGTATCAAAATCTAGTGTGTGGGATGACACTAAAAGCTAGTTTGGGGAGTAGGATTCGAGCTTTGGTCAAATAAGGACCGATTCCAATAAAATTTGGCAAAATGATTAAGACTGCAATAAAATAAGTTTGGACCTAATCTATCTTAATACCAAGATAATTAGATGATTTATGGGCGCAAAAACTCTATTTCGGAAAGAAGCTTGTATGGGGACTATGTGAAATTATGGACCGATGTTCATAATTTTCAATAAGCTTCTTTTATACAAAATTTCATAAAATTATCTCAAAAATGTCGATCTGTACGTTCTTTGCCGGACGGATGGACATCAATTCAAAAAGTGATTCTAGTTCGATCGGTTTAATAAATTGTGGTTCTAAGACCAATATTTTAAGGTGTTATAAACATCACCACAAACGCGCAATACCATCTCTACTGTTGTGGGATGAAACGTATTGTTATGAAAGCGTTTCGCATTGACTGACGTAAATGGAAGTAGGACGGGACAAGAGCCGAATTCGAAGCAAAACTTTCGAACCATTTTTTTAATGGTTTTTATCTGTGGTTGCAACATCTCATCGAGCGCTGTTATGATGTAATAAATAGTATGGCCTTATGTCTGGCCTTATATTTTAGTATTGTTTCTGACAATGCAAATTGTTCGATGCAAAAATTACTTATTTTTTATTATGTTCAAGCCGAATTTAATAACTACAACAAATATGCTCGAATCACCAAATGTGGATAACCATTTTCCGTAAATAGTTTTTTCAAAAAAGATAAGAAAAGCATTCTTTGTATCGGGTAAATGTATAAGGAGAAGATCCTTTGCTCTAGCTGTACTGGTTATCTAAATAAGCGATTTAAGCAACTTTTTCCTGTCCTTACCGCAGTAATGCAGACTGATACCCACCTAACGTAATGCAGCGTCTAAAACCACTCATCCACATACGCACATAACACTGAGCCACAAAAAAATATCAAATTGGGGCTGCTAAATACGAATACGGCATTAATTTATTTTTCTTAAGACATTTTTGAGATATTCGCGAAAACGACAGTTTAACACGCCTTTATATTTAAAAAAAAATTGATTTTTCAACGTTATAAAAACTCACCATTTTAAGTCGCTCCATTAGGGCAAACAAAATCTGAAAATTTTGTTTGACTTGTACCTTTAATTGTAATACGAGCTTTTAAAGTTTAGCTCTGAAATAAAGTTATTACATTTTAACTACCGCCTGTGAACTTTGAAAAGAGTTTAGAAAAATTATTTCATCTAATAAACGACAATTTCATGCAGCAAATATATATGTATCTTCAATATACACAAAATAAAACAATACATCCTTAGTGGAAAAATTTTCCTACAAATATTCTTGATAGTCTGACTTTATATTTTCATCTGTTTCAGTCAATATTTATCATTAGAAAAATTATCTTTGCATTTGATTTACGAACAACAAAAGCGACAGAAATCTATATCAACAATTTTCAAGTTTATTTATGTATGTAACAAGAATAAAACAATAAAAAAAGGTTTTAATATCAACGAAGAGAATGCCATTTTAAATAACAAAAGATTTAACTGAAGTCATCTTTGTAAAAAAAAAAACAGAGATTCCCCATATGGAAATCAGTAGATAAGGGATAACAATCTTTAGAGAATTAGATAAGATTCCATAAAGTATGATATTTTTGCAATCAACTATTTTCTCCTCACCTTGGTACACTGTACATTTTTAATATATTCTTTACCAATGTTGTAACATCATGCATGCCCTTAAACCCTTTACATACATTTGTACATACAAATACGATGACAGTGTTTCCTTTTATCTTTTTTTTTAATTAAAAATTTCAAAATGCAAAACTTTCATTTTTTTAACAAATGACAATAATAATAACAATTTCATTATATTTGCAACAATTTATACACTGAAAAAAACAATGCACGAACTTGATGCATAACTACGAAAAAATTTTAAGTGCAATGTACGAAAATTCTTGAAGATGCGAAAAATTAGACTACGAAAGAATTCATTATTTTCATTGAATTTTTAAAGACTAGAGTAAACTTTTTTCATATAATAAACGAAAGTTGCTTTCGTAAAATTATTTCCAGTGTAGATTAAGATTTGTTTATTCAGCAACAACAAATAGTAGTTTGAACTTTTGTTATTTTCCAACATCCACATTTATTTGAAATCCTTTTTTCGAATTGCAACTACGTTCTTTACACAAATGTAATATTTGCATTGTGTGTATTAAAGATTTCCAATTAAAATAACCCATTAATTATAAATAAAATTTGTGTACAAAAACGGTTTATTAACTAAAAGAAAAAAATGTTAACCAACAAACTGAAATATTTCATAGAAAAATAAAAAAGAATTTAATTAAAGAATATACATCACCTCTCATACACAAACTGAGATACATATTAGTACATTTATTCTTTGATTTAACTAAACTTGAACTAAAGCTTAACTTTATCTGAACTATAATTAAACCGAACTAGAACTGCACAAAAACATCTAGTTGTTGGTAATTAATACAATGACCCATAAAATATTTGTTTACACTCAATTACACTTGACTTTATTAATATTCATGATGAAGTTTTTCTCTCGCTTCGAGTGTAGTGTTGTCAGTGTTGCCAGAACTTTTAGAGGTAAAATCAACAAGAAAACACAATTCTTCATCATCAATTTATTACATTTTTTATGTAGTTTATTTAATTTCATCTCAAAACAAACGGCCAATGTTCTGGAATTTAAAATCGATGGTAGTTTTAAAAGTAGCTCTGTAAGTAAGTTAGTGTCCCTGGAAGTACGAGGTATAAAAAAGGAAATATTTTTTGAACTTTCAACAGAGAAAAGTTTTAAAAATTTGTTCGATTTTAATTTCACTCGAATGCGATTTTCAGAACATGGCTGATAATTTTTGGATATTTTTGCATTAAAAATATATATCCAAATTTAATTACTAAGGCTAAGTAATTAATAACATCTTTGTTATTTTAAATAGCAAATTAAAAGTTTATTGCTTGATATGTTGTTGAAACTATCAAGGGTCTTATTGAAAATTTACAAGAGATCAAAAACTTAAACTATTAAAGATATTTTTAGATAAGTACGTTTGAATATATACGTACATATGACTTAAGTCCGGCGATATTAATGTGGCATGCAATGCAAATTTTTAATTTTTAAGTCATCTTTTGTGAATAAAATTCCTACTAATGAATCTATTTCCACAAGGTTCCTTCACGAATGGTTAATATTTTTCGTTTATCAATGCAAGAAGTAGAAATATTACAAACATTAGTGACAATGTAAAGAAGTTTCCACCGAGCATAAATATTTGCAATTTCAAACCAAAAATCTTCAAATATGCATTTGGGCAATTTCCTTTTAAATATGCCAATTTAATCACACGCAGCAATCGGGTTCAAAACAACAACAATTTTATTAACAGCAAATCAAAGAGAAAAAGAAAAGAAAAAAATTACATGCAGCCATCGTTGTGCATATACTAACGAATAAAAACACAAAGCATACTGACCGAGTACAGGCATCTCCGTACTAACCCCCTTTCTTCTTTCTTCTTTCACCTAAAAACATAAGAGTTCAGCATCAAAAGATGAAATGTGTGAAAGCAGACATACAGATAAATCTGCACTTCTGGCATCACTGGTTGTCATACATATCCCTGTATCTGATTACATGCGTTTGTATATTAAGCAGTGCTGCCAATCTGTTTGTAATTACACATATTGTGGGTAATTTCTACTTGCATTTGTAGCCCAATGTTTTATTAATTTTTGACAGTCAAGTTTTTTGTTTCAAACATTTATTTTTTGTCATTTTTTCCACTCTTCATCACAGTCCAACTTGTTTTTTGAAACCTGGCTTTTTCACTTTCCAACACAAACCTTTGAAGAAATGTTACATGGGATCTCCACGAACAATATTTATGTACTTAACTGTCAAATTTTATTGTCAACATTGTCCATATGTAGACCACAAAAAATATGTGTTCAAACATGTTCCATTTGCGCGAATTATTAAAAAAAAGTGTAGACATTCTAAAGATTTTGGAATTTATGAATCAAGTTGCTAATATTTTATTAAAAAATAAAAACATATTTGTGCAGTTTATTTTAAGACTATCCAGTAGGCTAACAGGTTATCTATAAGTCAATCAATTTGCTTGCATCAAACAGAACCATACACAGCAAATCTTAAAACTGTATGTTGATTAAGGCTAGTTTACACTATCTCACAAGTCTTTCGTATACCATAATACTTTGTGAGATAGAAATCTAATGAGTTTTGTTGCGACTGTCAAAAAATCTAATTTAACATAACAGTTTGTGTTCACACCATCACATAAAGTGTATAAACACTCACACATGAAATAAAATGCAACCCTGATCCAATGAAAAGTTTTATTGTTTAGAAATTTTTCGAAAAAACGATAAAGTCGTTTGGGATGTCAAACTTTATTTCATAATACTTGTCATTTTCATCACACATGCATCAGACTTTTACATATTACTTGAGTTTTTGACATGTATTAATACAAAATAGCCTGTAAACTTGTACATACAATTTTTTGTTATGTTCTTCTGCCCACGTTATTGCTTATGTCGGGGAAAAATATTTGCAACCACTCATTCATTTTACTTTAGCAACAAGGCGAATTCATTCTAGCAAATGTGCTTTTTTGGTTTTGTGCGTGTACTTTTGTTTCAAATGTTTAATTTGGGACACAGTCAGGTGTAATTTTCCAATTCTTTATTGATACCACTGCTATAAAGCTACTAACAATACAGATGTATTTAAGAAACCTGCTTTAAGGGAGACTTTATGGGTATCCGAAAAAACCCAATTTATTTCCGATTAAATACAATGCTATACCATTTTTAAAACAATGGTTTATGACCAGGGAAACCAGAAATTTGCTCTTTAAAAACACATTTTAATCGCATTAAATATGCAGTAAAAAAACTTGAAAATATGCTAGTTTCAAAACAAAATATTCAACAATTTAATAACAGTTCCATTTAATAAAAACAATCCTAAAATTATAAACAGTAAAGCCCAAACTCCATAGTATTAACAGAGGAATTTTTGAGATTTTACCGCATTTGGAAACGATGAGCCGTCCGTAACAAAAACAGAGTTAACAGGGGTGTGTTGGAAGTCGCAAACGCAAAACGCAAGAATTTTAAAAGTCGTTTACTAGTAAGTTGTCTGTAATAAAAGAATTTTGGGACAAATATTATACAAACATTTCTCTATTAAACAGAATTTTATAACAAAAATCATAAAAATTAATATAAAAGTGTATTAAAAACAGCCTCCAAATTCTTGCGTTTTGCGTTTGCGATTTCCAGCACACCCCCCTCATGTTAAAAGGTTAAAATTCATATAAGAGTTATTTGTGCCGAATATTGGCTGACTTCCAAAACATCAATTGCTTTGTATTAGAACAAAGTATAATGTTTCATAACGCCGCAGTACAATATATATACAATATATACAATATATACAAGGCAAACCCTTCCAAAACGTCACTGCTAAGTATTAGTAACGCATCAAAAAAGCAGTCAGAGCATCGGTTTTAAAGATGGTGCTTTGTGATATTTAACATTTTATTTGCAAGCAATACAGATTTATTTTAAAAGTGTTATGCATTGCATCACTTACATTTCAAAACGTTTTAATAAACAAAACACACAGTTGCATTGTTTCGGTACTTTGTACGTGTACATGGTTGAAATACAGTAGTAAAATTGTGTACGAACTTTGTATTAGTACGTTTTGGAAGTCAGCCATTATCTAGATATTAACAACCTTATGAAATTTTTTTTGTCTTGAAGGGATTTTAGGGACGGTCGCTAAATTGTTTATAAATGTTAACATTTAAAAGGAAGTTAAAGCTATTTATAGTTGGAAGCTTTGGGCAAATGTGAACTGATTTGATAAAAATTTAATTTGCATTATAATATTTTTGGGGCAAATTTAATCTAAGTACCAACATAATTAGATGGTTTACAGACACTAAGACCCTACTTTGGAAAGAAGCTTTTATGGGGAATATGTAAAATTATAGACCGATTCTCACCATTTACTTAGAATCCGTTCTTAGTACATACAGTTAAAATGTACATATGTATTTACCAAATTTAATCAAATTACCTACAAGATTGCAACTTGTACTTTGCACACAAAATTTTTTAAGTTTAAAATAACATTTTTCTTTAAAGACAAACTTCTTTGTCTTACAATTTTCTATTAAAAATTAAATGTAGATGGCGACATTGAAGAAACACCTTGGGTATACACTGTATACTATACAGATAAATATTCAAAGCAGAGGAGCCAAAATATCGCAAAAAAAATTTAACATGTATCAAAACATGCCTCAAGAAGGCAAGATATGCGCTTAAAACTTAAAAAATGCTGCAAAAAGGATCGTTTAACTAAATTATGCAAAAAAATGCAGCAAACGGTAAAATATGCATAAAATGTATGTGCATATTTAATATGCTCTAACAAATCGATGCCAAAACTTATAAAAACCTCTAAAACGGATAAATATATTATTTCGGCTTTCATTGGTCGCACAAGGAAAAACATGCAATTGCATATTTATGGTTTCCTTGTTTATGACATGTGATATTTTTGCATGTAAAAATCCGAGATTAAAAGGAAAAAAATTTTGGTAGCTTTTAGAAAGCCTTCATGAAGAAGTTAATTGAAAGATTTCGGAAAGCTTTAGTATTATCGCTTCTTGATTGGCACTACTGTTTTCTGATATTTTCCAGCGGGAAAAAGAAGTAGTGAATTCGGCTTCTAAAAGGCTTTTTTGCAGACACAGGGCCTCCCAGCCGCAATCCAACTGCATTTCGTTGAGGATGAAGGTCTTGCCTTCTCGCAGTTACTTCAAAGGCTTCTAAAGAGCCTTCAAAAAATAAGTAAGACTTAAGCTTCAAGTCAGCATGATTGTTTTTACTTAAATATAATGTGAAGTGAGAGAAAATAATAACTTCTGATCAAAGTTATTTTTGGGAATACAGAAGATTTCTGTATGACGTGCTAAATTCCCAATATTTATTTTTGAAAAATACACTGAAATTTATTGTTGAGGGAAAGCTAGTTTCTATGCGCATTTTACTGGTTGCTTAGGCCAGATCATCAGGAGACCTTTTTCCAAGGATTTTAGAAAAGCTAAAAATATTATACAAATAAAACTTAAAAGCGAATTAGAATTTTAAACACACAAATTTCTAGCTGTAACAATATCAAAGCTTAAACAAGACACCAACAATGAACAGTGACTTCATATTTTCTTACATTCCCCTACAATTGGTTCGCTTTTTCCGTCTCGAATTGTTGTTGTAAGTGGGTAAAAAGAAAAAAGAAAATTAAAAAACAAATTGCTTCATTTAATTGTTTTCGTAAAAAATGTTTTAAAAATTTGAGAAGTATTTCCTACAGATTCTCACATACATATCGTTACTTTAATATAGAAAAGCCCTAACTAACATTTTCCTTACTTTACAGGAGAAGGAAAAGACTTAATAAAAATTGTAGTATCATAGTTGCGATTTTTTTTAAACGCAGTTTTTTATTAAATTGTTTAGAGAGTTTAATAAAAAACTGCGTTTAAAAAAAATCGCGACTGCAAGAATATAATTTTTATTAAGTTTTTTCCTTCTCCTGTAAAGTACGGAAAATGTTAGTTAGGGCTTTTATATATTAAAGTAACGATATGTAACTTCTAAGAGAACGATTCTGACAGGCATTTTCATCGAACTAAAATTTGAATTTGTAGACCATTTTATAAGAAGACATTCTAATTCTATGTTCACACTTGGGTTCTAAAACACGCTAAAGCAATTCGTACGTGATTAAGCTCTAATCATATTAAAATCGAGATTATTACCCATATATTGAAGTGATTTGTTGATCAATTCAAATTGACATGAATACACCTAAAAAACTTATAAATCACATAGAATCCTCTGAACATACCTCAAACTAAGTATAATGTAGAATCGGCCACCATGAATGTACCCCTCATATGTACAACCGACCACGATTTCTTCTTAATGTTTGTTTTTTTGTCCTTAAATAACTTATAAATTTTCAAAATTTCAGCATGAATATGTTTAAAATAATCTTCTGATAACTTTATTAAAGTATTTTTATACATTTTCAATACTTTAAAGAAATATAAATTTGTTTTTTGTGTTTTTTTTATTAATCAACTGTCATCTTAATCATCCGAAATGTAATGTGAACGGCTTTGATTAACTTGATCAACATTTTGCTTAAACGCGTTTAAAAACCCGTAGTTTGAAAGATCTTTTCAAAGAAAGCAGAGTGGAATTAGTAAAACCCATGAATCAAAGAAACAAGATTGCGCATTGCGCTGGACCGTTATTTTTATGAGTGACGAAGAAATAAGATTTGTGTATGTGAATTTCGTTAGCTAAAATGCAAAAAGACGTAACTAACAAAAATATAACTTTACAGGAGAAGCAAAAAACTTAAAAAAATTGAAAACTACAAACATGTCAGGAAACATGCATTGCTAAGTCATCCATGGAATTCTTCAAACATTTTTAAAAGGAAACCATTTTATTATATTTTGTTAAAAAAAAATGGGTAATTACGTAATTTTTCATTTATAAAATAATTACTCTTGTAGTTACGTCCTTTTGTTTTTGCTAATAAAAGCGTCATTTTTGATCGCAGAAGCGTAAAACTTTGTCAAGACATGTAGTTCAATGGCATTCATAATATCCAATCAAAAACACGATTTTGAATTTTTTGTTAGTTACGTCTTTTTGCATTTTAGCTAACGATTTGTGTGTGTCTTACATTTTTTACAACAAACACTCCTTTTTAGTCTATGATGACGTAGATACGCAGTAGACATTTTTTTTGTACGGCTGAGTGCGCAATCTTGTTTTTTTTTTATTAATGAGTAAAACCAGTGTCCCATCTTCTTTAACTTCGGTATTAATTAAAAGTTTCAGTCTGTCAAACCAAACTCTTCCGAACATGTCGACTGCCAATGTTCTTTGTTGTGTAAAACTTTTCGTTTTTTTGCTTTTGCCTGAACTACGACTGTTTTCATTTAATGAATCAGAAGTAAGAGCAACAGTTTATTTTTGTCCAATAAAAAATCAAAAAGTGGAATAAAAAGCTATTTTTTATTTGGACTGCAGTTCTTTAAACCCTGAGTAAAACTTTATGAGGAAAGCATTTGTAGAACTTCTTAAAGACCTGAAAGGTGGATTGCGTGCAACTTTACCATCTAAGGCCTACAGTACACGGAATGTAAAAAGCCACATGCACATGTAGTTCTGACGTAATTTTGGCATCACTGCAAAGCCACAATAGCAAGTTCGTGTATGTGATGACGACAAAATTACGTCAGAACCACATACGAATGTTGCTTTTTACATTGGCTTAAAATTTACCAGATGTGTTTTAAAAAAAATTAAAAATATAAAATAAAAATTTAGCTTTATTTTTTACTCGACAATGACATTATTTCCTTCCTTTTGTTTTTGCTAACTGAAGTAGTTTTGTTTACTGTTGATGTAAACGTGTATGCATGTATGGTGTTCTCATGGTGTTTTAATAGGTTTTAAATGATATGCGCGTGTGTGTTTTTGTGTGTGTGAGGAAATAAAACTGCATTTTGAGCATGATTATCACTGATTAATATTAAATTGAAAACCATTGTGTTTAATTATAAATGAGAAGAGATTGTATTGTTCATTTGAGTTCTTTGAATCCAAAAGGTTGCACACACACACATACCCTCACTCTTCCAATTATTAAACAGATTACAAGGACTTAAATTTTCCTGTGTAAATTAAAATGTAAAACTACAAATGCATTTAACCCAATCTTGTTACTATAAAAAAATGTTAATGTGGCAACATTTTGTCAATTTTGTTTTCCTCCCTGAAAAAAATTAACTTTCAGTAAAGTGTCTTAAATAATTAAAGAGGTTAAAGTTTTAAAAGGGCTTCCAAGAACAATAACATTGTTAAAGATTATCAGGCTAGACACTGTCTTGGAGCAAAAATTATGCGAAATTGTCTTCTTTGCTAGTTCAACATTTTTGAAGTCATTGAGTGCAAACTTCTTGCTATGTAGAATTTCTCGAAGCACTTACCCAATAAAAAATTTTATCATTTTGCGAAGCACTAATACCGGGTGATTTTTTAAGAGCTATAGGAAAGTTAATAAAATAACACAGAAAATTGCATGAAATCTTTATTTGAATCGATAGTACGGTCAATATAATTTAATGTTTGAAGATTATTTCATGCAAATGATGACCGTGACTGCGCCTCAAATGGTCCATCCGCTTAGTCCAATTTTGGCATACTCTTTCCAACATTACGGCCGGTATCTCATAAATAAATGCTTCAATGTTGTCTTTCAATGCGTCAACTGAAGCGGGCATGTGTGTATAGACATGAGCTTTAACATAGCCCCACAAAAAATAGTCTAAAGGCGTTAAATCGCACGATCTAGGCGGCCAATTGACCGGTCCCGAACGTGAAATAAAATGTTCACCGAACTCGCCTCTCAATAAGTCCATTGTTAAGCGTGCTGTGTGTCATGTGGCACCGTCTTGTTGAAACCACAAGTCATGCAAGTCAAGCTCTTGCATTTTGGGCAAAAAAAAGTTGGATATCATATCACGGTAGCGCTCACCATTGGATCTTCACTCCAAAATCGACAATTCTGCTTATTAACGTACCCATTGAGCCAAAAATGAGCTTCGTCGCTGAACACAATTTTTCGATAAAAAAGTGGATCGCATTTTGATAATAAAATTCAATAATTTGCAAGCGTTGTTCGTTTGTAAGACGATTCATGGTTAAATTATAGACCAAATTGAAGATGTTTGACAGTGAAACAAAACACGAAACGTGCGTCAGCTGTTTAAGCCAGTGTTGCCAAAAAGATAATAGCTAAAAAATCACCCGATATAACTGTAACAATACATTCCGTGTGTAAAGCTGATCGTTACATCCAACAAGTTTTATATGCGCTGAATAAATCGCTTTATATGTCAACATGTAATGCTTCAAAGTGCGAACTCACCATATAAAATTCATTTCTTCCGTAAGCGATACTGTAACGTTTCTCCCTTACATACCTGCTTTGATGGAAGCACCATATTTTATTGAATTTTGCTAGTTTTAGGTGCTGTTTGAATATTATCTCATGCTTATTTTGGCCAAAACGTTATTTTTCCGCAGAACAAGCCTTAAGCTCACGCTTAAATCTTGAACACTAATTGAAATTTTGTATTCTTGTAATCGGCACAGTTTTAGGCCTATACAAGAAGAAAAAAAGTAGAAAACAAACTTACCCGAAAAAACTGCAACTTACCCGAAAAATTGCTAAAGTGTCGGAAAGTTTTAATTTTTTATATCTTTTTCCATTATGTTTGGCCCACTGTGGACAATGTTGTAAAGCAGTGCTCGAAAATAAACAGAACATTATTTAGCGTTCGGCTCACACACCCAAGAATGATATCTATTTTTTAGTGTTTGTGTAGACAAACACAACCCTCAATACCGTTCGTTATTATTTTCAAGAAAGTGCCGTGTGTTTTCCACAAATCTACTGAATCGAACACTAAGGAGCGATATTTAGAGTTTATTTTCGAGTACTATTCTAAAGTTATATTCAGAAAATATTAATACTGATTCATTTCTGTTTCTTTACCTTTTGCTACATAATTAATATATATCCCGAATGTTTTGATGTAAAATACAGCTGGAAAATGTAAAAAAGACATTTTCCAGTATTACATTGGTCTGAGAAATTATGACTTATATTAAAGGGAATATTTTTTCTGAAGAGTACTTTTCTGAATTTCACACTAGAAAGAGTCTGCACTCGATGACGTCAAAAATGTGGCACAGTGTAACCAGATTAAATCTTTTATCATACATTTTTTAGAATGAAAGTGTTTTTCTATTTTATATATAATTATGTACAAGTATTTTATCTGCATTCTAAATTTTCGTTAACGATTTCTTATGCATTTATTTATTTATCGAAATCAAATTAATACAAAATGAATTTAATTCCCACATGCTACAATTTTAATAATTTAAGTCCGTTTTTTTCAAAATTTGTACACATTCATAAAAACAAGACATTTTACAAAAAAAAAAAAAAAAAACATAAAAAGCACAAATAACCTTTTTCAAGCAATTTTTACTACTAGTTCTCTATCAAATTAAAAATTTTTAATTATTTTTCTAACTTATTTCAATATTTTATTCCAATTTTGACACGTTTTGCTTTTTATTTTACTCTCATACTTGCATTAAAAATAATTTATTATAAAAACTATTTATTATTATTATTAATTACAAAAATAACAAAAACATAAACCAATATTTTCTTTATTATAAAAAAAATATATATATATATAAAAATGCTGCTCAAAAATAAAAATAAAAGTTTGCAAAAGCAAGTCAGCGTGATGAGTATGAATTTATCAGCAAAATTGGATGAGCTTCAAAGAGGCGATAGACACATGGAGACTACAGTGGCCTTGTGTGAGATACGAACACAACTGCAGGAACTCACAAAGTCAGTGGAAAGTTGCCAAAGTGAGGTCTCGGAAGTAAGTGATTGTATTATTATAAGAATTCAAAAATTTTATAAAATTTTGAAAATCTTTTATTTCAGGTGAAACGTGATATGGTGGCCATAAAACACGAACTCGATACTGTACAACAAGTTAAAGAGGAGATTGAAGAATTACGCGAATATGTCGATAGATTGGAAGAACACACACACAGAAGGAAGCTAAGACTTTTAGAACAAGTTTGTAGCTTAAATTATTTGCCATGTTGTGTAATTAAAATATTAACAAAAAAACAAACGACTTCAAATTTCATTTAAAAATACATACATACATCCATAAATACATACAGTCAGAGACTAAAGTTTAAATACACACCTAAAATTTGGTGTTTAAGGAAAACTAAAGTTTTTCCGAAAATTTGTAGTATGCAGTTTTAGTTCTCGTCATTGCTAATAAAAAAAATTCAAAAAATTCCTAGCGGTATTTTTTTTAAAAAATAACGTGCTCAAATGATTGAACAAAAAAAAAAAAAAATATTAAACACTGCAGTACTTAGTTTGGCCATCCTGACTTTCTATAACATCTTGCAAGTGGCTTGGCATTGGGAGCACCAATTTCTTCTTTTCGGAAGTCGTTACATCTGGCCGGACCTGCTTAAGAGCATGTTGTAGCGATTCTTTGATACTGATTGCTTTGTTTCTTATTTTTCCCTTCATTATATCCCGAACATATACACTGATACAAAAGCCGGCATAACGCTGATGTATATTGACATCAGTACTATGACAAGTGTCTTCGTTTTTGACCCCATGACACTTTTCATCAGTGTGATGTCAGCCTTAACATCGCCTGTCAAAATTGTTAACAGGTGAAATTGTGTCATTAATGTGTAATTCCACACCGAGTGCCCCGGTAGGCTAGCTGGTAGTGAGCTAGTCTATAAGCGCCGGGGTTGTGGGTTCGATTCCCGCCTGAGGCTCTGGTTTCCTGCAGAAAAGCGACGAGCTTCTCGGGATTAGCTTAGGGAATTAAAATAAAAAAAAGAAATGACGAATCGGAGTTAGTTTAATAAAAAATGTCATCAGTGCGATGACTCAGTAACATCGGAGAAAGGACTCATTAGGCTGTTTTCACTCTTGTTGTATTCCGCCTTCTGTTTACAGAAGAACTGGGTACTTCCGTTAATGCATTAAAACTGTGCATCACTACCTGCAGTGATGCATAATTTTGTTGCTGATGCGTGATCACCAGTTGCGCTTGTGATGCCGATGTTTTTTTACTGCACAACATCTGTGCAAAGTTTGAATTTTTGAACACGAGCTAAATTTTTAAAGTTTTATAAGCGAATATAAAATAATAATAAAAATGTTATTAACAATACCGATGGCAAATTTTATTGAAAATATTGAACCAAAATGTCATAAGTTTCTTATAAATTACAAGAAAAAGCATCAAAAAGAAAAAAAAAAAATTTTTTTATGTTAAAAGTATCAGAAAATTACCTGATGCAGCAATTGCCAACATTTGCTGCAGTGCTGCAGTACTGCTGCATCTTCTTGATATATGAGAGTGATGCCAAGTTTCTTACAAGTGTTGCATTAATAAACATTAAACTTTACTAGTGCGCAAGCGATGCGCATCAACTGCATATACGAATATAATCACTCTCAATTATAAGACATCAGCAACATTCCCGATATGGTTTTCGTAATCATTCTACTTTGAAAATTTTATGTATTTTACAAAATAATTTAAGCAAATAGAATATGGGAAGTTTTCTTATTCTTATTTTACTTTTTAAACGTGAAAATAATGTTTATAATACACCAAATGTGGCATCGGATTGATGTCACTGTCGTCATTGGATTGATGTCACAATTTATAATTAAGAAGATTTTGTTTGCCGTGCTTAATTCCCAACTTTTATTATTGATAAAAATACTGAAAATTATTGTTGGGGGATAACCTTGTTTTTCCCAAAAAATTTTAGAAAAGCCAAATTTATTAGCAAACAAAAGTGCAGAGTGAATTCTAATTCTAATGAATTCTAATGTATAAGAGTTGAGACATGGCATTACGATGAGTAATGGAGCTGCCGTGGAGCATAATAAAGCCGCTTCTCCTTCACTGAAAGTGCAGTGTTCTCCAAGATTTAGTTTGTCGACCGAAACCCGCAAATTTTGTTAATGTTCTAACATTGTGTGTTGGTCTTGTATTAGTGTTGATCAATTAGGCCTTCAACGAAAGTTAAATTACGAACACCAGCTGCCCCATAGTTACCCCAGCCATTACGCTTCCGCCTTCATGCTTCACAGTCAGAATTAAACTGTATGGTTGTCAGTATTAGGTTCTCAAAAGACCTTTGATCTCCCATCGCTTCCGGACAAATTAAATTTGCATTCATCTGTAAAAATAATAGTTTGCCTAAATTCTACGTCCTTGTAATTATACTAATTGGCAAACTCCAACCAAAGCCTTCTGTTTTTCTCACTTTTAAGTGGTTTTTCCGTGAAACTCTGCTATTATATCCGTTCTTTCGTAATGCTTTTTGAACTGTTTTTAGATGGACTTGTTTGTTGGACGAGTTAGCGATACCATCAGCTATTTTGGTTGCGCTTACACTGCGGTCCTTCTTCACTTCTCGTGGGACAGGTTTGGCATCTCCGCTAGAAAGTGTTTTTGGTCGGCCTTTCTAGGCATATTTTACACTAGCACATATCCGGCGTATGCTACTACGTTCCCCCCTTCTCGTAAACCCATTTTTGAAGGAATTCTATCTAAATAGGGATCAATCTATATTTTAAATTTCAATTTAATTGTTCGATCGTTTCGGAGATGCAGAAATTTTCCCCTACCTCCCCTCGTGATCCTATTTTAAAAAAAATGTATAGTCAATGTGTACATATACATACATAAGTAGTGATCAATCTATGTTTTAAATTTCATTAAAATCTGTTACATTTTCTAACAGTGTTCTGGACGCTAGAAAATAGTATATTTATAAATTTTTCTATTTCTCGAGAGGATTTTTCGTCTCGAAAATGTTTAATTATTAAAGAGTTTATGCCATTTTCTTTCTATTTTCCTTAACCAATAGTCTTGGTTAAATTTTTAAAATTATGCAAGAAAAAATTAACTAATAGCAATAATTGGACGGAGAACAATTAATTTGACAACAAACAAAATAACGGGAACATAGAAAGTTGAAGTGGTGAAAAAGTCGATAAACTTCAATGCGTTCTTAACTTTTGTTCTCGTTATTTTCTTTTTGCTTTTATTACCGTTATCTATACATTTAATAAATATTTTTTTTTTTTAGTTTTTTATTATCAATGAAGAGAAATAAAACTGCATACCACAAATTTTCGAAAAAACAAGAGTTTTCCTAACACTCCAAGTTTTAAGTGTGTATTGAAACTTTTGTCCCTGACTGTATATAAATAACTCAAAACCAAACTGAACCCCTACCATAAAAACACTTTTGTATAAAAATAGTACATTAAAATACTCCAACAGAGCAAATTCATTGATTATCTTCCTAGTTTAATAAAAAAAATCAGTTTTTGAATGAAACACATATGAATCAAAATTAAATGAAATTATGCCAGTCAAATTGTTGTCACTTTTTTAATGAAATATTTAACTTGTTTTTACCCACTGTTTTAAATTTTCCCAACAAAAAATTATTTCCACATTTGAATTTTCAGCAGCACTTTTTAAGGAATTAGATTTGTTTTGTTACGTATGTACATATTTCTCAAGTTTCTTACTTTAGATATGTTTTTAACTACTTATACAAGGTGGCTCAAAAGTTGTCAACATGGAGTTGACTTCTCCGTATTTTTTGTTTTTTTTTATATAAATTTAAATGATGCTTAGGTTTGCTTTTTTATTGTGTTTATTTGATGTCTAAATTTGTTGTCATTAAGCCTGGTACACGCAGAGAAAAAACATGTTTTAATATGGTCGCCTACAACAAAACTATTTCTAATAAAAATTTTAAACATATTAATATTATTCTCCCCGACAGACATATTACTGTTAAATTAGTCCTTCATCAAGATGCCACAACCATTTTATGGTTGTTCTAGAACCAAAAGTGAGTAGAGATATCAGTATAGTGCATTGTCTGCGGAATGTGATCCATTGATAGAAAATTCTTTAACAAAAAGCCACATAAAAATAATTTTATGAAAACTAAATTCAATTAACTTTAGCCTGAGTAATATCCCTGCGGGAAATTTGTGTCAATTGGTCCAACGGACTGGTCCTGGGAGTTGTGAAAATAGAAAAGGTACAAAAAGAAAGAACTCATGACCAGTGAAAGGAGAACCAATCATGTAACTGGTTTTTGAAGAACAAAAATGTAGAAAAGTAATCAATTAACGTACAGTCTTCACCAGTGGTGTGACACATTTTTTGGGACTTTCTAAAATTTGGTTCTTGAATTTAATTCTAGGACTTGTTTTATTGAAATAATACTACATTGTATTGAAAAAATACTACATTGTAGTAACTGTCACTAAACACGTCCATTGATAATAGATGTGTGACTGGTCATATGGTGTCAATTGGCCTCCTCCAATGACAACCCCATGTAAAAGTAATAGGGGTTATCCATAGAAAGTGTTAAAACTAGAACCGGTCTCTACCACCAAAGACCTATCACGGGACTACTTTGGTGTCAGTTCGCTTCCCTCTAGGGATATTAAAATTTTGATTAAAACCCATAAAACTGTTCAATAAAATAACCACAATACTAATTATTATTAAAAAGCAACAATTTAATGAAGTGTGATTCAAGTGATTCAAGAAATTCCACTCCATTTGGCTTACGACATGCACATTTTTAGACCTGCTAAAATCATAATTCTAGAATATGCACATGAAGGCATGGTGCTTAACTTTTAAAAATACGCACTATCAAACATAACTAATTTACACAATAAAAAGCAAGTATTTTTAATAAACATTATTTAAACTTTTAAAACGAAATGACGCGCAAGCTTATTTCAAACCCTGAAGAAGAAAAGAAACAAATGAATATATCCCTACAAGAAGTGAATGAGCGAGTAGTCACTTTTTTCACGCTGGTGTTAAGAAAATGATAGAAAGAAATGACAGAAAACTTGATTTCGGTCATTTCATTCTATCATTTTCTTAACACCAACGTGAAAAAAGTGACAACTCGCTCAATCTCTTCTTGTAGGGTATGTTAACAAACAAACTGGATAAAATGCAAAAGCAAAAAATAATCACTGTATGAATTCGCCTTAATTTCATGCAAAAAATTTTAAAAGTATCTCGCGACTTTGCGCAATTAGACGTTTATATTCTTTCAAAGTATGCGACATTGTTATACGTAAGTCCATACGTTTTCTTATTTTCTCGTTTAAAAAAAGTAATTCCCCCAAAATTTATATTTTTAATCAAAAATTTAATTGAAGCAATAGCTATGAAATATGGATTAAAAGCTGTTACCGGTTGTGTAAATTTAATGTTTTCTTCCTTATTAACTGCCAATTTAACCAAGATCAGTTAGAATTAATTATAAGTTATAACTGTCAAAAACATATTGTTAACTAGAAGTTAAAGATGTAGTTAGTTTTAAGTGAACTTGCTGAAATAGGCCGTTGACACACTTTTTTCATTTGTTTAATTTAATCACAAAACAAAATTTAATTACACAAAACTGATCACATGTTGCTTAAAATTTTTCGGGAAATAATTACAACTCGTATTATTTCGTAGTTGTAAAAAATGTTGCCCGAAACATTTCGTAACTTTTTTAGAGAACGAACAACTTCCGAAAACTTTTTTTTTAATGGACACAACTTTTTTCATACGAGCTTTTTTACACATGCAATTTTGAACAGAGTACCAGGCTTTAAGTGGTAAAAATTCAATCAGCCAAGTGGCGGCCGTCAGAGTGATCATACGTTCCGATTTATGGCATATTTCCATCAAACTTACCAGCACTTTCTGCGATAGGTTGTCGCATTCCTGACGGATATTCTTTTTGACAACTTTAAGAGTCTGAGACTTGTTGACAAAAGAAGTCAAGAGGCGGTAAATCCGGCGATCTTGCCGGTAAAATTCAAATCACCAAAACTAGAGATTAAGTGACCCGGAAATACAGTTTTCAGAAAAGCGGTTAAAGGTCGTGCTGTATGCGCCGTTGCTCCATCCTTTTCGAACCACATGTTCTTCAGTCCAATTTCGTCCAGTCGAGGTTGGAGAATGTCGTTGAACATGGCTATGTAGAGCTGGCCGTTCAAAGTAGCCTTCGGCGTTTTTAATAAAATAAGGCCCGATGACGAGTTCAGCGTAAACAATACACCATACAGTAACTTTGACCGGGTGTGATGACTCTTTGTGTGTTACGTAACACCAGGTATGGAAATGGGCCTTGTCGCTCCTGATGATTTTCAATGCAAAGTAGTATTTTTCGTTGTCGAGATTTAGGATGCATCCATTTCTTTACGACGTATATTTTGTATCTTTTTACTTTACAAATGTCAAAGCCGAAATGAAATTTAATGCCATTTGCAAAAACTTAAAGACTCCTCCGATAGGATAATGACTTTTGCGCCACCTTGTAGTTTTTGGAGATTTTGTTCGAAATGTTCTTTAAGACATTTTAACCCTTTTGAAATGCCCCTTTTTAGAACACAAACTTTTGCAAAATTGTATATTTTTTTAACTTAGTTGTTTAACATAATTATGTTTTTATATTAAATCCATTATATTATTGCAATTAATCACATTTAAAATCTTTAATAAGTTTCTATTTGTTACGTTATTTTGCGTTTTATTACACTTTACCATTTTATATTTTTGTTAGTCCTTGGACCGCAAATCTTTTATAGAAATAACAAAATTAGTAAGACTAAAATAGATCCCGCTTTTATTTTGTTTGAATTTGGTTGTCACCAAAAAACTATTTTAGATTTAAGTCTTACTTAAGGTATGTTCGGACCTAACAAATATTTGACGAAAAAATCCAAAAAAAGCGTGACCGATAAATTAACCAACTTTTAGCTTAATTTTTGACAAGTTCTATTGGTTTATTTAACTTTATTTGTGAGAAGAGAATTGTATAGTGTAATTAAGAAACTCTTAAATGGTATTTAATTTAGCTTAACGTTTAGCAAAAGCAAATAATTCTTTAATAAAACTTGGGGTTACGTGTAGGACGTCAAATATTTAATAGGTGTGAATGTAGCTTTAGAGCAAACAAAAAATTTAAAAATCACATAATAGACGAATAGCAAGCATGTAAAAGCTTTGCATTTCTGAGTTGTCCTACTTTCAAACCCAAAAACCGCGGTTGCGAAAGGGTCTGTTAGGTCCAAAATCAAAATTTTCCATTATATTTGCTCGGTTCAGTATTCCCTTCGCCAGGGGAAAGGCTACATACACATTTTTAATTTCGTTTGTAATTAATTTAACATATACATATATAGATATACGATCCTTATAAGTAGGGAGAAATATTTTTATCGCATTAAGTTCAGAATAGATTTCTGTAAAAATTTGACTTGATCGGTTTACAAATAATTAAGCAAAAACCACGACTGCCTCTAATTTTACCCGTAAATCTCTAATTAAACTTAGTCTGGGCTCACACTATGAAAGTTTTCTTTTAGAAAGTCTATGTTTATTGGTGACTGGGGAAAGAAGTAAAGCATGTCCTCTCTCACCAATAAAATCCGACTTTCTGAAAGAAAACTTTCATCGTGTAAGCCCAGACTTATAAATTTAGTATTACATCGGTCTATTAATTCGCTTGGCTCCCATACAAGTGTTTTGCCGATTTTAGAGTTGTGGTATGATAGGGTCCATACAAAACCAGCAATATTGACAAAATTGAGCGCAAATATTCTCTATATGTGATATTTGTTTTTGTTGTGAAAAATCAGATAAATCGACATATTATTTTACCCAGCGTCCAAACAAATACATATGCTCTCAGAACAAAGATTTTGGCTAGAGATCAATTGGGTTTTCAATACTATTGTAAATGTAGATAAATATGTAAGTTTTGGCACAGCCAAACTCTGAATTGTTAACAAAAAAAACTAGAAGATTTTATAGTCGTACTACCATGGAGTTCCTTTGAAACAGAAAATGGTAAGTCGGCAAGTGGAGCATGACAGTTTCTGTTGTATCGATATTCTTCTCTAGGACAATGCAAATCTATAGAGAGCGATCATGATGCATGCATACCAAGGATGCGAGAATAGCCGACGAAAAAGGGCTCTTGAAGTGTAAATTTAATTTTATTGGTTGCTTGCTCTTTGAAAGCGGAACATCCACAAATATCGCTAATTAAACCGTTGTGAATCAGGGTGGTACTTGCATGCGCCAACGAGTCAGTCATTTAAGGAAAAAACCATTAAATGCCTCCTTATGTCCAACAGGGCCATCCAGCATTCATAAAAAATTCTCTAGATAGTTAATAAATTTTCCAGGGATCTATTGGCCGCTTTATTTATACTATTTTTTTATTTTTACATGTTCCTAGTATTTACAAAGTACTAAGAACTTAGTCTTTTCACTAAACTTCTCCCCTCGTCTCTCTGTCTGGCTATATTCCTTGGATGGACGACAGATTTTCCAGTTTTCCTTGCAATCGTCCTCCTCCATGTGGCCATCGGCCTAGCGGTGGCTCGTCTAACTTGCGGTTTCCAACATAAGGCAGCATGGGCGATTTGCATCCGTATTTTCTTCTATTATTGTCTTTGTGGATACCATTCTGCTTCGTTAAACTCCAGAGCGCAACATTTGTTAGGTGAAGTGGCCACCATATACCCACAATAGATCTAAGACCGATCTACCGAATAGTAATGTAGTGTCACACGTTTCTTAGTCTTGCAAAACTAGCTTTTGCTTTGTGTTAACGGTTGTCGGTATCCAAAGCAGTTCGGCCATCTTTCGCCAGTATACTTCCCAGGCATTCGAAATTCTCGACCTCCGCTATGTTTCCCCCGCCGATTACGCATTGGCTAGGTTCAGGCTATGTCAATCTTTAGGCCAAAATTTTTTGATTCGCGTTTTATGTTGTGTATGGCCGTTTTACTATCGGCAATATAGTGAACATCCCAGCAATAATCCGGTATAAAAATTCCATAGGAATGACAATCGTTTGCTCTTTAATGTTGTTGAGTATGATATGATTATTTTCAGATATTACTGAGGTTCGTTCATATTATGCCACATTAAACAGCACAATTCCCTTTTAAACTTAACTTTCTAATACTTCTTCAGACACAGATATTTCAAAAAAAGATTAGGAGGCAGTTCTTTTATGAAAAGAAATGTTTTTTCTGAAGATCTACAGGTCTACGAATTTTTTTTACATGGCACAATTTCATTTAAAAATAAACCAATATTTTATACATCATGCACTTTTTATTTGTTTTTTTTTTTTTTTTTTAGTTTTACTGATTTGATTTAATTTAAGATATTTTATTCAAATAAATATTATTTCTTTTTTAAATTTATTTTTAATTTGTTTTATTTTTATTTGCATCTTTAAGTGTAAAAATATATTGGAAACGAAATAAAATTTATTTTCCTTTAAAAACTTAAGATAAATTTAAGGGTACTTGCAATTTTTCGCAAAAAAAAAAGCTTCGGGTCATCACCCTGTTGCGATTTCCATTAATCGATGATACCTGAAATTTGGACAGCCTTTTTATTCTGGCTCCTTAAGTAAATCTAAGTCGATTTAGCCATGTCAGTATGTCTGTCCGTCTGTTAAAAACACGCTTACTTTTGAAAAGCTCTAAAGAAAATAACGAAATTGACGTCAAACTGCATCTAGTTGTCGTTAGCAGTTTGGGATTGAAAACCTGGAAACTCGGTGAGAGTTATAAATCCAAATGTGGAACCACCACCCTAAAAAATTTATAATTTTGTTACAATAACTAACACCAATAGAAGGTATAATGCAATCCCTGCGTAAGATTTTGCACAAATTCATTTTATTTGACTAGAAATCCTATTAAGGTTGTTCACGTCACAAGTTGCACTTCTGCGAAATAATTGTCCATATGATTGTTGTTATGTTTTTCGGTACAACTTGAGACGTGAACAATCTTATTGTTAAATTTCGTGAAGATCGGGTCATAATTTAACATATGCTCCATATAAAGCCTACTCTGGGAAAAGAGTTTAATACGCCTTAAACAGTAACATATAGTGTTTTTGTAGCAGAATTTGGTCCTCAAAATGCTTTAAATCACTAAACTTGGCGTGAAGATCGGTCCAGCATTTACAATAGGGACAATATAATTCCCATTCTGGGAAATTATTTTAATACGCCCAAATCCGTAGCAGATACAGATATTGTGTTGAAATTTGGTCCAATTTAGCTTAATATGGCCAGAACTAATACCATGCAATTTTGTAATAATCGGTACCTTATTTACCTTAAAGTTCCAACTATAATATCCCAGTTGGCCATGTCGTGCACGAATCATCAATGATCAATGACAATGTTAATTCCTGCACGACACGTAAGTGACAACTAATGCAAATCGTCGACGACATTTTCAAACAAGTGTCGCGTAAATCGTGCACGACACAAAGAGAGACAATGTCGCTCAGCCTGTCGTTGATGACTACATGCACGACATTGTCGTCCATATAGTCGTTGATGACCACATGAACGACATTGTCGTTCATATTGTCTTTGATGACCACATGAACGAAATTGTCGTTCACATGTCTTTGACGACTATATGGACGACAAAGGATTCTACTTTATCGTCAACGACTGCGTATAAGACAATGTCGGTGAAGTTATAGGAGTTACAGCTTACACGACAATGTCGCCTATAAACCTAAACGAAAAAATAAAAATATACAATAGCACATACATATTTTTAGAATAAGACCTTAGTCTTTGAGTTCTTAGACTTGACTGACTGATTTTCTTCACTTTGCTTTGGAAGTTTTTTATTATTATCGTTATTTTACAGTTATTTTTATTATTTATTGGGAACAAATTATTTTTGTTTGTTTAGAAGACACCTAACAAGACACTGTCGGTCATGTTGTCGTGCGTACACTTTAATACAGGACAGCTTACAAGACACTGTCGCTCATACTGTCGTGTATAGTTGTTGATAGAGGATACCTTACAAGAAAATGTCTGTCATGTTGTCGTGGATAAGCTTTGACAAAAGACAACTTGTACGACAATGTCGGTCATGTCGTCGTTTATTAACTTCTTTAAAAGACAGTGCACTAGACAATGTCGAGTATTTTGTCGTCCACGACATTTTCCTCAAAATTGTCTTCCAGAAATCCTAAGTGATAGAGGACATGTCGTGCATAAATCGTTGACGACAAAGTCGTCGACGGCAGTTTGGCCAACAGGGATGCTTTCCGTACGGAATAAAACATTTTTTAATTTAATTTTGTTTTTTTTTAAATGCTTTTTTTTAATTTTTTGTTAATTTTTGACAGCCAGCTTATGCATATTATAGTTGGGCCTTAAGTATCAGCCTTTTGTAACCCTCTATAAAACATTATCAGCCCAATTATGAATAAAAACTCCCCGGGAGTTTTCTCCCTTCTCCCATTTTTCCTATGTGAATTCAATTGTAAAAATGGGGAAAGGGAAAAAACTCCCGGGGAATTTGTATTCATAATTGGGCTGTATAACACTACTATATAGAAATTTGTTCTTATTTAGGTTTTTAAATATCAGAAATCACTTTGCAAAATTTTGAGATGATTGGTCCATAATTTACCATCGGCCCAGTATAAATTTTCCTCTCGAAAATAAGATTAATTCCGCAAAAACTGTTACGAACCTGGATATAAAAACATAAAGCTTTCTTATTGTCGTTCAAAAAATTTACATTTCACAATGGTTCCTCTAAAGAGAGTCAACTCAAAATATTTCAATTTTTACTTTTTGCAAGAAATCTATGTACAGTGGTAATATCTACCCATTGTAAAAATCTTAGATAATTTTCTCTACTCTTTCGCAAAAAAAAATACAGTTGTATCCCTCTGCTTCTCCAGAGTCAACTAAAGAGAAATATTTCGAGTTGTCCCCAAATGTAAGCTGAATACATATCAGTTTTGCCTCAACGAAATAGAAATATTTTAAGTTGTGCTAGTGTTTATATCACACCGGTTTACTTTAATAATTTTATTTTTTGTGTTGTCTCTTTTTAGTTGTTATAGGTAAGTTTATTGTGCTGTTATATTTCGTCTTGTTTCCACTATGTAAATAAACAAATTGGCCATAAAAGGGAACAACTCAAAAAACCTTTTTATTTTTCGTTAATAAATGAAAAAATTGCAAAAACAACTACCGTTGTATACTTCTTACTCGTACTTCTTTACAATTCCATAATTGTTTTCAGCTTTTATTGTAAATATTAAAAAAAAACAGTTTTTTGTCTCTACAGAAAATTTTTAAATTTTAAGTTTACTCTATTTAGAGGAACCAGTGCGATATGTAGATCTTAACCGCGACGAATTCTTATACTGACGAACATTTTTATAAAGATCAATTAATGATTTATAGATCCCATACAGGGACCACGCCTGAAATATTCTAACTGTTACATGTGTTACCTAAAAATTCTTTCAAGTTTCCAAAAATGTTGGACGAAAAATGTAATAAGTGTTGATATGATTATAACTTTACCAAAATCATTTATGCAAACGGCTTATGAGACCATAGTATTAAGAGTACAAGGTGCATTGGAAAAATAAGTTCTCAATATAAAAACCCATATAACATCAAACAAAAAAAAAAAAAAATAAGAAATATGTTTATTGCCTGGCCAACAATGTCGAAAAGAAAACTAACTTTCGTTTATTATTTTTGCTTTCTATATGTATAAATATATATATATATATATATATACATGGGCCAGGCGGCAAAACAAGCTCAAAAATCAAATAAATTAATTTAATTTTTTGAAAAATTTTTTAGTACAGATCAATTTAAAATAAACAAATGTTCAATTCACATTATCTTCATTTTCGTTTTGTTGGTGCCCGCTTACATTTTTGCGATTTCTTTCGCTGCGATTCCTATTTTATGGGTGAGAGGGGAGAGAGGAATAAATTCAAAATCGTTTCAATATTGTATTTTTGTTGTTGGTTATTTTTAAACACGATTGTTGTCTAATTATACGATTGATTGATGTTTTGAAAATGTTGGATTTTTTCGGTAATTTTTTTAAAAATCGTCTTAGAATGTGATACCTAACTAACACCACAACATGATTTCTTCTTAATGATTAATATATCGAACTTGTTCTATAAAAGTTTATTAACTCAAAATTTCTATTTTTTCATTTTTGGATAACATCGAGACGTAATAATCATATCTGCCCACTGTAAAAATATTGTGCTATTTTGTCCACTTTTTGGTCATGAAACGGTTGGCTTAGAAATTAAAAATTGTTTTGCACCTACTGGCAATTTTTTTTTTTAAATTTTGAGCTAATACACTATTGTTGAACAAGTGCAAAACGTTTAATTAATTTCAATTGATTTTATTTAATTAAAAAAATGTTCTATATCCAAAAATTACTTTGATAATAAACTGCCAAGTGCACGGCTTAAAAAAACTAAACTGGCAACTTGCTTTAATTTTTGCGAAAACAATTAAGCAAGTTGTTTTTGTTTTTACAACAACAATTAATGTTGGGAGAATTCCAACCAATTGTAGTGAGGAATGTAAGAGAAGATAAACTCACTGTTTATTGTTGTTGTTTTAGTTTAATCTTTGATATTGTAACAAGTAAAACTGTTGCTTATAATTTTTATTCGCTTAACAGTTTTATTTGTAAAATAGCTTTAGTTTTTCTAAAATCTTAGGATGAAGTTTCCTGATGATCTGGCCTAAGCAACTAGTGAAATGCTCATAGTAATAGCTTATCCCATCAACAATAAATTTCAGTGTTTTTATCAAGAATAAAAATTGGGAATTAAGCGCGACAAATAAAATCTTGCTCATTCAAAATTTTGTATTCCCAAAAATTACTATATTAATTTCTTAACAATTAATATTTGTTACAATTTCACCCCAAATTAAAACTTCCATACCTGCTTTAATTTCATGGTATCAAATAATGTGAATTGCAAATATAAAAGAAGAAGAAATAAATAAAAGCCAAGAGTGAAGTAAAAAAATCATTGCTAAAATTAATTAATTTTCTTATTTGGTAAAAAAAAAAAAATCATTTCCGGATCTTCTTAAATAATTTGATTAACAATGTACATTGAATTGACATTTGGCAATATGACAAAATAACAATACAACAAATTTGTCTTTTCACAAGTGCATAAACAAAAAGCGTATTTTTCAAACGATAAGCCATACGACAGAGCTTGTGAATTGGACTAATATGTTGAATAAGAATATTGAATATTTTGCACTTTTTGCAATATCGCAAAAGTGCAAAATATGTTAGAATGAAAAATTTTGCGTTAAAGATTTCGTTGTTCGGTAAATATTGACAAATCTTCCTAATGACTTCAGCTTGTCCTTTATACCAATTTTTTAGCTATTATCTTTTTGGCAACACTGGTTTAAACAGCTGACGCACGTTTCGTGTTTTGTTTCACTGTCAAACATCTTCAGTTTGGTCTATAATTTAACCATGAATTGTCTTACAAACGAACAACGCTTGCAAATTATTGAATTTTATTATCAAAATGCGATCCACTTTTTTATCCAAAAATTGTGTTCAGCGACGAAGCTAATTTTTGGCTCAATGGGTACGTTAAAAAGCAGAATTGTCGATTTTGGAGTGAAGACCAGCCAGAAGCATTGCAAGAGCTACCAATTCATCCAGAAAAAGTCACAGTTTGGTGCGGTTTATGGGCTGGTGGCATCATTGGACCGTACTTCTTCAAAGATGATGCGAATCGTAACGTAACTGTGAATGGTGAGCGCTACCGTGAGATGATATCCAACTTTTTTTGCCCAAAATGCAGGAGCTTGACTTGCATGACATGTGGTTTCAACAAGACGGTGCCACATGCCACACAGCACGCTTAACAATGGACTTATTGAAAGGCGAGTTCGGTGAACATTTTATTTCACGTTCGGGACCGGTCAATTGGCCGCCTAGATCGTGCGATTTAACGCCTTTAGACTATTTTTTGTGGGGCTATGTTAAAGCTCATGTCTATGGAAGACAACATTGAAGCATTTATTTATGAGATACCGGCCGAAATGTTGGAAAGAGTATGCCAAAATTGGACTAAGCGGATGGACCATTTGAGGCGCAGTCACGGTCAACATTTGCATGAAATAATCTTCAAACATTAAATTATATGGACCGTACTATCGATTCAAATAAAGATTTCATGCAATTTTCTGAATTTTATGTGTTTTTTTATTAACTTTCCTATAGCTCTTAAAAAATCACCAAACATAACACGAAAAAAAGTCAGTTCTATCAATGAACTTTTTTTCATAATCACTCGCTTGTCAAATCTTAACTATCTAGGCTTGGACTTAATTTAGTAGCGAACCCCCGGTATAATAATTACCACTTCATTCGATACAAATCCAATTTTGATCTTTGAAGTTTTATAAGTTTTTTTGTTCAATATTTTTCTATTGTTATTTTTCAGTTGAATTCATTTATACATTTCGTTGATTAACTTTGTGTTCGTTTGTATGATTCACTCCTTTTACATAATCGGCATTATTTTCCAACACTTATTATTAGAGAAATTTTTGAGAAACCAAAAAAAAAAGTTGATTACTGAATTTTATTTTTTCTATCTCGTAAAATTTAGATGACAAAATTTAACCATTTTGTTTCTTTTTCTAAATTATTTCCTTTTTTAATTCCAGCACTCTAAGAACTTTCATTAGTTTTGTTAATAGAAATATTTTCCGTTTTTCTTTTTGCAGGGTCTCACCTTCTTTCTGACATACTCAATATTTTCGGCGGTATTGGGTATGCTACAGTTCGGTTACAATACCGGTGTGATAAATGCGCCCGAAAAGAATATCGAAAACTTTATGAAAGATGTCTACAAAGATCGCTATGGCGAGGATATCAGTGAAGAATTTATACAGCAGCTGTATTCGGTGGCGGTTTCAATATTTGCCATTGGCGGCATGTTGGGTGGATTCAGTGGTGGCTGGATGGCAAATCGTTTTGGAAGGTGAGTACAAACAAGGAATTATTATACATTATTAGTAAAGTAAAAAAATATTTATTGGTTGTTTTTTGTTTTTTTGTTGCAGAAAGGGAGGTTTATTATTAAATAATGTTTTGGGTATAACCGGTGGCTGTTTAATGGGTTTTACTAAAGTTAGTCATTCCTATGAAATGTTATTCCTTGGCCGTTTTATAATTGGTGTTAATTGCGGTAAGTTAAAAAACGAATTTAAGCAAATATCCTAATATATATAATATACTAAAAATTTCCTGGTAATACTATCCTTACACCCAACTTGTCACGTGACTTTTCTAAAGTGGTAGGGACCGGCTCGAGGGAGGAGGGAGTTAATTGACACCTTTTTGACACCTAGTAACAGGTCATAGAAATAACCTAAACAGAAACATTCAATTTTGATTTTAATAAGGTCTGTCGCAGATATTGTCCCGAGTGAACCAGGTTAATATGTTAGATCCCATTTATTTAAGGTTATAGAACCAAAGAAAATCCGCCACTACCCGCACAAAATTCAGTCGCATGACATGACTTTTGTGCCAATTACCTTTCCCAGTTAAGTGATATGTTTTGTTTTTACCCATCAAAATTCGTTCCTTTTAATATAATATTGTGTTCACAGGTCACGGAATAAGTGCTTTAAGAGCAATTGACACAAATTTCCCGCAGGAATTTAATTCGTTTGTTTTTTATAGAAAGATAAAGGTGGCAGACATAACTTTAGATCGATTTTGTCCATTGTAAGCGCATTCCCTAAGGTATATGGAATCCCAACTCAAAATACACAGCGATTCAATGTCTTTCTGATATCCCAATTCAAGCAGAGTGTGAATTATGACACAAAATAAAAAGAAATAACAAAATAGAATAGGTAAAATAGGTTTTTCTTTTAAAGTTCTTTAAAGATTAATTTATTTTCTGTTTTTGTAATCAATTTAGACTGCTTTTGAATATAAATTTTTTAATCCAAATTTTTATATTTTAATAAGTTCATCAAATTTAATTTTCATTAAATTATTTTTATGAAGAAAGGAATTTTACAACATCAAAATTAGTTAAAATTTATTGATTATTAAATATATATTAAAAAATATATATATATTAAATAATGAAAGATTATCAATAACAATTTTAATTAATTTTCATGTTGTAAAATTCCTTTCTTCATGGAAATAATTTAATGAAAATTAAATTTAATTAACTTAAGCCTAATTAAAAATATTAAAAATTTGGATTAAAAACCATAAATAGTTCAACAAAATAACCACAATACTAATTATATTAAATAATTTTTTTCTATTTCTGGACCACAGTAAAATTCTTCTTAGTACTCCAGATCTAAATATTATCAGTTCTTTACTCAGTTTCATGTAACAACTCAGTTTAATATAGAAACTATTTCTTTCTCGGTAAAATGCTGGTTCACACACGCCAAGTTTGACTGGTCAAGCCTTGTGGTCTTAGAAGAGAAGGGAAAAGAGAAAGCTATTTATTTGCCCCTCTCTTCTAAAAACTAAAGACTTGACGAGTCAAACTTGACGTATATGAACCGGCACTTAATGCAAAAATCGTACGTGAAACAAGTGGGATAAAAATAACGCCAAATCAAAGCTAAAATTTTCTGCGAATGTCAGACAAATGACGTCACGCGAGCTGCATTCCCACAGGGTCAAAATTTAAAGCTGGCAAACTCAAGATAGTTGTTGTTTAATTATTGAGGGAATACAGTTCTAAGAAAAAAATTCTCAAATCTTAGAGACTTTTAGACTTGGTAAATTTTTGTTTTGATCACGCAGTTTGTATTGATTGTAGCGGCCTGTTTTAACACATTGTCACTTCACTACCAAAAAAAAAAACGCTTTCTGTCCTCTTCTTAAAAAGCTGAATTCGCAATTATTCTTAATGGTTACCTATTTAGGTAGAGTTGACCTAACTCATTTTAATTTCATTTGCACTACTCTCTTTCCAACTTCTCTGAATTCTATCTTAATAACGTCATACCACATTTCACCTGTAAAAATTGGAATTGAACATTTTTTTGCTATTCGAATTATTTCAAAAAATGTGTACAAAAACGTATATTGATCAACAGTGTTGGGTGTATGCTAAATCTGACTATGAATTGGTGACTAGATTAATAATAATTTTATATCCGTAGAATTAACTGTTGCTGAAACGAAAAGCTGATTCGGCTTTCCAATTTACCCTACACAAGGTATAAAAAAAAAAAGTTGGAATACTTTCGGTATTGAAAACAATTTTCATTTCGAAAAAACGATTTCCATTTGCAGGTCTTAAATTCAAGTAAACTGCTCAGCAATCCCTTTAAAGGCTGAACGTTAGTTGAGTGCTTTATTTAGGGTCAGGGTTGCCGTTAGGAATTTTTGAAAGGTCGCACAAAAGGTCGTTTTATAAAAATAAAGTCGCAGAAAAAAGTCGTTTTAGAAAATTAAAGTCGCACATCTTTTTTACGTTTTTTATTTATAAAAGGCATAGCAAAACCAAAAAAATAATTAAAACCAAACAGTCAGTTGCATTTTTTCATTTTCAGAAGCCTTTTTTATATTATTGATGTGTTTTCCATGTCGCTGAGGAAAATTGTTTAAGTTCACTTAAAGCTGTTTACAAACACTGCAAACGACCATTTATATACTTCAGTTCCCAGTCTTTCAAATGGAAGCACCAAATACGTTTCTTGGAAGGACCTGCATTCATTGACTCGGCGGCTAACAATAATTTTGTAAAATGAGCACTGCAAACACCACAATTTTTTATTTTCAAAAAGATATTTTGCTAAAACTATTCTTTGAAACTTTGCGAAAAATTTCTTAAATGCATTGTTTAAATGACAAGGTTGCAAAACAGTAATAAAATTGTTGCCAAAGGAACAATAATCTGTGAGTTGCTTTTAAATTTTGACGACTTTTTTTAATAAAAATAATAAGAACATTTATAATTTACGGCAAATTATATGTTTTTTGTGAGAAACTTTACAAAAAATGGTAAAATTAAAAAAGTCGCAAAAGTCGTTGATAAAAAAAGTATCACAAAAAGTCGCAGGCCGCACAAAAAAGGATCGTATTGCGACTTAAGTCGGGCGAACGGTAACTCTGTTTAAGGTTGTTATTAAGACATTTGTGTTGGGGACGAATATATGTATATCTTACAGAGAATGGGAAGCTGTCCCTAAATATTCTTAAGCTTTTTAGCGATAGCACCTTTGTCTGAAATCTAGGCGGAGTTCAGTGTTTGATGTAAATGGTCTAGCGGAAGTTCAAATCCAAAATATTGAAGCTTTTGTTTACAATCCAAAAACAAAATACACAGAATTGCAATTGTCACATAACTGCGTTTGCGCAATACTAAAATTGAACAGTTTTTTTTTTGATGCGTGTATTGCGTTTGCATCCCTGATACTCAAATAGCTGACATTTGTAAGTTAAGTCCCCGTCCATATTATAAAACATTTGCTGCGCCACTTATGAGCTTGTTAGTGAAAACGGAAAGAAGTTTGGAAAAGTTTACTTTTTTTCGTATACAAGCGGTTTGTTTAAGTTTATTTAAGTTTATTATTGCAAGAAAATAGAAGAAGAATGCAAAATATCTAAATTCTGCAAAACAAAAGTTTTATTGTATGGACACGAATGCAGTTTCAAAAGAGAATTGAAGAAACTTTTTCAAGCCAATATTTCATTATATGGACAAGGACTCAGCAATTATTTAGAAACATCAAATAAAATAAAGTAATTTGTATTGTGGTTATTTTTGTTGAACTATTTATGGTTTTTAATCCAAATTTTTAATAATTTTAATTAGGCTTAAGTTCATTAAATTTAATTTAATTGGCCGGGGCCACGGTCGAGAATGAAAGATTATCAATAACAATTTTAATTAATTTTCATGTTGTAAAATTCCTTTCTTCATAAAAATAATTTAATGAAAATTAAATTTAATGAACTTAAGCCTAATTAAAATTATTAAAAATTTGGAATAAAGTAATTTGTTTTAATTTTTGTTTTTTCTTTACCCACTTACAACTACATTTAGAGTTGACAAAAAATCAACCAATTGTAGTCGGGACTGTAAGAAAAGATAAACTCACTTTTTATTGTTGTTGTTTTTGTTTAAGCTTTGATATTGTTACAAGTAAAACTGGGGTTTATAATTCTTATTCGCTTAACAGTTTTATTGTATAATATTTTTAGTTTTTCTAAAATTGTTGGATGAAGTTTCCTGACGATCTGGCCTAAGCAACCAGTGAAATGCGCATAGGAATAGCTTATCCCTTTAACAATAAATTTCAGTTTATCAATAGTATGAAATGGGAATTTAGCACATTTAAACGAAACCTTGTTAATTTGCTAATTTTTCGATACTATTTTCTTTTGCACTACTTTGTGGCATTTTAAAACAATTTTACAAAATAATCAAACATCTTTTTGTAAATTTTCACAACTAATAATTCTGTATATCAGCTCTTACCTTATTTACATCTAGCTTTCCAAAGTTGCTAAAAATACTGATCACTGTCAATGACAATTACAATAACAAAAAGCTGCAACCTAAGACGCAGCAGACACTGAATACCGCTATTATATATAGGACGTCTGTTGGTTGTGTCAGTAATATTCTGAATTATAAGTTTTTTTTGATGAATAGTGTTTTGAATTGTTGTTTTCACGGATTTCTAGCTTACCCATCTTAAACTACATTTCAAATTCTTCGCCAGCGATATCTTAATTGCGACACTTTCTGTTCTTACTTTAATTTAAGGTCTAAATACATCATTAGTGCCAATGTACATTTCCGAAATTGCTCCGCTCAATTTAAGAGGTGGCTTAGGTACTGTTAATCAATTGGCTGTGACAGTAGGTTTACTATTATCCCAGGTATTGGGTATTGAACAAATTTTAGGAACTAATGATGGCTGGCCCATACTATTGGGTCTAGCTGTATGTCCAGCGGTCTTACAATTGCTTCTACTGCCGGTATGTCCAGAATCTCCTAGATATCTGTTAATAACTAAGCAATGGGAAGAGGAAGCTAGAAAAGGTGGGTAAACAAGATAAAAAAAAATTGTAAAATGGTCTTACAAAACTTAAAATTTAATTAAAACAGCTCTCCGTCGTTTACGTGCCTCAAGTTCGGTCGATGAAGATATCGAAGAAATGCGTGCCGAGGAAAGAGCTCAACAATCGGAAAGTCATATCTCCACTATGGAACTGATATGCTCACCAACATTACGTGCTCCCCTAATCATTGGCATTGTAATGCAACTAAGTCAACAGTTTAGTGGCATCAATGCGGTGTTTTACTATTCTACATCACTATTCGTAAGTTCGGGTTTGTCCGAAGAAAGTGCTAAATTCGCAACAATAGGAATAGGTGCAATTATGGTGAGTAGAATAGGAACTTACAAAATGATATTCCTAAATACAACACATTTTCTTTAATTAAATCTAACTGTACTTTCTCTTGCTTAAAAAATATCTGTACTCTATTTTTTTCTACAGGTTGTTATGACTCTAGTTTCTATACCCCTTATGGATCGTACAGGCCGTCGTACCTTACATTTGTATGGTCTGGGCGGCATGTTCATCTTTTCAATATTTATAACAATTTCATTTTTAATCAAGGCAAGTATTGAATTAAGATTTTTGCTTAACTTTAACAAAAATCTTACAAAGGTTAAGTACAATGTTTTTGAAATTTTTTATAGTTTTGAAAAATGGTTTTTGTGGTTTGTTTTTGATTTTTATAAATCCTTTAAAATTATATACAAGATTTTCATTTAAATTACGTTTTTTTTTTTTTTTTTTTTTGTAAAAATTAAATATATTTAAATATATATATACATATATCTACCAAAAATGTATATAGTCAGTTAAGATTTTAATCAATCTTATTAAAAAAATGATATTTTATGCATGAAGTTGTTGAAAAAATTTTTAAGTAAAGACTCATTTTGTTAAAAAAAACGAATCTTTTTTTTTTTGTGTTTTTTTTTATTATTTAAATTTTGAAAATTTCTTTAATCATTAAAGAATGTTTATTTTACTTAAATTTATTGTGAAATTATATTTTTTATTGAAATTTTTGCGAGAATGTGAACATAAGAAAAAAATTGGTAGATCACAAATTTTACGAGGGTAGATAGGTTCATAATGGAGCTAATCTCTTATAAAGGCCCTCTTACAAAAATCAATCTTTCAGCTATAAATCTAAAAAAAATCTATTAAGATAGAACTCGACACGAGTTTATGTGAAGTGCGCAATTTTAAATATCTTCATACAACTTTGTGATCTATGTCGTAACTACTTTTAAAAATATACAGTATACAGGAAAAAACTCTTCATACACCCCAATTTTGTGTGTTTTTATGGTATTCGTAAAATTTATAAAATGCATTATTATTTAAAAGTACAAAGAACAAATTTTATTTTTAGAATAAAAAGCAAATTCAAAAGCATAACAACAACAAATATAACAAAAACAATAAAAATTCATAAGAAAAACGTCAATATGAACTTCGAATGCTTATACATAAATACTGACTTGTCATGGACTTTACCAAATTCTCCGTAATATGGGGCGTTATTTCAGACCGTGCTCGACTAAAGGCTTTTTATGGTTTCACGACTTGTGGTATTCCATTTTCATACCATATTTTCCTAAACATCGTGCTTGATTGGGTTTGGGTCTGGTAACTGGGGAGGTGAATTCAATTGTCTTGGCGAATGATAAAGAAGCCAGTCTTGAAAATCATAAAAAGTGTGCTTTTAGATAGGATGTCTTGCTTGAAAATCCATTAACTTCCCAGGCCCAAGCTTTTATGGATGACTTCAGATATTGTTCTAATATGGCCCTATTCTGATATCTGTCCATATTACCTTCAACTGTAGAACTCACTGGAGTGTATTTCTTTGAATTCCTGTAACACTATTAAAATTGTTCGACGAACAGTAATGCACAGCATTTGTTATTGTTGTTGTATACAAATGTTTTGTACACACATTTAACTTTTGTTGTGTGTTTGATTTTCCAATATATTTATACAGGTTTTTAATACATGAAGCCTCCCAGCGAAAAACAATCCACTCGAGAAAAGCTCTACCCAGATTCCAAAATTTTTTTTTTTTTTTTTTTGTTGTTTTGGTTATCAAAAATTTACCCTTTGAAATTATTAAAAGTCTAAAATTGGTCAATTCCGCTAAGACCACAATGTATTTTCGAAATATATTTTTTAATTCACAGTTTTTAGTGTTCACATCTTCGTACTATTGCTCCGCATTTTAAATAATATTTAAAAAAAAATTTTTTTTTTTTCATTTTTAAATACAAGCATGCTTTTTGCACGCAAATTACACATTGTTTAATTTGAGTTAATTAATTTTGTTTATTTTGGTCATAGATGGGGGTAGTGCACTAATTTTGCAGTTTCAACTCACACTTAGTGATAGTGCAAATATATTGCAATCATTTTGTGCTTTTGAGTGATGAATTTAAAATTTTCAGCCTCCCTAAACATGAGTAATAGTGACGTTAAAAGTTTTGCATTAAAAAAAAATTGTTTGATTTAAAAAAAGCAATCATCAGCTTATCGTTACTTTTTTCACTCATTTGAGTGCAACTAAAAATGTTGCACTAAATTTAAAATCAAAAACTTGGTTTTTCATGATTTAAGCCAATAATTATACCGTTATTGACAAAATTTCATTTTTTTGTTTGCTTATGCATATCCTCAAAAAAATCCAAAAATAATGCAAATACAGAGTTACATTTTTTAAATTTAAGTGAGACAATATTTGTATGCAGCTTTCTTGATTGCAAGTTCAAATTTTGCACTATATGAATTGAGCGCAGATTTTTGCATTCAATCTGCGTTTAATGATAGTGAAAAAACTTGCAATATCACTAACTTTTTTTTTGGTGATAGTTACAGAATTAACAATCATCTGGTAAAAAAGGGTGCAAACAATTTTTTTTCAGTTTTATTTCGTCAGAATGCAATGTTGATTTAAATCAATATTAAGTGCACTACCCCCAACTATGATTTTGGTGTTATTTTTTGTTAATTTGTAAAAACATATTAATTAATAAATCCATAAAAATATGTTTTATAACTTAGTTACCAAAACTATATGCCTGTTTTTAATATAAAATCCGAATAATATTGGATTTTACCTTTTTTTCTTCAATAAAATGAATTCTTGATTTTCGAATGTGATTTTTTTTACCGTGTAGTTGCTTATTTGATTTTATGTATTGTATATAATTATACATATTTATTAGTTAATTAGGTTAAGTTACATTGAATAAATGAGTTTTTTAGGAAGTAATCAAGAGAATTTTTTTCAGAAAGAAAAGAACTTGGTTTTTATTAAAATTGTTCAAGGTTCTTACCTCTAAAGAAATATTTAAACTACTACTAAATAATATTATAAATCTGAAAAGTTTGTATGTTTCTATGTTTGCAAGAGCTAATCTCCGGAACTGTCGCTCCGATTTTAACAATTTCTTCAACAAAATGAAGAATGGAACCTCCTTACGGGCATAGGCTATATAAGGTTCCACTAAAGTGCTAAGGATAGGGTCCAGAGGCGCCTATTCCAACCTTACTCATATCTCCAAAACTTTAAGTGATAGAAAAAAATGTAATATTTATCGTTGTTTTTTTTCGAAAATTAAGCGGACAGTTATCTAGCACTTTTTTGAAATTTGGCCCTTTTAGAGAGTAAAAGGGTAAAACCTGAATTTTGATACTTTTTTGTCACCCCGTTTATCTTTTTAACCAATAAACGTAAAAATAAACATTATCCCACATTCGAAACTTATCTAAAAAATTTAAATACAAATTAGATTTTTTTAGAAAATCGAAAGTTTAAAGGGTGAAATTCGTAACTATTGTTGGTATGTACTATGCTTACATATTTTTTTCTCCATTCTTTTGCATATGCATATTAAATGGGCTCCCACTACAATATTGAAGTTGTCGATACTTCAATTGGGAAAAAAAAAGTACCAAAAAGGGGGAAATACGGAAATTTACAGTTAATATTGGACCTAGAATCATAAAATTCAACACTCAATATCCTAAGTGATAAGACTCTAGGGGCGAACTTTTTCTTTTTTTTTTTGACTGGTACTTTTTTATTTTGGTTAATATTGGACCAAGAAACATCCAATTAAACATGCAAAAGTCCTAAGTGAATGAGAATCTATAAGAGAAATTGGTATTTTGTATTACTTAAACTGGTACTAAATTAGGATAGGGTTCAGGGCCGGTAAGCCGCCTATATTCAGAAAATATTAATTATCGTTTTAGAAGAAATCTATTAAAGCAATAGTATCCGTACACCGTCCATTCCGCCTACAGGCTATCTCTACGCTCGACCGTCGCCTGACCGTATGCAAAAGCTACCAAGAGGGGACATACAGAGAATTACTGCCACTTTAAAATATCTAACTAATTTTGATGAAATTTGAATAGATATTTCAGCGTAATTAAAACAAATTGGGCTTATATGTTTTTCAAAGCTAGGAATATGAGGGACAGACAGATGGGCAATTGTGATATTGATGAAATTTAAAACTTATGTAGATCGAACTACACACAATAAAACAAACAGGCTTAACACTTCGTTATAGTTAGTCAAAAATTCATTATAGGCGGGCAACGCCGCGAGTACGGCTAGTATTATATAAAATTGTATTAACTTAAAATTATGTATGTTCTAAGGCACTAATTTTGTAAAACGCAACGCAACGCCAAAGAATTCTATAGAAATTCACAATGCCTTTTAAAATTTCGAAGGCCTCAAAACTTGTGGCGTTAAAATATTTAAAACGGTACATAAACTTCTGTAGAAAACAACAACAAAATTACAAAATATTTATGATTTTGTTTTTACTTTTAATGTAATTCTTTGGCGTTGCGTTGCGTTTTACATAATTAGGGCCTTAGTTAATGAACATACATAATTAAAAATAATACCTTTTTTATGAAAACATAGGATGCATTTATACTTAAACTTTTTTACTAACTCAAAATACTACGTTTTTCTTAATATAAAGGTAGTCAATACACTATCACTATTCTATCAAAATCGGTAAGATAGATTCGGAAAGGCAGAAACTGTTCATCTGTTTCATCACATTTCTAGCTTTAAAATATTAATTTTTTTAAATATAAACCCTGTGTGTTAAGTTTCAACAGAATTGTTTAGATATTTTGGGAGAGGCAAAACCTTTCCCTATCTCCCCCTCTTAGTCTTAGTTTTAAAAAAATAAAAGGCCTATATACCAATTTCATCAAAATTGGTTCAACTTTTTAGCCGATAAAGCGTCGCGAACGCAAAAGTCACTTTCGAATTTGGCCAGGGGACGGTCGAACAGACAGATAGACTGTAGACGGAATGGAGGGTGAATAGCATACTTACGTTAAAACGGCTTTGTTTTTCTTTAAAGTTCAGAAACTATTAATAGATCTCTTTTTAAGCGATAGTTAATATTTTCTGAGTATAGGAGTTTTAGCGCCCCTCGAAGCTATCCTAAGCACTTTAATGGAATGTTATAAAGCCAATGTCCGTAAGGAGGTTCCATTCGTCATCTTCTTGGAAAACCGGACCTATAGTTCCAAAGATTACCTTTTACAATCATATAAACATACAAACATGGAAACATAAACACAAACACAAACTTTCCAGCTTTATAATATTAATTGCAGATATAAAGTTAAAATTTAAAACTTAAACTCAACTGCATCTCTTTTAACAATGATGTGGGTATACCCAAGGTCCATCCTTAAAGCATTCTACAAATTTACAAGCAAAAGTAATAAGCCACTGCTAAGGATGTGTAGAACAAATTAAAAAATCGGCTTAAAATTTTCAGCTTGCGCTTGAAATTCTGTATTATTATTCCGACGGATTCTTTTTTAAGGATTCCCTAATGGGACCATAGACACCCCTATTTGGCTTATAACATACACTTTGTATTACTTTTAAACGCGGTTTAAATGTGTTTATACAAAGTTTGCAGAACATTTACTAAATTTTTTTTAAACACCAAGTTCAAAACCATAAAATTTTATAAAAATAATCATGAAAATTATAAACAAAAACTCATTTATTCAATTTTTCCCCACCCTTAACAAACAAAAATTCTCGACTTGGCAGGCTTTTGTCCCAAATCGTTTAAAGATAATAAAAAAAATACGTTAAACTTGAAGAATATTTAAAATATTGAAAATTTTTCATTTTGTAAGATATTTCAAATTTATTTTTAATTAAAACATCAACAGGCTTTAGTTAGGCTTTTATTTTAAAACAAACGAAAATAAATATTTTAAGCTAACACTGAGAACAAAGTGCACCAAGTTTATCACAAAAAAAAAAAAATCACAAATTATTATATAAATTTCATAAAGACCATAAATTAAAAAAAGAGAATTATTCAACACTTCTAAAACACCCATAATACGTTAGCAAAGAGTGCAATTAAACAAGTTATATATGTGTAAAATAACACCTCAAAACTATTATACACTGAAAAAAAATGTATTAAAATTTTTTTTTATTTGTTGACAACAAAATTTCACTAAAGCCACGCCTTTTTGATAAAAATTTATAATTTTTATTTAAAATTTTGATTTCACAAATTTTTAAATTTATTTTGATATATTTTAAAAAAAATTTCTAAAAAAAATACAAGATATAAATAATATTTTATAAAATTTTTTTAAAACCTTAGCGAAGTTCCATTTTAACTAAAAACTTGCAAAACAGTTTGTTAAAAACTTTATACAATGAAAACATTTTAAGTGGAATCACAGAAAAATATTTTAATAGTTCAGCTCAAAACGCTAAATATGACAGTCAAGTTAAGTTCAAGTTATTTAAACCATATTCAACTCATGCATAAATGTTAAATAAATTTTCTGTTGAAATTTAGACCAAAAAAAAAAACCGAATTATAGTATTTGAATGTTTAAAACGTACGTATGACCAGGTCCTCTAAAGTGGGCAATTCATAATTTTTATATTTTCACTTTTTCTCCTCTGCTGAAAGTATTTAAATTTAGAAATCACCCACTTAAGAGGAACCAGTCCGTTATGTAGTTTAAAATAAATAAAATAAAAATTTTATTTTCAAACCGTGAAGTTAGAAAAGGTACATTAAATTAAAAAAAAAAAATTATTTTGTTTAACTATAAAAAAGTGCTCTCTAGTATTTTCAAAAAAATATGAGGAGGTCCATAACAAAACGCAATAAGTACATTTTTGAAGTTTTTTGATTTTTTGATTGAATCCTATTCTACACATTGAAATCTGTATAACCTTTATTATAAAGTATTCCAAAACTCAAAAACTACACTGCAATCAGTGTTGCCAGTGGATTATTCGAAAAAATACATACACATGCAAAAAAAAATCAAATTTTTCCCTACAAAAATCCCTACGCATTATTGCCTTTAAAATAGAAGAAAATAATTAGTTATAAAAAATTAATTTTACTCGAATATGTTTATTAAATCTTTGACAAAAACTAAGTAAAAAACAAAAAAATAATACATATTTATGTACTTTTAATAAATTCAATTAAATCTTTCTGCATTGAATAATATTCCAGTGGTATAAGAAAGAACTGGCCCTTTGTTTACTGGCCCTTTGTTCCAACTAGGAATCCCAGGAATTTATATATATATATATAAGAAAGAACCATTGTCACTTGTAACTAGCGAAATGGTTGGCATATTCATTCTATACACCAATGGCGCTTATGATAGTGTATACCACAGTGTACATACATATCTCTTTCTCCAGACACTTACAGCTGTAACAATTGGTACCCACTACTCGTTAGCTTCTTCGCTAACCCTAACTTATGCAGGAAACATATTTTTTCTAAAAAATTCTTTATTTGTCACTAAGGCATTGATTAAAATATCTTAGAAAAAACATATACATACATAGTAGTGTCGCCAACTTTTTAAACTACAAACATATATTTTTAAGCAATTTTAGGGAAAATAAAAATTGTTAACCGTTTTGAACAAGAAAATATTTCTAAAAATACGTTTTTTTCTGCATTTATTTCGTAAATAAAGCGATATGACGATAAATCCCTACATATTGCAGATTATAAAAAATCTGTCCGATTTTCCCTACGCTTCTATTTTAGTATCAAAAAAACCTACATGTAGGGATTTTCCCCTACTTCTGGCAACACTGACTGCAATTCAATATCAAATATAATGGTTTAGAGCAAAATGCAGTAATTACACATCTTTGCAATAAATCGCTACAAGAAATTTTAGAAAAGTCAACATTATAAATAAATTATGCTGTGGTGGTAACTCTTAGATAACTGTTAAGCTAATTGAGGAGGTCCATAACAAAACGCAATAATTACATGAATAAATACTATGATTTGGACCAAAACGCAATAATTCCAAATTTGCTATCTAAATAACTTAAAAAAAAAACTGTCAGATAAAATAATAAATCTGTATTTAATATTATTTGTTTTTTAAAAAAATTATGTGCTACTAACTTAAATTAAATTCTGTCGTTTATCCAAAAAAAAATGTTATGGTGTAATTATTGCGTTTTTTATGGACCTCCTCATATATATCTTATACCCGTAATATCCGGCTGTGTAAAGATATCTATGGTATATCGAATTTTTTCATAATCTTAACACGTTTGTCTTTCGTACTGGTTTAAGTGTAGTGTATTTTACACTTTTGATCTTCGGTAGTTATTTGAAAAGGCAAATAAAAAACCAAATGTTGCCATATTTTAAAAGAAAACTTAAAGAAAAAAATAAGTAGGCTAATTTCACGTTGAAATTACCAATCTAGTTTTACCGGATTGGTAAAGATATCTGTTAGGTACGAACACGACCAGATATCTGTTTGTTGAAAAAACAGACATTAGAAATAATCATTTTGATATAATAATAAAATTTTTCATTCATATAAAATACATAAATATATCGTTACCTAAAACGCAAAAGGCCCTTACTAACCAAAAACTTAAAGTCGAATTTTTTATTAATTCTGACACGGAAGAGTTATTAACTAAATATGGCTTGAAGGAAGAAAGTTTTGCATGTTTCTCGTCCAAGACAAAAATTACTTATTCTTAATGTCAGTGTGGCTTGGTTTAAGCAAAATGTTTCTTTATTCAAGAAAAGCTTACTAAATACGAACAAAATAAGTTAAATTCAAGATATTACACTGCGGAACAGTCATTTTGCGGTCTGGAATTTGATTGCAAGTTTTTACTAATTTAAGGTTGCTGATGTCAAATCTAATCTCCATTTTTCTCTATCAGCTCTACTTTTCGAGATATACCGTTATGAAGGCACTGTCACTACAGTTAAAAAAAAATTCGGAACTCGGCAACAGTATTATCTTTACGCCGTGCTTACTCTGTAGTTGCTCTGTAGTTTCAGAGATATCGTTGAATTTTTTAAAAAGAACATTTTCAAAAAAAAGGGATTTTTTCTTTAAAAATTCATAAGAAAATAAAAAAGCGACAAAAGTCACAGTTTTGGTTTAAAAACATTTATCTTAACATAATTTTGAATGAAATGCGGTTTATTTCATTGTAATCGGTGCACAACTTTTGATTTTATTCACAATTTACGGAGATAACTGAATATCGATTTCCATACAAAGAGGAAAAAGCGTCCATGTCTCACACATATTTAAAATGTTAATTTTGTAGACCGCACAAAAAAAGTTCAAATTTGCTCCCTTGTGTTATTTTTAGATTTTAGATTTTCTTGTTTTAAGAAAAGAAATTGATTACTTTAGAAAATAATCTTCTTTCCGTGGATGAATGGCGTCAACTCAAATGTCCACAAAAAATTTTAAAATCTTTCTACCAAAATTAGCGATTTTATTAACAAGACACAAACGGCCCTAAACAACATTATGCATGATGTTAATTTGACAATTCTTTGTTTCAGTGTTTGACAAATTTAACCATAGAGAGGTACAAAATTGAGCAGCGCGTTAAAGCGCAAAATGCATTGTTCGCGAATTGCGTGATTTTTTTGGTCAGCATAATCGACCAGCAGTGTCCGCAATCGGGAGAATTGTGCGAAAATTTATGCAAACCGGGTCTGTAGGAAATGTGAAAACATCTGTGCCTGCTCGCCCAGTTCGGGGGCGTAGTCTTCTACTTCTTCGAAAATTAAGTCGGCGCGATGATAACGGACCTTTTGGTGACCAGAAATTAAGAATATGAACCTGGACGATATGTGGTTCCAACAGGATGGTGTCACTTGCCACACAGCCAACGAAGAAAAATTCAATGCCCGTGTTATTCCACGTCGTGGAGATGTTGATTGGCTGCACGTTCGTGTGATTTGACACCGTTGGGCTCCTTTCCTTGGTGATATTTAAAAGAAATAGTGTACGTCAATAAGCCAAGAACAATTGAATTGAAACTCAAGTATGTGTTAGTGTGATTGAAACTATACTACCGAAGCCATGGCAAGTATTTAGCCGATATTTTGTTTCACACATAATAGTCATATTAAGATAATTCTCTGAAAACTTTTTGTTTTAATACCAATTATGATCGTTCGTTTTGTTGGACCACTCTTTACAAAAGATTATATGATAAACGGTAAGAGCCCTAACTAACAGTTAGGTTGCAACATTCTCACTTGTCAAAACAACTGGTAGGTTTTACACAAGGCGAATTTATTACAGGTGGTCTTAAAAGCCCTGCTGATATTAGCTAAAATCACTGTTGGATGTCAAAATTTTGTTTATTCTCTTTTATTATCTTTGTTTCTGTTTTGTTTTATTTCTGTCTTTGACATTGTAGAATGATCTTACAAAAACAAATTGCTTGTGGTTTTTGTACGAGTTGTACTTGTTGTAGTACCGAGATTACCTGGGATGAATTCGCCTTGGTTTTACAAGAAAATTAGAAGAAAAATAAATTATAAACAGTTTAAGGCAATTTATCAATTTAACATTTTAAATAGTTTTTTGCTTCTCGCTTAAAATTTTCAAAATGTTAGACATGGCCTTTTGCGTTTAAGGTAACGATATATTTTTATTAATTTCTTAAGTAAGGAAAAATAGACAAAAAATATTTACTTCAATATTGTAAAGGTTCAATAAAAAAAATCGTTGTTTATAAAATTTTTAATTTGATAGCGGAAAGTACTTCGACGTTATTCTAATTTTGATGTTTATGAACTATATCTGGTCATCTCATGAGCAAAAGATAAAAGAGTTTCTTACAAGCTTTTTTCTGCTTTCTTAGAAGACAGCGGGACCATTAACCAGGAAAAAAATGCAAAATTACGCAATCGTTAAACATGATTTTTTTTAAACAATCATTCTTTTTTCTGTTATCTTGTTATCAGGTTATATCAATTTAAACCTAACACTATTTAGATAATCTGCTGTTAAAAGCTGCCAACATTTGAGATATTTTGTAAGCTGTGATTTAAACCACAGCTTTAGTATTAACCAAAGGGCTTAATAAATAAACTCAGATTGCATTGTGCTCAACCACGATCCTTAAGTGATTTACCAACTTTTCGCCCCTGCAAGAGCGCAATAACGGTGCTTTCTTATCCGGCGCAAAGCTGTTCCTCTGCCCCTTGCAATCACTCAATTGGTAAACCCAAAGTATGCGAAATGATAAAATCCTAAAAATCTATAATTTCTCCCATAAATCTCGTAATAGTTTTGCGAAAAGATTTTGGATTATTTGTGTTAAGCTATTAAATATTTGACGTCCTACACGTAACCACTAATTTTATTAAAAAATTATTTGCTTTTGCAAAACGTTTAGCTAAAGCAAACATTATTTCACAGTTTCAAAATTGCATTATACAATTATTCTTTTACAACTAAATTTAAGTAAATCAATAGAAATTGTTAAAAATAAAGCCAAAGTTTGATCAGTTTACTGGTCACGTTTTCTTTTTTTTTTTTTTTTATTTTTTCTGAACATACCTTTAGAGACGTGCTATTGATTAAATTACCAAGAAAAACGTTTCACGTTTCAATTTCTCAGTCCATTTCTCCATGTTCTTCATTGGGTAGCACCCAATTTGAAAACACTTTCATTATGGTCACCTCCAACAAAACTATTTTTAACGAACATCTTTTAACATATTATGGTTAATTGAACCAAATTATTATCATCAGCAACCATATAATTGGAAAATTTGTCAGCCATCAAGAAGACACAACCATATTATGGTTACCTCTAAACATGTTATGGCTAAAATGTTATGGTTGATATTAAATAAGACAATAATTTGTTTATCACTAAATTACCAATTGCATTTTCCTCTTTTACAAGAGAAACATGCTATGGTTGGAAAACAACAATGCTATTTAAAGTGTTAAACATACATACTTTTGTTAAAATTAACCGTAACATGCTCAGAGGCAATCATAATATATTTTAGGCCGTTCTTGAATTAAATACTTCAACTGAATGAATCTCTTAAGTGAAAGAATGAAATATTTCTGTATTTTCTTTCCATTTCTTCCATCTTTCGGTTTCATCTTCCTTTCATATTTCTGTCTAAATGTGTTGATATTCAATACATATTTCTAAAACAACTATTTAACATCAAAAGTAATCTTCGGGAATACAAAATTTTGATTTAAAATATTTTGTTATTCGTGCTTAATTCCTGGCAAGTGCACGGCCTGGAAAAACTTACCTGGCAACATGCTTTTTCAAGTTGTTTTTTTGCATTTTGTTTTTTCTTAACCTACTTACAACTACAATTAATGTTGGAAGAATTCCAATCAATTGTAGTGGGAAATGTAAGAAGAGATAAACTCACTGTTTATTGTTGATGTTTTTGTTTAAACTTTGATATTGTTACAAGTAGAGCTGTTGCTTATGATTCTTATACGCTTAACAGTTTTATTTGGTTTAATATCTTTAGTTTTTCTAAAATTTTTATGGATGAAGTTTCCTGATGATCTGGCCTAAGCAACCAGTGAAATGCGCATAGGAATAGCTTATCCCATCAACAATAAATTTCAGTGTTTTTATCAAGAATAAAAACTGGGAATTAAGCACGAATAACAAAATCTTTTAAATTACAACTCTTTAACATTAAAACAAAAATCTAATTTCCATTTATTAGCTGCGTTCGTTTACCCCAAAATTTGTACAAATTTATACTGAATTTTACTGAAATGCGTTCGCGTACACATAAATTTGTTAAATTTTTTATATTACTCACCTACTGGATTTTACTGAAAAAGTAAACGAACGCACATATTATAAAAAAACCTTTTTGTTTTTAAAATGTCAATTTAAACATTCCTCAAAAGATATAGACACTTCATTCTGAACGCTGTGTGTCATTCAGAAAGGTGAAAGAAAAGTATGAATTAATTCAGTTAACCTTTCTGAAAAAGAATGAAAGATTCACATAAATGAAAGATTTTGCCCAATACTAATATATTTGTGTCTTATTGATGGAGGACTAATTTAACCATCATATGGTTGCCGGTGGCAATAATATGTTTAAGTTAAACATACATTATATTTTTTTAAAAAATTTCATTAAAAAAATTTTTGTTAAAGCTGGCCATATTGAAAAACAATTTGTCTCTGTGTGTAGGAAAAACAGCTTAAAGTTAAGGACATTTTTTAGGAAAAAAACCAGCCCGCTTCATTCAACTGCCAAACTCGCAGGTTAGTTGTAGACACTGTTGCCAACTTTCTTTGAACACTTCCCGCCAAATCGGACTTAAAAACCGCTAGAAACCGCTAAATATTTAATTTAGCGGTAATTTTTATAAAAACACCGCTAAAACCTTAACATTTTTAAAAATTCTATGTAAATCTATATATAGGATGCTTTTTCAAAAGAATACGACTCTCAAACTACGTTGCATACTCAGGTTTCCAACTTCTTTTGCTATTTTAATCCCAAAATAAAAGTTTTAGTAACGTATTCGGCTGTGCTGAATCTTTGATACCCTACACCTACAGTTGAAAAATTCCGGAGTGGTCTTTATATGGGACCTATGGTAAATTACTTTCTCAAAATAGAATACAGAATGAAAGCTTTACGATTTTACGCGTACTAAAGCTTTTCCCGACATAAATCTTTATGTGGGGCTAATAGAAAATTAACGACCGATCGGCTCGAAAGTTGACAGTGCAATTTTTTGTCATATAAAACTGCGACAGATTAAAATTTATTACAATAGCATTATTTGTTACCGTTTTAGGCGAACTAAAGTGTTTTAAGAGAGTGGGCTTTTTATTAGGCCTATCGTTAATTATGGACCGATCGTTGTGCCGTTTTAAGCAATTAAATAAAATTAATCAGATGAAAGTTAGTGAATTATATTGCATGGGATCTATCGAGATAATTTAGATCAATACCTAACCTTTTGTTTCAAAATTGTTAGCAAACTAAAGGCCATCCCATAATGTGCTTAAGTTGGCTTAAGCAAATATACGAATACATGTTAATCATATGAGGCTAGCCATATTGAACTTAAGGAAACTTTTTGTTAAATTTTATGAAACTTTCAAACTGATCGCACATTCCGTACGGAATCAAATGTTTGTTGATTTTATTTTTGTTTTTTTAATACATTTGAGAGACTTTTTGTTAATTTTGGACAGTAGGTTAAGCAACGCTATGCATATTATGGTTGGGCCTTTAACCCTTCTTTGCATGATTTTTTCTTTTTTTGTGAAATTAATCATTCAAGCTCTAGATTAAGGAAAAAATATTAAAAACAATTTTATTATAAATAAATAGTATAAAAAAGGTAAAAAACAGAATAATGGAAATTTCAAATTCACCTGTCAAGCTCAGTACTAAATAATTAAAAATCAAAATAAATGCGCAGATTATTACTTAGACACTAAAAACAATCAATTTTTCCACTCATACCCACTTTTATTTAACAAAAAAGTTTTAAATCAGCTTTTAAAAAAATACCACGAATTATGCAAGTTTCCTCTAACTTAACAAACAGCGGAGTAACGAGACATAACCAATAAATTTCAATGTTATGCTTCTTCTTTTTTTTACCGCTATGATCCAATGTATAGAGTGGTCATGAGGAATGATGTCAACAGCAACCAATTTACTGTACAGCAGTTTTTGTGCGTTTTCTTCTTCAATAAATGTTATGATGGAAATTTCCATCACCATGCAAAGAAGGGTTAAAGTTGTGAATTGTCACACAACAAAATACATACTAGCTAAAAACCCAAAAAATGTCACATACAATCTTCGGTTCACTAAAACTAGTAGTTTTTAGCCAGAAAAACAAAAAAAAAAAATAATAAGAAAAAGTATAAAATCTTTAAATTTTATATCCGAGAAAGGTTTATGTAGCAAAAATTAACTGCTTGGAGATGTTTGGAAATCGCTAGATTTCCCGCTTACCGCTAAAACGTATTTTTTTTCCCGCGGTTGACATTTCAAAAACGCTAGATTTAGCGGGAAAATCTCTAAATTGGCAACAGTGGTTCTAGACAGAATGCAACTTAAATAAAATGCGAGAAGAGAAAATAAATGTTTCTCTTTGTTGAATCGAAGAAACATAAAAAAAGCTGAAGAGCTTATAGCTGCTTTACACTATCGCACAAGTCTTACGTATTTTGAAAATAATACAACCCTGTCATGATAAGTTGTTATTGTTTTTTGAAAATTTTCAAACAATAAATAATTGAATCAGAGATGCATTGTCGTCAAAATACGACTTGTGTAATAGTGTAAAACGGTAGGTATTTTGGAACTCCACCTTAATTGGTCAATGACATTCACACTCACCTAAACGTTCTAGTGCTTTTTCTAACTTCAGCGGTTACAGAAATAATAAAAAATGAAAAAAAGCAAACGAGTCAAAAAGAAATTGTTTTTTTAATTTATTTTTTCCTTTCTTAAATTTCTATATAATTTTTTGTCGTTGATTATTTCTAAATAAACGGGTTATTATTTTTTTTTTAATGTAAATAAAAAAAAAAAATAAATAAAATAAAATAAAATCGCGTTAAAAAAGAAAAGCCTACAAAACCATCGAGAATTTGGTAACTTCACGTTTTGTATAGGAGTTTTTTGGTTATGTACAGGAAATGATCGACTGGATGTCCTACTTATCGGTGGTATCAACACTGGGCTTCGTTGTCTTCTTTGCCGTTGGTCCCGGCTCTATACCCTGGATGATTACAGCAGAACTATTTTCACAGGGTCCCAGACCAAGTGCTATGGCCATTGCGGTATTGGTCAATTGGATGGCCAATTTTGTTGTTGGCATTGGTTTCCCCAGTATGAAGGTTGGTTTTTGAATTCGAAAATTCAAACATTCATTTCGAAAAATATATACATTAAAAATTATTACTTTCTTTACAGACTGCCTTGGAAAATTATACATTCTTACCGTTTAGCGTTATGTTAGCCATCTTTTGGATATTCACTTATAAAAAGGTTCCCGAGACCAAAAATAAAACCTTCGAAGAAATTCTAGCCCTGTTTCGCCATGGAAATGGAAGGTATATTCTTTAATTATATTATTAATAATTTATTTTTTTTTTAATTTTTCTCTTTTCTTTTTTTAACATTCAATACAAATCCTTTAAGTTCATTTGTTTGAAAAAAAGTACTTTTCATTTCAATTTTAATTTTGTCTTAATTAAAAAAATAAAACTTGGAAGTTTAGATTTTCATAGAGTTTTCCTTTTTAAGTTCTTTTTGTATAAGTTTTAACGGTATTGCATTAAAATAAGTCAACTTTTAAATTCATTCAATATTTAAATAACAGATTTCAAGTTTAATATCACTTTAAGTCGTTAAATACCATGCCACAAAGTCTTAAGCTTTTCAAGAAAATGCTTTCCTGATCTAATTATTGTTTGAAAATTTTCAAGAAATAATAACAGCTTATAATGACAGGTTTGTATTTTTTTTTTTCAAAATACGTAAGACTTGTGTGACAGCTATAAGCAACACATAACATGCAAACTAGTTTTCGTGTAAATTTCTCGAACTACTAATCGCAACTAACAAAACCCTAGAAAAACCAATTCAAATTTTTGCCAAAATACTCATGAGACCAATAAATAGGAGTTTATTGGTATCGATAAGAATTTTGAGAAATTCCACACAAGAAAGAGTTTGCACTCGATTACTTTAAAATTTTGAGCTATGGGCCAAAAATGCTGAAAAAAATATAAAAATTTTAAATTTTTCGACATTTGACCAATATTGATACATTAAATGCATTTTTTTCGAGTTAGTTTGCCTTACACTTTCTTTCTCCCAGTTTAATGAAGACTTCGTTAGCTAAACTTACATATAAAACAAAAACAATATTTTATAATTTGTGTTGGTTTTAAATATAATTTAAGCGAACAAAGTCTTCGTTCGAAATCGACGAACAGGCCAGGCCCTAAAGCTACAATTCTGGCGAAGACAAAAACATAAAATTCGAAGTGGTTTCCGAGATAAAGACATGTGAAAAATTACATGTTTTTTTCGGAGAAATCAAGTTAGAGCCAAAATGTTCATAAGGCAATAAAATGTTAACGTCAGCTAAACAAGCCAAATTCAAATAGTGTTTCGTTGGTTTCTTGCAATCTTGCCTTCTTTTTTTCAAAAAGATTGTCGAAACCAACAAAACACTATTTGAATTTGGCTTGTTTAGCGAGGATCTTTTTAGATCATTTAATTTAGATTTTTACCGAATAGCAGTTATTGACTTAAACCGATTATGCCCCGGAGTATGTAACACCCAAAGAACAAATTTCCTAAAGATGATCCCCACAAACCCCCGAAGGGGCGACTCTCCTAATTTTTATCTCGAGACAAGCTTAGGGTATTGGTTGCACGCATATTCCATAATATTTTAACGCCAAGTGATAGGTGCTCTGCAAGACGCATAAGCACAACCCACGGGGGCTACGGCTCATACTCTAATACAGAACTAGAGTCAAATATTCCATTTTCTTGATGAATAGTATTTGGCTTGACTTCGAAAATTCGAAAACCACTTGAAAATAATGGAAACACTTTGACACGTTTTGCTCAAAACAAGTTTTTTTGCTGATAGTTGCGATTACCATTATTTTGAAGCCAAAATACAGAACACAAAAATTATATGTTATGCAAGTAGATCGATCATATTGATACACATTGCTGTGATGCGTCAACCACGAGTTTATTTTTCAAATTTTTGTCGTTTTATGAGAAGCAAGAGTTCTCAATTTTACTTTTTAAACATGAAAACAATTAGTTTTTGTCTTGTTCTGTTGTTTTTGTTGTTTCAACACACAACAAGCAAATTTTAGCTACATGTGTGGTGTTGTTGTATTGTCAAAAACAAACTTTGATAAGTTAGATGAGATTAAAACGCTCACTTTTTTACTCTTGGAGTGGCAGGCACTACCAAAGAAAATTTTAATCTTTTTTTTTTACTTAGTTTAAGGATTTTGTACTTATTTTATGAAATTCCGGGATTGATTTTCGCAAAAAATCCCAGTTAGGATTGTTTTAATTACGTTTCAATGTTATTCGTACTTGCATTTTTCAGTACGACTCGTACTTAAAGCAAGAATACAAAACTTATTTTATCCCGAGTGTTTTTCTATTTGTGGAGTGGAAAAACGCAAACCATAACTCAAACCACGGAATATAAAATTGCACAAGCACCTAAAAGGCCTTATGACACTACATTTTTAATGCGTTGTTCAAGTCTTGGTGAACAGTGCAAATATAATGTAGAAAAATTTACCAAGTGCAAAGAGTTCAGCTGCATTAAGATAAATAGCAAACTTTCAAATATTTTAAAAAGGTTATCGATAAAAAATGATAATATTTCAAAAAAAATGTAAAATTGTTAAACTTAAAATTGACATTTTAAGCTTGAAATTTTACTGCTTTTTTTTTTGTTTTGTTTTTATGTTTCTCATAAATAAAAAGTTAACAACATTTAATAAAATAAACAAAATCATAACAAAAGAAAAACTGAAAAAAAAAATTTTTGTTTACATTATTTATAGTTTGCTCTTTCCAACATTAACTATTTCTTTCTATCAATTCTATATCAATTCAATAAATAAAAAATGTTGTGTCATAAGGGCTAAAGCAATATTTGTTTCCGAACAGGCAGAAGCGCCATACATTACACTAAGGCCACAAAGTATACAGAGATGTCACGAGACGAAAGATTTTGCGTTTTTTTTTTTTTTTGTCTCTTTTTAAGAAAGCTGCCCTTTTTCATATCTCTTTGCATCATCTTTTATGCCGCAATACAATGAACACAAACTTATTTAGTTGAGATTTTGTAAAAATTAACTTTTTAGTTCACCACAACACGAGTAAATAATATTTAAGTAAGTAAATAACATTATACAGTAATTTTGACTTAGCTGCACAATCTTCTTTGCACGAATTTTTGTGCAGGTAAATCAAAAATGCAGCTATCTTAAATGCATTTACCTGCCTTAATGTGCAGGTACACAATTGTGATTACCTGCACAAAAGTGCAGCTAAAGTAAAGTGTTTAATTTAAAAGTGGAATAAGTTTGAGTTTCTAAAAATGCGCGACTTTTATCACAATTAAACGGGACGGGAACTCAATGAATCGCCAACGCAATTAAAACAAAAATTGCTTAATTAATTGAGCAAGATGTGCAATAAAGCAGAACACCCATGTGTAGATAGAAAATAAAACTCATTTCTTTATTTATTAGGTTAAAAAATAGTTTAGGTTTTTTAAAACAAAATAAAAATCAGGTACGTCCATCCAAACATTTGCTCTTGTTTTTCGCAATGCGGTCCTAGTTTGCAAAATAGTTAAGCGGGTGACGCAATTAAGCGGAGCTCAACCAAACGGGTATTTTTACATTGACAGTTATACTGAATGATTTCGTTCCATGATTTTTAGTGAAATAAAACGGGAAACTCAATTAAGCGGGGCACAATTAACCGAAAACAACGTATATAAATTTATATTTTATTAAAATTTTATTTCAAATAACAGATCATTTTATACATGTATGTATGTACTTATATGTAATATAAAAGGAACATAAAAATTAAGGGAAAAAAAAAACAAATTAATGTCGATTTATATTTTTATAAACAGCTTAAATTGGATATTTATGTGAAAAAGTAGCCACCATATTTTTTCATGTGTGCAGGTAACTTTGATTTTTTATATGAATATGTTTTAAAGCTGCCCAAAAATATGAAAAATATGCAGGTATACAAAATGCACGTAAGCAAGGATTTTGAAGAATAATTCCAGAAAAAATGTATTTTGGGCAGTTAAGTCAAAGTGCAGCTAACTTAAATTTTTTGTATGAAAATAATTTAAAAATGCCAAAAATTTTGTGCATTTATCTTAAATGTGCAGGTATAGAAAGTGCACTTAAAAAAGGAATTTGTATGGAATTATAAAGAATAATTCAAGAAATTATTAATTTTGTGCAGTTAAGTCAAAAGTGCACGTAAACAAAAGGCAGTTAAGTCAAAACTACTGTAATAACAAACAATATTATAAATAGGCTGAGTTCCAAAACGTCGGTTGCAAAGCAACTATCTTTTTTAAATGCATGCTACAATGCAACCGTGTAGGTTATTACAATTCTATTTGTCCCAATGTGCACCAAAAATGTATTTAATGAGAACATAATACTAAAGCTGTGCATTATTAAACTTGAATATACATTTTTGACTTGTGCTGCAAAGTATATTGATGTTTTGGAACTCAGCCATACATACATTTTTTTCCACAAAAAACAACGTTTGTTGAACTAATGTATTTGTTTAACGTGATTTGTGTTTTGTTATTTTTGTTTTGATCACGCTATTTGTGTTGAATGTTGCGGCCTGTTTTACACCTTGCCACTTCACTACCAAAAAAGCTTTCTGTCTTTTTCTTCGAAAGCTGCCCTCGCAACTGACTTGGGCCTTTTTCACACGTCATTTTTTTCATCTCTGTATACTTTGTGCTAAGGCCTCATAACCCTCGTTGCAGTTGTCAGTGAAGGCTTTAGAGGACTAACTTAATGCTTTAGTTTAACCAAGTGTTCGTAGATAAATTATGGAATACAAAAGCTAGCCAACCCTATGGCCCCTAAGCTTTATTCCTAAAACATTTTAATGCAATACCATTTTAATTCCTCGTTTGTAGTTTTATGTATTTCAAAATTTTCTTTAATTAACAAAAAAAAAAAAACAATTTTTCTGCTTTAATTTAAAGAATGTACTTATTTTCCGGAATAATTAATTTTATTTTTTTAAATTCTTCATTTTTAATTTCAAAATCTTTAATAAAAAAAAACAATTATTTTATATTAATCCTTATTTCACAACTTAAATTACCCATGCAAATTTTTTATATAAACAACTGTCGATATTTTTGAATTAAAAAAAAATGAAACCATTACCCAACAAAACTTTTTTTTGTCATGTTTAAAAAAAAAACACAAGAAGGACATTCCGAGATAGTAGACTGTACGGGTAAGTTGCATGATGAACAAAATACAAAAAATGAAAAAAAGAAACTCTTACAAAAAAGCCAAATCCTGCAATTTTACATACAACCCTCCTTCCCCCTTTATAAATATCTAGTATTATTATCAAAAGCAAAATTTTAGAGTTGGTTTTTTTAAACACTTTCTTTTCTTTAACGAAAGATTTTTGAAAAACTAAAAATGTTGGTAATACTGTTGTTTTTAAGTAGTTTTTGTTTTTTAAACAAAAAATCAAAAATCATGTTTAATAAATTGTGTTCTTTATTAATATGTTTTTATATATTTCTTCTAAAAAATAAATTCTTTTTTAAATGTTATATACAAAAATTAAATTAAATTAATTAAAAAAAAGAAATATACATATATATAAATAAATAAATTATTGCTATTATTTTGTTTAAATATTTGTTAAAAGTTTTTATTAAATTTAATTACAACAATTATAAAATTATTAAATAATAGTTTCTTGTTACGAATGCTTTGAATGCTACATAAACATTTAAACAATTTTTAAATACAACTTTCTATTCTACTTGTTTGTATCATAAAAAACAATTTAAAATATTTTTTAATTATTTTAAATTCCAGTATTTATTCCGAAAGAAAAAATTTTTTAAAGCAAAAAAAAAAAAAAACAATTAAATTTTTATCATGTTTTCATGTCAAGCGTTTGTTCTTCATGCCTTAACCATTATTAGCTCTATCTCTTTATCATCCTTCGCCTACGTCATCGTCATTTTTTAAAACAACAAAAACAATAACAAAAATTACAATCCCGATAAAATTGAAACGATAAAAACACTTTTTATTTATATATTTTTTTGGTACAATTTATGGCACATTTAACGCAAAAATAATAGAAAAAAAAACGTGAACCCTAATTTATAAATCAATTGCCTTGAAACAACTGTGCGGTTCTTACAATACTAGTGATTAAACGTGCTGTAAAATTTATATGTAAATCACTTAGGCCCTTATTGTGTAAAAATAACATTGAAAGCATCAACAAAGTCGAAAATATTTCATAATTTTGTTGTTGCTTTTTACAGAAATTCATATTGCGTTCTAAAATTTTCAACGCCACAAGATATGCAGCGTTTAAAATTTAAAAATTGAATAAATTGTTTGTAGAAAGCAATAACAAAATTACAAAAAATTGTTGACTTTGTTCTTGCATTCAGTGTTGTTTTTGGCGTTGCGTTGCGTTTCACACAATTAGGGCCTAAGTGCTTTTCATATAAATTGTACAACACGTTTAATGACTTGTATTGTGAATACCGCACCTACATTTTTTATTGATTTCCTAAGCTTTATTAAAAAAAAAAATCATAAAAGAATGTAATTAAGAAATTGTTGCATGCCTTTTTATCTAGCAAACGTTATACAAAATGTAACATATAGGTATATAGTATGCGCCCATGTTCCGGAAACCTTTTTTTTGAAAAACGCAAAACCTCTTTCAGCATGTTCTGAAAAGCTGGCAAAACAAGCTTTGCTTCTGACAAATGTCAGCTCGAATTTGCAGTGTAAAATTTTTCAATTAGAGCTTCTCTCTATTTTAAACTGACAAACCACTGACATCAGCTGTTTTGCAAGTCATTTATTTGTGGCGGCAAATAATCATTAAAATTTATCCAATGTATTACTTGTGTACACAGAAAAAATTATTTTTCCAATTCAAACAAAAAATTTGTAGAATCAAACAATTTTTTGTCTGAAATCGGTCCTACAAACAAATTTGCATATTCAAACAATTTATTTGCATTTTGTTTACTGAAAAATGACACTAATTTTTTCAAACAAATAATTTAACTGAATCAAACAAAAAGTTTACTGAAATTCAAAATCAAAAAAAAAAAAAAGTTTTTGCACAAGCAATGACGCGCACACAAGTAAGCACTGTATGAGAAGGTGACGGCAAAGCAGAGCCGCCGACTGGCTTTGAAACACATTTTTTTGTTGGAATAATTTTTGAACGAAGTCTTATTTATACACACAACACAATGTTTTTCTTTATCACTCTCTGTTGCTGTATCCTTTCCTTTGCTAAAGAAGAAATGTAACCAAAAACGGCAGGAGACCGACTCGATATGTTTTTCGTCATCATTCTACTTTTGTATTTGATGTATTTAACCAAACAGTTTTAAAAAATTGAATACGGGATTTTGTTTCTTATAATGTCGTGTCTGCTATTGTTTTTCTTATAGTTGCACTTTTTTAAAGCGTCCAAAAATAGACTGTGTGTGTTTTTTGTTGTTGTTCTTATATTTCACATAAAGAAGTGTTGCTTACGATCAAATAAAAAAATGCAAAAAGACGACAACATTAAAGAGCGTTAAATATTTCATACAAAATTATGAAAACTTGACACCAATAACGCGTTTATTTTATTTTTGAAGAGTTGTCCACATTTTTGTTGGTTAAATAAAAATCAAACAAAAATATTGATTGAATCAGTAAAAATATTTATAGAAATTAAAAAAATTTTCAAACAAGCGGTTGTTTGAAAATAATTCGGCAATAATTTTTTCTGTGTATTAACTAGAAATTTTATTGTTCACTTTTTGAAATAAATCGACACATAATATTCATATCTAAGAATAGCCTATACTTTGTCTACTCTTTTGTAATGAAACGCTTGGCTAAAAAAATTCTTTTTCATTATTCGTTTAATACAAAATTAAAAAGTGTTTTGATTTTACTGAATGTTTTCAAATTTCATGAGTTAATTAATTGTCGAATTTTTTATTAACTGAGATACAATTAAAACTGAGTGGAAATATAAATCAGTTTATAAATTTCTGTTGTGAACGATTTGAGGTTATGTCATAGGTATAAAAACAAAATCGAACGCATGAAAGCAAAAGTTATATACCTTTTGTAGTTATAAATTATTTCAGCTGACTAAGCAACTGCAAAATTCATATCGGCTTAAACCACAGAAAAGTCTACTTTTCGTCACGCTACGACACTAAGCAATTAGTCTTGTATTTTAGAACCATGTTGTTCAAATTTTTCCTCTCTTTCACTCAATGTAAAGCTAGGTGCGCTTTACACCAAAATGCAAAAAAGTAAATAATATTTTCATTATTCTTTGAGAAACAATTAAAAATGGTTGGTGTCGTAACGTGACAAAAAATAGATTTTTGTGTGGAAATTCCCATATGTTATGTTTTATTATAACAAATCATAAACATATAATTAAAACTGGCCAAATTTTAAGCGGTTTCGTTTAAAAGAACTCCTGTTTGGCGTTTTTTATATTGAAAACACGAATTTTAAACGATGTTCGTGCTTGAAAACGTAGGCGATAATAAAAATTGTGGTGTCAAATATTTGCTAAGTGTGACCATAGACTAAGTTCCAAAATGTTTTCATTATTTTATTTCTTTTGATAATTTTTTGTATTCAGTTCGGATACCGAAATGAACTATTGCTTACGCCTACTAATAAACTCATTAAAGCAATTTTTAGATTTATGTTAAGCTCTTTTTAGTTCTATTTTAAGTTTCTTTATAATTTCTTTAACTTTTTTTTTACTCGAATTATAGCCATGACACCGACACTAGTAAAACCGAATCCACTGAAGATATAGAAATCACACCACGTAATTCCATAACTGAACAGTCCAAATCGCACCGTTCTTAAAATACAATGTTAAGATATATTTTTCTATTTTTTTCTTATGTCACTTTTTGTTTGTATTATTTTAAGTTTTTTTTTTAGAAATAATTTAACTTCTTCTTAAAATTATTTATGTTTGTTTTTATTTTTTTTTTTTTGTCTTTTTATCATTGTAAAATTTTCTTTTGTTTAAATAAATAATTTTAAGCTCTAAAAAAACTTCCAAGGTTTAAAAATCATAACAAGTAATTTTTTGTTTTTTTTTTTTTTAAATTGATTTAAAAAGTAAGTAAAAAAAATAACTTTAATATTTGTGAAGAAATTAAAACTTAATACAATTAAAAATTTACCAAAAATATTGAATAACACAAATTAACCAGTGCCCCACTAGTCTAACTTTGGATCTACTTCAGAAATCCTTTAATTTAAAAAATCTCTAGGTTAATTCCTAATCGAATTGTTTCATTCTCTAAACCTAACTCAGGTCTAGTTCAGTTCTTGTTTAGCGCTATTCAAGTTCTAAATTCTTAATTCTAGTTATGGCTTATTTCTCGTTAATTTCTATTTCTCTTCTACACGCTGAGAAAACACAATTGAATCGCTAAGTGCGAAAGCGAACAACTGTAAAACATTCATTTTCAGATAATCAATTGAAACAGTGTAGTTATAAAAATAAATGCAAGTTTTATGTTCCAAGCTCTTAGAGGGGAGAACTGACTTCAATCTGAAGTTCTATAAGATGACATTTTTAACCGTGGTAGCTTAGCCATACTCAACTAAGGTACATGAAGCTTATATCAGCAGTTCCTTTTGCAACCATATTATGGTTGCATCCAAACATGTTATATTTATTACATACTAACAATAATATGTTTACCACTAATAAAACTGTAGTGCTTTTTCAACCATAACGTTTTGCTCTTGGAAAAGCGAAAAATGTTACTGTTAATTTAAAACCATACAATTGTTTGTTATTGTTTGTTGTTATTATTAACCATAATATGGTACACGGCGTCCATAATATAGTTTAACCATAATATGGTTGCCGTTGACAACAGATAATATGGTAATTTAAAAAAAAAAAATATTCATTAAATATAGTTTTTCGAAAAATTTGTTTCATTTACGTTCAAGTTGTATTCTATTTCTGTTCAAGTTATATTCTATTTCTCTTACTGTTCTGTTCCAGTTCGTCTCTAGTTCTGTCCAAGGTCTGATATAATCCCATACCATATTTTTGAGACCGAAATACACAAAAAATAAAATGTTGTGTAAAATGATTATATTTTAACTCCTTTAAGTGCCTCAAAACAATTTTCTTTAATTAAAAAGCTGCGTTTATCTGCTTACACATTCCACTGCGAGTTTATTTTCAAATTGTCGTAGAAGTGTCAACTTGCCTAAATTGGTTTACTTACAAATTATTAAAAATAAAAATGACCAGAAAACAAAATCTTGTTACCGAGTTCATCATACAGGCACATTTTTGCGGAAAAAGTTTACATTTTTTTAACATTATTAATGCTGTATAACTTAAAAAACTTGCCTTTTTTAATGCACGTTTCAAGAAATTAATCATAATAATGCATTTTACAAGTTAAAACTCTGATAGCAATTTTACAACACTCCGGTAAATTTGTATTAAATTTCTAACAGTGTAAAATTGCTTAACCTTTTGCATGCCAGTTCCAAATATCCACTCGCATGTTAAATTTTCTGCCACTGGAGCTGCCATTGCAAAAATGTCAGTGTATTAGTAAAAAGTTGTGTGTGTATTGAATTTTTCGAACTGGCAGTAGCATGTGTAATACTAAGTTAAGTTTTTGTGAACTCTACTTAAACCACTTGGAATTTCAAGCTAATAAACAATTTAGTAAAATTGGAAGAGCTTACAGGAGAGGTTTTATACCTTGTTTAAAAGGAAAACAATGCCTCAGAGTTATAGTGGATCACAACTTATTTTCGCACTGGACACCACATTAAAAAACACGCTTGATACCATTCTATAAAAACTGATATTAATGAAAATGGTTTTGAAAAAGTTATTTGCTTTAAGTATTTATTAAACTATTTTTGCATACTCTAACCGGTAAACATTATTATTATTTTTCCTAAAATTTTGAAAATTCGATTGCATATAAAATCGAAAAGGATTCAATTTTTATAATTCACTTTCCAAAAAAATTTTTAATATGACGACTTTTTCGGTCACGATGCGAAGATGGTTAAGAAAATAATATTAACTCTTTTTTCACGTTTTCCAGGTAATTATCTGGCAATACTCTAAAAATTATTTATCTAAAAAAACGCATTCGTCTTTCGTTTTAAAATTTGTTTAAAAATTTTAAAAAAGTTAGAAAATACTTTAAACGTAAACATAATTTTTTTTTAATAAAAAAAAAAAGAAGGTAGGTATATAATGCGCTTTAGAAATCACCAACTATTTCAAGTATCGCCGAAAACAATCGCAAACTTTTTCAAGTATCCCCAAACACTAACCTATTTATCTCCACGTTTGGTGATAAATCGCACTATTTGACAGCCCTGTCCATAACTACTAAAGTGAGATACACACTTTCGAAGATAAATGACAGTTGTGGCCAAATTTTCACTTGTTTGATAGTGTGTCCACTAATTATCGTCAGTCAATGGCTAATCACAAGTTATTTTGCGGTTGACTGACAAAACTATTAACTGTCAATCAAGTTTGATAGTGTGTACCCCGCTTGAGAGGGCAATTTTTTCAGACATGTCTAACAAATAAGTTTATTTTGTTTGTTAGTGATCGGGTAAGAGAAGAAAGAGGGGTTGCCAAGCAGACACATAATGAGTTTTCATATTTTTTAAATGCTCGGAAAGACATCGTGAAAATGCATGTCTAAAAAGACGTCGTATAAATGCCGATTTTGAATGTTTTTTAATATGTATATAAAAAAGACAAGAAAATTAGACATGAAAACAGACATGCTTGGAAGGACATCGTGAAATGCAAAAGGTTTTTGGCAGCATTTTCAGAAGAGAATGAATAAAACAGACATGTCTGAAAAGACATCGTATAAATGGAAATTTTATTTTGTAAAATATTTAAATCTCTTAGGGCTAAAAAATCAGAGCAAGTTAAACTCTCTTTTTGGTTTAAAATGTGTTTAAACCAACAAATCTATAAATCATTAAACATATAAACCATCTTTAAACGCATGAAATTGGGCGTTTAAACTACCAGTACAAATCATATGAATTTGCCAACATTTGTCGTAGTGCTGCCACATTGTATTTTTTTAACAACATGTAATACACTGATTTATGGTTGATGAGTTTAAACTACATATAAATTCAAGTTTAGTTCAACTAAACCAGCGTTTAAACCATCAGTGATTTATTAGGCATTAGAATTAAATATTAAAACTGCCATCGTAAAGATCCAAAAAGTGAAAGCGTTTGCAATTTTTCCGGCTGGTGAGAATTTTAGATTTTTGGAGTTAATGAGTTTGTGTATTTTTCGCAATGATGTACCGTAAACAACACTTACACAATGTATTTGCAAAAAACAATGGTTTCTTTTCTAATCCTGATTCAAAATAATTAACACTTAAAAAACTTCTGCTTATAAATATTCTTGGTAAATTTTTCAAATGTATTAATAATTAAAAATGTTTAAAATAATTAATATAAAACAACAAAACCACAAAAAAAAAAACAAAAAAAATACCCATTCAATTTAAAACATAATCGTAGAGTGTGCGAATTTCAGGAGTATGCTAAACTGCACAAATAGTTTGGAGCCACAAAGTATGAATTCCGGCATTGAACATGCCGCCCTTATGGTATCTGAGGAGAAGACCCAACATGATTCACGTAAGACAATATTTTTTATTCATAATCGTTTTTCAATTCAATTCAACAAAAAAAATTTATTTAATATTTTTGTTTTTGTGTAGTTAACATAATATAAAAGTTATTTAAAATGAAACTATTAACCAATTCTAATTCTATCTTTGGTATTATTTATACATACACACATACTACATACATATACAAAACTCTTTTATTTCTACATGATTTTACACTTTGATTTTATTTTCTACTATTTTGTTATTGTATTTTTAATTGAGCAATTTAACAATTTATCAAATATTAACACTTTTAATTTATAAAAAAAAACTAGTTACAAACGAAATTGTCCAGTAAATGTTCATGACACTAGACTCCAATTATGATATCAAAATGTAATTCACAAATCATTTAACAATTATTAAGTCTATCATTCATAAAAATATTATATAGCATGTTGGTTTTTCATTCGCTAATGTAAATGTTGGAGGAGTTAAGAAAAAACAAACCGCTCAAGCGGTTCGGGTTTTTGTTGTATTTTTCTTAAGACTGCAGGATCAAAAAATTTTATAATTTAAGTAGATTTGTTTATATTACCCACACAGAAAAAAATAAAAATTGATTTCAATACAAAAAGTTGTGATATTAATTAAAAATTAATTTAATTTGCACCAGTAAACAAATCAATAATATCAAATAAATATTAATTGATATTTACAATTAAATATAAATGTTTAATTAAAACTGATTTTAATTTTGATAAATGGTTTAATTGAAAAAAAAAAAAAAATTTGGCAGGAAGTTTTTTTTGAATTAATGCTTTGAATATAAAAATTTTGAAAACGATATTAAATCAATTTTGTTATCAGGGTAATTCCATGTCAAATCGACCGAGAGTTTCGATTTTAATGAAATTTGGTGAGAAGGTTCCTTTTATCCTATAAGGAACATATATGAACGAAAAAAAATTTAAAATTTTTTTTCAAAATGCCATAATTTCGCCGAATTAGCCGAATGTGTTGAGTTTATTTCTTCAATATCACCGTAACGATTGTACATACGAAGATTATTTGTATGTAATTTTTAAGAGAATACTTGGACATTGGGGCTACAAACAATTTATTGAAAAAAAATATTGAAGCTGCAAAATATTAAATTTTAAAATCGGACTAAGTCAAAATTTATTTTTTTATTTGGCGAATTTTTTTTATATAATACCTCACTCAAACCGTTCTTTAAAAATCCAAAAAATTTTTTAGTTAATATCACATATTTTTTAATTGCAAAAATTTTTATTTTTTTCTGTGTAGTTTAAAAAAAATTAATTAAGTGCTATAAAGTGCTAACTTTATTTAATAAATTGTGCAGACATGAACATAGACTTTAATACTAAGATTTTAGCCACCTAAGATTGCGAAAAGCCACACAAAAAATGGTCTGTAAATTTGGCCAGACAGACCTACCTTTATGTATTTCGACGCGCTAAGTCCGAAGCAGGTGTTTGTTCGGCTTGTCCACCCACAAAATTTTAAGTAAATTCCAAAAACTGTTTTTTGCTATTTATTTCAAATTTTGTAGGTGTACGAGCTTCAGTTATAGAACACTTTTCACAATATATATGGGGGCTACCAATAAAAGTGGGCGGACCACGCCCAATTTTTTTACAAAGCTTCACTTATATATAGACATTATCCATACCAAATGTTATGATTGTTAATTTCGGCCACCTTAAACTGCAAAAAGTGACACTTTGAGATGGCCAAATGGAAATTGTAGAATTGTCATCGATAAAATGTTGTTTAAGGCAAGTTAAGTATATATTTAAGTCGCTTTACTTGTCGTATTTCGAACGGGACTATGTTAGCGACAAAGCCTTGTATTTGTCGAAAATAATTATATTATTAGGACTAGTTATGTCTACGTGACACACTTTGATTTTATTTTCTTATTTTTTATTATATTTTTTAATTAAGTAATAATAATGGTTTAAACAATATTTAAAATTTTAACATTCTTAATTTATAACACTATTTACAAACGAAATTGTCCATTAAATGTCCATAACACTACACACTCCAATTAACATATCAATGTCATTCATAAATCATTTAACAATTATAAAATCTATCATTCATCCAACTATTATTTAGCATTTTGGTTTTTCATTCGCTAAAGATTTAAGTCATGCAATTCTAAAACTAAAAAGTTTATTTCTAGTTTAGTTCTGATTTAGTTCTAGTTCAGCTCTAGTTCAGTTCTAGTTCTAGTTCAGTTCTTTTTCAGTTCTATTTCAGTTCTAGCTCAGTTCTAGTTCAGTTCTAGTTCAGTTCTAGTTCAGTTCTAGTTCGGTTCTAGTTCAGTTCTAGTTCAGTTCTAGTTCAGTTCTAGTTCAGTTCTAGTTCAGTTCTAGTTCAGTTCTAGTTCAGTTCTAGTTCAGTTCTAGTTCAGTTCTAGTTCAGTTCTAGTTCAGTTCTAGTTCAGTTCTAGTTCAGTTCTAGTTCAGTTCTAGTTCAGTTCTAGTTCAGTTCTAGTTCAGTTCTAGTTCAGTTCTAGTTCAGTTCTAGTTCAGTTCTAGTACTGTTCTAGTTCTGTTATGAAGCTGTTCTAGTTCTATTCTAGTTTTGTTCAAGACCTAGTACTCTTCTAGTAATATTCTAAATATGTTCTAGTTCTCTTTTATTTCTGTTTTAGTTCTGTTTTATTTTAGTTCAAGTATAGTTTTAGCTGAGTTCTAGTTTAGTTCTAGAGCTTCTAGAGCTTTAGTTCAGTTCTAGTTCATTTAAAATTAATTCTTATTTTCACTATTGTTTCTTGTTTTATTGTGTGTTTAATTTAGTTGGTACAAAATTTTCAATAAATATGTAGCTGTAAATTAAATATGTATCTTTGTGCTCGTTTTTGTGCTCGTTTAAGTTGTAATTGTATAGCTTTCAAAAAAAAAAAAATAATAATAACAATAATAATTAAAAAAAAAAACCAGGTAATTTTGTTAAGGTTAAAGGTTAAAATGTGACGTTTGAAGATCCAACCAACGCTTTTGAACAGAGGCGACTTCGTTATTAAACACTAAAGCCTTTAGTTTTAATAAAAAAAAATGTTTTTTTTTTTTTTTTGTAAAATAAACTTATTCCTAAAGATTTTTCAATTGATTAATTTTATTTCATGAATTTTCTTTTAATTTCATACTCTTTAAATAATTCAATATGTTTCTTTGGCATTTATAATTTGCGGTAAATAATTTAAAACATTTGAAAAAAAAAAACGAAACATCTCTAAAAAACATCGCAACAATTGGATTTTTCAACTCATAAAACCCCCCACCCAAAATACACTGAAACAATTTAAATTGGCCGAAAAAATTTGGTTTTGTTTGTTTCAAAAAAAAAAAAAAAAAAAAACTTTTTTATTATAATTTGATCAAGAATAAAAAAAAAATACAAAAAAAACAACTAAAGTTTTTGGTACAACTTCATTTTCATTAACGGTTGAAGGCATGGGTCCATATCCGTTAAGCGATAGCACAAATCTCTTGGGTCCAACGACAAGTTTAGCCGGCAGCTCGACTTGTTACACCAATTACGGTACAAATGCTTATAGTACGCCAAATCCGGTGCGAAAGTGTTACTACGATTATAATTATGATCGTGATAATTTCCGGCGTCACTCGGCTCATGGAAGAATGTGTATGTGTCAACAGGTAGCTCTTTATCGTCTGTTAAATGTTCACTTGTCAAATACACCAACATTTACAAAATAAATTAAGTTCACTAAAATTGTTGTTATTTTTTTTATACAAATTTTTTTTTTTTTAATAATTGTGCAGTGGAAGAAGTTAAAAAGTTGAAAAAATAAGAGTTGAAAAACAAAAGTACAGAAAAATTTTAACTGAAAAAAAATTAGAGTTGTTATAATTTTTATTCGGAACATTTTTGTTGAAATTTAAAGTTCAATACACATCACCACAGGCTTAAAGTTTGACGTTTCGTTTGTAACCTCTACAATAGTGTTATTAGATCCCAAAAAGTATAACTATGCTGACTTCCTATGAAAAGAGAAGTTAATATAACTATGTCTGTCTGTCCGTGTGTGGTTGTTGAAATGGGTTTTACGTAGGCCCCAGATGAGATGGAAACTTATTTCTATTATAAATGGTTGCTTGAATTTTTCTTTAATTCAGCAAAATTAGTTCATAAATGGCTAATTGCCTAAAAGTTTTACGCACATAACTTTATTTTTTGAAGTCCATGATAATTGATAGTCTTTATGGTTATACTTTAACATTAGCTAAGTTTGCCACGTAGAACACTGGTAGTAAAAATTACCGTTAATGGTTTATAAATAGCCGTGCTATAAACAAATAACTCCCTTTTCTTTGAATATGCCAAGAAAGTTGTACATATGGTATTTTCAGTTATAAAAGTGAATCAAATGCACTATCTCACATGGCTCCTATTAAAGAATCCTTCAAAAAATTTTAAAACGGTAACAAAAAAATTAATTACATTATGGTGAAGTGTATAATAGCTTCGGCAAAGCCGAGTTGAGCACTCTTTCTTTTTTTAAAGCACATAATTATTGTTTTTTTAAAAAGCTAAATAAGAGAGTAAGTCCATTCATATTTAAATGCTTAGTTTTTTAATACGTTTGCGCTTGTAGAACTTTTCGAACAAAATTTTACCAAGGCTTTGAATTTTGAATTACTTTAGACGCCTCCAACCTTTTTATCTTAATTGAAGCAACCAGCTAACACAACAGCTATACAAACGATATTAATTACCATCCGATTTTAACTAAATCCATTTTTTGCCGCAGCAAATTCCAGCCTTACCTCATACTCCCCTAAGATTTATTTGTCAGTAATAAACAGTGAATACTAGTGGTTATAACCAGCAGTCGGCGAAAAAGGGGTTAAAACAAAATAAAGGGTGTTTTTTTTAGAGTGTCACAACTTTGAGTTGGCCTCACTGCTTTATTTGAGCACCCATTTAACAGCTGATGGTTGCTTTTTGTTTAGTTGTCTTTGAAATTTCATTATGAATCGACTTACACCTGAGCAACGCGTGCAAATTGTTGAAATTTTTAATCAAAATAATTCTGCGAATGGGCTGAAGCACAAATTGATATTGATTTTGAATTTAAATTTCCATTCAAAATTTTATTTTCCGATGAAGCCCATTTCTGGTTGAATGGGTACGTAAATAAGCAGAATTGTCGCATTTGGAGTTAGGAAAATCCACTAGCTTTTGTCGAAACACCATTACATCCACAGAAAATTACTGTTTGGAGGAGTCATTTGCCCATTTGTCTTCAAAAACGATGATGGTCAAAATGCGAAAAGTTGTTGCAAATTGGCCGTGGCGGGCACATGGCAGAAATCATATTTAAACATTAATTTCATAAAATTTTCTTTCCAATAAGGCCCGTTTCATTGATATTGAAAATATATTTCCTTGTTTTATTATAATTTAAACTTTTGTCACTCTATAAAAAACACCCTTTACATTATATTAATATATAAGGATACATCGATTGTATTTAATACATATGCAAGATGCACTTTTACTCAAATTTAAGTTTTCTTCATTGAACTTTGTTAAGATCATAATTTCAAATCACTATGGCTAGGTTTTTGAGATTGCCGTTAAACTAGGTTTAGTTAAACTGAAAACAGATTTGTGCCGCCATTACCAAGTTTGTATACAAAATTTTGACGGAACAGCTTATTTTTTATTGAAATCTTACAGCCATATTCATAAAAACTTATTGATGATTAATTGACCGTTTTTAAGTAAAAATTGCTAAAGTTGTATTCATAAACGAAAAATAGTCTATTGAACCTTTAATAAACCATTCATAAAGTAAGAAAACTTATTGTTGAATTTGCCCTTCTTTAAACCAAAAACAAAATTACATTTTGAAAGGTGTTTGCATTTTATGATATTATTTTTGTGAAATATGTTGAAAAATAATGACAAAAATGTTATATTTATTACAACGGACATGTTAAATACATTTCAGTAATTTTTTTTTTTTTATTTAAGACAGCCAATTTAAGGTTATATTGATAATTATTTAAAAAAAATTTATATGATTTAAATGAATATGTTCAGGGGCAAATGCAGATATTCTATTTAATTATTTTTTTAATTATTGCAACTAGTTGTTTTTTTTTTTTTTGTTTAAAACACCAAATTATTGTTCAAAAATATAAAGAAAATAAAATAAACAAATCATAATAATAGTGATGTTAATAAAAAGTAAATAAACTTTTTCTTCGAATACTTTCTTATCGTATATTTAAAAAAGTTTTTATGATACCTTTCGTAGACATTTTGTTCAGAAACTAAAATAATATGTAGTTTTATTTGATAAGAATAATTTTGAAGGTCTACAATTAAAAATAAATATAAAAAAAATTTAAATATAGAATATCATGTAAACCGAATAGAAGTTTCGTGCATCACTAACAATAAAATGGCAGCCAAATAAAAAGAAAGTTGCCATTCTTAAACAGAAAATCGCTGCAAACAGTTAATAGTAAAAAAGCTGTTAATGTACGTTTATGAATACAAATTTTTATAAAAGGTTTATAAGACAAAAAGCGTTTAATAGTTTTTACATACTATAAGCTTAAAATAAGAACTTTTTATGAATATGGCTGTTAGTCTTTAATGATGTTATTTAAAAAATCCCATTTCGCCGGAAAAATCTGAGTTTCAAACTACATTAAACCAAATTCAAACTTAATCCACATCTCAAAAATCCGGCCTAAGTATTTGCATTGTCTAAATATGTTCTTGCCGATTTTTATTTATTCTTCAACGTGTTAATGATCGTTAGTTATAACTCCTATCTATCTTTTTGACAAATATATGTATAAAGTACCAAAGGAACAGTTCATCGAAATCTAGCAAGCCAATTATGACTATCTCGTGGTCGCACTAGACAGGCCCAACGTTAGTTGGCCATTTATCAAAGTGAATTCTAAAGTAAATGAATGGCCTAATTTGGTTGCTTTATATATAAAAAAATTTAATATAACGTTTGGTGCCGATAGGATTAAGAAAATTGGAGACGGAAATCGATTGAAAATCAGAATAGTGAAAACTCACTTTTTTAGGCCCCTATTATGAGTTACATTCGATAAACGATTTTCGCTGGCTATCGAACATCGACTATCGAATGTTAATTTGGTATTATGAGTTGGCAGCACTGTCGAAAATTTCGTTGTGCATCGAATTTTTCAACGAAAACAAATTTGCTTTCGACGGTGCAAATAAATGTAAAAAACTTGTTGAAAATGTAACTATTTGTAAATTTTTTTGTGTTCGTATACCAAATACCATATTCTTTATCAGTTTTGTTCATTTTATGCAAGTCCAACGTCGTAAACAACAATTGGAAACTGTCATATTCCTAATGGAACAAAATTCTTTTTTGACCAAATGATTTGCAGCAAAGTTCAGCATCTAAAAAAGTGGGATGGAACCCCCCTGAAGCTAAATTATTTGAAAACAACCATAATTCCGCCGTGCCCCCGTTTAACTTTAACTTTAATTTTATTTTTTAAATTTGTAAACAAACATTTTTTTATTTTAAGTGACAGCTGATCGAAAATGTACTACTGTGAATTAACAAGATCACAATAGTAAATTTTTATCGAATGCGCGCCATAATACCAAATGAAAATTCGTTCGATCAGCTAATTCGACTGCTGTCGAAAATTGAATTTAGTTCATAATAGGCACCTTAGTATTTGTCAAATTTTTTAATGTCGTTTAAGTTTGATTTTAGATGATAATTGAATCGAAGTGTTTTCAAAAGATCCAAAATTGTGAGATATGAAAAGGGTTTTTTTGTATGCCGTTAACTTGTCCTCAGGTGATGTCAAAATAAAACTTAAACGACATTATAAAGATTTTACTAAAACTAAATAAGAATTTCTTCTTCTTCACTCTAAAGTGTGCCATCATAAAAACTCAAATATTCCTCTGGTACCCATATGTTAAAATTTTGGTTCTGTCCCACAGTGCATTGGTGCAATATACATATATATTCATAGTACTGGACTTGCTCATTTTTTGAGACGAAGAACGAATCAAGATAATTTTAGATATCCTGTTCTAAAGTTAAAGATATGGTAGTCGCAAGGTACATTTACACAAAGTAGACTCATTAGCGGACAGACGTATACCCCAATTGTCAAATTTCGTAAATATGATCCAAAATATGTGCATGCGTGCGTTAAGTTGTTTTTGATTTACATATATGGAGACAATTTTGACAAGTCGGGCGTAAGTGTAGTACCTTGGGTAGTCGGACGGGGCAAGGTGTGTACTATAAGGCGGAAGATGCAAAACTTTTTTACCGCTGTCCTCCAAATAGCTTTCGTAATCATATATAATGACTTCCCATTTTATCAAATTAACTGTATTCTGTGCAGGTCAAATTTTTTCCTCTGGCCCAATTATGGTTGTCGTAGATGATCTGTTCCTCATGTATTTACTTTAAAAATGTCCCCTTGTTACTGCGTTAAAGAAGCATTTTGGACATATCAAATCGTTTTTCAACACATTTCGGCTTTAACTCTTGTAGTAAACAAGTTTCCTGCTGCTTTTAAAAGTTTGTCGTTTTGAAAGCTTTTCTCACGCTTCACAACATGCTTAATGAAGTAATGCCTCTAATTCAACATCTTCCAACTTTTCTAGTGCTCAAATAATTTGCTCTTTCAGAACTTCTTAAAACCGGTAAACTTTGAGAAATTATCAATCGTAGAGTATTTATTTAATTGATTATTTTGCTTCTTTCCTATCAAATATCAAAAATCTACTTTTAACTCTTTAAGTATTTTAATCAACACAATAAAAATAACAACATTATATATGTACATATTATATATTATTATAAATATAAAGGGTCCGCCAAAAAACTTTTTTTTTTTGAAAATGCTATAAAAAAAAAACGACTGAATATTTTCTCTCAATTTCTTTATTTATTTGAAAGGACAATCCTTCCGGTTAAAAATGGAAAATAATTTTATTAAAATGGCTGCCTCGGCTGGCCATGCAGTAGCCTTCACGATCGGTCCAATTTTTAAGCACATTATCGATTGTGTGCAGCTGTATATCACCAATGGCTTCACGAATATTGTCCTTTAAAGCGTCAATTGTCTCTGGCTTGTCGGCGTAACACTTATCTTTGACGGCACCCCACAAATAATAGTCCAACGGTGTCAAATCGCAGCTCCGAGGAGAGCAAAAATTCGTTCAACATGGCCCGATGATGATCGCCATTGACTGTAACGACCACTCCTTGCTCATTTTCGAAGAAAAATGGCCCAATTATGCCTCTGGACCAAAATCCGCACCAAACAGTGACTCGTTTTGGGTGCATCGGCTTTTCAATGTATGCGTGCGGGTTTTCTGTGCCCCAAATGCGACAATTTTGCTTGTTTACATACCCGCCAAGATCAAAATGAGATTCATCTGAAAAGATGATTTTTTTGGCAAAATCGGCATCTTCTGTCAGTCGATCGCAGGCCCACTTAGCGAAGCGAAAACGCATTGGATGGTCAGTCGGCTTCAACTCCTGAACCAATTGGACTTTGTATGGCGTCATACCAAGGTCTCAATGATGTCTCCGAAATGTTCAATTGTTGAGAACGACGGTGAATTGATGTTGATGGCGCTTCACGCACACATTCTGCCACAGCAGCAATATTCTCGGGTGTACGCACTGTTTTTGGCTTTTCACGCTTTGGTTTATCGATGAGGATGTCAGTTTCTTTCACTTTTTTCACAAGATAACGAACATACGGAGCTGACGGTGCTTCTCTTCTTCCAAAATCCGTACGCAATTTTCGAACACATTCTGCAGCATTACCATGATTTTCAAAGTAATGTTGCAATATTTCCCAGCGTTGTTCAAGCGTATACAAAACCATATACGTTCAGCGGAAGGATAAAACTAATTATCTGTCAAATCAGACATGAGCGAAGTGTTACCATTCACGAAATAAGCACTAGTTGAAAAAAAAACGTTAGATGGCGGACCCGTTATTATTTAAATATGCACCAAGGCGAATGCATTACGGATAGGCTTGCCACACATACTTTATAATAAAGTATTGTACTTTATTGCGGGAATTTTTAATGCATACTTTATGAAGACAATAAAGTACACGAAAATACTTTATTTCACATGATTTGATTCATCTATAATTTAAAATAGATTCGGTTTATGTTAGTCAGAGCGAAATGAACGGAATAAATAGTTTTTTTTTCATAATGGCGATTTGTTGACGCTTTTTGTATGACTTGCAATTCTTTCTTATCACCTCTACACCTAACAATAGCGATATGATAGAAACAAAGCGTTTTTGAATCTGATAAAAAAATTTAGCTAATTATTTACTTCAAGTTAATCACAAACGGACCGCTATAAGGACCCAAGTGAGCCGTCGTCGTTGTGACTGCTGCCCATTGCACCTACTTCAAGTTAAATTTTGACTGTAAAGATGCTGTGCAATGGTTAAGCAATTATAGTTATTTGATAACACTTGCGAAAAGCAATAAAAAATACGTTTCTAAATATATCACTATAACGAAAAATAAATTGTACTTTATTTCGATACTGTGAACTTTTCTTCTTAAGCTTTAATAACTAAGAGCCTCTTTTTGGGTTAGAGATTTGCGATTAAATTAACTTTAATCTCCGTATTTACTTTTTGAGTTTTATTTTTTAAACTTTTTTTGCTAGTTTAAGCGGCCAACGGTGCTGGTTTAAACCTAAACTTAAACTGTCAACATACACATGTTAACCGTAAAGAACTTTTGCAATAATATAAACAAAAAATACATTTTAAAACTTTTATATAATTTTTCCATGCTATATTTTTTCTTTAATATATTTTTTCTTTAAACAAAAAAAATTTCTGCCTTGTAAAAAATATTAAATTCGCGCATTTTCTCTTTCTTCTTTGAAAACATCCATATTGCTTTGATAAAAAGTTGACATTTGCATAAACATGTTGCCATTTATTTGTGCTAAGTATGGTAGCGCTACATGGCTTAAGCCACCATCCAAAAATATCAAATTCAATTGATACTAGATTAACGTAATTCTCAGATAAGCTAATTATAGAATTTAATTAACTTGAATCTAAAACCCAAAAAGTGACTCTAAATGTACTTTAATTGCAAAGAAAATAGGTGGTAGCCCTAATTACAGATAATCTCAGTACTACAACAAGAACAACTACTACAAAAACGACAAGCAATTTGTTTTTGTAAAGTCATTGAACAATGTCAAAACCATAATGAAAACAAACAGAAACTAAGATAATTAAGAAAATTTTGACATTCAACAATTATTAAGCTTTAAAAAAAAAGTTATCATCAGGGCTGTTAAGATCGACTGTAATGAATTCGCCCTGCACCAATATTTAAACAGAACTTGTCACCTCATCTCCGATTCATAAAACACCGCTTAAAATGCCAACTAATAGAAAAATATTATTTAAACATTTTGATTTTTTCACGCATAAAACTTTTTAAAAAATAGTTTAAAAAAAGATGCATGCGTTAGAAAGGCATGAAATTATAACTGGCCAGTATGTAAGTACGATATTTTTTTCTTTTTAAGCATGATCACATATGTATAAACAGCTTTTAAGATCCCTCATAAAATACTGCACGCTTTCAAACAAACAAAAGGTCTTTGAACATTTTTTTATACTAAACATTTTAAAATAAAAGAAATTTAATAAATTCTACATCAATTTAAACAGCTGCATCCGAGCGTTGTTTAGGAGACGGCCGAAATACACACCAGGGCCGGAGCGCTGCCTCTGTGCCCCATCACCTTCGTCAGCAAGCACATGCCTACCAGAACAGCGGGCCTTGACTGAGGAACGACTCACTTCCTGAAACTGCCAGTGTACATTCAACGAGCGCTGAACAGCCACAACAAAAAGTACAACAACAGCAGCAGCAGCAGCAACAACAACAACCCCAAACACCAAAACTACAAAAACAACATTCACATGAGCATCAGCAACAACAGCAACAGCAAGACCATCAACATCATCATCACGTACAGTGTAGCTATGAAAAGAATATTGTATGTGATGATAATCAAATGCACCAGCATCCGGCGCAGCACCTAACACAGTCACAGCAAAAACACAACGAGCACTGGCAAACAAACATTAACACAACAGCTACCACTTGCACCGCTGAATATTCACTGCCGTTTAACCAGCAAGAACAACCGTCACAACCACCGCAACATCATCGTCATCAGCAAATGTCACGCAAACACAGTCACAGCCATAGTCCTCATCCCAGTCGCCATACTTCACCTCATAGTAGACATACATCACCTCATAGTAGACATACTTCACCTCATAGTCGCCACACTTCACCTCATAGTCGCCATACTTCACCCCATAGTAGACATACTTCCCCTCACAGTCGCCACACATCTCCGCACAGCCGGCATACTTCACCTCGTGGCCATGTTCACAGTCATGGCCACGGACATTCGCACTCATCACCCCATCAGTCACATCATCATGTTCACGAACAACACCAGAATGGCACCGACAATGTAGAGCCTTTTATACGCAATAGTGCACCAAGAGCCTCAGTACGCAGTACTTCGTCTCATATTCACGCCTATCATGCTCATTCCCACAATCATCGTCAACGAAAACGAAGTGACACCCATGTCCCTTCGCGCATCAATGGCATACGCGCAGGAGACGAGTTGGATGAAGCAGCCCAAAGACATCAGAATGGTCATATGCATCAGGGTCAATCCTCAGGTAATCCTTGCTCTCGTCGACATCGTTCTGTTACCGATATATCCCAAACATCACTCAACACATGTAATGACCCCTCGTGTACTGAACGCGAAGTTCAAGAAATTTTTGTGCACAAAAGTACGGCCTGCTGTTCTAGTTCGCGCACTGAACTGGCCCAATATTTTGCCGAAGATCTGTATGGCTCCTCATCAAGACGTCCCTCTTCTTGCTGTACATCATCGGATTATTGCTACCAAACTGATTCGACAAGTCTCTATGGGTCACGTTCCTCTTTGAGCCGCAACAACTCGGTTAAATCGGCCTCGGTTACTATGCGCAAGAAGAAATTTCCGCAGAGGCAACCGAGTTACAGTTCGATTTCGTTGAGAGCTTTAAACTCCTCTCGACCCAACAGTCAAATGGGCTCGCTGACGTCTGTATTTGACAGAGCCAAGCAATATGCAGCCCATGGTGGTGACAGCAAGTCGCATGATTCTCCATCTAAGGTAACTATAGAAAGACACACATCCAAAGATGCTTTAAGTAATGATCTACCTGAATATGCTTGTTCTCCTTCTCCGATAAGATGGAGTTTTCTGGCTGATGGTAAGGCGACCACCAATAACGATAGTGCAGATGAACTAAGGCAACAGCACAGCACAAATGGTATGGAAACCCTAGATGACAGGTCTCACCAAAGGCCTGATACAAGACATTATAAAAGAGAAAGAGAACGAGAACGGCAAAGAGATGTTCAGCCCAAAAAGCCACAAGTTAAGTCACACAGATCCCAGACTAGACAGCAAGGAAAATCAAGGTCCTCTTCAGATGACCGACCCTCTACATCACGTAAATGCTGTGAAAGTCCCTGCAAATATGAAGAATCTACTATGGTGCAATTTCATCAGGACGCCGAAAGTTTTAACAATTGTTGCAGCAATTACATACAATGCAACACCTACTTGGATCAGGATTTACAAATCACTAGCGAGGACATACACCAGTATCTATCCAAAGGCCAACAGGATGCAGGCAATATTCTGAATAACACCAAAACCTATCCCTTCCAACCAAGCAATGCCTTGGAGTTTCAATACAAAAATAATTTTGCCAATAACAACACTGCCACTAATACCTTGTCCTCGGTGGAGGGTACAGAAAGCGTGCGTAGCTATGACAGTCGTTTTAGACGTAACTCCAGCAAAGAGACTAATTTAAATCAAAATCCCAATACTATCGAAAGCTTTGCCGGAGCTTGTGCTGTGTCATCGAGTAGTTCGACGCCTTTGTCTCCAGCCAACATTAATTTGTCTTCTAGTACCAACAATATAAATATAGTGTTCAGTTCCTGTCTGGAACACAATGCTAATGAGGTCAAATTCATCAATACAACTTCCCGGAGTGCAACGGCAGCCTCGGTTGTATCTACAGAAGCTCATCATGCCGGGTATTTGCCCTATACGTATCCTTCCTATGATTATACTAATATGGCAGCTAATTCGCAGTTTAGTAAACCTCTCGCCATTGATGCCATAAGCCCCAAAAATATGACTAGAGGTGAAGATATGATGACTAACACCACAACCTCTTCGAGCCAACATTCATCCTCATTACACTCTCCAGAACCGGTAGAATGTCAACCGCAGGGCATATCATTTGAATCATTCGATGCTTCTTCAAGTCATAATTTACTGACTTCGCAAAGGGGAAGTGACCAATGTACACCAACGCCACTCTCACCTTTATCTCCAGCATCACCAACCACTTCATCCAACTATTCGGCTTCCATAAATCCAGCTTCTACTTCGTATATGCATTTGCAGCATGACCAACAGCATCATCCAAACTATGACTATCCAGCAGGCATACAAAGAGCTCATACTCACTATCACTCATATCATGGTCATGGTCATCATCTTTTAAGAGAGAGCTTTAAATTAACTAATGCTTTTAAGAGAGTACGCAAAAGAGCACGCAAATACACAGATTTTTTACGCAAGAAATAAGAGTAGATTTATCAATATTTAAGGCCTCGTTACTCATACGTATGTAAATGTTGCGGGCACTAAAATGTTGCGGTAGACTTCAAAGGTTAGTGGTTTCTAACAAATACCTTAAAACTGTTTAAATGTGCTAAAAAGAAAACAGAAAGTTTGCTTAAATTAATATAATTTTTAAATTACATATAACTAGCTTTTGTTCTTGTGCGTTTTTTATAAAATTCTAAAAAAATAAACGTAAACAATAAAATTCTTAATCAGAAATGACGAAAACATTCTAGTTTTATCAGCTATATTCGCAACATCACGTTAACGTAAGAGTAACTAGTGCCTAAATCAAATTTTATTTTAAAAAAGGTGAAATTGTAGAGAGTTTTAAAAAGCAAAAGCTGTAACACAAATAATTAAAAATTTTCTTTTATATTTATATGTATATATTAGATTCACCTTACTTTTCGCCATATTTCGGACATAAATATGTGGTCATACATCTCAAGAGAAAAACTCAAAGTCTGGATAGAAATCATGATTAAAAAGAACTGCTTATCGGCTTTACACTCTTTTTCTATCTCTCTCTCTCTCTCTCTCTCTTTATTAGGAGCAATTGAAGAAAATTTTGACAGCAAAGAGACCGATCATCTTCATTAAAAATTCAAATAACTAGAATTCTTGGATGTACTTGCACTCTAGATAATTTTTTTTTTATATAAATAAGCATTCGAATTAATAACGTTAAACGATTAGATCTAAATATAAAAAATACACAAAACTAAAGCAATAAATAATGAAGACATTTAGGAAACAAAATCTTTTAAAAATTCAACTTTTAAATGAATTAGAAACAAAAACAATTTTTGTTAGACACTGCCAAAACAAAAGAGAGTAAACAAAGTGAATTATCTCTCTCTTAAAATAAAAAAAAAAAGTAATGGCAATGCTTTTAAGGTGGCCAGACGGCTCGTTTTGAAGTGAAATATTAAAACCAGACAAACAAATGTTGTGTATGTTGGCTTCAACCAAAATACAGTAACAAGTTAAACAAAAACTAAATTATAAAAATTATTGATTATTTAATTAAACAACGACGTCATATAAATGAACAAAAAATAATTAAACAAATACCAGAGGAAAATATTTCCCTTCCTTTCAATAAAATTAATAAGAAAAACATAACATCTAGACACCTACTAAATCGTTTTAGCTTAAACAAAATACACTCAAATTGAAAATTAGTTAAATACAAATAACAAAATAGTTAATTGTTTATAAAAAAAAAACAAAAAAAAGGATTAATCAGATTCCTTAAAAAAAAAAACAAATGCACTTAAAAACCTACAGAAATATAATCCCATTAACGAAAAATGATATGTATAACTTTAACGTTGTACGTAAAATGATGAACTACCAATAATTTTAAAACCAAAAAATTACAAACAAATTAGTTAAATCAAACAACCAAAACACAAAAAAAAACTCAAGTTCATCACGGAACAGAAACAAAAGAAAATATCCAGAAATAACAATTTTTCTTATTATAAACAATAAAAAGAAATATATAAATATTTAAGTTACGTAATAAAATTCATTTAATTGTTAGAACAACACATACAAAAGACATACAAAATTTGGCCAATTCACAAATATTATAGTAAAATAAATTCTTAAAATTAACCCCAATTTGTTTTCTTTAACTTCATGTTAATAATTACGAACCTGTAATCCAAAATATTTTATAATATTTTTGTATGTCTTTTTTATTCCTAATTTTTTTTATAAACCTTCTTTATTTGTAATTGTTATAGAAGAATTCGAAAATTTGTATAATACTTTAATAAAAATAGAAAAAGTTAAAATTAATATTAAAAAAGTAGCGAAGACTTATAGTACTGTATGTAATTATAATGTAATTTATTATAAAATATTAACAAATAATTTAAATCAATTTTATAAACAAAAATATTATAGTTTTCGTTTAATTTTTATATACATATATATTTTTGTTTGTTTTATAAATATCAAAACACAACAATTACTGCCAAAACGAATATTAAGCAAACAAAAAATTTAATTTCTATTTTTGAAGCAAGAAATTCTTCATTATGGTCATCCTAAATTCAAAATTCTGCACGTTACTGCCAGCTAAAAAAAATCGCTTTTACGTCTGTACTAGTGATGTTACGAATATTCATATTCGTATTCGCCAATTTTAAACGAATATTTTGCGAATACATTCCAAAATTATTTGGGAATATCTTTTTGAATTAATAATCAAATATCATTAGAGCAATATTTAACTTCAAAAATAAGAGCCTTTTCCCCTTCAAACCTTATGCGTTGGAATGTGAAAATTAGTTCCACACCACTAAAAATTAGCTCGCTTGAAACACTGGTTGTTGGTGTTACTAAATATTGCTTGGCCATAGGTAAAATAAGCAAGTATTTTTCCTTATGACTTCCACACAGACGAAAAAATCCGGTACTAAATCACCAAAATTAACACCATCTGTTGTCAAAAATGCGCCAACTACGTTTGTGTTCAGTTTGATAACAGATGGTGTCAACATTTTTTAAACCACCTCGTTGTCATTTTGTTACCATTTGGTCTAATTCTGACAACAAACTATTGATAGTTAACATCATTGTGGTGTCATTTCGGCAAAATGTTATATATATTTTTGATAATACACCGTTGTCATCTCGACAACACATTGTTCTGACCGATGGAGAGAATAACCCAACCAATGAAAAACATATATGTAATGTATATTTTTTAACATATTTAACAAAAACAACATATTGCAGTACAATATAACATACTTGCGTTTTCCACTAAAATAGCTATACCTGAAGTTTCTTGAGGACACATTAACGTCTTAATTAAATTAATTCTAAAATCACTACAAATTTCATATTATTGTTCACTGATAGAAAAGTGGTCATATCGCTGATGTATTTTGAAATCTGTGTATTAAAGTACTTATAGTGTCTCCGTTTTCATCATTGTGATGCCAGTACTAACATCACTTGGGCAAATTGTCATCAGGTGAAATTATGTCATCAATGGGATGACACATCGACATCACAGAAATGACGAATCGGAGTAAGTTTAATGACAAACTGTCATTAAATTGACTTAAGTCAAAGTGAGAGAACATTATTATTTACCTACGCGTTACGCATGTTTGTTTCTTTTTTATTGTATTCCGCCCTTTGTTTAGAGTAGAGTTCTTAATTATAGGACACCAGCAGCATGCCCGGTATGGTTTCGTAATCATTTTACCTTGAAAATTTGAAGTATTTTAACTAAATAATTTAAAAAAATAGAAAATGGGAATTTTTGTTTATAATTTAACTTTTCAAACATGAAAATTATGTAAATAATACACAAAATGTGGGATCAAATTGATGTCACTGCAATCATAGCATAGATGACGCATAAAATGTGACAACATTTTCTAATGACGTTCTTCATTTGATTAATGTCACTTTTTGCCTCATTGATGCTATTTGTAATAACATTGATGTCCCAATTCTGATGTTAGAGGGTCATCAATATGAAGTTGCATTTTTCTATGAGTGTACACTTAAAAGAAAAATCAATCCATACGTTTTTAAATCAATCTCATTTCTATACAAAACAAGAATGATTACCTACTTGTGTGGTGTTGTTTTAATGCATACAACAAACTTTGAAAACACAAGCGTATGCACGTATAAAGAATACAATGCTGAGAGATGAGACCAGAGCTACCAGATTTGTGTTCCGAAATTATTAAAGTGCCGATTTGCTGATTTTTTTCTAAAAAGTGACGATTTTATTCAGTCTCCAAAAAAAAGAACACTTTGAATGTTTTTATATGTTTAGATATTAAGCAGCATAGAACAAATTATGTAAACAAGACAGCTTTAAATTAACAGTTTTCTTTTCTCTAAAATAATTATGGGGAAAAGCAAAATGTCAAAGGAAAAAGCTGTTCACTTTTTATTTACGATAGGCGTGAATTAAACCGTTACCACAGTTTTCTGCCAATGAAGAGGGAATTTTGAGTCAAGTAAATTTAAATAAAATAACAAACTAAAGTGCAAAATACGGCTCTGTTGAATCTTATAAACCCTTTACAATTGTATTTAAAATCGTACCAAAAGCTTAAATTAAAGTATGGGGACCAACTGAAATAATGGACCGACTTGGCTCTTTGTATAATACTGCTTATATAGAAAAAAATGTGGGCCAAGTAAAATCGCCCTACCAAAAATTTATGCTTTTGTGCCAAATTCTGGATGAAAAAAATAATTATTTGTCTATTACTCAGTCATTTATGAACCGATTTTCCTTAATTTTCACTAACAGTATTTAAATAAAATTATTTTAGGTGAAAATTAGTAAATAGTTTATAAGAAGACATCAAAAAGTTAAGGCTTATAGGTAAACATTAGAAGTTAACGGGTATGAGCTGGGCATGAAGTTAATATGTTTTTTTTTATTGTTTTGTTTTAATTTTTTTTTAACGACAAATTAAAAATCGAACAAAAATTATTAAAAAAAATAAATTTTAAGTTGTCCGATTTTTTGACGATTTTTCAAAACGAGAATAATGAATTGTCTAGATGCTGCAGTTCTTTCAAAAATTAGAAATTTTTTGAAAGTTTTTACAAGGACAAAAAAAAAATTGATTTTTTTTCAGCAAACGGGCGCATGTACAAATCTTGCAAAGGACACCAAATGGCATATACCCGCCCTGCTCCAAGATATTCTCGTTTAGTTTTATTAGGCTTAATGACAATTTTCATTTCCGGGCCTACTCATTAGTAACAACAATTTTTCCCTTTTTATACTTAATTAGTCTTTGCAAGGTCGATTAGTACCAAAACAGGGTACGAGAAAGGGGATTAGCAAGGTGTGCTATTAAGTCATATCGTCATAAGTCCTAAATAATATTTTACAATTGTTTAAAAAAATACTGTTGTGTTTCAAACAAAATTAACATTTTAATGCTGTGTTCATTGATTCGTCATAACTGTACAGTAGGCCTTCCAATCGGTATTGGTTTTTCAGAATCCCGGGATTCGGGATTTAAGAAAATATTTCGGGATTCCGATTTTTTTTAAATATTTGTAAAAATAAAATAAAAACAAACTTAAATTACTAATGGATCAAAATTCATAAAGATCATGTAATAAAAAACGTAAGAAAACAACATAAAAATCTTATTTTTGTCTATATTTAATTATTGATAAAAAAAAAAAAAAAAATTACACCATTTCCCAAAGTTTTTTCAAATTTTCCCAATGAATTTTAAAATTGTCCAAATATATTTTAAAGTTTTCACATGCCGGGTTTTTGAGATGTGGATTAAGTTTAAACCTAGTTAAACGTTGTATAAAACTGAAATTTTTCTGGCGATTATAGTTTACAACTCAATTCAGTTGAGTTGAAATTGAAATTGAACAACTGCTAGTGATAAGTTGTACATTTTTGATGATTTTGTTAACCGCACTAACACAGAGTTGTAAATGATAATACAAAAACAGGAAAATTTCAACTGAACTAGAGTTGAGTTGTATTAAAGAACAACATTTTAAGCAAAACTAAGCTGTTTCGTAAAAATTATGTATACAAACATTGTAATGGCGGCACAAATATGTTTTCATATTAACTAAACCTAGTTGAACTGACATCTCAAAAATCCAGCCTAAATGTGTTTTGAAGTTATCCAAATATTTTAAAATTGTCCAAATATATTTAATATTTTCAAATACAATTTAAGATTGTTCATTTTAAATCTATCCAAATGTAACTTAAACTTTTTTTTGTAAACAAATACACGTGTCTTTATATAAGTTATTAAAAAAAAGTAAAAATAATAAAGAATATAAAAAAATCTGGATCCCGAAAATCCCGGGACTAAAAAAAAGAAATCCCGAGATTCGCCTTATCCCGAAAATCCCGGGATCGGGGTTTCCCGATTGGAAGCCCTACTGTACAGTAAAAATCTAAATTGTAAGCGGTTGCCCACAGGGTATATATTTCTTGTAATTATTTTAAGACATATGACTTTACTAGTTTACGACTACCATAAAGGTATGTCTGGATTTTTTAGCATTAACTTTCACAGTGTTGAGCTTTTTAGGTCCACTCAAGTGGTGTAAATTTCTTCTATTGAACTATTATTGCCGTTTTAAGAATTTTGAACTTATAACAAGGTGACCTCCATGTCGTTTAATTTCCAGTTTATATTTCAATTATAATTTGTTTAACCTTCATTATGTTCTTTCTCTTTCTAACAATTATTTAGTTGTAATAAATTACGAATAAAAAAAAATACAAAAGGTTCCTAATAAATTTTACGTACGAAACATTTTTTTCATTTAAATTTTTAAATAAATATATATATTTTTTGTTTCTAATTTAATTTTATTTTAATATTATCTAGTTTATTTAAAAAAATCAAAAAAACTATTGTCTTCCATTTTTTATTATTGATTTTTTTTAATACAAAATACTTTGAGTTATTCTTAAAAAAAATAAGTTCGATAATTTAAATAGAAAATAAAATAATACTTAAAATAAATATGTTATTAAAAAATTATAATAGTATAAAAATAAAAACAAATAAAGATAATTTAGTCAAAGATGACAACAAAAAAAAAAAAAAAAAAGAAAACAAAATTCAATGCACTGCCAAAATGGTTTATTTTTTAGTTTTTGACAACAACAAATAAATTAAAAAAATAAATAAATACCAGCAACAAGTAAAAAAAAAATAAATACATATAAACATTCAAGAAATCAAAACGACAACACACACAGTTTTGTACATACAAGAAACAAAAACAAAAATAATAATAACAAAAAGAAGTATAAATAATTGAAATAATTATTATTAATTATAAGACGATTGAAATACCAAATAAATAAATTAGTTATTAAAAAAAATAGAAACAATTTTAATTTTAAGGTTAAGTTGAATTTTTTTTTAAATTAGGGAAACATTTTAAATATTTAAAAATTATTCAAATGCAGAAAAGAACTATGTATTTAAAAACATTAAAATCATTGTCTAAGGAAAGAGTTTTGGTCATTCAAGGAGTTTTTAAACAAAATTTTTAATATGCTACTTCGAAAAAATTTTTTATGAGAGAGTACGGATAAGTCATTTACTCTCTGAAACTTCTACCGAACTACCCAGCGGGAAAATGTAATCAATAGAAAACGAGAATGTACTACATATCTTGATTAATATCACTATGCTAGTTGAAAAAACTGACAAGCCGGGCACATGGCGTTTTAACATAATTCGGGGACGCTGAATCCAGTGGTGCCCGCGGTTTTTTCAGATTGGCTCTGGTTTTCGAGATATACCGTTATTTCGAAAATGGAGGAGGTTGCACAACATATATTCGCGTAACTCAAAAACGGTTTAGTTTATTGAAATTACTAAAAAAACCCGAAATTCCGCAATAAAATTTCATTTCAGAAAAGTAAAATTCTTTTTTTTATATGAGTAGTCGTTATTGAAACATAATTTTTTTTTGAAAAAAAAATTAATTTTTTTATCAAAATTTCGAAATTTTTGTTTTTTAAAAATTGGCTTGGCTTGGTTTCACACACACCCTTAAGGCCAATTTAAATGATCTGAGAAGCAAACTTACAATTACTTTGTTTATTCCTGACCATAAGGAGTTAATTAAATTAGCCGTTAAGGCTAACCCCAAGTTATACAAACACCGAGTGGATACAATGTGTCTTCTTTTTCTACCCCCTCCCCCTTGTGTTAACTCCTTCATAAAGGTAGCCATTTTATTAAATAGCTGCCAAGACTAAGAGCAATGCACTTGTTAAGGTGCTTCTGTTGTATTCTAAGCGCAGGGCTGGGCAAAATACATGCATTCATGTATTTATTTTAGCATCAGAAAATACTTAAAATTAGTTTATGTAGGACGCGCCTAATTAAACCGTGTTACGGGTTTTAAAATGTTATTCATAAACAAAATGTTGTGGTTTTTATTTTTTATACACTCAACCGAAGGTATAAGTTTGCCATTCCCTTTGTAATTTCTACAATATTGATCTTAGACCCTATAGAGTATATGTATATATTCTGCGTCCTTATGAGGAGCGAAGTTTATTTAACGATGTCCGTGTGTCCGTTGAAATGGGTTTTCCGAAGACCACAAATACGATGGGGACTTGGTAGTTATATATTTATGTCACATAAAGAATTTTTGCTATTGAAATTCAGCCTGATCGAGCCACAAAACCACGGCTGCCTCTAAGAGGAATTGGTTATCAAAACACAATATTCGACAAAATGTGGGCAGGATTAGACAAGTGTTCATGGCATTTCCCATTCGTTGGCCAGAGCCAACGTTTCCAAAATAGGTACAAGCATCTTGGTTAAGGCCGGGATTCACTATACTACGCAATCGTATGATTCATTCACATGAAAATCTGACGAAGTTCTATCCGACATAAAAAATGTCTGCAAAATCTGCTACACTATCCCACAAAAATGATGCAAGCTCAAATCACTCAGCTACTTTACAAGAAAATGCAACTCTGATCGCATAGAATCTATCATTTTATGTACATTTGCAAGTCGGACAGATTTGTCAAACAAATAAATTAGTTTTTAAGCCACACTATCCTTCTTTATGAGCACACACGATTTTTATGGCAAATCGTTTTACTGGTGGACTAAATTTCAGGGGTTCCATTTTGCTTAGGTCTTTTAGGGAGTTTTTTTTAGAAGCCTTCTTTCTGTATACTCTTGGCGTTATTAGTTTTATTCGTTTCAAAATCAACGTACAAAAAATATAACACAAAGCAATTCTAAACTATTTTTTCGAAAAACTTTTACGAATCACTCGTGTGTACGTAATATACAATTTTCCTAGGAAAACTTTAAAGCCATTCTTCTGGTTGGTTGTTTCTTAAGCGCGATTTTAAGAATTAAGTTTGCAAAAGACTGTCTAGTTACTTAAAAATTTCTAGCTAATATGATATGAATTCTGGCAACTCCGATTACAATAAAAGACCAGAGGAAAGACACTTAAATTTTTTAAGATTCCGCCTACTGCTAATATTTCCAATTGATAATAATTTAACACGATTTTATAAGAATTTATAAATCATGTTTTGTTGCACAAACCCAAAACCCTTTTTAAACTACTTCGTTAGTTATTAAAAATAAACCGAAACCGTTTAATATCTTTTTGTACATAAAACCAAAATTAATTTATATATTAAATAAATACATACCTACATATAAATAAATAAATGGTTAAATAAATAGGAAAAAAATACTCATATGCAAATTAAAGACATACAATTTTTAAAAAACGTATATAAACCAATTAGTTATAATAATAAAAATTATAAATATGTAGTTATAATTAAATAAATTGTCATAAGTAATTTAGTAAAGTAAGTTGAAAACAGAATTCTAAAATAGTTATAATGTTAGTATAAAAACTCAAAACAAAATAAAAGAAAAAAAAAACAAACCAACAAAAAGTTAAAAGAAATTAAATGATTTCTAAATTATAAAAAAAAAATAAAACAACATAAAATTTAGTAAATTAAAAAAAGCTGCGATAGCAGCTGCACTTTTTTTAAAGAAATTTGATTTTTTGTAAATAAAAAATAGAGAACAAGGGATTGAACGAAGGATTTCAAAAATATTTATTTGAAATTAAGTAAAACTTTATTTAATTACTTCTATTAATAACTTAATTAACAACAATCTAGGTTTACTGAAAACTAAGATCGAATTACATTTTGAATGAAGGAAAATAATAAAAACGAAGAAGAAAAACAAAGCACATTACCAAATTGGAAAATATAAGTCTGCTTACAGACTTATGCATCAATCTTTACGTCAAACTAATGAAAAGCGTTGAAAAGAAGTTTTACATAAGCTCTGTTTACAGACCACTACTGAACAGCAATCTGGCGTAAAGCTTTTATTAGAAATTACAGCTTAATGAAAAGCTTTGTAAAATAAACCAAAATTTTTAAGAGAGCTTTGAAATTCAATGAAAGCATTTCCAATTTTTAAAAGTTTTTAAAGGTTTTTCAAATGTTTTTAATTTTTGTTACTTAATTTACATGGTAGGTACTTTTATATTTTTCCAATTTTTAAGAGTTGCACTAAACCAATAAAAAAAATATCGACTTTCATGAGTCTATTGCTGCCAAAATTTAGGCGATTCTTTGTATAAGTCAAGGAACCCTGTCTAGAACATTTTTCGCTTTCATTTTTCTTGTCAACTCTTAACAAACCGCGACAAAATTTAACCTTTTTACTATACACTAGACAAAGTCACTCTACAGTTTAACAAACTTGAGCAAATATCAATATCGTTTTGATTTTTAATCAGTTAAAGGCGTAAATAGTAGAGTATTCATTCGGTTAACCGTGAATCGGTTAAATTTAAATTTAAAAAAATTAAAACAGGACTCTGATGGCATAATGGGAGATTTTATATGTTTAGAGAAATCCGGGAAAAGAACTTAGAAATAAGCAGCCGTATTTATAACAAAATGTTTGCCACAGTTTGTACACTACGTACAACGAGCTCCTAACTAGAATGCCGATTAAGCCTAGCAGCTTGTAAGCACCAGAGAACTGCAAAATCAACTATTTTTGTTGATTTATTCATACGCTTAAATTTACATTAACTCTATGCCTGCAAAACAAAGTTCAACTTTGGTAATTTTATCATCGTTTTCTACACATTTGATTTGTGCATGTGTGAGTTTTTTATTGAAAGAGCTTTGTTTGCATTTATTGTTGGCGCACAAACTCCTCTTAAGCCCTTATGACACTACATTTTTTATTCATTAATTGATATAGAATTGATAGAAAGAAACAGTAAATGTTAGAAAAAGCAAACTATAAAAAATGTAAACAAAGTTTTTTAGTTTTTTTTTCTCTAGTTATGGTTTTGTTTCAGGGATGGCGTTGAGAATTTTTAAAATTGTACCAACAACCTTTAAAAATTGTACTTTTTTACCCTAATTGTACTAAAAGAATTTTTACTAAAAGAATATTGTACTAAAAGAATTGTACTAAAAGAATTTTTTTATGAGAAACCTAAAAACAAAAAGCGGAAAATCGCTGAAGTGACAAGGAAAACACAGAATAAACTCAAGTAATAAATGTAACAGAACAAACAGAAAAAAGAAACGGTCCGTTATTTCTGATTTATTCATTGACGGAGACATGTAGCAGACAAAGTCCTGCAGCGATGACTTCGTGATCTATTCATAACAGACAATGTCGCTTAGTTTTTCCTTTTAAGGGAATAGTGACATTGCAAAGCCGTTGTCATGCATAACTCCCTAAATATCAACTTGTTACTGACTGTGGTGCGATTATTCATCGATCAAAATGTCATAATGATAATGTCGCTCATAAACGCCACCGGGAACACAAACTCCTCTTAGTCAAAAGGCAAACATAACGAACTAAATTGGTATGAGTACGAGTCGCTTTGTTACATTAACATTAGCAGCAATAACAACAATACATTGTTGGTAAGAAATGATAAAAAATAAAAACAGCCTTCTATTTCTATGGAAATTGTCTGTATCTAGTGCGTTTGCGTTCCATTTCAATTTTTTTTCTTGTACTACATAGCAACTGCTGAATGCCTACATTAGTCCCAATTTACACTAGGGAAATTTCTTGCTGGACAGACGAAGTTCGAAGGCGAGGGGTCGAAAAGGTAGAGTGTGTAGTACATGACTATCTGTACTGGACATTTTTTCATTTCTCTTTCTTACTTTTCGTAGTTTACATCTTGTTGCTTTATATTATTTTTCTGTCTGACTTCATATGTAAACGATTCAAGTAAGATTAAAAGAGAATTCAAAAAATGTCCGGCAAGAAATGTCCCTAGTGTAAATTGGGACTTAGTAATGATTGTTTGATTTCTTGCTTTTTTGCTTGTATTTTTTTTTTTCTTTACCAAAACAATCATTGTCGCACCGAACACACAAACATCTTATTTATAAAACAAAGCTAAACGATGGTATAAATAACAAAGCACGATGTGCATTATTTGAATGACTGCAAACCATCAGCGAATGTGTGCGGATGCGCAAGTTTGATTTTATGACCGAAAGCGAGTGTATTTGTTGGTATTCATTAAATGCGATTATTTTGCAATCGCACAAAGCCGTTCTCTGGTAAGCACAGAGTTTATTTATAACAAACTTTTGTCCATCTGCTAACTAAAAAAAAATCAACTCTGAATTTTAATGATGCCACATTATATTACTGAAAAATGCAACACGTTTGAATAATCATCGCTGGTTTTGTCATTTTTTTTTTGTTTTTTCCTCCACATATAACAAATTTAAAAAGTTTTTAAAATTAATATAAAATAAAAAAAGAAAGAAACATAAAATAAAACAGTAATTCAAATAAAACCAACCAAATTGTTTAACATTAAACAGCTGTTTCTTACAAGTTGGCAAACGTTTGGCAGCTGGTTAAAAAGTGTAGCAAATCGTTAGCCAGAGTTTGGTAAGTGTATTATAAATAAACTTTGTGCTAACTTCATGCCAAATTTCCATTATAAATACGGCTGAAGATATTCTGTATTATGGGTTACTTTCGAGTTCTCCAACATTCACGATAAGTGAAAAAATGTTTTTCAAGACAAGTTTTTTCGAAACTAAAGAAAATAATCGCTTAAATCCTAAACATTTAAACCAAATTATTTTTCTAAAAGATTATTTAATAATATCTCCTTAAACTATTAAAATAACTTACATATAAAATGATCTCATAGTTAATTTTTTAATTAATACATAATATGCATGTATTAATTAATGGTTTATTTTTTTTTTGTTTGCTTGCTTGTTTTATATCAAGAATGGCTGTTTTCCTAAGCGTGTGTTCACAATGTATCAATACTGTGTTGATGCATTGTGTACTTAAATTTTTACCTACGTTGTAGTTTAAATGAAAATGGTTTGCATCTACATTATTTTAAATGGTTTTTTTGCTTTTCTCTGCGCAGTGTCAACTACAAAGTTGCATTTCGGAATTAAATGCATATCAAAATTTTTTATGGTTGCATTTAAGAACATGTTGCCAGGTATTGCTACAATGCAACAGGCGTTTAGGAAAATTTTTGTTTTACTAATAAACACAAATAATAAATAACTTATGCATTTTTATTTATTGAAATGACTTAATTTGTAAAAAAAAACTTTAATGATCAATTATAAAATTAACCGATTAAAACCAAAACCTCGGTTAATTAAACGAGCAATTAACGGATTATAGCAAAAGCCCGATTAAATGAATACCTTAGTAAATAGCAAACACACCGCCATGCACTATACAAACGCACTGACACACTTGAGCAATGAACTTGTGTAGTGTATGGCCAGCATATGCAAATTTTTTTTCCGAATTCGCGCATAAAAGCTGGTTTCTCAAGAGGTCCTTGAAACAAATAAATTAAAATTCCATAATAAAAAAATATTGAAATCCCGTCTGTTACGCAAAAAATCAACTTCTATCATACAAAAAATTTCCCATAAAAAACATTTAAAACGAAAATATTTAAAAAATAAAACAAATATTTATATATTTAATTTAAAAGCAGAAGATACACTAAAAATATTTCAAACTGTAATACAATAAAAAAAAAGAATAAACATGAATATAATATAAAACAAAAAAACTTTAAAAAACAAATATTAAAATCAATAATTTTAAGAATGAATATTATCCATTTTTTTAGTTACACGAAAAATTATTGAAATAAAAATGTTTAAATATATTGAATTATACAATTAAATTAAAAGCAAATAAAAAAAAACAGAAAAAATAAATGATATAAAAATAATAAATATTAAAAAAAAACAACAAATAATTTTGCTCAAATAATATTAAATTAAAAAAAAATGTGAAAAGAACAACAAGTAACGAAGAAATAATAATAAAAATATCCGTTAAGATTACAAAAAAAAAAAAATAACAAAATAAATTTGAAAAATTTTAGAGATTCTTGTTTTAATTAAGAGAAATGGAAGTATAAAAGGTAAAAGTAGCTCTTCTTTAAACACGGGTAGATCCCAGCACAGAAAAAATTATTGCCGAATTATTTTCAAACAACCCGCTTGTTTGAAAATTTTTTTAATTTCTATAAATATTTTTACTGATTCAATCAATATTTTTGTTTGATTTTTATTTAACCAACAAAAATGTGGACAACTCTTCAAAAATAAAATAAACGCGTTATTGGTGTCAAGTTTTCATAATTTTGTATGAAATATTTAACGCTCTTTAATGTTGTCGTCTTTTTGCATTTTTTTATTTGATCGTAAGCAACACTTCTTTATGATGAATTTCATTTAAAAATCGAGATAAAACTGAAATTTTGAACCCGACCCCCTCAGATATCGATGAAATTTTGTTCATAGCTAAATTTGATCAATACAAACAAACTCTCATTTTTAGAAATTACTGTTTTGCGATTTTTTGGGCGTGACACAGTGGGAACGTTTTCGAAAAAACGCGAAAATGGTCGAAAAGAGCTCCATTTAAACTACAATAACTCAGAATCGGCTAAACCGATTTCCATGATCTTGGTATCATTAAAAAGATATTTTAACAGGCTTTATGACACAAAATATAAGGGCAATTACTAGAAGTGACACTACTTAAAAAATTATTTAAAAAAAAAAAAAAGAACCCATTTTACTTTTTGGATATGTTATAGGTGAAGGAAATACCTTTCTAAAAAAGTAATACACTGTAAAAAATCCTTGATCTTTTTTGGTTTTTCGTTACCTAAATTTTTTTTTGTTATAAAATATAAGGGCAATTACTAGAAGTGACACTACTTAAAAAATTATATAAAAAAAACTAAAAACGAACCCATTTTTATTTTTTGATATGGTATAGATGAAGGATAAACCTTTCTAAAAAATTAATACACTGTAAAAAAACCCTTGATCTTTTTTGTTTTTTCGTGAGTTAAAATTTTTTTTTGTTATAAATTTTTTTACAGTGTATTTCTTTTTTTTTTTTTTTAACGTGTCATAAAGCCTGTTAAAATATCTTTTTAATGATACCAAGATCATGGAAATCGGTTTAGCCGATTCTGAGTTATTGTAGTTTAAATGGAGCTCTTTTCGACCATTTTCGCGTTTTTTCGAAAACGTTCCCACTGTGTCACGCCCAAAAAATCGCAAAACAGTAATTTCTAAAAATGAGAGTTTGTTTGTATTGATCAAATTTAGCTATGAACAAAATTTCATCGATATCTGAGGGGGTCGGGTTCAATGCATCTCGATTTTTACATGAAATTAATCTTATGTGAAATATAAGAACAACAACAAAAAACACACACAGTCTATTTTTGGACGCTTTAAAAAAGTGCAACTATAAGAAAAACAATAGCAGACACGACATTATAAGAATCAAAATCCCGTATTCAATTTTTTAAAACTGTTTGGTTAAATACATCAAATACAAAAATAGAATGATGACGAAAAACATATCGAGTCGGTCTGCTGCCGTTTTTGGTTACATTTCTTCTTTAGCAAAGGAAAGGATACAGCAACAGAGAGTGATAAAGAAAAACATTGTGTTGTGTGTATAAATAAGACTTCGTTCAAAAATTATTCCAACAAAAAAATGTGTTTCAAAGCCAGTCGGCGGCTCTGCTTTGCCGTCACCTTCTCATACAGTGCTTACTTGTGTGCGCGTCATTGCTTGTGCAAAAACTTTTTTTTTTTTTTTATTTTGAATTTCAGTAAACTTTTTGTTTGATTCAGTTAAATTATTTGTTTGAAAAAATTAGTGTTTTTTTTCAGTAAACAAAATGCAAATAAATTGTTTGAATATGCAAATTTGTTTGTAGGACCGATTTCAGACAAAAAATTGTTTGATTCTACAAATTTTTTGTTTGAATTGGAAAAATAATTTTTTCTGTGAGGCGTGGATCTAAAGAACGGGGGAAAGTATAGCCCCCCCTTCCCTCCAAAATGGTAAAAATATGTTTTCTTTATTTCGCTAAAATAAATCCAAATAAAGGGTGTCCAAATTCTAGGTATCATTTTAATATTAATAAAAAAACGAGCTTTTTTAGATATTAAATAGGTATATTTTCAAAGAAGTTTTTGGGAAAACAATCCCAATTGTTATTCTTATTAAATACCTACAGGGTTAAAAAAACTAAAGTCAAAATGAAAAAATTTCTTTTCCACTTTTTGATTTTTCATTGGACAAAAATTTGTATGTAAACCGTTGCTTCTACTTCTGATTTATTAAATGAAAACAGTCGTAGTCCAGTCAAGAGCAAAAAACGAAAAATTGTACACAACAGGGTTACCGTTGAGAATTTTGAAAAAGTCGCACAAAAAGTCGTTTTTAAAAGAAAAAGTCGCACAAAAAAGTCGTTTTATCAAATTTAAGTCTCACAGTTTTTTTTCTTACATATAAATTTCGGTTTTATTTCTTTAATAACGCTCTTAAAACCGAAAAAAAAATTGTATGATCGCTTATAGACATGCAGTAATACCCGGGTGAGTATTGGTTAACGATTTACATAAAAATCTTTGGTAAGGCGATAGTTAATCAAAAAAACACAAAACAAAAAGGAATTAACAATTTAAACGATATAAATAGCTGAGAAACTATACGTTAAAAACGTTTTTAAATACACTTTTGTGTATTAATTTTTACTTCCAACCTTCCAACCAACCTATTTCAGTATCTAGAAAACTTAGAGTTAATAGCATGGACTCACAGGTTTCTACTTTTAACCTGTTGGTTAAGTTATTTTTCATTAATTTTGAAAAAAAAAAATTATCAGCTGTTTTAAGCTTCCTACTGTATGCCAAAATGGTTAGCATTTGTAATTTTTTTAAAAATGTAAATGTAATGGATTTACTTTTTAACAACTTAAATTCGTTAATAAAAGCCTGTGTCATTTACAACATTTTTAAATAAAGATATGAGATCAATAGCGGTAAAAAGTTGGTCTTAAAACGCTTTAAATAATAAGGCCGATCATCCTAGATTGGCATGGAAATTCAATGAATACGATACAAAACAATGCATATTCAATACAGTTTACTAGTTAAAATGGTCTGGATACAAAATAATCACCTGATCAATCAAATGAGGTTACATATCTCGGGGAATGTTTAAAACAAAATTGATATTTTTATTAACTGTAAAAAAAGTATTTCACTTACAAAAAAGGGGCAAAAAGTCGCAAAAAGTTGCAAAAAGTTGCAAAATTATAAGATTTTAAAAAAGTCGCACAAAAAGTCTCAGAGCGTCAAAAAGGTTGCCAATTGCAACTAAAGTCGCAAAACGGTAACGCTGGTACACAACAAAGAACATCGGCAGTCGACATGTTCGGAAGTGTTTTGTTTGACAGACTGAAACTATTAATAAATCCCGTAGTTAACGAAGATGGGACGTTGTGTTTATTGTATGTACAGTGTGAAGCATAAATCTTTTGAAATAAAACTATTTTTAAATTTTTTTTAAAAACAAGTAAGAAAGTTTGTGTTATCTATTTCTATTTTGTTTAATTATTCATATACTACTCGCATATAGGGCTTTCGCAGGCTGTACGAGCGTTGTACCCAGCTCTTTTGATTGATATGCGTACTTTATTCCCCTAAACACTTTGGTCCACTTTCAACTCGGCAGCAATCTTTGGTGCACATTTAAAGGGGTCATTCCTAATTAAAGACACTATTTTTCTTTCTTCTCGAATACTACGCTTGCGAGGACGCCCAGACCTGGTCTTATTTTCAACTTGTTTTTCTTTTTGAAAGCGATTTATTACCTTTTGTATTGTTGACTTACTTCTATTAGTTATTTGAGCAATTTTAGAATATGATTTTCCCAATCTATGATTTTTAATAATAATATTGCGCTCCTCAAGCTATAGCTCCTTGCGAGTCACTTTATTTAACATTTTTTTCAATAAAAAACCAATTATTGCTACTGATATCAACAAGAAATAACTCTGAATACATTCTAAATGTACCCTTATTAATGTAGAAAGAAAAAAACATTTAAAATAATTGAGATGCCAATACATCAACATAGATCACTTTAGAGGGTACCAATACTTTTGCTGTGCAAAATTATGGAGTTGTCAGGAACTTAAGGATATTTTATGGCTGTTTCTAAGAATAAGAGTGCATAATTTTGCTGGACTATAGCATATGAATAATTAAACAAAATAGGAATAAATAACTCAAACTTTCTTGCTTTTTAAAAAAAAATTAAAAAATGGTTTTATTTCAAAAGAGGTACCTTGGTTTATGCTTCACACTGTATATGAAAGCGATAATGTTATTTACTGCCTATTTCACGATGTCACTCGAACGTTTACGTTCGCACAAATAACATATAAAACAAAAACAAATTTTTGAGTTTTGTTTTTGTTTTATATGTTATTTGTGCGAACGTAAACGTTCGAGTGACATCGTGAAATAGGCAGTTAAAGTTTTATTTTGAAAAAATTAAAAAGAATTGTTTAGCTTAAAAATAAATAAATATGTATGTATGTGCAATGTACATATTTATGTACGCATGTGTTATGGAAAAAATATATGGAAAACAAAAACACAACGTCCCATCTTCGTTAACTACGGGATTTTTTAAAAGTTTCAGTCTGCCAAACCAAACACTTCCGAACATGTCGACTGCCGATGTTCTTTGTCGTGTACAACATTTCGTATTCAGCGTTACCGTTGAGCGACTTTAGTTGCAATTTGCAACCTTTTTGACGCTCTGACACTTTTTGTGCGACTTTTTTAAAATCGTCTAATTTTGCAACTTTTTGTCCCTTATTTGTAAGTGAAATACTTTTTTTACACTGCATAATTTCACATATTTTCCCTTAAAAATATCAATTTTGTTTTAAGCATTTCCCGGGATATGTAACCTCATTCGATTGATGAGGTGATTATTTTGTATCCAGAAAATTTCAACTGCTGAACTGTATTGTATATGTCTTGTTTTGTATCGTGTTCATTGAATTTCCATGTCAATCTAAGATGATCGGCATTATTATTTAAAGCGTTTTAAGACCAACTATTTACAGCTATTGATCTCATATCTTTATTTAAAAATGTTATAAATGACACAGGCTTTTATTAACGAATTTTAGTTGTTGGAAAGTAAATCCAATTATAAATCATACAATTACATTTTTAAAATTACAAATGCTAACCATTTTTGGCATACAGTAGGAAGCTTAAAAATTGCTTTTAATTAACCATTGTACCTTAATTTAGACAAATAAGCAGCGCATGTATTAACTCTACCGCACAACAGTGCGTGTGCTGACAATTTTTTTTCAAAATTAGAATTAATGAAAAATAACTTAACCACCAACAGGTTAAAAGTAGAAAATTGTGAGTCCATGCTATCAAGTCTAAATTTTCTAGATACTGAAATAGAAGGTTCGATGCCAAGTAATGAACTTGTGCGAAATTACAAAAAAAGTTAAAGAACATAAAACGTAGTGTTTATACAAATATTAAAGTATATACAAACACATTATTAAAAATCAATCAAATGTAAAATTATACACAAAAGTGTATTTAAACACATTTTTAACGAATTATTTTTCAGCTATTTATATCGTTTAAATTATTAATTCCTTTTTATATTTACTATCGTTTACCAATACCCACCCGGGTGTTAAATTTTTTCAGGGGTGGTAATTAAAATAAAGTAATTAAAAGGTTAAAAAAAGTGTCTACTTAAATTTGAAAAAACTAGTTTTTTGTGCGACTTTTTGTTTTAAAAACGACTTTTTGTGCGACTTTTTCAAAATTCTCAACGGTAACCCTGTTCGTATTTTGCTTTTGCCTAGGGATGGGCAAATTGAAAAATGATATCGATATGTATCGAATCGATATTTTTAAGATTATCGATATTTATCATTTTAAAAATATCGATATATCGAACGTTTTTTGCTGAAACTATTACCAAATTAAAAAATTCAATATACCTTTGTACATACATACATACATATTTATGAACAAACATAATATGTGTAATTACTTTGTTACTTTCAAAAAATTAATAAGAACAAAAAATTCAATCAAAACAAAAAATTCAAATAGTATAACAAAAACAAAAAGGAAGAATACAAGAAAACCATATGAAATCTGAAAAAAAGTATATTACGAAAATTGTAAATGGAAGTAAATAAGTCATGGAAGTATGTACCAACTTACCTTAAAATTTGAATTACACTCAAAAAGTACAAACTTTAACTAGAAATGTTTTGATTGTGTAATCATCAGATATGGACATCAGGAGCAGAGATTAGCAACAGCGATGCCAACTTAGTGCTTTTGGCACTATTTATGGTGCTTTTTGATGCCAAAACACCAAAATTTAATCCATAGTGCCAAACTAAGAAAAAGCACCAACTTGGTGCTTTTTCAATTTTTTGTTAGTGCCTTTAGTGCTTTTTACAATTTTCATTTTTTTTTTACCACTTTTTAAAAACTTCGGTTATATAGAGGATAATTTAGATGAGATTTGCTATTTGTGGTACAATTTTGAGAAGGCCTGTAAAGATTTTAAGATTTCAAATGATAAAATAAGTGTTAAAAGAAAGTTGCATTCGTTTTACTAAAAACTTAATTTACGAGGTTAGAGCTAGGATTCCTAGTAATTTGGAAATTTTACAAAACGTTGCACTTTTTAGCGTTGACAACATATTTAGTAATCGTAATAAAAACGATGCATTTGTTTTCGGTAAACATTTTTTTTTAAAGATGTAGACACTGTTTTAAAAATAGAAAATGACTTGGAAAATATTAGGAATTGTGAATGGAAAAATAAACAACGATTTTGAGTCATGTAGAAAAAACGTATTGAAAAGTTAAAAAACATGCATTTAAAAACCGTACAAAAGAACGCAAAGACTTCAAGAAAAAAGAGCCATAATTGGATATAAGCAAAGTGTTTAATAAATTAAAAACAGCTGACACAAAATGCTTTTATAACGATCGTTGTGTGACTTGCCATTTTTCATGCGCTTTAGTTTTCAAACGCACGACACTCGTCTCCAAATAACCACGTGTTGTGCACTTCTACCTCTAGTGCTATTGCAAAAAGGTTTGACTAAGTATCAGAATACAAACATACATGTTTTTTCTATTTTGCACCATATGTGTGTTCTTTATTCAGAAGCGTGTGTGTGTGTTCTTTATTCAGAAGCGTTAAAATAATTGGATAATATCTTCGCCAATTGTTTTTTTAAACTTTGCGCGTTTTAGTTTAGATTCATTTAAGCGATAAGATATACGTTTTTTCTTTTAAAATATGGGCTGTCATTAAGTTTTTTAAGCAATGGTCGGTCATTGCAAATTTTCGGTAATTGCAACAGGCCAGATTTTTTCCGAGCTACGAAAATCGAGATCGCATTGTATTACTTTAAAACTGTTTTATGGCCAATTGAAACTCGGCTGATGATGATCATAATGATTTGGATGATATTATTTTTACTGAAGATAATAATAAAACATTTAAAAACGTTTATATACAAATTTAAATATATTTATTATTTAATTTTAAATGAAAATGGTCAACCATCAACGCCATGGCCTTTTTTTAAATTTTGGAGGTATATAATATTCGGCATAGCCGAATGAAACTTGTTTTGTGTTTAATTAAATTATAAAAATGGCTTAGTGCTTTTTTACTTTTTTTTTTTTTGTTCGAAATAGTGCTTTTTAGTGTTTTTTTTTAATTTTAAAGTGCTTTTTGCTCTCAAAAAGTTGGCATCACTGATCAGCAATGAGTAGTGAAAAAGTGAGTAGAGCTAAATCATGACTCATAAATTCTTGTACTTATACGCACTCATACTTATTCCAATGTTATTCAAACTCACATTCACTCAGAAGTTTTATTTTACTCATCGTACTCATACTTAGCAACATTTATAGTGGTTGATTTCGAATCTATTCAACTCAATGTGTATAGGCGAAGCAAAATGCGAGGCTGCCATTTTTGTCCCCGAAATAGCAAAATGACGATTTGGCAATTAAGGCAGAGTTAGCCGAACGTCCACGTCCCCTAACGGAACGTCTGGTTCGTTTTGTTATTTGCAAACAATGTAAATGCTTACTGAATTTAAATGTCACGTTGACGGAACGTCTCGATCTGTATAAAAGAGATTTTTATGCCGTTGTTACGTGACATTTGTAAAGCAGTGATGGGCTGCTTGTATGTTTAATTGAATGTGGGTATTTTTGCTCTTTTTTTTAACTTTTTTCAGTAAAGCTATGGAATTGAGACAAAACAATTAAATTTAAATACACATACAATGGAAATGTGAAACAAGTAAAAGGCTTTAAATAGTATCAAAACCTCGTTTGGTGCGTACACCACAATACAATATATGTAAGCTAAAAATATATATGCTAAAATACAAATTTGTTTATTGTAAATCTACAATATAAATATAAATTATTAATGTTTTTTACATACACAAAATACTGTTTTAATACCATTTAAATCACTTGGTACTTTTTCTGCACAGCGGTCACCATTTAAACATTTTTGATTCCCATCACTGTGTGTTTTGTTTTATGTATACTATTGCTTTTTGTTTATGTATGGGAAACACATATGACACATTTTTAAATGTTCTATAAGTGCACCAACGTGCTTACAGTACGGTGCAGTACATTACGGGTACAGCAACGTTCGCCTAACTGGGCCTTTACAGTTTACTAAAGTTACATGTATGAAGTGGACGATTTTTCGGCAAATTTATCTGGCAGCGTTGATTATGAAGTTGTGTGTTTGATCTGTTGAGTTAAAACGGTAAATGGATGAGCTAAATGAGTTGAATCATAGTGAGTATTGTATGTATTTTCATGAAATTATAAATCAAACTGACGTCATTTATGAGTATGCGTATAATGTCGACGTCGCACTCATATTAATTTCTCTTGTTAGTATGAGTGAATCAGAGTAGCTTAGTTTAAATGATGCCTACGCACTTATACTTACAATTGCATGAGCCAGTATGAGTAGCGAAAAAACGATTCTTCGCTGATCTCTGATCAGGAGCACTCTCTGTTTTATATGCTCTCCTGTCAATCTGCTTCTTGTATCCGACACTGCTTCTTATAAATGCCAATCATTTTAGATCTTCATATTAGTTTAAAAACATTTAATGCATGCAGTGATGCCAATTCTTAAAAAAACATACGGTTTGAAAAACGGCCAAAATTTAGAGTTTTTGATGAAGGCTGACTTAAAAAAAATATCGAATTCGATAGTCGCATTTCAATATCGTTATATCGGTATTTTAATTATCGGCGATATACATATATCGATTATTTTTTATTTAAATATCGATATTTTGATATATCGATATTTTTGCCCATTCCTACTTTTGCCTTCACTGGTCGCAGGGTTACCGTTGAAAAATTTCGAAAAGGGTCAAAAAAGTGGATTTTCCAGAAAAAGGGATAAAAAGAAGGGTATTTCAATAAAAAAGGCTCAAGTATTTAAAAGCAGATTTCCCATTTTAATCAATAATATAAAAAAACAAAAAATATTTATTTGTGGTAGGCAGCTTATAAGACTTAATTTTTTTATTGAATGCCCTTTCCAGTTTTTAACACCTGACAAAAAGTTTGTTCTTCATCCTTATAACTAATTTGTTTGCTTTTAATATGTTCCGACAATTTCTTTTTTTCCGATTGAACGATTTCAAATAAATTTTAGGGTTTGTTTCCAATTTTGCAATCGTTCGCGAGTTTTAGCCCTGTTCGCGTTTGGAGCGATTTTTTCCTGTAAGTTTTCTGATTCCTTTAAGCTTTTACGATTTCTAGTAAATATTAGGCTTTGCTTTCATACCGCAGTTACCAAATATTTGGGAATTTCAGCAATTTTTACCGAATTTTTTCATTCCTGTTAGTTTTAGGGACCATTTTTGCAAACTTTTTCAAATTTTTGAATTTTTGCGAAGCTTTGTTGCTCTTCGAGGCAATCGTTGCCGGTTTAAAAATAGCCGCATACATAAAATCTAATTTAGAAGTCGTAAAAAATATTTTAACACAAACTTTTTACGAATACTAGCTACATTTTAGCAGTGTGCGTTCTCTGTTTGGGTATTAAATCTTCACTTGAAGTCCATCCTCCATCTCCGCTTATTTCAAAAACATTTGTTTAGCACTTACGTTCAGCAGTGTTGACAAAAAAAACAAAATGTGAGCGCTATTTCTAAAAAGGGTAAAAAAGTGGCACAAAATAGGTGCAAATGATACAAAAGGATAATACATATAATAAAAGGGTCATAAAAGGTATCAATACCGTCGAAAAAGGGTCAAATTAATACTTAAGTATCATAGCGGTAACGCTGACTGCGACTGTTTTCATTTAATGAATTAGAAGTAAACGCCACAGTTTATTTTTGTCCAATGACAAATGAAGATGTCCAAGTTACAGTACAATCTTATGACTTTTAATATCTCAACTGCAGCTTTTTAAACGCTGGTTAAATACACTGAAATTTATTGTTGGAGAAAGCTGTTTCTATGCGCATTTCACTGGTTGCTTAGGCCAGCTCAGTAGGAAACATGCTCCCAAAATATTTTAGAAAAGCCAAAGGAGGATGTTGGAAAGGGTTTTTTATACTTAATAGGAAGAAAACTCAAAAAACCAGTTTCTCAATTCGGGTTTATGCGCACTAAAGTGTTTTCCGATAGTGAGCTTTGAACGACGTCTATGGTTAATTATAGACCGATTTTAAAGAAATTCAGCGAAGTGGTTTCTAGTCGTATGGAACTACGACAAACGAAATTTTGCTACAATTGCATGATTGGTTGCGGTCTTCGGCGTACAAAGGCGTTTTCTGAGAGTGAACTTTATATGGGGCCTTTGGTAAATTATATACCGATGTTCACGAAAATCGGCGGAGTAATTCACAATCGTACGAAACTATTACAGACCAAATTTAACTGCAAAAGCATTATTCGTAACGGTTGAGGGCTTACTAAATGCTTTGCGAAAGTGGGCTTTATATGGGGCTTATGGTCAATTACAGCCTGGTCTTTACGAAATTCGGCGGAGTGTTTTCTAATCGTTTAAGACTACGATAGACCAAACTTTACTGCATTAGCAAGATTGGTTACGGTTTTATGCGTACTAAAGTGTTTTCCGAGAGTGAGCTTTAAATGGGGTCTATGGTAAATTATAGACCGATTTTTAAGAAATTCAGCGGGGTGGTTCCTTATCGTAAGGAACTACGACAAAAAAAATTTGCTTCAATTGCGTGATTAGTTACGGTCTTAGGCGTTCAAAGGCGTTTTCTGAGAAATTCAGCGGAGTGGTTTCTAATCTTTTGCAATAACATGAGTGGGCTTTATTTGGGTTCTATGGTAAATTATGGACCGATTTCACGAAATTCGGCGGAGTGTTTTTTAATCGTATGGACGTACTATTAGCATGATTGGTAACGTTTTATGCGTACTTAAGTGTTTTCCGGTAGTGGCCATTATGTTGGTCCTATGGTTAATTATAAACCGATCTCCACAAAATTATATAGTATGATTAACAGTCATATAAAATTAATTTGTGCAAAATTATATGAGAACCGGTGTATTCTGTCACCAATTTAGGCAAGTTTTTGTAACAATAATATAAATTTTAAAGGGAGGTTTTGGGTTCCTACTAAACCGATTGTGCTGGACTTCAATCCCAAACTATTTAGTAGAACTAGAAAGAGATCCACAGATTCCACAGACGGTCAGGCGGACTGACATGGCTAAATCGACATAGAATTACACAAGAACCAAGAATAAATATACTTATGGGATCTTATATGAATATTAAGAAAGTTCCACACGGAACAGCAAACTTAGCAAACCTTCAATCACCACAGCCTGTGGTCCTCAGGTGGTAACAAATTTCGAAATCTTGGGTTTTGATCCTATTTATAATAATAAGTTTATTTTGATTTAAACCCAATGGAAATTAATAAAGATTAATTATTCGAAGTTGTTTATTGCATAGACGCGGCACTGTTTCATTTTGATCTGAACTAAGGCGAATTCAGTTTTCAGGTGGCGTTAAAAGCACAGCTGTGCTACTTTTTTTTCTTATTTAGAAAGAGGAATGTTAAAAGTTGCCATATCGACCAACGAAAGCAACAAATATAATACAATGTTGTGTTTTTGGTGTTGTACTTGTTGTAGTATCGCCACCAGCGTCTACATGAATTCGCCTGGATCTGAACTTTTTTATATTTGTAATTTGATGACAACTTAAAAGTTGATATTTGATTAATTTTTAAAAAGTATTTTGTATAATTAAGAAATAAAATCGTAAAAGAAGACAATTTCAGAAAACATCTTTAACGTCCTTAAACTGCAACCACAACTGTTTTAATTTGTTTAAATGCGCAGAATCACTAAAACTTGTTATTCCTTTTTCTCAACACTAAAACCATGATTGATTATAAAAAAAAGCTTTATAAGAAATAACCAAACTGTACAATATTACTCTGAATTTTTTAAAATCTGGTATACTGACATAAATACAATTTCTATCTTCACCTAAAAGACAAAATAACGTATCATCAAATAACTCAAAATTAATTGATTGCGATTCTATATACCATAAGACATAAATGTACAAACTTCTGAGATCAAAATCTACCAAGTTATAACTTAAATTCAAATAATGTATTATCAAGTGCACGATTTTTATGAACAAAACGACGACCTTTAGTCATTAATAATAATAAAATAAAATAATTAAAGTGCTTAGTTCGGTTTTGCCAAATTTTATATGCCATAGTTATAAAAGGAATTTTTAAAGAAAAGTGTTCGTTAATGTACACTATTCGGAACACATGGGACAATCATGTAACCATAAGCACAAAACAATATGTGCGTTCGTTTACTTTTCCAGTAAAATCCGAGTAAAATCCAGTAGCTGAGTAATATGAAAATTTTACAAATTTATGTGTACGCGAACGCATTTCATTAAAATCCAGTACAAATTTGTACAAATTTTGGGGTAAACGAACGCAGCTAATGTGTTTAGCAGTGAAAACATAAATATGCAATTGCATGTTATTCCTTGTGCGACCAATGAATGCAGAAACAATATATTTAAACGTTTTAAAGCTTTTTATGAATTTTGGCGTCGATTTGTTAAAGCATATTTTTGCATCTTTTGCATATATTGCTTTTTTGAGGCATATTTTGATACATGTTAGATTTTTTGGTGTCTACAAAAACAATTTTTTTTTTTTTTGCGAAATTCTGTTTTTAATTTCGCCTATATAAGGAAAAATTAAGGAAGAACCAATTATATACCTTTTTGTCTATGTGTGTAATACATATAAATCTGGACCAATTCTTTAGTATACCGATCGATTAAGAATCACCTTTTAAAGAAATCCAACGATAACCATTCTTCCATCTGGCTGGTTGCCTGTCTATGTTCGTTTTGTGCGCAAAGTTCAAGTTGCAATCTTGAAGATAATTTGATCAACTTTGGTACTATGGACGAATTTTATGTAAATGGTGAGAATCGGTCTATAATTTAACATATTTTCCATAAAAAATCCTTTCCAGATTAGACTCTCTGTGTACGAAAACCATCTAATTATGTTGATATTTAAATTAAACTCGCCTCAATAATGTTTTACTACAAATTGAATTCTTTTCGAAACGCTTTGAAACATTTGCCCAAAGTTTCCATCTATTAATAGCTTTAACTCCATTTTAAATGTTAACACAAATAAAAAATTTAGCGTCTGATCCTAAAATCTCTTTAAGACAAAAAATCCCATATGAATCTGGACAATATTCGGCACAAATAACTCTTATATGAATTTTAACCTCTTAACATAACATTTTTTTTGTGAGCCGATGGCTTCCCATCGTTTCCAAATAGGGTAAAATCTCGAAAATTTATCTGTAAATACTTTGGTGTTTGGGCTTCACCGATTATAATTTTAGGATTGTTTCTATTAAATTGAGCCGTTATTAATTTTCAGGGCATATTTTCAAGTTTTTACTACCTATTTAATGCGCATGAAACGTGTTTTAGAGCATATTTCTGGTTTCCCTGGTTATCAGGTTAATATTTATATAAGCGTTATATGTGAAATATATAATTCAGACATTGAAATCTATGTATAAGAAATTGTTTTTTTTTCAAGTGATTTTGGGGACGGTGTTTATATTGGGCATATGATCAATACCATGATCTTGTAGCAAATTTAAAAGTTATAACAGCCAAATTTGATATCAATTTCTACATTTATAGTAGGATGTGGATGTGGTATTTTTAAAGGAACTATGGTCAAATAAGGACCTATTGTAATAAAGATCATATAATTGACGAGATATATTTGGTAGTAATAAAATATTTTTAAGCCGAATTTAATCTAACACCAACAAAATTGTATGTTTAATAGCCACAAAGGCTCTATACTCCGGCACTTCGTCCTTATGACAATTAAAATGTTTGTACTAGGGTATTCAAACGATTAAACGTTGTCCGATTAATCGATTAATTTTGGGCGATTAACTGTTCGAACAATTTAAAATTGCTTATTTTCGATTAACGAATAATCCAAAAAAATGTATGTCTACTAATCGATTAATTGAAACTTTGTTTTTTTACCAGTATTAATTTTTTCTTTAATGTAAACAAACAAGCCGGTAGTTTTAAATACACTTTTACTGTTTCTTAACTCAGGAACGTTTCCTGTGAAGTAACAATTTTTTGGAAATATACATACATATATAGTATAGTACAAATACTGAAACCAATGAGATTGGGAATTATTAATTTTTAAGAATGTATAGTACAGTCTTTTACACCATGATTCAGATAAAGAAGATAATATTTTTTTTTTTTTTTTTTTTTTTTTTTGAGAGGAATGAAAACAACATTCTACCAGACCTTTAAAAGACTATTAAAAGTATTAAAATTGTTAAAAAAAAAAACCAAATAGAGATTTAAGTGTGGTATAATGGAAGACTACTGATTTTTAGAAAAGACGAGAAAAAGAACAAAGAAATTGGATATGCTTTACTTTCAATCTTCACAACGTCAGCAATAAGTGAAAGAATCTTTTCTAAATCAAACTTCATTCATCAAAACAAAAGAAACAAATCGTTTGAAACATAAACATTTAAACTGTATACTCTTTTTGAAAGATTATTTTAGAAGATAAGCTTAAATTTTGATGTTATATTTTATTAAAAGAGTTTTTTCCTCTTTTATTACATCAAAAGTACCTTTTGTTAAATTGTTATTACTTTTTTAATAAAATTTTTATGTTAAAAAAATATAATTTTTGGTCTTATTTTTAAGCTTTTAAACTATACAAAATATTATTTGATTACCCGAATAATATTTAATTGTTCGATTACACTGTGCAACAAAAAATTTTTTTTTATTGGGCATATATCAGAGACAGAAGGATTACTTCCGATTCGGACTCACAAGCTGATAACATGATTGCATCTAAAAGCCCTCGAAGCATTTAGTTTTTTAATAATTTTTACGGACGGACGTTTATCGTTTAATCGATTAAAATGTTCAATCATTAGCACTCACGCATCATACTCTCTCCGTCTACATTCATATATTGGCGAACAAAAAAAAAAAACTATTTTATTTTAAGCAAAAACACAAGTTTTGCAAGCATTTTATTTTTTTTCATTCATATTTAGATTGGTGGCACGTTATTTTGTTTTAGGAAATAACATTTATAAATACCATAAGCCACATAGCGTTAAAGGTATTAAAGAAAAACAGTTTTTTCATCCAATATATATAGTCTGCATGTATGTCAAAATTGCAACGTTTCTAAAGTTTTTTTTTTCCATCTCCTGTAAATTTTAAAAAGTGATGATACGTTGGTTGTGATATTAGGTGAATGTACGTACTAATATTATCACAAAGTTTCTTTAGTTTGGAAAAAACACATACAGTACAAGTAAGAAAGTATAGTCGGTCAAGCCCGACCATATGATTCCCAGCACCACAGTACTTAAAAACACATCATGCTTATGTGTCCATATAAATATGGATTTCTCTATGTTTAAAAACTTCATTAAAATCGGTTTGAAAGTTTGTGCGAGGCAGAAATTGCCCCCTACATCCCCTTGTGGTCCTATTTTTGAAAAACTGTATAGCTTATGTGCCCATATAGATATGGATCTACCTATGTTTTAAATTTCATTAAAATCAGTTCCATCAGTATCCATGTTTTAAATTTCATTAAAATCGGTTTGATAGTTTCTGAGAGGAAGAAATTTCCCCCTATCTTTCCTCGTGGTCCTACGATTCGGCCCATTTTCAATATGCTTGGTCCTTGTGTCAATAATAACCTATGTCCCAAATTTGATCAAATTATCTCCAAAATTGCGACCTGTACTTTGCGCACAAGGTTACATAGACAGCCAGCCAGCCGGACGGACATCGTTAGTTCGACTCAGAAAGTGATTCTGAGTAGATCGGTATACTTTAAGGTGGGTCTAGGACCACTATTTTAAGGCGTTACAAACATCAGCACAAATGCATAATACCCTCTCCACTATTGTGGTGTGGGTATAAATATCAAACAAAATGTTAACAATGCTGTCTATTAAAAGACCTTACATTTTGTTTTATCCTGTTACTCTAAGCCTACATAATCTTTATTCTACTGTATTAGCCAAGTGTAAACGTACCATAAGTATGCAACAAAAAAAAAGTAATACACGAGGAAAATTGGAAATTGAAAAATCAAAACAAAAACATAGAAACAAAAGATTCCTGCTCATTAGACAAATACTCCTTGTAGAGAGAAAACATGAACATAAAAAACCAAGGAAGAATATTGGCTAACAAAATAATTTAAGCAAACAAATTTTTTAATAACAAAATTCAAATAAAACTTATTTAAAATATAGAAACAAAAACAAAAATATTACACAAATAATGCTAAATGCCTTTAAAAGAAAATTTCGCACTTTGCTGCAACGTTTAGTTCTTTTGGCCATATTGGCAGGGATTTTTATTTTGATTGTGTCCTACATGAACTTGGAATTTTGTTATAAAATCATGTCGCAAAATAGTTTAACTTATATGGTAAGTATTTATGCATATATGTAGCATGTTTATACACACATATGTACACACACATACGTATGTATTTAAAAAAAAAGTTTAAATATAAAAAATAATAATTTTTGTTAGTGCAAAAAGTACAAAAGTTATGAATACAGTGGCTCCTTGTGTGAGGAATTGTGCACCAACGAACAGTCCTTTAAATCGTTTAAGTGTCCCCAAACTGACATGAACACCATTATGTTTACGGCGGAGAAGAATGGAGATGTATATGCAATAAAGGTAAGGGAATGATTTTTTGAATGCTAAAATTGATTCAAATATATATTTTTATTTTCAAGTTGGCTCGCCACATTGATGATAATTTAAGCTGGGCGAATAGAAATGGCGAACAGGTTTATCCAAATATAGAAAATTTCCATCATCTTGTTAAAATGCACATCACACTGACCTATAATATATCACTGGATGATAATATGGTATGTATGTAAGCTAAGCTCTTAGTAATTGAACAAATAAAGGTTGGGATTTAATTCTTATTACTTTGTCTAAACGTCGTTTTCGTCATACAACATAAAATCCATGTCAAGCACTGTTACAGCCTGCAGATTTGCCGCACAGAAAAATGTTTTGCCATAAATTGTTGAATTAAATAATTATTTGGTGTACATACCCGCCAACTTGGTGGGTATTGATAAAAAACAACGCAAAAAAAATTTAGGACGATCGGCGAAGGCTAAGCCGTCCCTCACGCCCCCAAAGTTTAAGAAAAATTATATTTTACATGCAATCCGACTTTTATGTTTCATAACTTATAAAATATTAATTTTGTAGAATAATTCTTAACATTTTTCCTTAATCTCTTATTAAACATAATAAACTGGAAAATATCAAATAGGCCACTATAAAAAATAAAACTTTAAACAACACAAAACTTTTAATATATTAAAGAAATACATACATTTTCAATGAATCACGTATCTTAAATTTTGTTGAAAACAATTTCTATTATTTATATAAAAAAAAAACAGACCAGCAAAAAATAAATAATTTTTAAGCAAAATTTCAAAATTTTTGTTCTTTAAAAAATCATAAAAAAATGGAAGATGCAGCTGTGCTTAAAATTTTTTTTAGACACATAAAAAACGAAATTTGCAAACAAAAAGCCATAAGTGATTAAAATCTGTTCACAACTTTTAATTTTATTCACAAAAGACGAAAAATTTCCATTAAATTTAAGAATTTCATAAAATGCAATATTTGTATAGGAGCCTCCCTAAAAAGTGAGAATAAAGGGCAAGTTTGTTTTTGGAAAATGTTAAAACAAAAAACTAATGGAGGTCCGTCAAATATTTTATCCTTCTTGGCCGTTATGGGGCTTTTTCAATATATTCCTAGTCTGTATTGAAAATTTTGTATGTGAGCCCCTTAAGGAATAGAGATAGCTGTTAGGTATGTTAAAAATAAATGATGGGGATAAAAAATAAAGTGGGATCGGTCATACATTTGACTCATCTAGGGGCATCCTAGACACTGCAGGGGCCAAATTTAAGATTTTCATTAAACTGCCATATTTGTAAAAGAGTCCCCTAAGTGTTGGAGATATATGGCAAGTATTTTTTAAGAAAATGTCAAGAACAAAAAACTAATGAAGGTCCGTCATACATTTTATATCCCTAGGGGCGATTCCTTAGCCGTTTTCCTTTTTCTTCAATATATTCCTAGTCTGTATTGACAATTTTGTATGGGAGTCTCCTTAAGATATGGAGAAAGCGGGTAGGTATGGTTGAAACAAATGATACACGTTTGAATTTTTTTTTAACAAACGCACACAAACACAAATATTGAAGTTGAATTGACGTGTGTTAGAAAAAAATTGTTCTAAAGAAAAAATTCGCATTAATGCTGCTGTTTGCTCTTTTTTTGGTTACTTTTTGTTAAATATGAGATTTAGAGAAAACTTGTTCAGGCAAAAGTTGTTGGAAACTTCACTAATAACATCTTCTTTGTAAACGATGTTTATGTAAAACTAATATTTTCCAAGTTATGATGCAAAAAAGTCGGACTTAAAGATTTTTCTCAAATTTTAGCGGACGTGAGGGACGGTTTAGCCTTCGCCGATTGTCCTAAAACTTTTTTTTGGCTTCGTTTTTTACCAATACCCATCGAATTGGAGGGTGATAGATAGAGAAAAAAAAAATGCTCCATACAGTTAACGAACACCCTAATATAAATACATAAATTTAAATGTTCGTGTATATGTTGTGTATTTTTTTGTTTATGCAATTAATTTTTTAGCTGACTAAATTTGTATGGCATGACTCGAAAATACAAATGCGTAAATTGATAAGATCAATTCTTTTGCAGGGGCGAAATTAGTAAAAAACTCAATTGTCTGAACGAATTGTTTAATTCAAGTCGGTTTTCTATATTTTCTGTACGTTTTTTTTATGCAATTTTAAACCCTTTTTAAAATGTGTAAAATGCTTATTCCTGGGTTTTCAGCAACAAAATGTATCGTATGCAAGTGAAACAAAATGTTCTGCGAATTAACTTCAGATAGAATTTTCATACTTTTTACAGTTATAATATAAAACCAAGCCAGATTGTTAATATTTGCGAATGGCTTCCAATTTCCCCCTAAAAACGTTTTTCCCATAAAACTAAAAGTTTCTTATCGCACTTGACCATAAAGAGAGTATTTACTCCAAATATAAAAAATTTCAGTAGAAGCAAAACAATTTTTGATTTAATAGTTAAGGCATATAAAAAAGAATTTTTAAGTAGAATGTAAAATATCACGATAATTTTAAACGGGTAGAGATGAATATTACGTGTCGTTTTATATTTTCAAAATGTAATTAAATAAAAATTCCGAGTTAATACCCTCTTTATGATCAGGTGCCTTCTGTTAAATTTTTAATTGATTGTCTATTGGATCCAAAAAATAACAATTTCTTGTTTAAACAAGTAAGAAAGTATAGTCGGTCAAGCCCGACCATATAATACCCAGCACCACAGTACTTAAAAACACATCATGCTTATGTGTTCATATAAATATGGATTTCTCTATGTTTAAAAACTTCATTAAAATCGGTTTGAAAGTTTGTAAGAGGCAGAAATTGCCCCCTTCATCCCCATGTGGTCCTATTTTTGAAAAACTGTATATCTTATGTGTCCATATAGATATGGATCTATCTATGTTTTAAATTTCATTAAAATCGGTCTGAGAAGCAAAAATTGCCCCTTTCTCCCCTTGTGGTCCTATATTTTTTAAAACTGTATAGCTTATGTGTCCATATAGATATGGATCTATCTATGTTTTAAATTGCATTAAAATCGGTTTGAGAGACAAACTGTATAGCTTATGTGTCCATATAGATATGGATCTATCCATGTTTTAAATTTCATTAAAATCGGTTTGATAGTTTCTGAGAGGAAGAAATTTCCCCCGATCTTCCCTCGTGGTCCTACGATTTGGCCCATTTTCAATAGGCTTGGTCCTTGTGCCAATAAGAACCTATGACCCAAATTTTATCAAGTTATCTCCAAAGTTGCGACCTGTACTTTGCGCACAAGGTTACATGGACAGCCAGCCAGCCGGACGGACATCGTTAGTTCGACTCAGAAAGTGATTCTGAGTAGATCGGACCACTATTTTAAGGCGTTACACACATCAGCACAAATGCATAATACCCTCTCCACAATTGTGGTGTGGGTATAATAAAAGAAATATTTAAAGTTCTTATACGAGAAAGTCTATGATATTTATGATCTATTGTCACACATAGCCGGGAATTGCATGCTATTTAAATTCAGCCTGATCGGTCTAAAAATGGCTGAGAAATTAGCAAAAACCCATAACTGGGGCCTAATTCTGGCATTCGTGATCGAGTACTTTCTCGATTCGAAAGCAATTTTATTTCAGTCAATACTGAACGAATCGAAATTATTTTTTCAGTATTGTGAAACTCAAATGAATGCTTTACAATAACGTAAAAATAATGACAATTCGTTCAGTATTGGCTGAAATAATTAGATATTAAATTGTTTTCGATTCGAGAAATTACTCGATCACGACTGCCAGAATCTGGCCCCTGACTCTAATTTCACCCATAAATCCCTTTTTGTGGTTTTTATTTATACCCAGAGCACAGCAAGAGCCAAAGTATCCAAATTAGGTACAAGCATCTTGGTGTTGAATGCACAACAACCGACAAAATGTGGGTGGGATAAGACAAGTGGGCGTGGCAGAAGGTACATTTCGGTTTATTAATGGCCAAGAAATGTAAAAATTAGGTGGAAATGAATACACAGCATCCGATTTCTGCATATCTGAAGAACGGCATGAGCCAAAGTTTCCAAATTATGTATATCTTGCCTTTCAGAACACAATATCCGGAAAAATGTAGGGTGGGTTGGACCAGTGGGCATGGCAGAAAGTACATTTCGGTTTAAAAATGCCCAAGAAATGTGCAAGAATGTCCAAAAATTTGCTAAGTAATGTGAAAATATTTTACGGCGTTAGTAAGATCGATGGAAATTTTTTTTATAACAAAAGTATACCATCCAGAATTCTTAATTTTAGCCCGATTCGCAAATTTTATTTGCTACGGACTTAAGGCTCCTTTAAAGTAGGCCAATTTCAGTCACATTTTCTCTAAACGCACAGCCAGAATCAAAAATTTTCAGCGTTTTTTACGTTTTTTACGACCCAATATGTTTATAATACTTGTATAATGGGAATCCTGAGACCCGGACATGGTAGGGCAAATATTTCCAATCATTATTTGGTTGGGAATTTTGGGATTCCTTTTGAAATATTAAAAGAAATTTTAGTTAGTTTATAGTAAGCATTATTAAATTTATTTACTTGTATAATTTCATTAAAAGTATTTGTTGATTTGGGGCAGCAAATTATTCCTCACAGATCTAAGTGTCTTAGGGGAAATAATAACACAAAAGGGTCTTGTGTCACAAAATAATTAACCTTTATTTATAATAAGGCGTAGCTCACACAGTAATTGCAGTCTTACAACTGATTACTTATTAATAGGGCAACCAAGTAAAAGCACTAAAAACCAGTTTTAAGCTCTTAAAAAAAGCGTTTAAAAACATGAAAATAAGCTGTTAAAACTTAAAAAAAAGCAATCAAAACTTGTTTATTTTCTACTTAATTCGTTTGATACGTTGTTATAGTAAATTATAAGTTGATCCAATAAATTTTTTAAAAAAGAACTATGTCTGTTTGGAGTCAGCAAGTTCTTGTACATAGAAAAAGTTCTTCCTACGTCTATAGATGTTAAGGGAGCATATTTAAAATTGAGTATTTGCTCTGAAGTATATTTTATACGATTGGACTCACAATTCCGCTTGCCTCCCAAAATATCCCCAATATCTTTTAATACCGAAAATCCTTAATTTTTTAATGAAACTGATTTAAATTTTGTATTAACTTTGTCTTCTATATCCCCTGGATCACGGGACATTTTTCTTACGGTCCATAACTATGTTCACTTACAAAACCAATGAAAGATTTTTTGTTTCCAATTTTGTTACAACTTCGTGTAAAATCCCAAAATTTGCAGAAATTAACAATATTTGATGTACAGAGAAATTCTAGCTAAAACTATATTAAAAAAGCCAAAAACTGAGACGTTAATATACCAAAAACAGAGAGAAGGGGAACTAACAGACGTTACTTTATACAAAAACTATATTTGAAAAGAAACAAGACTTTACAAAGTATGATGGTAAAATATGTTACAGACTGAGGAACTTGATCGTAAGAATACAGCTATGGAATTTTCGAGAGAAAAGAACTTAAACAAGCAAATATTAAATTAGGTTTATAAAAAGGCTTAACTCTAAAGACATAAACACATAAAACTTATACACAACACTATAAAAGATACGTTACAGTACCCCTAAGACAGAGTTGCATAAAAATCAAGTAAGAAAGTATAGTCGGTCAAGCCCGACCGTATGATACCAAACACCACAGTATTTAAAAACAAGTTTCAAGAGTGTATGGCTATATGAATAGGGATCATCTATATTTTAAATTTCGTTAAAATCATTTTAATAGTTTCTGATAGGCAGAAATTGCCCCCTATTACCCCTCGTAGTCCTATTTTTTAAAAAAATGCATACCTTACGTGTTCATATAAATATGGATCCATCTACATATGTCTTTAATTGCATTTAAATTGGTTTGATAGTGGGCACAAAGACCCTCTTCCGGATAGCAGCTTGTATGGGGGCTATATTAAATTATGGACCGATTCGCCCTTGTGCCAATTAGAACCCACGTACCAAATTTCATTAAATTATCTTTAAAATTACGAGCTGTACTTTACGCACGCGGTTACATGGACAGCTAGCCGGACGGACGGACATCGTTAGATCGACTCAGAAAGTGATTCTGAGTTGTCCGGTATACTTTAATACCAATATTTTAAGGTGTTTCTCACATCAGCACAAATGCATAATACCCTCACCACTCTTTAGTGTAGGTATAATAACATACAGAGAGAATATAGGTTTTTGGGATGATATTGCTCAAGGGAAGCACAAAATATTCAGGTATGTGATGAAAAACGATCGTTTTCAAAATGATCGTTTTTAGCAGGTGTGATGAATTTCGACCGAGTTTTAAATCCATTTCTGAAGTAAAGTCTTAATTTTTTGTTCAAAATACTGTTCAATTAACATATATAATAAAGAATATATACAAGAAAACAGAGGAAATTTATTGGAAATCAAATTTTACAGATACTGAAAACGACAGTATCGTTTTCAAATCGTATTTTTTTCAAAATCGTTTTCCATCACATACCTGATTACCATAACGTTGAGCGATTTTTATACCCTCCACCACAATTAGTTGTGAAGAGGGTATACTAAGTTTGTCATTCCGTGTGAAACTTTTTTATTATTCATCTCAGACCCCATAAAGTGTATATATTCTGGCTGCTTGAGTAATTCTAAGTCGATTTAGCCATGTCCGTCTGTCTGTCTGTCTGTCCGTCTGTTGAAAACACGCTCACTTTCGAAAAACTCAAAAGAAATAAACAAACTAGGTGTCAAATTGCTTGTAGTTATCCTAAGCAGTTTGGGATTGAAATCCAGCAAAATCGGTTCAGTAGGACCAGAGCTATGAATCGAAATGTGGAACCACCACCTTCAAAAACTTGATAATTTTGTTACAAAAACATAAATGATTACAAAAACATAAATGATGCAAAAATGCACGGAATGACATAAGATTTTGCACAAGTCCATTTTATTCGACTAGAAATGACACTGTAAAATTTCGCGAAGGTCGGTCCATAATTTACCCTAAGCCCCATATAAACACCACTCCCGGAAAACAGTTTAGTCTCCTAAAACCATAATTTATAACAAATCGTCACAGTTTAAGATAATAATAATAAAAAGACATCATACAGATATTACTCCTTAAACATTCGAACTGTCGGTGGAGGGTACCAAAGATTCGGCACAGCCGAATATAGCACTCTAACTTGTTTTTAATTAGAGTTGTTACAGCACAGAAATGGTTGATTTTTTAGTATTTATAAAAAAAGTTGCACATAAAAAAATAATAATAACGAATTTTGCAAAATTTTATTAAATAAATTTTTTTTTTTTGTATGAAAAAAATGAAAAATTATCTTAAAATGGCAAAATAAGCAAAAACAAGTTAGAGTGCTATATTCGGCTGTGCCGAATCTTTGATACCCTCCACCGACAGTTCGAATGTTTAAGGAGTAATATCTGTATGATGTCTTTTTATTATTATTATCTTAAACTCATAGCTCTGGTCCTACTGAACCGATTTTGCTGAAATTCAATCCCAAACTGCTTAGGATAACTACAAGCAATTTGACACCTAGTTTGTTTATTTCTTTTGAGTTTTTCGAAAGTGAGCGTGTTTTCAACAGACGGACAGACAGACGGACATGGCTAAATCGACTTAGAATTACTCAAGCAGCCAGAATATATATACTTTATGGGGTCTGAGACGAATAATAAAAAAGTTTCACACGGAATGACAAACTTAGTATACCCTCTTCACAACTAATTGGGGTGGAGGGTATAAAAAGCCGATATCGCAAAAATAACTAAAAAAAAGCCGGTATTGCCAAAATAAGCAAAAAAATCCCTAACAAATATAGCTAAGTTTCTTTGTTTTCTTATGATCGGAGTTTGTGTTCAATCAAAATCTTTCTATATTGTAAACCAAAAAATAAGCATTTGCTTTTTTTTTGGTTGCCCTACTTATTAACTATTACTTGAGTATAAAAGTCAATAAGCTGTAACTTTAATTATGAGTAACAAGAAAAAAAAGAGCCACAAAAAAGGAACTTTATAAGATTTCTACTTCCAATACACTTTATAAAATTTATATAATGGCAATTAAACCTGTTCGACTTGTAAACCTTAGCAGTATTAATAAACAAAGTTTTTATTTCACAAATAAAAAAATCATATTATTGACAAAAATTCAAAAAACCAATTTTTCGCACTTTTTTGCAAAATGTCTTCAGCAAATTTTAAAATTATATAAAATGTTAAAAAACATAAGAGTTTGCTGAAATTGTTTATTAGTTATTCCCGCAGACTTCTTGTATGTATTTCATTGTTCATAAACCTTTATATTAAAAAACAAATAAGAAAGTATAGTCGGCCAATTCCGACCATACGATACCCTACAGCACAGTATTTAAAAACAAATATTCAGAGTGCACCCTATTTGGGACCTATGGGCAATCATGGACCTGCCAGGACAAAATTATGTTAAGAGGTTAATATTTATTTAGGCATCTTCATTAAAATGAGATTTCATTGCCTTTAAGCGATTTTAAAATGGGGGCTTATTAGGGATTTATGGTTAATTTTGGACCTACCGGCACATTTTGTCATGATGTAATATAATAAGTAACTTCGATTTCAACCAAATTAGATTGGACCAAATTTAGTCTTAATACCAACATAATAAGATGGCTTATTGGCACAAAGACTTATTTCTGGAAAAACTGCTTGTATGGGGGCTATGCGAAATTATAGACCGATTCCCATTATTTTTAATACGGTGGGTCCTTTTGTCAATTAGAAATTTTATCAAATTATTTCCAAAACTGCGACCAGTGCTTTGCACACAGCCGGAGCAATATCGTTAGATCGAAAATGATTCTGAGTTGATCGGTATACTTAAAGGTCCAGGTCTTGGATCAATATTTTAAGGTGTCACAAATATCAGCACAAACGCATAACACTGTCTCCACTATTGTGGTGTGGGTATAAAAAATCATACACATATGCATGTATGTATGTATTATTATATATATGTATACATATTAAAGAATCATCACTGTTTTAGATACGTGCCCTGGTTAACCAAGAAATTGATAAGAATAATCCACAGCAAATGATAAATTTTTGGAGACTTTTTAAAGACAACAATTATATGATGAGTAAACTATATGATGAGGAGAATTTATTTCCTACAGTTTTGGGTTCATGTGGTCCATATTATGCTACCGAGAATTTGAATGTATTAAAAACTGAACAGACGCTACTGCAATATATGTAAGGAATATTTGGGAAAATATGTTTTAGAAAATAATCCTTAAGTCGGCCAAATTGTACTTATAGATCTTTTGATTGGCAAAAGCGTCTTAAGTTCGCTTTAAGTCTTATGGAATTTGTATTTAAAATGGATGAAATGAAACCGGAACCATTGAGAATGTGTAAAATGAAAATCAGTAATTTCGGAGTAACGGCAGAGAAAAGGTAAATGGGGGAAAATTTTCCAAATAATGTCACTCAAATAATTTATTTCCATGTATGTTTATTTCAGAATAAAATACGAAAATGCTGAACATGTCTTTGTGGAAACCCAACTTGACAAACGTTTATCGAATGGTTCGCCCTGTGAAGAAGATGTTGACTGTAGTTATCACTACTGCATAGGTGCATGTGATCAGGAAAAGTTAATTTGTTCCGGAATACAACAAAACAATAATTTACAAATATTTTGTGATCAAATATTAAAAGGTGGTGGTCTATTTCCCGGGCTGTTGGCCTCCGCCAAAACTCCTAAAAATCTCATGAAACTTGTAAAAACCTGTATAGATCCCTCGAGGCAAACCAATAATCATGTACCCGGAAGAAAATTAGCTCCAAATACTGAATTAGCTTTAAAGTTGTATAATGAAATGAAACGTTTACACAAGACCACATCCAAAGCCGGGAACTAGGAGAAAAATAAGGGAATAGATAGAGAGAAAGGAATGTAAACAATTTGTTAAGTTAGAAGAAAATAACACAGCAATAATGAAAATTCTTTGTTAAAAAGACTTCGAAAGTCCTTTATATAAGAGATTATACTTCAAATAAAATTTTACTTTATTTACATTTTAGATACAAATAAAAAAACTCAACCCTCCCTAATTTTAGGGCAGCCTGTAGTAAAACTATAAATATTCCACCTTTTGTAGTAAGCGTAGGCGTATTTGGACGAACATTTGTAAATGTACGCTATAGTATTAAAAAAACTTAACGACATATAACCTTTTTTGTAATAGACTTGTAAACAGTGTCGTATTTGCTGTCGTTTTTGGTACCCACGACACCATTTTTTAAAAACGCCTAACTTTCGCCACAAAAAAGCCATCCATGATAATTGTTAATAAAAAATTTGTTTTGAATGAATTGAACTTAAAGCATTAAAAACCAATTAAATTTCAAGAAATTAAGGAGTTTTTTTTATAATAGGCTTGTTCATGTTCTCAAAGTCGGGACCCTGCTGTATCTTTATGTTGCCGAAAAGCTTTCCTGTACTCAAAAATTTGTGCAAATCAGAGCGGTGTCGAGAGAACATTTTTCTTCAGGTAGGTGCACAATGTAACTTTTTCTGCTTAAGTTAAAAAAAAAACAAGTTCCCCGATTTGGTTGATTTTTGATATGTGTATGAGGAGTACATGCGATACAAAAATATGCTGCTTAGAAGAAATGAAATGGTTATGAATTAAACGGTTATAAAATATTCAATATCAAGAACAGATAAAAAACGCGCTTTTTATATTTGAAGTTTAAGTGATTTTGGAATTATTTTAAAAGTTTTAAAATGCTTATTGTTAGGTTTCTGAATTCTTAATAATGTTTTTTTATCGTTTTGACAATAAAATATATGTAGATGATTTAAATTATTAAGAATATATAAAAATTGAGCTTTAAACGAAGCAGAAGGGAGAAATGTAAAAGTTTCGCTTACCATCTCGCATTAATTTTATATGGTGATTTCCCACTTTGAAGCAAAACATTTTGGACACAAAAAGCGCTTTATTCAACGCATAAAAAACTGGTGAACGTAGTTATCAGCTTTACACACTAAGTTTTTTTACAGTTATTTTTTAGTATTGTCTCTTAGTCTAAATTTACACGTTTCATCTTTTGATGCTCAACTTTTTTTCAATTCCCTTTTAAAGATGCCAATATAATCACACGCAGCAATCGGTTTCAACTTTTTTCGGTTCAAAACAACAACAATTTTATTTACAGCGAATCAAAGAGAAAAGAAAAAGAAAAAAATTACATGCAGCCATTGTTGTGCATATATCAACGAATAAAAACACAAAGCGTACTGCCCGAGTACAGGCATCTCCGTACTAACCCCCTTTCTTCTTTCTTCTCTCACCTAAAAACATAAGAGTTGAGCATCAAAAGATGAAACGTGTGAAAGCAGACTTACAAACCTGGTTCGTAGTAAGGGAACTCCGTGCAGGATTGTCAGATTTTTTTGAGTCCCATTGCCAAACCGGATGTCAGAAATCGCCAAAATATTTTGTAAAATTTTTTTTTTTGTTTTTTTTTAATTAAATTTTGCATACAAAATAAGATATGTAATATAATTGGTTCGAGCCCCGGCCACGGTCAATAATGAAAGATTATCAATAACAATTTAATTAATTTTCATGTTGTAAAATTTCTTTCTTCATGAAAATAATTTAATGAAAATTAAATTTAATGAACTTAAGCCTAATTAAAATTATTAAAAATTTGGATTAAAAACCATAGATAGTTCAACAAAAAAACCACAATACTAATTATGTATATTTAAGTCAAAAATGGCAAAAACTGAGAAAAAATACAAAAAAGTCGCCGAAAGTAATTTTTGTTATTTTTTTTTTTTTAATAACATAAAATGCAGATCATATAAGGAGTGCGCACGAAAAAATATGCAACTTTTATTCTTAATAGAAATGGAATATTTAGATGAAAGCAAATACTTAGTTATCAAATTCATTTATGTCCAAAATAATTGCAACTTTAATGTGTTTTAACAAAAATTTTTATTTTTTCTTTAATTCCTTTCATTAGGGCTTTTATTGTGACGTTTGTTACTATTTTGCAGGCAATTGTCCACTTTCTCTTAAACTCTTGTTCATTTTTAACTAGGCCTTTTGTGTTCTTCAAATGTTTTTTTATTAATGCCCAATACCTCTTAAAAGGACGGAGTTCTGGGCAGTTTGCTGGATTAGCTTCTTTGCGAACAGTGCTGTTTTTCAATTATTTCTTACGATATTCTTGTTTGGCGTCCATTTTCAAAAAAACTAAAAAAAAAGTTATGACATTTAACACGTGACTAGTTAATCAAATGAGCAACAAAACCAATGTAACGGTATTAATTTTTTTCAATCATTGTAAAAGTTATAAGTAGGGATGAGATTTTCGTGCACTAAAAACTCCAAAATATGCATTAAAAAAAATATGCACTAAAAACTTGAACATTTTCAATAAAAAAGCGTTTGCTTTTTTAATTTTATTTAAAACAAAAAAAAAATCTATTGTTATTTTTATTCCATTGTTATTCATAGGTATAATATTTTTTAAAACTTAATTTAAATAACTAAATAATTTTAATTTTTGTTTGCATAATCAAATACATACTTTTTTATACCATCGAAAGTAAAGCTTCGTGCAGACGGTGGTCAGATTTTACAGTGTTGTCATTAAATAAATCATACTAAAAAAACTAAATCATGACGAAAAATGTCTTACAACTGTGTGAACATTGTACGCTATTTTCATTTGGCAGATGTGTTAAATTAATGTATCTGACAATGGCACCATCAGATCAAAAATAGTTGAAATTTGTTTTATTGTTTGAAATTCCACATTTTTTGCGAAACGTTTTGGATTTTTTTTTTTTAATTTGTCGGGCTATTCTTTTTTCCACATTGTTTCCCTTAGGAAATCAATAAATCAATATAATCGAATTGGGTTCTAATTTTCTTTGGAACTCGATGTAACCCACTTGCCTAGCAAGTAACATGTAAAAGTTTTGAATAAATTATTTTAGGCCAATTGGCAACCTTAACCATGTAAGGTGATGTTTCGGCTAAAAATTCAAGGATCTTTTGTCGAAATCTTGTATTTTAAGCAGAGCACCAAAAAAAGTTATTTATTGCTTTAAAAAAATTTTATTTTGGAATTTTTTTTTTAAAACTTTTTTTATAATATGGAAATTTAAAAAATATGTCAGTCGAAAATGATAAAATATGCAAAAATATGCATTTAAAACCAGAATATGCAAAAATATGCATTTTCACCAAAATATGCAACAATATGCAAAAACAAATCATTGCCATTTTAACGCAAATTTAATGATTCGGATAGATAACTGGTCGACATCGTTCTTAGACTATCGACAAAAAAGATGCATTTGCATGAAAATCGTATCCCTAGTTATAAACCTTAAAGTATGCATAGTTTTTTTCGTCCGCACTCCTTATTCAGTTAAAAAAAACTAAACTTAAGTCTATAAGATCGTACACTTCAGCCTCATCGATTTCATTACTGGCGTTTTGACATGCATACATACTATAAGAATTAAATAGTGAGTCTGAGTTCATACAGCTCATGTCTTATACTATGTTCACACTTGAGTTTTCGCGTTTAAGCAAAATGTTGATTAAGTTAATCAAAGCCGTTCACATTAGATTTGAGATGATTAAGATGACAGATGATTAAGAAAAAAACACAACAAACATATTTATATTTTTTTAAAGTATTAAAAATGGATAAAAATACCTTTTTTAAATTATCAGAAGATTATTTTAAACATATTCATGCTGAAATTATGAAAATTTATGAAATATTTAAGGAGAAAAATGAAAACATTAAGCAGAAATCGTTCGGTTGTACACATTCATGTTGGCCGATTCTACATTATACTCAGTTTGAGGTATATTCAGTGGATTCTATGTGATTAATGAAGTGATTTAGTTGTAATCATGTCAATTTGAAGTGATTAACAAATCACTTCAATGTATGGGTAATCATCTCGATTTTGATGTGATTAGAGCTTAATCACGTTCGAGTTTCTTAAACGCGCGTAAGAAAACAAGTGTGAACTTAGTATTATTGACATGATTCTTTATTTTTCTTCTTTGAACATGAATTGGCGTTCAAATGATTCATGTCATGTTGATGACATGTTTTTTATTTTGTATAGTCGTGCGTATGCATGTGTGCTTTTTTGATATTGAAAACAAAAACAAAATTAAACAACGAATGAAAAAGCAAAGCGTACTGACAGTTCATGCATCTGTGTACTCGTTTCGTTTTCCCTCGTCCCTCTTGCCTATAACATAGGGTCTCCACCTGAGATAAGATATAAGATTTTTATATCAGCAAACGCCAAATTCAATCGCAGAGAGTATTATCTTACGTGTAGACTCTCAAATAGTGTTAATATTAATATCATAATAAATCTTATAAGACAGTTGTTATGAGAAATCTTATAACAACTATCTTATAAGATGAGCTGTCAAAAATACACATACATGCATACATAAAAAACAATAATAAAGCTACGGTCAGACTTATCAAATATTTGACGAAAAAAATCAATATTTATTTTGATTAAAATACCACATCTTACAAAAAACTGTTTTTTGCTATGTCTAGTAGTATAATTAGTTTATTTTGTAATATTAAGACCATTTTAAATCTCAATAACTATTAACAAAAGTAGGGGTTACGCTTATTTGATCAAATATTTAATAAGTGTGACCGTAGCTGAAGACTCATTCATTTAAATGTTAAATTTTTTTGTACAAATAGTGAAAATCTTGTGATAAGTGTTTAAAAAAACAATATTTTTAACTAAAAACAAGAAAAAACTAAAAAAAAGAATAAAAACGACACAAGTTTACTGTGCGAGAATCATTCGATTTTGAAATCTTATAAGATACGTGTTCCCCTTGTTTAAGATTAAGATTAACATGAAGAAATTTGTTCTCTAATTCTGCCGACGTTCTCTCACATATTATATCAGATATTATTTCAGGTGAAGACTCAGTGTAAAGTAGCAATCATGTGATTAAAGGCCCAACTATAATATGCATAGCCTTACTTAACCTACTGTCAAAAATTAACAAAAAGTCTCTCAAATGTATTAAGAAAAAAAAAAAAAAAAAAAAAAAACATTTGATTCCGTACGGAATGTGCGATTAGATTCGCACCTTGCTTAAGCAAATGGCAGTTTCATTAAACTTAGTAAAAAGTTTCCTTAACTTCAATATGGTTTGCCTCATACAATTTACATGTATTCGCACATTTGCTTAAGCCAACTTGAGAACATTATGGTTGGGCCTTAAAGGCCATGTCAGATAAAACTTGATCGCTTTGCGTGACACTTCTAACTTTGACAGAAAAGCGTAACGCAAAGGTGTATGTCACAATAAAAACTTTGACAACACTCATACATTGTGTGTTAAAAAGAAAATAAATAAAAAAAATTATACTTGCAGATCTCGCAAAAGAAGCGGCAGTCAAAAATGAAAAATTATCAATAAAATTTTAATTAATTTTCATGTTGTAATATTCCTTCTTCATAAAAATAATTTAATGAAAATTAAATTTGATGAACTTTAGCACAATTAAAATATCAAAATTTGGATTAAAAACCATAAAAAGTTCAACAAAATAACCACAATACTGATTATTAATAATAGGAATATTTATAATTTACTCCAAATTAAATGTTTTTTACTTTACTTTACAAACAAATGGTCAAAATTAAAAAAGTCGCAAAAGTCGGTGATAAAAAACGTCTCACAAAATGTCGCAGGCCGTAAAAAAGGGTCAAATTGCGACTTTAGTCGGGGGAACGGCAAATCTGGTCTCTGTATGTCTTATTGTGTAGCGCATATTTGTGCGCTTATTTTTTTTAATGTACCATAAGTGCTTCGCAAAATGTTAAGATTTTGTACTGGGAAGGTTTTGTTTGTCGTGCTTAATTCCCAATTTTTATTCTTGATGGGATAAGCTATTCCTGGGCGCATTTCACTGGTTGCTTAGGACATTTCACCAGGAAACTTCATCCAAAGATTTTAGGAAAACTAAAGCTATTATACAAATGAAACTGTAAAGCGAATAAGAATTATAAGCAACAGTTTTACTTGTAACAATATCAAAGCTTAAGCAAAAACAACAACAATGAACAGTGAGTTTATCTTGTCTTACATAACCCACTACAATATTAATTTTAAATGAAAAATATTAATATAACCTTGAATGACTTTTATTTAATATTATTCACTGTTAAAATAACATTGTGTTACAGGGGTAAGTGTTTTGAATTATTCTTAAATACATTCATATGTTGTCTCTGAAGCTTCTTCACACTGTTACATCACGGTGTTTCAACTTGAAATAACTTTCATTCAACGTGATTCGGATTGTTATTTCAAAATAAATGTCATTTTGCTCTAACTTTACTGCAATGTCAAATTAAAATGAATTATAGTTATTTTAAAAGGAAAAAATTTTGTAAAATCTGGTTGAATTAACATGAAAAACGTATGAAGTAGGGTTTTTCCCGGGATTTCCCGTCCCAACTCAATTCAATTCAATTATTTTATTTCCCGTTTTCCCGGGATTTTTCTTGCGGGATCCCGGAATATAAAAAATTCCTCATAATTTCAGAAAATAGCTATTTATACTTTGAGATTTAGTTTTCTATTCTCTAAAAAATTAGCATCTGTGGATGGGTTGTGGATTAAATCAATTACAAGAAGTGAGTACATGTATTTAAATCAATGTCTCCTGATGCAATCAATCTATTAAAAGCAGAATGGGCAGTGCAACAGTTGATAATTATTACACTTAGTGAAGTAAAGATTTAATAAAGTATGTACTTTAATTCAAAATAAGATGCAGGCAGTTAAGTTTCATTGTCCATGAACAAGTCTTTAAAATAGGAGATGCCTTAACATATCGCTTCTTTATTGCAACATAGTCATATCTACAAAAACAAACGTTCTTGGCAAAATGCGATTAAAGTTTTCAATATGTACCGATTTAAAGATATATTTTGCTATAACTTCGGTTCAGCTTGTGACATAATACGAGAAGGTATGAAGGAAAACGTTGCTAAAGTTACTTCAAATTTTAAGATATGACTATGATGCAATGAAGGAGCGATATGTTTATTAGGTGATAAACACAAATTTTCAATTTCAATTTGTGTTGGTTTATATACCCGTGAAGTGCGGGGAAACCGAAATAAAATAACATTTTGGAAACTCGTGTAAGATACTACAACATACAACTTGAAAAACACATTGTCCTAGAAATTACAAATGGACCTATTGAAACGAAAAGGTTTGTAAGAAGCAGTCCGGTTGATGCTATTTTTGCATTAACCTTGACGTACATTTGACTGACATAGACGTTGTTTATAAAAAAGAAAAATTGCTTCTGATTGTGAATCCGAAGCATGCTACAACGGTGCACTTTTAACTATTTGTCCAACCTCGGCAAAAAATGAACGAAATTTTTCGGAAACATGATAATTAGTAAATAAAATCAGGAATATACTTTTTGACGACTTACTAAGCGCTTTGAGTGTGTCAGAAAGTTATTTCCTAAGCCGTTAAAAAATGTTATATATTTCTATATTTCTATATATTTCTATATTTTATCTATTTTATTAATAAACTTTTTGATCTCATATCTTGAGTACCTCAATTTTTATTTTGTTCTTATTATTGTTTTATGTTATGTTATCTTTTTATCTTGTATCCAGAGCATAATAATACTGAATAAAAGCATAATAATATGGAATAAAGGCGAGAGGTGATAAGATTATGGTTTAAAAAATAAAATAAAATATAACAGAACTGAAAGTAAAAAAAATTAATATAAAAACTGCAAAATCTGCACACTTTAAAAAAAACTGATTTTAAACGAAAAACTTCATAACTGCTCGCTCAATGCTTAGAAAAACTGCAAAATGCTGATAAGTCTGCACCAATAAAATCTTCAAAATCATTTATATATATTAGGAAAAGTAAAGGTCCAATGATCGAACCCTGGGGCACTCCACTATAACATTCAGATATAGACGATCTTTTATCCTGAACTCCAATAAACTGTTTGCGACCCTTAAGGTAAGAATATAATAGTCTACAAGAGGACGAAGAACACCTAAACTTCACAGCCAGTTTCTCAATTAAAGTGTTATAATTAACAGTATCAAAAGTTTTACTTATATCCAGGGATACCATCGTAGCAATTTTATTACAATTTAAATGTTGTCTAATATTTTCAGTCATACTCAATAACAGAGAAGTTGTACTCCTTCCAGTTCTAAACCCAAAGTGAGAATCACTTAATAATTTACTCGTGGTAATATGGTTCATCATTTGATCTTTTAAAATAAATTCAAAACTTTTAGAGAGGCTACTCAAAATATTAATCGGTCTAAAATTATCTAAAGAAACATTCCTATCTTTTTTTTTAACCGGTACTATTCTTGAAATTTTCCATATACTAGGGTAAGTAGAAGTTGTTATTATAGAGTTAAATATGTGGAGAAGGAAATCTTCAACAAACGGATATACAATTTTTATAAACTTATGTGGTATCATATCGAATCCAACCGAATTTGACCTAACTTTGTAGATTGCAAATCCTAATTGCGAAATTTCACCGAAATTAGGTTCTGAAATGCCAGAGTTAACCTGAGAAGAAATAAAATAATCATTAAAAACTTCAGGATCATGCTGATCAAATGTATTTGAAATATTATCTTCACCACTCTTAATAATTTTCCACATTTCCCTGTTATTGATATTCTCAAATTTTGCCTTCCAGTATTCTACCTTATGTTTTCTTATCAAACTCTTCACTCTGTTCCGGTATTTACAATAAATAGCCCAATTATAATGCGTCATATCTTCCCTGTAGGCCCTAAACGCTAAGTCCCTTATATTTCTAGCCCTTATTACATTCGGCATATTACAAAAATTTTTATTCCTATGCAAACTTATTTTCTTAACCGGAACTGCATCATGTAATGAATCAAGAAGTGCATATAGAATGTCAATTTGTCTTTCCACGTTATTAGCAATAAATAATTCATTCCATGTTTGAAGTGATAAAACATCATTTACTTTATTCATGTCAATATTATTATAATCCTTAAATTCCCTAACTATAGCTTCCCTTCTTATTGAAACGTCAATACATAGATAAATAAATGCATGATGAGACAAGGACGGTACTATGAATTGACCTGATTTTTTTACAAAATCTAATCTATTTACGAATGAAAAATCCAACAAAGAAGTAGAGCCCTGCCGGATATCAAAATGTGTAGGCATGGAATTATGGACATACGAGAGATTATTAGCATAACATAGATTCCTAATAAATTCAGCCTTTGAGTTAACATACAAATTATTATTAAAATCACCTAATACGACAATTTGACTATATCTACAACAGATATCACCAAAAACACTTTCTAAAATTTGGATATTACCATGAGGTGCATAAACCACACCAATTAGTATTTTAGAATTATAACCATTCACCTCTATAAAAAGACATTCTATCGTTAAAGGATCACTCAATTGAAATATAATCCTAGCTGAAATGTCCTTACGGATGTAAAAAGCTACTCCTCCTCCCCTCAAAGCTAGTCTATCATTTCTTATAACACAGTAATCTTGTATGTTAATTGAATTATCAGAAATGTGTGGTTTTAGCCAGGTTTCTGAAACAGCTATCACATCCGTAAGCGAATCTTCAACAATAGCTTTAAATTCTTCAAATTTTGAACTACGAATTGAAGGTTTTAGACTTTGTATATTAACATGAGCAACTTTTAAACAATTATTATATGTACCAAAATTATTTCTTAAAATACTGTTGTCGTTTACAACAGGACCAAGATTCCCTAATAAAGAATTATTTATATTCATGAGATGTATTTATTTAGTAGTACAACTAAAGATTTAAATTTAATTTAAATATAATGGCACTTGGCTATAAAAAATTTACAATTCATATCAAATAATATTACACTATATCTGATTATGGTTCTTACATACGTATTCATAAAATCTGTCTAATCCCTTATTCATTTATAACTATGTAGCTAAAACATAGTAATAAATGAATTACTTTTGATATATTTTGCTAACATTTATTTATATTGTTAATATTTATTACAAACAAGAAGAATATATATGTAAATATTATACTAATATGTGAATTTAAAGACAAAGTCATACTAGATATATTGGCATTAATTCAAGTTAGCAATTTCATAAGAAAAAAATAATCTACACATAATACATAAATTATACACTACAGACAATATGAGAGCTCACTTGACATAGCATATAATCATCTTCAGATTATCAAAAGTATAGGGATTAATCAATAAAAACTTCCTAATTGATGCTTTATTATAAAAGCATATTAGGATTTATATAACCATAACATCTAGACCGAGATCAATATGAGAGAAAAAATTTAGAACTATATTAAATTTAGGAACATGACCACAAGTGGCAGGTTTCTAGGCATTATTAATATTAAAAAAGGAATAAAATTCCATTAGATCCATTACTTTCACATCATTATTAGTTAAAGTTACTTTGATTTTAGGCTTATCAGTATTGATCAACCTAAATTATGTGACTTTTTGTTGCTTACGCAATTTGCGACATTCAAACAATAGACGGCCTACTTTGGGTGTATAGTGGTCATTTAAATAAATTCTTTTATTAATATCCGTTGCAACAAACGATGATAAGGATAATCTCCTTGATTTAAAATAATTTATCATTGCAAGATCACGTTTACGATTATTATTTACCTTAACGAGCACCGTATTTCCATTGTTAATGAAGTGGCAATTAATAATATCATTCAATTCAATGTTTACTTCGAGTTCTTTAATAAATATTTTTTATACATATGTACATATAAAAGTGACCTTGAGCTTGAAGATTAAAGGCTGGTTCACCCACAAGTTTCTGAAACATTTTTGGTTCGCACAAAATTTTTTTTATATGTAGTTTGACGTTTCTCTCAGAGAGCGCGAGAAATTATTTTGTGCGAACGACTCTCAGTGTGAATTAAATTAATTTTAAATTTGGTCCGAACCATTTTAGAAAAGGTTGCCACACCATGTGAAATATGTACAAGGGACATGCCATATTGTTTGGAATTTTTATTAATAATTCAGTATGGTAAACTAAAAAATGTAAACAAAAAGCAAAAAAGAAAAAAAACATATAAAGAAAGAGAAGTATTGGCGGAAAAAATAAAAAACTTGCAAAAACAATTTAAAATTGAAAAATATTATATTAGGTAAGTTGTAATATTAAAGCAATTTAATGGCGAACAAGCAATTCAATGGCGAACAAGAGTAGCAAATGATTTATATCCATTTCATCCATCGCAGAAAAAGATGTTTTTATTCTTACCAAATAATTCACCACAAATGCTGTTTTTTTTTTTTTTTTGTTATAAATATTAATTTTTTTATTTCTTTATTTTGACACAAATATAATTAGTTTGCTTAAATTTATGCACATATGTATTTACGTCATTTCCAATTATATATGGCAGCACTGTTTTTACGAACCAAGTTTCTGAAATGGGTGAACCATGGTGTAGAAAACTCTCAGTAAACAATAAATTTCTCCGAACCAAAAATATTTCAGAAACTTGTGGGTGAACCAGCCTTTATTGTAAATAATTATTTACTTTTATTCAAGGCGAATTCAACTACAGGTGGTGTCGGAACTACAACAATCCAATAGGGGGTTTTGCATTGCATTGTTAGTGTTTACGGCTCGAAATGTCAACCATTCTTAGCAAAACACTAACAAATCAAAACAAATATGCTCAAACTATCAAAATCAGCAGGCGTTTCGACACCACCTGTAGTTAATTCGCCTTGACTTTTATTATTTATTTTAGAAAAATTAATTGTTTTCTATTTCTGTGTTTAGTTCTGTCTGATAAGTAAAAGTTTGATTTTTTTTGTTTTATTATTTTTTTTTATATATATATGTTTTGGAAGCGAGATTTGTTCGGGCCGTGCGCTACTTTTTTTCAAGAAAGGTTTTAAATAAAAGGATTTTTACAAGAGCTTCAAAGTTTGGCACATACTTTTTCTGGTATTAAAAAAGGTGCATGCCAAGTTTCACCAATATAAGATATGCCCAGCCCAGCGCCCATCTCCCATATCATTCAAACCTCATTTCTTTTACTACATTAAAAAGTTCAAAAAGATGTTAATGAGGTTGACATCTTATACTGCTTATATACGGATCATATGAAGCAAGCAAACGATGTAAAACATCAGTATATCGTTGGTCTCATGTAGAAAGGCCCTAACTCACGTAATTGCTAGTTTACATGAGAAGGCAAAAACATAAAAGAAACTGTATGTATCATAATGTAAATAGGCTTCTTCAATTGCTTGTAAAACTGATATTTTTGCTGCTATTGCCTTAAATTCTTGTGACGAGGTGTATTTGTGGGAAATGTATTGAAATCACTAAGAAACTCAATTTCGAAAAAAATCGAGTGAGGGCCTTTCTACATGAGACCGACGATATGTTGCATTTCTATTTTACATTCTGAAAAACATCAATCCTTACTTCCTGTAATCAAGAGCAGCATACCAATAGCATTTTCTGCTGCATCAATATTGTTTTTTCTATGTATTGGCATTTTATGGATTGTAACAGGAGTGAAGTACCCGCTTTATTCAAAAATATCTCATCCGTATCCCGAGTAAGAAACTTCACAGTAACAATTTTTTATGTTTGCAGTTCTTACAACTGAATCGCTTTTTTTTTTTTTTTTTTTTTTTTTTTTGGAAAGATAATAAATTACTATAACAACCACGTGTCTCTTGTAAAAATTGTGATAGAAATGACAAAGTGACTGGGGACCAAAGTTCAAATTTCACAAAAATTTAATTGGTTTTTTGCAGTTTTGTTCTTAACTGCCTTTTGTTTACGTGCACTTTTGACTTAAATGCACAAAATTGATAATTTTTGGAATTATTCTTTTTAATTCCATACAAATTCCTTTTTTAAGTGCACTTTCTGTACCTGCACATTTAAGATAAATGCACAACATTTTTGGAATTTTAAAATTATTTTCATACAAAAAATTTAAGTTAGCTGCACTTTGACTTAACTGCCCAAAATACATATTTTCTGGAATTATTCTTCCATCTTGTTTACGAGCATTTTGTATACCTGCATATTTTTCATATTTTTGGGCAGCTTTAAAATGTTTTCATACAAAACATCAAAGTTAGCTGCACACATGAAAAAATATGGTGGCTACTTTTTCACATAAATATCCAATTTAAGCTGTTTTGTCATAAATTTTTATGTTCTTTGTGAATTCTCATTGATTTTGTTAATGTTCCTTTTATATTAAATATACATACATACATGTATAAAATTATCTATTATTTAAAATAAAATATAAATTTATGTAGGGGAGACCGGGGCAGCTTCGGCACTTTTTTTTTGAAGCCCTGAATCTAAAAATGTATGCAACAGATTTAAAAATTGTATCGCTTGTTGTTGTCCTTGGATATTGAATAATAAAATATTAGTACAAAATTTTATGAATACTGAGTATTTGTTATGTTTTGTTGAGAATTAGTAAAAAAAGTCATTTTCGCTGAATGTGCCCCACGCCGGGGTAGCTTCGGCATTTGACGGGGCACATTCGTCGACTATATTCTTAAAGGCAGTGGTTTAATAAAAACTCCATAAAAAAATAAAATTAGATGCCAGTTATAAACGGATTAAGCCTTTTTTATTAGGCTTAAAGGAAAAATAAACACATTTCTTGGAATTAGTAACTTAAGTTTTATTTCGGCCCATAGAACTAGCGAAATATTTTAATTTTCTGGCTTAACAAATAGAGATCAAAAAGATATCAAGCATCCGAAGGAAGTTTATTATTGAGATGCAGTCGTCAAGAGTTTAAGTAATCTCAGTAACTTGATAAATTGGATTATTACTATATCGACCAAGTTTGACTAGGCCGAATGTGCCCCAATTGAAAATGCCGAATCTACCCGGAAAGCACTATGTACACTATTTTCTTCTTTTTTCTTTTATTCTTCAACAAAGATTTAGATTTAATTTATTTTTCAGGAAACTAGTACAATTATTAATGTTGGTTTGTAATTTTTATTTTAAATATTGATAATTTTCAAATACAAAATACTTACGAAATAGAATAAAAATATTACAGAAACACTTGGAAAAACACTTAAACACGTGTAGCTTTTTCAGTTGGTAAGCTAGAGATGACAAACTTTGCGGGAGTTATTTATTTTGATTTTCGACACATTTAAGTAAATAGTTAGTGATATAAAATAAGTGCATCATATCGAAAACGTCATTGACGAATGTACCCCAGTGCCGAAGCTGCCCCAGTCTCCCCTACGTTGTTTTCGGTTAATTAAGCCCCGCTTAGTTGAGTTTCCCGTTTTATTGCACTCAAAATCATGGAACGAAATCATTCAGTATAACTGCCAATGTAAAAATACCCGTTTGAGTTCCGTTGAATTGCTTCACCCGCTTAATTATTTCGCAAAATAAGACCGCATTGCGAAAAACAAAAGCAAATGTTTCGGTTAATTGTTTCCATCTACTTATAGTGTTTTTGCTCCACAAACGTAAAAAAAATATTTTGCGGCAAGAAAGATTGTACGATGGACGAACCAGATTTTTATTTTGTTTTAAAAAACCTAAACCATTTTTTAACTTAATAAATGAAGAAATGAGTTTTATTTTCTAGCTATACATGGGTGTTTCGCTTTATTGCACATCTTGCTCAATTAAGCGATTTTCGTTTTAATTGCGTCGGCGATTCATTGAGTTCCCGTTTAATTGCGTTAAGAGTCGTGCATTTTTAGAAACTCAATTAAGCGGGAATAACTGTATTTATTAATAAAAAGATTTTTCATTCCACTTTAAAATCAAACACTTTACTTTAGCTGCACTTTTGTGCAGGTAACCACAATTGTGTACCTGCACATTAAGGCAGGTAAACGCATTAAAGATAGCTGCATTTTTGATTTACCTGCAGCGTACCGCTGAACGTGATGAAATAAATAAATTTTAAGCCAATTTTTATTTAATTATCCATATCTTATTTATTTTAATTTAATATTATCAAAAACTTTAATAAAATACAATAATCACAGCCCAAAACGTGGACTTTTTATAAGCATAAAAGAAAACTAAAAACATAAATATTTATGGATTGAAAGTTTTTGTTTCATTAGTATAATGACATTTTTCACTGTCATAATGAAAATTTAAATTTATGAAGGCATGCTTTTTCGAAATATTTTTATACTTTTAATTATTGAGGCTATAGAGTTTTTTGAATGTTAAAAATATTTTTTTTTTCAATTATTGCTTTTATAAAAAAAATTTTGATTTCATAAATTTAATGGCATATTACATTAGATGTATGAAATAATTAAATCTTACATTTTTTAATTAACAATTAAACATTTTTTTAAGGAAACTATAATTTTGTATTAATTTATGAATATAGTTATGTTTGTATATTGTTTTTTTATGCTCCCAATTAAAAATTTTTGTTTAACTTGGACAAACTTAAGTTTTCATATATCCAATGAAAATTTTTAACGCAATTTCGAAATCCAATGAAGCGATTTTAACGAAAATACTTCATTATAACTATGAAATTCCATTTAGATAATGAAAATTTTCAGTTAGCCAATGAAAATTTTTTTATGAAAACGATTCATTAAATATATGAAGCATTTTAGTGCTTTCAGTGCGGTGGCAACATAATGTTTTCCTTTTAACCAGAGCTTTGTATATGACATTATCTTGGCCAAGCGTAACATTTACTCTAACCGACCAATCTTTAAAAGCACGTAACACGTTAGTTTTTTGCACAATTTCCCCCTCTTTTTTGCGGTTAATTTGTTAAAATTTGCCCACTGCACACTTTATGTTTGTACTCTTTCCTTCTCTCTTCTATTTTTATTTATTTTTTACTTTTATTTTTTACGCTACTTTTAACATACGTTTTAACACTTTTAAAAATTTTATTTATTGTAATAATATTTTTAATATAAAATATTAAGCAAAACTGTTGGTTTTTTGACAATTGATATAATATTTTTTACTTTAACTCTCTGAGTAAATTAATTGCAGGGTTGCCAACAGTCACGTAATATATACATTTTTTGTATTACCCGTTACCCGTGACTTCATAGATGTCAAATTCTTTTTTTAAGATATGAGGCTTTTATATTTTCTTAACATTTATTTCCTTTTCAAGGTGTTCTTTAAAGATAGTAGATATATCTATATGAACTATAGTTCATTTGGTGTTGGTGATGGTGTACCATGTACTTACATTTTCATTTTCTACTTTAAGAAGCTTTTTAGACGTTTCATCAGCAATTAATGAGACCTTTGATTTATTGGCGTAGGAAAAATAGTTCGATTTGTAGGTAGTTTTTAGTAATTTTAGTAAAGAATATATTTTTATGGCTCGTTTTTTTTTAACGATGCTAACAAATTAAAATTTAAAAAAATTTAATTTGAAATTCCCGAAAATTTCCCGGGATTAATTTAAAAAAATATCCCGGGATTCCCGGGATTTCTTTCCCGCGTAGAAACTCTAGCTATACCCTTAAGATGAAATTAGACGATCAACTTCCGGTTGGAATCCGAAGGGTAATCGCAGAAGAGGAAGACCGGCTTATACATGGAGATGACTGGTAGACGCAGAAGCAGGCTATATATAGCGAAAAATTAAAGACTTATCCTTAGATAAAATACAATAGAAGAAATTTGTAATGGCCCTACGTTCTTCCTAGGACTGAGGTATAATGCATATATATTCGGGTGAAAAAAATTAATCATAGCAAATTTTTTAACAGAAAACACATTTCGGCCGAATTTTTTCCTTACGATAAAGATGAATATGCGAAATGTGAAGTCAACTTTGAATGCTACAAAAAATATGTCTCTATAAATATTAATATGGGTGTATTTCGTTTACAAAATTTAGGAACTTATTTTATTTTGAATCAATTCCCCAGCACAAAATAAAAAAAATTCATAAAAAAAGTCACTAGAAGTCGTTGTTGTTATTCCAGTATAGCAAACTGGAGAATTAGTAAATGTTTGCTTTCGGTACCTTGTTTACTGGGAACTTAGTTCGTAGCGCACCATAGTGGTTTTAGTGGAAAACAGCAATTTTTCGACTATTACTTTGTTCACTTAAATCCTTTGTTGGTTTTCGTAAAAAGTCACATTTTGCGCAAGAAAAAAAAATACTCAAATCTTTTACCACAAAAACTAATTAAAATTTTCATTCAACGCAGTAGGTTATGCGTGTTAGATCACTGCTTATATCTCAATCTACACCATCTTTTCAACTGAAAAAAATTACTAATATTGCAAATGTAGTTTTTTTTAGCAATGGCCTTAACAAATTTTGTGTTTGCAATTTTCTTAACCCTCTAACAGATAAGGATGCCTCAAGGCAGCTATCCGTTTTTTTCCTATTGTGATACTACTGAACATTTTTTTCTATAAACCGTTGTTACTTTCGACTACTTACTATTCTATTCAACGTTATATTTTTGGTTGAATGCAGTAGCACAAGTTTTGTGTGTTTTATTCAGATTTAATTGCAAGAAATCAGTGTCAATAGAAAAAAAAATATTTCAAAAATTATATAATTTTTGTGAAATAAAAAAACAGACTTCCAATTAAAAGAATACAATATATAATTTTTGCTAAGCAGTTTATATATAATTGTTCAAATTAAACCAAAAATGTTCATCAAAATAATAAAATTGTTTGTTCTAAACGGAAAAATATTATAGCAGCCTCAGGGCACTCTTGCCCGTTTATGGCAATTTTTGTGTCCTAAACTATTTTTACAGTAATATAAATAAATTTTTTTTATTGTGAATTTTACGTGAAAAAATGATATCTCCAGATATCTTTCCCAGAAAAAAAATTAAATCTTTCTAAATTGACTGATAGCATGTTCGGAAAGACGATCGGTTGGCCATTCTTTGTTGGAGTTCGAAAAGCCACAGGCTAGAAAAGCCCGGTAGAACCGGTAGAAAAGCCAAACATCCAACCGAAGACGACCGGTTAAGGTTATAACCTTTTTCCAATCTGGACAGGTAAGGAAAATGGCAAAAGAAAATGCAAGCTCTGCAAAACATCTCAAACACAATGTAAATGCGAGAAGTGTGATGTACATTTAGTTACATTTAGGTACTAAAAACTAATTTTTACATATCATTACGGAAAATAGTATAAATTTTTTGCTGTTTTCCTAAAAAAATAATATTTTTTTGAATAAAATTCATTTGATTAATAAATCTCTACCTGCATATAATTTTTACCGTAAACAGGCAAGGATGCCCTGAGGCACCCTTTCGTTTTTTCCACCTAACGACTGAAATAAAAAAGATTTTCAACTTCAGCCTACAATTTATTGGTTTTTGGGAAAATATTATTTAAAAAAAAAATTCATAAGAGGTTGCCATTAAAATTTAGCTCTTGCCTGTTAGAGGGTTAAGAAAAAAAAAGAAGTTCGGCCCGTTTACCGACGTCTTATTACTTATTAAAGTGGCAATTCGACACTTTTTTAGCGACCTGCGATTTTTTTTTTTTTATCACCGACATTTGCGACTTTTTTTCATTTTTACCATATTTTTGTAAAGTTTCTCACAAAAAACATTTAATTTGCAGTAAATTTTAAATTTTCTTATTATTTTTATAAAAAAAATCGTCAAAACAACGTCTTCAAAATTGAAAGCAATTCACAGATAATTGTTCTTATGGCAGCAATTTTATTACTTTGTTGCAACCTTGTCATGCATTTAAGAAATTTTCAAAGAATAGTTTAAGCAAAAGAGCTTTTTAAAATAAAAAATTGTGATGTTTTCATTGCTTATTGAAAATACTAAGAACTGAAGTACAAATGGCTTAACCAAGACATGGAGTCAAAGCGGTGGTTTGCAGTGTGTGTAAACAGCTTTTAGTGAACTAAAACCATTATCTTCAGCGACATGGAAAAACACATTAATAATATAAAAAAGGCTTCTGAAAATGAAAAAATGCAACCGACTGTTTTGTTTTAATTCTTTTGCTGTGATTTTTATTAATAAATATAATTTTTTAGTTTCTCAAACGACTTTTTTATGCGACTTTATTTTTATGAAACGACCTTTTTTGCGACTTTTCAAAAATTCCTAACGGCAACCCTGATTGCAGCGCAGGTTTTTATTAAAATCTGCTGAATACATCTAGGCTTAAATATTTTTAATGATATTAAGGGTGCTTAGGGCTAAAAAATCAGAGCAAGTTAAACTCTCTTTTTGGTTTAAAATGTGTTTAAACCAACAAATCTATAAATCATTAAACATATAAACCATCTTTAAACGCATGAAATTGGGCGTTTAAACTACCAGTACAAATCATATGAATTTGCCAACATTTGTCGTAGTGCTGCCACATGTTATTTTTTTAACAACATGTAATACATGGGACACTGATTTATTGTTGATGAGTTTAAACTACATATAAATTCAAGTTTAGTTCAACTAAACCAGCGTTTAAACCATCAGTGATTTATTAGGCATTAGAGTGCCAGCATATGTAAGCAAATTTCTTCAGAATAACAGTACATTATGTTTTTGCATCAAAGTTTATCGTCACTAAGGTTCAGTTGTGATCATAAAAGTGCGTAGATAAAAAAAACCTTTAAAATGTGGAATATTGAGATAGAAAAGTATGTATTGCTTTATATTACGTATACATAGGTACCTACATTGTTTTAAACTAAATAAGTTCTGATGAGTAATATAACTAGGAAGTTGTTGAATTAAATATGGTAAAGTATGTACTTCAAAATATCTTTATTGTATAATGTTAGTTTTTTTTATGATTTTTGCAAGTGTGTCCATATGGACACACCGGTAATTACCTTAAAGCATTTAAATTTTTTGTTTGTTTATCATTTTAGCAATATTTTATTATATTATATTTATAATACTGGGAACTATTTGTTTTTATAAGTCACTTTATTATATTCAGATTTTTTTTCAAATTTATTCTATGAGCTAAATTTCAGTTATGTATTTTTATAAAGCTTTTTTGTTTTAGTCTTATTCCTTCAATTTTTGGAAATGGCTTTATACACTACCAGACTACATATTATCTTGTATCTTCTTGTTACATTTTATCTTAGCTATCCTTTGGATAGCAATGGAGTATATGGTATGTACAGAAAAATTTACGATTATTAGGCACCAACTGTAACGAATCCGACTATACGGCCTTGTAGCCTTGGAAATATTAGCCATCCTATGTGCCAACCGTGCTCATTCTGGGGTCTGATTCTTTTTCCAAGAGAGCTAAGTAAAGAATCGTAACATAAAAGTAAAATTTTTAGAGGATAGCCATTGTCAAAATAATAATTTAAGAAACTATAAATGAACTATTCAAGATCTGCTTTAGCGATTTAATTTGTTTTTGCAATGTTTAATGATGCTTGACATATTGAAGTATCAACATCACATATCTTGGTTTTGGCCTGTTTCCGTTCCATACCTTTCATGAAATTTTAAAAATAATTAACTTAATTTTTCATTGTTAAGTTATATTTATTAATAAGCAATTTTAACAACATCCTTAAGGATAACAAGGAAGTATTAACGTTGAAATTATTTTGTAAGTAATTATTATAAATATTGGTATATGTAAATTAGGGTATTCTATTTTAACAAATAGAATCTGGGAATTTATTTCTCATGTTGAGTACCATTCATTATATAAATTTTTATATTATTCGATTGTGTATTTTAAGTCAAATTACAATCCTCAAAAGCTTTTATACTTTAATAGGCTTATTCCTTCAATATTTTACAGGAATATTTTCTATGCACTATCAGAATTTTTCGTTTGTATATTTCTGTTACCAGTGCCCATGTTCTGTAACTCTCGTGTCGAGAAACTTTTCGATTGAAATGTGTGAAATAGAACAAAAATGCCGTATATTGAAACAAACAGCTGTTTTTCTCACTTAACTGTGTCTGTAACTTTTTTTGGCGAGTACAAGCTGTCACGCAAGAAAATTACTCGCCAATTTACAGAAAAAGTGTGTCTGTAACATTTTGGTGAGAAAAGTTCCCGCTTTGGACTGTCAAAAAAACTCACGAATAAAAATGGGGCGAGAAAAAAATTTTAACACTAAAAAACAACTAAAAATGCAAATTGCAAAGAATAATAATAATAAAATTATGTTCTTGGCCCTTTTTTTATTGTTTAATTATTTTCTTTTACCATTTTTATAAAATATACGAATTTTTTTCAAAGCTCGTTTACAAACAACAAACATTAAAGTCGCACTTTACATTATTTGGCATGGCCGACGGTTGTATTTTCGCCGCCGTCGTTGAAAATTTTTCAATTTTATAAATTTTGGTCGCCGTTAACTATATGTGTAACTGGCGTCCTCAACGTCTGCAATGTCACATCGGCTTCGAGTGCAATGTTATGACTTTTATAACGTAACGACGTAATCTCTTTTGATAGTTTTCGACATAAGTTACAGACACACTTTTTTCTCACTTTTCGAGAAACGATGGAATATTTTGTTTCACATCTTTTCGATGCGAGAAGTTCTCACTAAAGTTACAGAACATGGGTACAGGCTTACTTTAGCTATCCTTTGGCTAGCAATGAAGTAAATTGTAAAGAAAATTTGTGCAACTATTAGATACCAGCAAAATGTAATGCATTTTTTGGCCCGCTACGGCCTTCGTCAGCATTCTTTGTATCTTATAACTGGATAGTGCCTATTGTAAATTTTATGTATTTAACTTAATTATTTTAACAAATAGAATCTGGGAATTTATTTCTCATGGTGAGTAACATTCATTACATAAATTTCGTATATTGAAGAAATAAGCTCAACGCATTCGGCTAATTCGGCGAATTATGTCATTTTGAATATGACATAACTTTTAAAAAAAAATTTTTTACTTTTTTTCGCTCATATATGTTTCTTATAGGATAAAAGAAACCTTCTCACCAAATTTCGTTAAAAGCGAAAGAGATCGGGTCCCACTCTTGGTCGATTTGACACGGAATTACCCATATTTGACAATAATATTAATCAGAGTACCTTTTCAGTCATGAGCAAGCGTGAAAAAATTAAAACTTTTACTGCTTTTTCATCCTCATGAGGGTGAGAAAAAAATGTTTTGATTTTCCTCATTCATGAAAAATAAGCAAAAATAAAAGTTCATATGTTAATTTGTCAGATATTAAAATTTGAGAAAATTTACATTCAAATTCGTCATAGGAAAAAACGCGATATGCCCGACAATTAACAGCGGAAAAATGAAGTAGCAAAGATGCCTAACAGAAGGCCTTTTTGGCGATATAAAGTTTTCCAGTCGCATTCCAGCTGTATTTCTAATTTACACAGTGTGTCATTGGAAGCCAAAGCCTTGGTTTCTTGCATCTACTTTAAAGGCCTTCTCAAAATAATTAAGAATAAAGCTTTACCCCAGTGTAATTGTTGTTGCTAATAAAGCAAAGTGAGTAAATTAAAAATTTAACTTGCTACACATTCCAACATAACTTCTAATTAAACGATTACGACAGGCCTTATCTTTGAATAGAAAATTTGAATTTGTAAAATATTTTATAAAAACCATTCTAAAGAACTTTTAAAATAAGGCAGAGTGGAATAAGTCAAAGTTTATTAAAAAATACAGTTGTAAACCTTCTTTAAGGCCTGAAAAGTGAAAGCGCTCATAATTTTTCCCGCTAGGCAGCACGATAGCCTGTGTGTGTTTTGTAAAATTATTTGTTGGCTCAGCAAAATAAACACACCGTTTTTAAAAAGTAATATTTTAATGGGCACTGGTTTTTTTCAACTTTTGCTTTTTTAACAATAGCAAAAATTTCTTATTTGATGGAACTCAAAAAGCAATGGCAATTACTTTTATATTGTAGGAAAAAGCATGAAACAAACAGCCCCCAAATCAAAAACCAATGCTAATAGCCGCAAAACAGGAGATAATAACAGCACAATAGGTTGCTAAAAGGCACATGATTGCGAAGCGACACTCGACGACGACAAGTGATATTTTTCATGCAAAACAAACACAACAAGAACTTGTTCTTGTTTTTTATACAATTAAATAATGAAACCACTGTAAAAAATTTGTGCATTACCTTGTTATGCTGGGTACAGACAGTGCAATCTACATGCAATCTATTTCAATGCAACCTCAAAATGTCAAAGCGTTTTGACGTTGATGCAATCTGGAATGAATGCAAAATGAATGAAAATGAATTTAATTTGCTAGATTGCGTAAATGCATTGCATAGTGTGTACCCAGCATTACATTTTATATGAAAACCTAAAACAATTTGTTTACATAGGTTTACATAGGTACATACTTATTTAGGTATTGACACATGTATCGTTTCTGTGCAAATATGTATATTAGGGTGGCCGTTATTTTTTTTATTTTGATTTCTTATATTCTCCCCCCCTAAATCGGTTCAGTTTTATGTAAAAAAAATACAAAAAAATTTCGTAGCGATAAGTTGTGTTTTAGGAGGGGGGCGTCCGTCCCTCAAAGTTTGCCATCAAGCCATTTATTCAAATGTAATTTGTTTGCGTATGACTATCATCTAAAAACAACATTTTACAAGAATATGATATATGGCAATATTTTAGCTCTTCTTGTCAACAACATAAGCCTCTAAGAAAGTTTTTTGCTAAAATAATATTTTAGAAAATAATTAAGAAAATACCAAACATTTTATATACGTTTTATATATATAAAAGGGGGATTTAATGTCAAGTGACCCAATTTTGAAATAGATGTCTTTCGATTTGGATGAAATTTACAGCAATTTTATTACTGTTAGATAGTAGCTTAGACACAAATTTTCAACAAGATCGGTCAAAGTTAGAGTTATAGTACGTTTCCACTTACATGTTTTGGGCCACAAAACTAGTTTTGCAGCAAAACAAGTGTTTTGCTACTTGTTTTCCCATACATTTTTCATGTTCGAAAAACTCAAACAAAAACTAGTTTTGCTCCAAAACATCTCGAAAATCATGAATACAACTCTGGGTTATCCATTATTGGTGATTAACAATTTCGAAAAAAGTGACATATTTACCAAACTATCAAGACTTATTAAATAGGTTTATGCAACTCTCCAGCTGATTTATTTGTTTGCAGCGTAAAATAATAAAATAATAAAATAAAAAGGTAGTAAACTATGTGCTTTTATATAAGTACATATACATATGTACATCTGTGTATTAAAAAACAAAAAAGGAAATTTCATGTTAAAGATAAATATTTTTTTTCAACACATATTTTTTTTGCTTCCATGTTTGTTTACAACATAAATGTCAAATTGATTTCGAAAATTCGAAAACCAAAACCAGTTTTACATAATGGAAACACTTTGACAAGTTTTGCCCATAACAAGTTGTTTTGCTCATAGTGGAAACATAGTATTAGAGTCTGAGTTAGAGGGAAAGTTTGATATTTTGGCCATATAGGTGTTCTTTCTCATCCATGTAACTTATTACCTATTGGAGTAAGCAAAATTTGTCCCAAGTAGCTTAAATAGCTTTTTGATCAATCTTTTTAAAAAATTTTTTTTTGTTTTTTTAAAAAATTTTTAAAATTTATTTTTTTTAAATTTAACACTTGTCTAAAAAAAAATAAAAAATAAGTTTTAAATTTAAAAAAAAAAAATTAAAAAATTTTTAAAAAAAAAAACAAAAAAATATTTTTAAAAAAGATTGATTAAATAGCTATCTAAGCTACTTGGGACAAATTTTGCTAACACCAATAGGTAATAAATTACATGGATGAGAAAGAACATCTGTATGGCAAACTTTGACCCCCTCTACCTCTGAAACATTTTGACCGATTTGAAAATTTGTGTGTAAACTACTATCTAATAGGACTAACCTTGGTGTAAATTTCATCCAAATCGGTTCGATTTCAAAATTGTGTCACTTGACATTAAATCGCCTTTTTATATATGTAAAACGTATATAAAATGTTTGGTATTTTGTTGTTATTTTCTTAATTATTTTCTAAAATATTGATTTTTGAAACTTTCTTGGAGGACTATGTTGTTGACTAGAAGAGCTAAAATATTGCCACATATCATATTCTTGTAAAATGTTGTTTTTAGAAGATAGTCATACGCAAACAAATTACATTTGAATAAATGGCTTGATGGCAAACTTGGAGGGGCGGACGCCCTCCCTAAAACACAACTTATCGCCACGAAATTTTTTGTATTTTTTACATAAAACTGCAGCGATTTTGAGGGGGAGAGTATAAGAAATCAAAAAAAAAAGTTCTCCATACAACTAACGGCCACGCTAATGTATATGTACGTATGAATGTATCACAAATGCTGATCATTTCCTATTAGCACATAAATTGGCTGCTTTTAGCATATATAGGTGCGTCTTTTTTTGTTCTCTGTGTTTTTACCAGCCAGGTAAAAATTTAATTTTTAGCTTTTTAGTTTTGTCTTTTTTAACTAGCTCTTCTTTTATGACAAAGTAAAAAAAGGAAAAGGCGAAGAAACATTTTGAGCTTTTGCTTCTTATGTGGCTGGCACTTCTTGTCGCTAGCTGGTAAAAAAGCAATTGTCAAAAAATAAAAAAATACAAAATAAGAGATTTGCATTTTTGCACAAACGAAAAACAAAACATTTGCTATTGGGCAACCAGTGTGACCCTTTTAGCATTTTCACTGCTAAATTTAGCATTATTTATTTTGATTTAGCAACGAATTTTTCAAATTGCATTAAGCATAATTTTCAGCATACATATTTCTAATATTTAATTAGCATTCTTTATAATTTTTTAATATTATAAATTTTATATATTGCTATTTCCAAATATAACTTAACATTTCTGTCAATATCTTTCATTGTATTTTGTCAGTTGTACCTACGCCAAAAAAAAAAATTAAAGAGAAATGGTAGATTTTACTACAAAAGAAATAACGGTTTTGGAACAGCAATGGCAAAAGCTGAATGCATCCGAATGGATGAACCAAAGTTCAACTATTGAATTCTATCTGGATAGGTGTTTATTAACGCATAAGAAGAAAATGCTTTCAGCGAGTTGGCTTCTTTTTTTATGTAGTTTTTGGTTTTGCCATTTTTAAACGCGGAAGGTGAAATAATGTTTAGCGGTATGAACCTTATAAAAACCAAGATTAGAAATAGGATGGTAATGAATTCATTGATTTACGTTAGATGTGGACTAAAAAAGCTTAATAAATGTTGCTATTTTTGAATATAAACACCACCTAAACGAAATCACTAATAATAGGTTAGAAACCAACATTGAAACTAAAATAATTTAAAACAAGTAAGAAAGTATGGTCGGTCAATCCCGACCATATGATGCCCTACACCACAGTATTTGAAAACACATCATGCTTATGTGTCTATATAAATATGGATTTATCTATGTTTATAAACTTCATTAAAATCGGTTGAAAGTTTGTGAGGTGCAGAAATTTTCCCCTCAAGGGGAGAGGCCCTATTTTTGAAAAACTCTATAGCTTATGTGTCCATATAGATATGGATCTTTCTACGTTTTAAATTTAATTAAAATCGGTTTGAGAGACAGAAATTGCTCCTATCTCCCCTCGTGGTCCTATTTTTTACAAAATTCATACCTTTTGTGTCCATATAGATATGGTTCTATCTATGTTTTAAATTTCATTAAAATCGGTTTAATAGTTTCTGAGAGGAACAAATTTCAATAGGCTTGGTCCGTGTGCCAATAAGAACCTATGTCCCAAATTTTATCAAATTATCTCCAAAGTTGCGACCTGTACTTTGCGCACAAGATTACATGGACAGCCAGCCAGCCAGTTAGCTGGACGGACATCGTTAGTTCGACTCAGAAAGTGATTCTGATTCGATCGGTATACTTTAAGATGGGTCTAGGACCAATATTTTAAGGTGTTACACACATCAGCACAAATGCATAATACCCTCTCCACTATTGTGGTGTGGGTATAACAAACCCTTTTTAGAAATAAGAAGTATAAATGTTTCAAAAACTTAAAAAAAAATTTTTTTTTTTAATTCTAATTTTTTAAAAAAATATCAAATTTTTTAAAAAAATATCAAAAATTGTTGTCACTATAAAAACTTAAAAGTAACATAATGTTGCCACCATACTTAAGCCTATAGTACACGGAATGTAAAAAGCCGCACTTGCATGTTGTTCTGACGTAATTTTGACGTCACTACAAAGCCACAATAGCAAGTTCGTGTTGTGTGATGACGACAAAATTACGTTAAAACCATATGCGCATGAGACTTTTTACATTCCGTGTTCTATAGGCTTTAAGTATTTTTACTACCAAACTCAGATATTAATTTTTTCCATTGCCCTATTGATAAAAAAATTAAAAATTTCAATGGCGTTGGCAGTGGCAAAAGCAAAAATAAAATATATAATAAAATAAGCATCTAGTTGATGGGTGCTTTTAAACACTGCCTGGAAGTGCTTTAATTTTTTAAGTTTATATGTGGAAATGCAAAAAAAATGGATTTTCTCAGTTTAGGTGAGCATTAAGTTATCAATTGGGCCGAATTAAGCAGGGATTTTAACCTTACTTTAAAGGTTGAACAAACCAATAACGCACTACAACAAATTTATGTGTGGTGTTGATAGAATAGAAAAAAATATATATCCCTTTATAGAATAGCGTACAAAGGAAAAAAAGGGTGGCAGTCAATGTCCACTTGGATGATTGAGACAAGCGGTTAGAATGCTTGGCAATTGTCTGGAAGAAAAAATCCGAATATATAAAACCTTGAGTTCAGGAGACAAAAAGCGATTTTTTAATGCAAGCATTTCGGTGTAAGAGTGCTATATTCGGCTGTGCCGAATCTTATATACCCTTCACCATTGTGCGAGCAGAATACAGAGCAACTAGACAAAACCTAAATAATTTCTACATAAACATACATATATACAATACATAAAACTTTATTATAAATTAAATTTAAAAAGTTAAAACTGGTAAATATTTTTTTAAATCGTTTCAGAACATAAAAAAATTAAAAAAAAAAATTTCTTTTTGAAAAAAACAAGATTCGAACCAGGGACTCACAGTTTCTAACCTAAGCAAACCCCCTAGACAACTGGACCATGAAGGAACGTTTTATGAATATCATTAAAAGTAAATATGATCAGTTTACAGTTCACAACTCAACACAGTTGACACAGAAACGGACAACTGGATTTGAACTTCGGTTTTCATAAGGACCCAGAATACCCAGAACTTTATAGGGTATAAAACTTTCGGTGAAGGGTATAAAAAACAAACTTAATTATAAAAAGAGTAATTTTTGGGATTTCAGTATTTTGGTCATAGCTCTGCTGTTTTGGTTATAAAACTTGGACTCGGGAAGATCTATGGTTCCCGAAAATGGGTATTTTTCAAAAAAAAATTAATATTTTGGTCATAACTTTTTCGTATCTGAACCGATTTTCCCGAGTTTTTCAGAAAATATTTTATATTAAAAATTTCCGATCTTTTGATATATAAGGCGTAACCATAGGTCATATGACAGTCCAAAAAAATCGGGTTTTTATAAAATTTTTGATATTTTTTGTACGGGAGGTACCACGCCCACTTGTTCAATCCCGCCCATATTTTGTGAGATGCTGTGTATTGATAATGTTAATGTGTGTACCCAATTTGGAAACTTTGGCTCTTGCCGTTCTCAAGATATACTGAAATAAAAAAATACAACAACAACATATTTTTGGAAAAAATTGGAGGTAGTCGTCGTTTTTTGCTGATATCTTAGCCATTTTTGGACCGTTCTGGCTGAATTTCAATAGCAAGAAATGGTGGACTATATGTGACATAAGTCTAAAACAACCTAGCCGCTATCATGTCTGGAGTCTCCGGAAAACACATATCAAACGTAAGACGGACAGACGGACGGACAGACGGACGGATATCGTTAAATCAACTTCTCTCCTCATAAGGACCCAAAATATATATACTTTACAGGGCCTAAGATCAATATTGTAGAAATTACAAACGGAATGACAAACTTATATAAACCCTTTTCCACCTGTGGTGAAGGGTATAAAAAGGAAAGAAGCAGCTAACACTGTACAGGCCATATTACGTTATGATGGGATTGCTCATTTGTTATACCAGCTGAAAATAAAAGACGCTGCGCCTGGGAGGTCAGTTGGACGAACAGCCTGCGTCTAATGTAATGTCGGACTATGCGTCAAATGTTTTGTGGCCTACCATACGTATCGCACAACCTAAATATTTAACTAAATATTATTTTATTTTCATTTAAATAAAAATTTTCAATAAAAATTTTTTGTTTAAACTTCTCGTAAGCGTACCCGTGTGACCATTTGGCCACACCTCTTTTTTCCACACTTTGTGTGTGTCAAGCAGGGAAAAAATGTTTTTTTCACAAACAGTTATACCTTTTAATTTTGTCTATATCCACAAAATCAAAATTTTCTAAAAAAAAAATAGTTCTAGTACAATTCGGATTATTATAACTTGGCGTTAGCTGTTAACCGGCAGATAACAGACGATCTTTGACAGATAACACATAACTATCTGTCAACTTAATCTTAACTTTAGCGAACTTCCAGTTGTAATAATGGCCCTGAAGGTTTTAACTAAAGAAAAAATTTGTTAATAATTAATTGGAAGCAAATGTAAAGAACTACATAAGGAAATAAGAAAAACCATTTGAATTGATAGCAAAATGTGAGAAAGCAAAATTATAATGAAAAAATTGATGCTGTATTTTGTGTTATATTTGAAAAAAGTATAACTGGTAGTTCATGCCTAGTTCATACTTAAACATTGAAAAGATATAACTAATGCATCAATACATTCTATTTGTATGCTCTCCAAGGAAGCACTTGAATCATCTGAACTGTCTATAATTAGTACAAGAGGTCAACCTCATAAACATCTTTTAGATTTAGATAATCCAAACGTCCAAACTTTTTGAAATCGACAAAACATGTGATATGATAACATGCGTCGAATAAATGTATCGATTTCAAATTCGATTTTGTTTCATTAAAAATAAAGTGTTTTTGCCATGTGACGAACTTCGATAATGCCAGTTTAAATTCGTTCTTAAATCGTCTTTTTTATATTACCGAAAAGCGATAAAATGTACCAAAAATTTAAGTAAAACGTTGTTAAAAATAGTAAAAAGTAATTTTTTATTTCATACATGTGTATGCAGGAGAACGCATAAAATTATCTCCAAGAAGCTAATATTAGAGATGTATAAATTTTGGAAGAAAAAATTTTAGTTAGGGATCTATGAAGCTCATACATCACATTAAATCTTAAGGGTTCTCAATATTATATTATATTTTTTGATACCGTTGTTATATCGAAGGCATTTTGAGAAAATTGCATTTAAAAAAAGCTCATGGAAACAATATGCATTTTTCTGGCCAAGAGGGTAATTTCATACTGCCTGCTTAACGATATCGAACGTTAACGTTCGCATAGAAAATTATATTTAAAACAAAAACAAAATTCTAAAATTTGTTTTTGTTTTACATAAAAATAGAATTTCACTCCACTAATTTGCTCCAATCGAATCCAAATTACCTATAGTTTAATTCGATTCCGCACATATCATTTATAGAATCTTTATAAAAATACGTATTTTTTCTTTTCACAACTATTTTTTTTCATCAATATTCCCAAAATGAACAACCGCTAATCTATGATGCTTTTTTAATATTTTGTATGCCCAGAAATAATGATGCATTTTTGTGTAGGCTCGACAATGGGTACAAAGGTGTGCAAAAACAAACTGATATAAAACCTCATCTTTATTTTTAAAAATAAAAAGATCTTAATTTGAGAAAAAAATCTTCAAATCTTATTTTGTTCAAAAAATGTTAAAAAATAAAATAAAATCTTAATTCTGGCAACGCTGATTGAGTCAATAAAAAAAGTTGTTGCCCAAAATAATTTTTTTCAACAAAATGTTTACTTGATTTGTTAAAATAAATTGTTGAAAATGTTGGATAAATCAAACAAAATGTTAATCGAATCTTTATTTTTTTATTTATTAATGATGATGTCATTAATTGTCAATTTTTATATTTTTATAAAAACACTAAAATTTATTATGCGGGGATAAGTAGGTTCCTATACGCATTTCACTGGTTGCTTAGGCCAGATCATCAAGAAACCTTTTCCAAAGACTTTGGCAAAACTAAATATATTATTCAAATAAAACTGTAAAACAAATGCGAATTATGAGCTATTTAAAAATGGACAAGAGTTGTTAAAATACTGTCTTTACTTTGATTCAAATATTTTTTTTATTGAATATGAAGAAATATTTAATTTTTTCATTATTAAATATATTTTATTGAGTGGTATTTTGCAAAGTGTAAATTTGATACATTTTTTCTTTGAATCAAACAAAAAGTTTGTTGACCTAAAATTTTATTTTTAAATTTTCTTGAGATATTTTTTCTGTGTATAGGGTTATTTGAATGTTAAAAATAATTTTTTTTTTTCAATTATTGAAATATGTTGCTTTTATAAAAAAGTTTTTGATTTCATAAATTTAATGGCATATTACATTAGATGTATGACATAATTAAATCTTACATTTTTTAATTAACAATTAAACATTTTTTTAAGGAAACTATAATTTTGTATTAATTTATGAATATAATTATGTTTGTATATTGTTTTTTTATGCTCCCAATTAAAAATTTTTGTTTAACTTGGACAAACTTAAGTTTTCATATATCCAATGAACATTTTTAACGTAATTACGAAATCCAATGAAGCGGTTTTAACGAAAATACTTCATTATAACTATGAAATTCCTTTAAGACATTTAACCTTTTAGACATTTAACCAATGAAATTTTTTTTATGAAAACGATTCATTCAATATATGAAGCATTTTTCTTTCAGTGTAATAGATACATATGCAGGTACGTACATATATAAAAAGCATTGTTAAATTATCAGATTTTTCTATTAGATAATATCAGGTCCTTATGTTTGTATCTTAAATTATCTTTATATAAAGACTTGTTCATTAATGTAATATTGAATTGCATCAGATGGACATACCTAATTAATTTGCGGTGCTTTTTGACTGCATAATATTTCGCAAATGCACCACTCCTCTACATTATGCTCCATCGTTGCATCATAAACTCATATACTGCGTATTTGTCATTTGCTTTCATATCATTCTCTTAACCAAAAAAAATTATTACACTGCCTTATAATTATTAGGTGTGGCCTGGCCTGCATTAAGAAGAAAATTGCAAACAACAATATTAACTGGAGGAGGTCCTTAAAATCAAATATACTATACATACTTAAGAAAAAGAAGCTGTGGGTTAAATTTGGTCGATGACATAAATAATGCAACGGCAATAGGTGGAGATGTTTTTTCATCACATGATGAGCTTGGTTTAACTGATGATCCATTAAAACCGAAAATCTAACTTGGCAAAAGAAACTTTAATATGTATGTCTATAACATCCCAAGTATAGATAAGAGATCTGCCAGAAAATTTAAAGGAAAGAATAAAGATATAAATTAATATTTAAAGCAATATTTTTTATATAAAATTATGAAATTAATGTTGATAAAAATTGAATTTTTTTTTAAATATTTTAAAAATGTCATTCAAATGTTGCATTAAAAAATTGTAATAAATTGTGAAACGAAACAATCGTAGATCATGATATCGATCGAAATCTATCACAGGTAGGGCGATTTGAAAAACCGATTTACTTTTTAAATCGATCGAATTTCATACCTGAATGAAGTTAAAGAAATGATAGTTTGTGTATGAAATGTTTGGTTTTTTGCACTCATTTGATTTACTCTTTTAAATAGGCGGTGGGCGTCGTTCTTGTTGATGAAACTGGCCATGCATCTTTTGATTGTATAAAACCTTTTTTGAATAAGAAGTAGCGCACGATACGAACAAAGCTCGTTACCAAAATTTAAATTTAAAAAAAAATATATTAAAACAAATAAAATCAACGAGTTCAAAAACAACTTTTAGTTAACAAACAAAAACCAGTTAAAACAAACAAGAACCATTTTAAAACTATATGTATTTTGACAATAAACTAAACACTGAATTAGACAAATATTAATACTTCTTAAAATAAATATTAAGAACAAATAATTATTTTTACCATTTTGCACACCTTCTGATTGTTTTCTTTACACTACGAAAGTAAATATTCAAAACCTTGAATCGGAGATGTTATATACTTTTTTAAAAAGTCCCTACGCAGCCGGAAAAAATGCCTATTTTAACTAACGCTCTCAAAAAATTCTACCATTAAAAATCTCAATTCCTCTGTCGGAAAATGAGTCAGCTTAAAGTTAACTCATTGCTTATCAGAAGCTAGTTACAGGTAACTTAAAAGCTAAAGGTATGTTCAGACCTAACAAATATTTGACGAAAAAATCCAAAAAAAGCGTGACCAATAAATTAATCAAACTTTAGACTCATTTTTGACAAGTTCTATTGGTTTACTAAACTTTATTTGTGAAAAGAGAATTGTATAGTGTAATTAAGAAACTCTTGAATGGTATTTAATTTAGCCAAACGTTTAATAAAAGCAAATGATTCTTTAATAAAACTAGGGGTTACGTGTAGGACGTCAAATATTTAATAGGTGTGAACGTAGCTTAACTCATTTACATTGTTAAAGCAATTCAGTTGTAACGCAATGTCCGCAGTACGAAACAGTACTCATTCACACTGCATAACTTTTAGATAACCACAAGCGACTTCATTTTCTATTTTTGTTTTTTTTAATAGATGACTTTTTTAGGCCGTTCTTGCATCATTTTCTTAAATGTCATGTATTTTATTGCAAAAACAATTTTATATTAAGCGAAAACCTTCGAACAAAATTTTTATGAAATAAAATAAAAAAAACTTCTCCTGTAAAATTTGGTTTTTGTCGCATGCCCGATATGGCTTTCATAATAATTCTACTTTAAAAAAAAGATGTATTTAACTTAACAATATCAACAAATAGAATATGGGAATTTTTGCTTTTTATTTAACTTTGAAAAAGTACACAAAACAAGCAAAACTTTTTTACCAAAGTTTTTGTACAACGTTGTATGTACGTATATCTGCATCAGCTTTGAGTTAGCCAAAAGCTAGTTCAGTACTTATCGAAGAGAAGATAGTTTTGCCAAAAATAACTGCCTTTAATTTGTACCAATTATGAGTTAGTTTAAAAGTCAGTTGTAAATTGCTAGCTTAAAAAAATCCGACAGGGTCAATGCAAATACAACAAGGTTGGATACCGAAACGAACTTTTCTTTATTTAGGTATTGGTATTTTTTTTATATCGGTATCGGTATACCGGTAAGTATAACAGTATATATCGGTATTACAATTAAATGAACCAAATCAAAAAAAAAAAAAGTTAAAAAAAGAAAAATTTATTTATATACATATATAAATGTATAATACATAATATGTATTATAAATATTATCATCACAATAGCAATACAAACTTAAATTAGTAAAGCGCCAAATACACTTGTTAAATGCTTGTCATGCTGTCAAACTCACTCGTGTACGTGTGCTGGATGTAATATTAAATACCACATCTAAGTTTTTTGATTTTCCATCCAGCATCTCCTGTGTCACACATAGAAACACATTTTCAATGATGAGTTTGGATGCGTATTTTGACAAGTGTATTTCGCCCTTCAGAAAGCTGATCGAATGTTTTTATACTTGAAATTTTGTATTTCAAACTGTTAAACCCCACACCTAAAAATTTCCTATAAATTTATTTTTTTATCATCAGTAACAAAACCATAACAGTGCACAGAAAAAATTATTGCCGAATTATTTTCAAACAAACGCTTGTTTGAAAATTTTTTTAATTTCTATAAATTTTTTTACTGATTCAATCAATATTTTTGTTTGATTTTTATTTAACCAACAAAAATGTGGACAACTCTTCAAAAATATAATAAACGCGTTATTGGTGTCGTTTTCATAATTTTGTATGAAATATTTAACGCTCTTTAATGTTGTCGTCTTTTTGCATCTTTTTATTTGATCGTAAGCAACACTTCTTTATGTGAAATATAAGAACAACAACAAAAAACACACACAGTCTATTTTTGGACGCTTTAAAAAAGTGCAACTATAAGAAAAACAATAGCAGAAACGACATTATAAGAAACAAAATCCCGTATTCAATTTTTTAAAACTGTTTGGTTAAATACATCAAATACAAAAATAGAATGATGACGAAAAACATATCGAGTCGGTCTGCTGCCGTTTTTGGTTACATTTCTTCTTTAGCAAAGGACAGGATACAGCAACAGAGAGTGATAAAGAAAAACATTGTGTTGTGTGTATAAATAAGACTTCGTTCAAAAATTATTCCAACAAAAAAAATGTGTCTCAAAGCCAGTCGGCGGCTCTGCTTTGCCGTCACCTTCTCATACAGTGCTTACTTGTGTGCGCGTCATTGCTTGTGCAAAAACTTTTTTTTTTTTTTTTTTGATTTTAAAATTTAGTATATGAATTTCAGTAAACTTTTTGTTTGATTCAGTTAAATTATTTGTTTGAAAAAATCAGTGGTTTTTTTCAGTGAACAAAATGCAAATAAATTGTTTGAATATGCAAATTTGTTTATAGGACCGATTTCAGACAAAAAATTGTTTGATTCTACAAATTTTTTGTTTGAATTGGAAAAATAATTTTTTCTGTGTGTTGCAACCATAAACCGTAAAGTTAACAAACATATAACTTATGGCGATTTCTTTTCTGAGAAATATCTTGTATAAATGTTGCATTAGGATGACCGTTAAAATCAAAAGTTGAATTTCTTAAGGTCTCACCCGCAAATTTTAGCCGTCCCCACCAAAGTTTGAGAAAAATAAAATTTTTACATGAAATCTGACTTTTATGTTTAATAAGTTAAAAAAACACAAATATTGAAGCTGAATTCAAGTGTGCAAGAAAAAATAGTTCCAAAGAAAAAATTCGCATTAATGCTGCTGTTTGCTTTTTATTTTAGTTAGGTTTTGTTAACTATGAGATTTGTTTAAAACTTCACTAATAACAACTTCTTAGCAAACGATTTTTATGTAAAACTAATACTTGCCAAGTTATGAGGCATAAAAGTCGGACTTCACAATTTTTCTCAAACTTTGGCTGGCGTAAGGAACGGCTTAAGCTTCGCCGATCGTCCTAAAAGTTTTTTTTGCCGTCGTTTTTTATCAATATCCACCGAATCGGGGGTTAGAGCATGGGAAAATAGAAAACAAATATGCTACATGCAGTTAACGACCACCCTAATGTTACATGCTCTACAGTTTTGTGTTAGTTTGTACAAAAAATACAACTGTGGTGAAAAATATGCAAAACATGTTGCATATTTCACCCTCACTTTTATTTAATGTGTTCATACTGCCCTGTTGTAAAACTATTGGTACTACTAAATACTTTATTTGTACAAAAAAAGTTTTATTTTATTATTCAAAATTCATATTATGCTCCCCATACACGTTTCAATTCAATTTTCAACTGAGTCTTTCAACTGAATTGAGGCTGGGCCACACACTACTTCATCAACTGAATTGAAAGATTTTAAATTAACTTTAAAATTTAAGACAATTGTTAAAATACTAAACTTTTTTTTGCAAAAGAAAACTACAAACATTAATTTTGACAAGTACAATCGAATTAAAAGAAAAGTAGTCAACGTGAAAAAATCAATATCTTTTAATTTTTCTTCAACCAACTCGACCACCGTTAATACACGCTATGATTTGGACAACAACCGACTCAGTTGACAATTGAATTGAATCGTGTATGGGCTGCTTTACTTATAGTTTTGCGAAAACATCCCTGCAAATAATATTGGACCTCCTGATCCATTTTGATTAAATGGGCTATTCCATGGACTGGTCTGATATAATGCAAGCATGTACCATGTCATTGTTTAAAAGTGTTTTTTAACGACATGTTTTCTGATTCTGTAGGGTGCATAAATGAGCAAACGCATTGCAAAAACGAAAATAAAGCTTGGATATTTTTCTTTGAAATTATTTTCTTAAAAGTGAAGAAAATCGTGGTTTTTGACAAAGTTATGAAGAAAATTTAAAAAAGGCCGGTAGACCTGATTTTTTGCAAAAATTCGACTTGAGCGAACTCTAAACCTCTTTCGAAAAATCTGAAACACATCCCAAAAATACTTTAAGCTATAAGCTTTTAAATTGTGCTTTTCTTTGGGACACACTTATGTATATATGTACTGTAATATATTTTTCTCAGAAAAGAAATAGCAGTTAGTTTTTTTATATTTGAAAAAATATTTCATTTTTAAAACCGAAACGATTGTACCGGTATTAGGGGAAACGGTATACGTATGCCGGAATTTTATGCAAATAACTAATTTTGTTATCGGTATCACTACTGGTATTCAATTTAAAGGGTATTGGTACCGGTATCGGTTGCCAACCTTGAAATAACACCATTGGTGTAACTATCAAGCGACGAGTGAACATGCGGCGGATGCTTACAAAGTTTTTGTATTTTTTATTAAGAATAGTTGCCTTTTTATTCACTAATACTAATATAAAGCTATACAACCACAATTTTCATTTTCAGTGATCACTGAAGTATGTATATACACAAATTTTATTTAAAGTTGTTATACATACATACATACATGCAATTAAATCGGTTCTTTGTATATGGTTAATGAGGGTATCATTCCGTGTAAAACTTTTTTATTATTCATCTCAGATCCCATTTAGTATACCCTCACCAGAGAGAAATTAAATACTCCAAAAATACAACAACTTCATTCAACAAAAAAAGAGCAATTTTAGCGTTTTGGCCATAACTGGTCCATTTTTTTTTACCGATTTGACAGATTTATATACCGAAGTCTTAAGGAAGATATTTACCATTTACTTTAGTAATAACAGTTGGACTCGGTAAGATCTATTGTTCCTAAAAATACTCGTCGAAATACTGTACAAAAACTCGTCTGAAAAGCCAAAAAAACATTTTTTTTAAAAAAATGATAACACCATCTATTTAAGCGTACTATTTCACCTTGGAAAGGTAATATTAAAAAAAAAAATAAAATCAGCCGATTTTTTTTTTATTAACTACTAAAAAAAACTTTAAAAATAAAAGTTCAGAAAAAGTAATGAAATGAAAAATTTGGGCGCTGCGAAAATGATTTTCTTGATATGTCGTAGTTTAATTTTTTCCTCATGGCAAAAGCACAATATCGACAAATTTTTGTCCTTAAAATCGGCCCGCTCTAATACATATATTCTGGCTCCTTGAATAATTCGAAGTGGATTTAACCATGTCCGTCTGTTGAAAACACGCTCACTTTCGAAAACTCAAAGGAAAAGAACAATGTTGGTGCCAAATTGCTTCTAGTTATGCCTGGTGATTTCTTAGCAATCCACTGGTGCATTCATTCGTCTTGTAAAAAAGAGAAGACAATGCAAATTGAAGATACAATTTTATGACTAAAGGTATGTACAGACTAGGGTTTTTTCCCGGGAATTCCCGGGATTTTTCTTGCGGGATCCCGGGAAATAAAAAATTCCTCATAATTTCAGAAAATAGCTATTTATACTTTGAGATTTAGTTTTCTATCCTCTAAAAATTAGCATCTGTGGATGGGTTCTGGATTAGATCAATTACAAGAAGTGAGTACATGTATTTAAATCATTGTCTCCTGATGCAATAAATCTACTAAATGCAGAATGGGCAGTGCAACAGTTGATAATTATTACATTTAGTGAAGTGAAGAGTTAATAAAGTACATTAATTACAAATAAGATGCAGGCAGTAAAGTTTCATTGTCCATGAACAAGTCTTAAAAAAAGGAGATACCTAAACATATCGCTACTTTATTGCAACATAGTCATATCTACAAAAACAAACGATCTTGGCAAAATGCGATTAAAGTTTTCAAAATGTACCGATTTAAAGATATATTTTGCTATAACTTCGGTTCAGTTTGTGATATAATACGAGAAGGTATGAAGGAAAACGTTGCTAAAGTTACTTCAAATTTTAAGATATGACTATGATGCAATGAAGGAGCGATATGTTTATTAGGTGATAAACACAAATTTTCAATTTCAATTTGTTTTGGTTTATATACCCGTGAAGTGCGGGGAAACCGAAATAAAATATTATTTTGGAAACTCGTGTAAGATACTGCAACATACAACTTGAAAAACACATTGTCCTAGAAATTACAAATGGACCTATTGAAATGAAAAGGTTTGTAAGAAGCAGTCCGGTTGATGCTATTTTTTGCGTCAACTTTGACATACATTTGCCTGATGTAGACGTTGTTTATAAAAAAGAAACAATTGCTTCTGATTGTGAATCCGAAGCATGCTACAACGGTGCACTTTTAACTATTTGTCCAACCTCGATAAAAAATGAACGAAATTTTTCGGAAACATGATAATTAGTAAATAAAATCAGGAATATACTTTTTGACGACTTACTAAGCGCTTTGAGTGTGTCAGAAAGTTATTTCCTAAGCCGTTAAAAAATGTTATATACTTCTCTAAAATATTTTATCTATTTTATTAATAAACTTTTTGATCTCATATCTTGAGTACCTCAATTTTCATTTTGTTTTATGAATTAAATTGTTATGTCTATGTTATCTTTTTATCTTGCATCCAGAGCATAATAATACTGAATAAAAGCATAATAATAGGGAATTAAGGCGTGAGGTAATAATAATTCAAGTTCCTATTTCAATCTTCAATTAATTTTTTAAGTATTGAACCATTTATTTTACTTTCTTTGTAAACAAGTTCCCTTACGTTTTTTTATAAAAGTTTTTTTTATTAATTAATAACAAAATTTACTTTATATTATTTATATGGAGCGGGATCCCGGGAAATTAAAAAAAAAATTCCCGCTTTCCCGGGAATCGAAAAAGTCCGGGAAAAAAAACTCTAGTACAGACATAACAAATATTTGACGAATAAAATCCAAAAAAGCGTGAACAGTAAATTTATCAAGCTTTAGCTTTATTTTTAACAATTTCTATTGATTTACTAACCTTTATTTGTCAGAAGATAATTATATAACGTAATTTAGAAACTATAAAATGATGTTTGATCGAGCAAAACGTTTTGCAAAAGCAAATAATCGTCAAACATTTATTAGGTGTGAACATAGATTTAGCTTATTTGTTTTTTTGGTGCGAACATCAATGATAGAACAAACCAAGGCGAATTGACTAGAAGGTGGGGTCAAGTCAACATATGGTGTTTTTTTTTTCGGTGGTCGATTTGTCAAAGTTTGTATACACTAGTTTTTTATGTAAACAAACCTATTTTTTTACTAGCATTTTTTTTGACGACCCGACCACAGAAGCATTGTAGTTGTAGAGTTGACGTCACCTTCTAGTCAATTCGCCTTGGAACAAACCTTTCGCTGCCCATCTTTAACAAGTTTATTTTATTGCTCTGAGAGAGATTTTCACTAATTTACCTTAAAATCAAAGTTGAAATGGTGGAAAGCGATCACGCAAAGAAATTTAACAATTTTTAATATTGCCGTATCAACAATTTTTTTAGTATGGTCTCACAAATCCAAAAAGATTGCCAAATATTTATGTAAATACATTTTTCTCAATTCATTGAGAAATAAGGCGACACGGCTTTATTTTCTATGGCTTTATTGCACGGGTTATCTAAATGATATCTATTTATTATTAATTTATCTTTATAAAAACAGACATCAGCATTCAAATTGGTTGCGGTTTAGACCTATATTAAATTATTGACCGAAAATCTTGAGTAACAGTTTAAGCCGAACTTAAATGATTTTCAGGAGGGGGACTTATATTTGAGCCATGGTAAGTTATGTACCAATCATCCCAAAATTCCGCAGAGTGATGCCTGGTATTAAAAAACATAAATTTCATTTAATTTCAACACAGTGGTGAAATTAGTTTAAGCGTTTACAGTGAATTTCAGAAGGCTGCTAAATATGGGATCTAAGGCAAATTATGGACCGTATAACATAAAATCGCATGACATTTTTTCGGGACATATGAAGCTAAGTTGGAAGAAATTATACTGCAATATCTATATCTGCTTCGGTTTTAGGGGTATTTAATTAATATACCAGAGTGGGCTTTATATGGGGCCTGTAGTAAATTATGGACCGATCATAACGAAATGTATTAGTGTTATTTCTATGTAGTCCTACAAATGTGACGTGCCAAATTTTGTTATGATAGCATGATTAATTACGGTTTTAGGCGTATTAAACTGTTTTCTGGGAGTAGGGTAAGGGGCATAGGGTAAATTTTTAACGGATCTTCACGAAATTTTACAGCAATTTTTGCAAAGTCTTATATCATTCCGTGCATTGTTCCACCATTTATGCTAGTTTTTGTAACAAAATTATCAATTTCTTTAGGTGGTGGTTCCACATTTTGCTTCATACCTCTGATCCTACTTAACCTATATTGCTGGATTTTAATTCCAAACTGCTTAAGATAACTACAAGCAATTTGACACCTTGTTTGTTCATTTGTTTTGAGTTTTTCGAAAGTGAGCGTGTTTTCAACAAACGGACAGACAGATAGACGGACATGGCTAAATCGACTTAGAATTACTCAAGGAGCAAGAATATATATTCTTTATGGGGTCTGAGATGAATAATAAAAAAGTTTCACACGGAATGACAAACTTAGTATACCCTCTTCACAATTTTCCCTACGTCACTAACATAGTATCAGCTGATATACAACACCACCGTTGTACCCTAAATTTGTTTTTTTTTCATGTAGAAAAAAATTTTTTTCTAATTTACAATTAGAAATTGGCTTAAAATGGTACACTACACAAACGTTGAAAAAAAAACACATGAAAAGAGTACGAAGCATAATAAACATGTTTAATATTCATATTGTTGTTGTTTTCAAACTGCTTGTTTAATTTATTTCGCCCTTTAGCTTGAGCAAATTAAATACCAGTAACTTTAACCGCTTTTTAAATAAAAAATTACTCTCTTTTGATAGTATGTGTGTTGTCAAATATGTATGTATGTATATACCGTCTCAATTTGAATTGAAAAGAAAAATGTTTTTTATTATTCTTAATAGTTATTACTTTAAATTATAGCTTAAATTATAAGACCACTATTAAACATATTAGCACATAAACAAATTTCCAAAAGTATAAATATGATAGCTTCCTAATCAGCTTTACATTTAACTTTTAAACGTTCAGTAAAGAAGATGTTCATCTCACTGAAGCAATTCGTTGTTATTTGCTTTGTACTGCTTAACACAGCATCAGGCACACCGGTAGGATTCCAAGGCGCAGATGGGCGAATTTATGTCGTCGAAATAAACCCTAAGGTAACTAACTATTAAAATTTCCATAAAAAATAATTATAAAATTAATAATTTGCAAAAAATATTACAGCATAACTGGATGGATTCATTTCATACGTGTAACATACACGGTGGCCAACTTGTTATCATCGATTCTAAGGAAAAAAATGATGTTATTGTGAATATGCTAAAAGAAGCATTGGAAAAAATTCCAGAACTATGGTTGGGTGCCAATGATGAATTAAATATTACTGAAGATAAAAGACGGAACTTCTACTGGTCGGCCACAGGAAGAAAAATGATTTACCAGAATTGGGGGGGTATTAATCCTAATAATTTTGAGTATAATGAACATTGTGTAAGCATGGAACCAGATTTTACATGGAATGACGCGCCATGCAGTAGAAAAATGGGTTTTATTTGTGAATGCGTCAACGACGATTGTTTACAGTGGGTAAGATGTTAATGCTTCCAATTTTATTGTAGAGCAAAACCTTATTTTATTTGTTCGAATATAGTAATAGTCACATAAATTTATTAAATAAAAATATAAACATTGTTTAAATTGCTTTCTCTTACTTCTATGTTGTAAAGAGAATTAAGAAAATTGAAAAATTTTAAATTCTCATCGGAACCATAAAGTAGCTTTGAAATGAAAAAAGTCCCAATGAAAACAAGTGAGGGTAGGGTTCTTATGCGTCCTCTTTTTCCCGGGCACTGGCCTTGTTTTGCATATATGTCCTCTGTAAAAGGTTGTGTCCGGGAAAGTCCTACTTTTTATGACTTCAGGCTCAGTAAGGCCGGGAGTAACAGTAACGTTGCAAATCAGCTGCTTCAGTTAACAGTAATTTGTAACGTCTCAATCTGTAAGAAATAGATTGGTCTTACTTTTTAACGGTAAGGTTAAGTTACTGTTACTCCCGGCTAACTGAGCCTTAATTCTTTAGCCAAAACGCACACACAACTTTTCATTGTACACTTTTGTAATTTTCTCATATATGTACGTCTCAAGTGGAATAATTTAAGTAGCATCGCCACTGTTAACTTAACGATAGTAAGAGATACATCAATTGCATACATATGCCCGTTTTCTCAATATGTCGATAGCTGCCTGTTAATAAATTTCGACATAAATTAATTAGACTGATAAACTGTCCGTTAAATATTTTGGTTTTCTCAATAAACCGACAAAAACAATATTTTCAGTTGGCAATACCTCTCAAAATGGAAGTGAAAGTTGGGAGTCCGCTGATTGAATTTATATTTACGCAAAATAAAACATTGGCTGATGAGGGCGGGTTTGTTTTGCAACAGAAAAGAAGCAAATGAGACATTGCGAAAACCAAATTAGTTTAATCTGCAGTCAAGAGATAATAATGAGAAAACTGCCAATAGACTGAAAATCATATTTTTATACCCTCCAGCACTTGTGGTGAATAAGAGTTTACTAACGGTGTTTTCTTTTGTTCAAAACAAAAAAAAAATACCACCTTGCTAAAAGGTGCATGTATGAAGACGTGACATAACCATAGAAAAACTGTATTACCATAAACACTGTATTACCAAAATGACATAAACATACCATACAAACCAATTTAATTTTGGTTTCTAAATTCGCCGTTACGGCAGTAGCATTATGGTTATGTCACGTCTAATTTGAGCTTAAAACGTCTTGCCATAATGCACAAACACAAAATTGGAACGCTCTGTTTTTTTTAATAGCTGACAAAAAGCTTGTTCTTTAAAATATAAACAAATGCGTAGTAAACCAAGAAGTTTTTTTACTTAAAATAAAAAAATGGCTGCGGTAATATCCATATTTTTAACTTTTTGTCTTAAAATGTTAATAAATTTTCTTTAGTTTGTTTTTCATAAAATATGTTAACAAGAAAATACCTTTGCCAGATTGCCGAAGTTTTTAAGATTTTTTGATTAAGCGATTTTTTTAGAACAATTTTATAACACCGAATCCACTCAAATTGAGTACCACTGATAACCTACCATCAACAATAAAATGCTTTCTAATTAATGTTTTTTACTTTAAAATAATAAAAAAAATTACTATTAAAATTTAACATTTTTACTGGCCTAATTAGAGGCGATTTTTTCCTAACTTCGTCTGGTAGCCCTACATATAATCAGAACTCAACTGTTTTTCAGTGCATTTTGAACACTGCCGATTATACGGGGCGCAAAGTGCAATGTCTTATGCCATTAGCATAGGTGAATTTTTTAGAACAAAACAAGTCACCCTTTTAGAGAACAAAGCACCTTTAAGAAACGAACTCCAAATTACATTTTTTTAAAATAAAATGTCACATTTTTTTGGAGAAACCACCATAAGTTTGTCATTCCGTGTGAAACTTTTTTATTTGTTTATCTCAGACTTAATAAAATATATAGTATATATTCTGGTTCCTTGGTTAACTCTAAGTCGAATGAGCCATCCGAACAACTAAAAAAAAGAACAATACTGGTGGCAAATTGCTTCTTGTTAGCCTCAGCAGTTTGGGATTGAAATTAAACAGAATCGGCTCATAAGTATAAGAGTTATGAATCCAAATGTGGAACCACCGCCCTTAGAAATTGATAATTTTGATGCAAAAACTAACATAAATGGGAGTAAGTATACCACATTGATATATAGAAGATTTTGCACAAATTCGTTCTATATAACTAGAAAGCATATTGTTTAATTTCCTGATGTATCGGTCCACAATTAACCGACAGGCCCATATAAAATCTACTCTCGGAAAACAGTTTAGTACACATAAAACAGTAAGAAATAATGCTATTGTAATAATATTTGGTACGTCACAATTTTATAGGACAAGATATAACACTGTTGAATTTCGTGAAGTTCAGTCTATAATTTACCATAGGCTCCATTAAAACCCTACTATCGGAAAAGCGTTTAACAACAACGATGCTTTTGCTATCAATCTTGATGCGTCTCAGTTTTAAAGCAGTCTTCTGAAAACCACTTTAAAACTATAAAACGCTATTAAAGATTTCACTACTTTATCGAAATTTGATATAATTTAGGTTTTTTTAATTTGACACCATAGGTTCAATATTAACTCCCTTCTCCAAAATAATTTTAGTTCGTCTAAAACTGTTACGAATCATGATACCTCACTCAAACGTGTGTTCAAACTATGTTTTATATGACTAGCATAAGCGTAGCTAGACTGTTATTCTGGGGTGGGCAAGTGCACCCCCAAAGTATTTAGAAAATTAAAGGTAATTAGTATTTTCGAGTTTAAAATATATAAATAAAAATTCTATTCTATTCTAAAACTCAACCATGATCTGAACTTAATCCTCAAAAATCAAAATTTATGATAATACATAGGAGATCCCAACATATCACCGGCATTAATGTATTGATTAACAACCAGCCTATTGAGATTGTTCAAAAAGTGAAAAATTTAGGGATAGTATTTAATAACAACTTGACTTGGTCAAGTCATATTGATGCACTAGTGGCACAGACTTACCAGAAGTTAAGATCGCTTTGGGCTACACAATATTTTACACCGCTCAACGTAAGAAAGCTCCTGACTAAATCGTTTTTAATTCCAGGGCTTTTGTATGGCTGTGAACTATGCGGCAAGTGTGACTCTAATAGTAAGAGGAAACTTAATGTACTATACAATAACATTATAAGATACGTTTATAGACTACAAAGGCATGAAAGAGTATCATCGTTCTCAAAATGTCTTTATGGTGTATCATTTGAAAACTTAATAAATATTAAAAGGCTAATGTTTTTGCATAAAATCATAAAAGTACCAGCTCGCTTATTTAATCCTTGAGAGGCAAAAGGTTGATAATACCTGTGCATCGATGCCTTATATCGGAATGGCAATTTTTCATCAATGCTTCACGTCTTTGGAATTCTCTTCCTCCTAACATACAGCATGTGAGCAACGCAATACAATTCAAACAACATCTTTTTTATTTCTTCAATAAATAGACCACAGGTCATATAACTTTCCCCTTTTAATTTTTTAATTTTTAATTTAAATTTGTTTTAATTTTGAACTTTTCATTTTAATTTTTTTTCTTTATCAAATTGTTGTGGCTTTTTTTATTAACATTAATACTCTTGCTCTATAATTATAAGATATAATATTGTTGAGCAGGATTTCAATAAATAAATAAAATAAATAAATAAAAATCAATTTATTATTCTAACGTTATTTCTTCTGGAGTTATTTTGTATTTGACTGTTTCATTTTCAATACCTAAAAATGCTAAATTTGAAAATCGTTCCTGAAACATTCACTGAATAACCATGTCTACGCATTGCTGAGAAAGTTCTTTCCCAACTTTTAGAACTAATAGGAATGCTAATTGCCACTTGTAAAAGTTTGTAAATGTTTTGATATCTATTTTTTTCAATTTTGGATTTAAGCATATCAAAGTTTAATTGTTTTTCGCTGGATATGTTCTTAAACATATTCTTGAGTACTGGAGCTTCGGCTTTCATAGAAACACAATCAATTTGCATAACGGTTTTTTAGTTAATAATAAATTCGTGAGCGCGTTCCAAATCGACTTGAAAGAAATTGTTTACCGCTTTAGCGAATGGAAGGTTATTAGAAATATAAGATATTAGAAATTATGGTATTGATTAATGGTTAATATATATTTTACTTAAATTAATATTTTAATTATTTAACGGTCCACAAATTCGCATATTGGTCAAAGATACTGATTTTGTCAGTTCAATGTCAGAAATTGAGAAAAATGCATGGAATTCCTTTGTATGGGTTATTCAAAATTTTTTAGGAAATAACAAGGGTGATGATTAAGTTACGCACGTTGATGAGATGTTAACTCACTTCCAGAATCTTGGATGCAACATGAACATCAAAGTACTTTACCTGCACAGTCACTTAGATCATTTTCCTAAAAATCAAGGAGGCTTGAGTGAGGAACAGGGCGAACGATTCAACCAAGATATCCGGACAATAGAGTAACGATACCAGGGTCGCTGGGATGCACACATGATGGCTGATTTTTGCTGGAGTATTCAGAGCAACCGATTCGATGTTCAACAAAAGTAGAAAATCAAAAAAAAGAAAATTCCACAGTTTGTAGATTATAAAAATTATTTATTTCTTTTCTTATTTTATTTCTTGTAATAAATTTAAATAATTAATATAATATGTATTTTTGTTCGACCTTTAATATTTCAAATATTACTAAATTTTCGAGCTTAAGGTCTTTTTGTTATAAAAAACTTTTGACGTTTATTTAGAAACCAATATTTCGGCACTTCCTTAAATGCCTTCTTCAGGGTTTTTTTCTTAATTTATAAATTTTTTAACAAATTATAAAAAATTTAACAATAACTGACAAATTATAAAATTTTTAATTCAAAAACAAAAAAATATTTTTCAAATCAAACTTGATCTATTACAATATAAATAAATTTTTAACTTCCGTTTCTATTTTTATAAATTAACAGCCATATTCATAAAAAGTTCTTATTTTAGGCTTATAGTATGTAATAACTATTAAACGCTTTTTGTCTTATAAACCTCTTATAAAAATTTGTATTCATAAACGTACAATAACAGCTTTTTTACTATTAACTGTTTGCAGCGATTTTCTGTTTAAGTATGGCAACTTTCTTTTTATTTGGCTGCCATTTTATTGTTAGTGATGCACGAAACTTCTATTCGGTTTACATGATATTCTATATTTAAATTTTTTTTATATTTTTTTTTTAATTGTAGACCTTCAAAATTATTCTTATCAAATAAAACTACATATTATCTTAGTTTCTGAACAAAATGTTTCCGAAAGGTATCATAAAAACTTTTGTTTGAACCTTTTTTAAATATACGATAAGAAAGTAATCGAATAAAAAGTTTGTTTACTTTTTATTAACATCACTATTATTATGATTTGTTTATTTTATTTTTTTTTTATATTTTCATCAATAATTTGTTGTTTTAAACAAAAAAACAACTAGTTTCAATAATTTAATAAATAATTAAAGAGAATATCTGCATTTGCCCTTGAACATATTCATTTAAATCATATAAATTTTTTTTAAATAATTATCAATATGTATAACTTTAAATTGGCTGTCTAAAATAAAATAAAAAATTAGTAAAATGTATTTAATATGTCCGTTGTAATACAGTAGTTTTGACTTAACTGCCTTTTGTTTAAGTGCATTTTGACCTTAACTGCACAAAATTGATAATTTTTGGAATTATTCTTTTTAATTCCATACAAATTCCTTTTTTAAGTGCACTTTCTGTACCTGCACATTTAAGATAAAAGCACAAACATTTTGGCATTTTAAAATTATTTTCATACAAAAAATTTAAGTTAGCTGCACTTTGACTTAAGTGCCCAAAATACATATTTTCTGGAATTATTCTTCAAAATCCTTACTTACGTGCATTTTGTATACCTGCATATTTTTCATATTTTTGGGCAGCTTTAAAATATTTTCATGCGCACATGAACAAATATGGTGGCCACTTTTTCACATAAATATCCAATTTAAGCTGTTTATAAAAATATAAATCGCGATTATTTAGTTTTTTTTTTTTATAAATTTGTATGTTCTTTGTGAATTCTCATTGTTTTTGTTAATGTTCCTTTTATATTTAATAAACATACATACATGTATAAAATTATATGTTATTTAAAATAAAATTTTAATAAAATATACATTTATGTACGTTGTTTTCGATTAATTAAGCCCCGCTTAGTTGAGTTTCTCGTTTTATTGAACTCAAAATCATGGAACGAAATCATTTAGTATAACTGGCAATGTAAAAATACCCATTTGAGTTCCGTTGAATTCACCCGCTTAATTATTTCGCAAAATAAGACCGCATTGCGAAAAACAAAAGCAAATGTTTCGGTTAATTGTTTCCGTCTACTTATTGTGTTTTTGCTCCACAAACGTAAAAAAAAGAAAGATTGTACCGTGGACGAACCTGATTTTTATTTTGTTTTAAAAAACCTAAACCATTTTTTAACTTAATAAATGAAGAAATGAGTTTTATTTTCTAGCTTTACATGGGTGTTTCGCTTTATTGCACATCTTGCTCAATTAAGCGATTTTCGTTTTAATAGCGTCGGCGATTCATTGAGTTCCCGTTTAATTGCGTTAAGAGTCGTGCATTTTTAGAAACTCAATTAAGCGGGAATAACTGTATTAATAAAAAGATTTTTCATTCCACTTTTAAATCAAACTCTTTACTTTAGCTGCACTTTTATGCAGGTAACCACAATTGTGTACCTGCACATTAAGGCAGGTAAATGCATTTAAGATAGCTGCATTTTTGATTTACCTGCACAAAAAATCGTGCAAAGGAGATTGTGCAGCTAAGTCAAAATTACTGTAAATAAAACATTTTTGTCATTATTTTTCAACATATTTCACAAAAATAATATCATAAAATGCAAACACTTTTTAAAATGTCATTTTATTTTTGGTTTAAAGAAGGGCAAATCCAACAATAAATTTTCTTACTTTATATATGGTTTATTAAAGGTTCAATAGACTATTTTTCGTTTATGAATACAACTTTAGCAATTTTTGCTTAAAAGCGGTCAATTAATCATCAATAAGTTTTTATGAATACGGCTGTAAGTGTCTATAATTTTGTGCTACATTTTCAGTGTCTGACTTAAAATGAATTCTTGAAATTGTCGGAACCTTTATAATTTGTAACATTTCTAACATAAATCTACGTTTATAATTATTTTCTGTGTTTAAAACAGTTGTATTTTCAAAATCTGGATAATGATTTAGATTAGCACAATGAGTTGATAAAGCTGTTTTTTGTGATATATTTCTATATTTTTGATCTGATTTATGTCCTGCTATCCTAGTTTTCAGTTTATTTTTTGTTGTACCTATATATACCTTATTACACTGTCCACTAACATTATCCTTACATGGTATTTTATAAACAATATTTGACATATCCATCTTCTTTATTTTGTCTTTCATTTTAGTAAATAGTTTACCTATTGTGTTAAAAGATTTATGAGCTATTTTGTATATTTTACTATCATATATATTTGATTTTTCTAATCTTTCTGAAAATTTAGGTATATATGTTACCGACTTATAAATCCTTTGTTCTGTAATACCATTTTGGTTATTTATTCTACAATTATTATGTTGTATTAATAAATCTGTTATTAATTGTTTAGGAAAACTGTTATCAGTTCCTTTTATTATCTCCATGAAATTCTGAATCACTTATTTTTACAACTCTTTTTATAAAATTTTTAGCTGTATTAATAATTATTCTCTTTGGATGTTTCGAGAAATAATTAATAATTCTACCAGAAGATGTTGGTTTTTGATACCAATCTATTAATACCCTATTTCCTCTTCTAATTATCAAAGTGTCCAAATATGATATTCTTGAATTAGATTCCCTTTCAATTGTAAATTTAATATCTGAATGAAAAGAGTTAAAAATATCTAACATTTGCTCTATTCCTGATTCAGAAATTATACAAAATAAATCGTCAACATATTTTGTCAAGATCTTCGGTTTTATAATTAATTTTTCAACACATATATCTAATAACCTTTCCATAACTATATCTGCTACAATCGGAGAAGCTGGCGAACCCATTGGAAGTCCTTTCATTTGGTTATATATATGATTATTTAATTGAAAATATCTACTATCTATTATACAAAATTCAAGAATACGAATATGTTCCCTTATTATATTCCATTTTTCATCTACTATATTTATAGCTAAGTCTATTGGAATGCTAGGAAACAATGAAGCTACATCAAGAGAAATTAACCTCTCATTATTATCTAATGTAATATTCCTAATTCTGTCTTTAAATTGAAGAGAATCCTTAACATTATATTTTGAATTTTCAGTAATTATATTAAGAATTCTTGTTATATATTTACATAGTTAATATGATGGAGAATTTATCATTGAACATATTGGCCTCAATGGAAAATCCATTTTATGAATTTATGGAAGACCGTATAGCCTAGGTGCCATTGCCGTATTAGTTTTAAGTTTATTCCTTTCCGTTATTGTAATTATATCATTATTAAAAAGTTCCTGAACTAAATCATTATTTATCTTTTCAAGTTTATTGGTAGGGGCCTTATCCAATCTCCTATAATTTGAATCATCCCTTATAATATCATTAATTCTTAACTTATAATCAACCCTATTCATTGCCACCGTTGTATTCCCTTTGTCTGCATTCAAGATAATAATGTCCCTATTAGATTTCAAAAATCTATATGTTTCCTTTACTTTGTCCAATATAAACTTATCAACTCATTGTGCTAATCTAAATCATTATCCAGATTTTGAAAATACAACTGTTTTAAACACAGAAAATAATTATAAACGTAGATTTATGTTAGAAATGTTACAAATTATAAAGGTTCCGACAATTTCAAGAATTAATTTTAAGTCAGACACTGAAAATGTAGCACAAAATTATAGACACTTAATTTATAAAAATAGAAACGGAAGTTAAAAATTTATTTATATTGTAATATATCAAGTTTGATTTGAAAAATATTTTTTTGTTTTTGAATTAAAATTTTTTAATTTGTCAGTTAGTTATTGTTAAATTTGTTATAATTTGTTTAAAATTTATAAATTAAGAAAAAAACCCTGAAGAAGGCACTCAAGGAAGTGCCGAAATATTGGTTTTTAAATAAACGTTAAAAGTTTTTTATAACAAAAAGACCTTAAGCTCGAAAATTTAGTAATATTTTAAATAATAAAATATAAATTTTCTACTGTTTAATACATTTAAACGAATCCAATGTTTTTCCGAAGAATAGAAACAGTATTGTAGGACGGGGTTTGCCAAAAAATACATGAATGTTACTATGTAATGCACTTTCGATATTAAAATATATACATAGCTTGGGGAAAATGTTTTCAAAATTCAATAAATCGAAAGAAGAAGCGTATTTACTCAATTTTATATATATTGAGCAAAAAACTAAAATTTTGTGAAAATGAGCGAATTCACTTAATTGTGAAAAAATTCGAAAAGTATGATCGATATCTCATTTTATTGCTTTTACATGTGGCTATGCGAAAAAGCAATAAATCTGAACAAATTTTGCCGTTTTCGATTTTTCATGATTTTTTTTTAAAAAACAAAAATATTTGCCATTTTTACGTAAAAAATATATTTTTTGCTTTAATTTTTTATTAAAACTCCGAAACTTTTAAGGCGATTGAAACGCGATATATTAACGGATTAAAGGTTATTAATGTATAAATTTGTCTTGATTGTTATACCCTTCACCACAGGTGGAAAAAGGGTATATATAATGGTGTTTTCTTTTCTACAAAAAAATGTGACATTCTATTTTTAAAATATGCAATTTGGTGTCTGTTTATTGAAAATTTTGCTCCCGAAAAGGGTGGCTTGTTTTATTCTAAAAAACTCATCCTTTTCGGGAGCAAAATTTTTAAGTAACAGACACCAAATTGCATTTTTTTAAATAAAATGTCACATTTTTTTGTAGAAAAGAAAACACCATAAGTTTGTCATTCCGTTTGTAATTTCTACAATATTGATCTTAGACCCTATAAAGTGTATATATTCTGCGTCCTTATGAAGAGAGAAGTTGATTTAACGATGTCCGTCTGTCCGTCTTACGTTTGAAATGTGTTTTCCGAAGACTCCAGACATGATAACGGCTAGGTTGTTTTACATTTATGTCATATATATTCCACCATTTCTTGCTATTGAAATTCAGCATGATCGGTCGACAAATGGCTGAGATATAACCAAAAACCACGACTGCCTCTAATTTTTCCAAAAAATCCCTTGTGGTTGCTGTTGTTTTATTTAAATGCGTTTAATTTTATGCACACAAACCCATAAACATTTATGTATGCACATGATATGCCGCTCAAATAAAGGAACAAACTCGTAGATCCAATATATTTTAATTTAACGCTCCCTCAGTAAAAGCGTTTTTTCTATTTATTTATTTCATTGACTGTCCTATGCTTCAAGATTAAATCTTATAATTACAGCATAGGATTTAATAAAGCTAAACAGGCTAATTTGTTAATAAGAATTAACTTAATGAATTGTAACAAAAATTTTAAATTTATTATTATAAAAAGTAATTGAAAAACTTTAAATCATAAAAACAAAATCATAAACACCAAATCATTAAACAATCATTTGAGACGTTAAGCGTATAGTTTAAGAACTTCAATTTTAAATTTTGATGCGTTACTATATAGCTGGATGTGATATGGTAGTTCATTCCAAAGGCGTATGGCATTGATAAAAAATTGCCCTTCAGATACAAGCGTTCTATATCTAATGGCGATAATTCTTTTACCCCTACTGGATCTCCCAAATCTAAGTAAGTCACAAAAGAGTTCGTAGTTCAAGGATGTTTTCAAACGAGATTCCAAAAAGTTTTGTGTTAAACATGGAGACTAATACCAAAAACATATCTCACAATATTTCTGTATATGGATTTTAGTTAACGCAATTTGAGAAAATTTCACACCCATAAAGCAAAGATGGTATTAAATAAGCTTGAGCAAAAAGCATTTTAATATTTTAAAGGGGTACAATGTTGAGTGGCCCAGAGCGCTCTTAACATTCCACATGTTCGTCCCACAGCACTGTTGACGTGATTTGTCCAGGTAAGAATGTCGTTGAATTTAATTCCGAGGTTTTTGACAGAGGTTACGACTTCGATTTGCTTGTTATTTAGTTTTACGTCAAAAACACGATCAAGATTAAGTAATATCTTATGGATTACGATGCATTCCGATTTTTTCGAGTTGAGACAAAGCCCATTTGCAACTGCCCATTTATGTATATTAATTAAATCATAATTAAGCTTGGAGATTGATGCATTCATGCATTCAAATGAACGTCGTCATACATATGTATGTTACAATATTTGAGTTTAGCTGGTAGATCATTAGCATATATGGAAAATAAAAGGGGACCTAAGATCGATCCCTAAGGCACACCTCTTGATACAGATACTGTGGTAGATACACGGTTATATAGAACTACTGATTGTGAACGATCAGATAGGTACGAACTAAACATCTGCATGAAACTTAATAATGATGTTCATGAAACCTTCATTATAATTTTGTGTTCGCTTCATTCGTATTCAGTAAGATGAAATACTATGAAATGAAAGTAATGAACACTCGATATTTAAAAGACGAATAAGATGAAATTAGTTTATTTGCCTATACAAGAGAATATGAACATTAACAACCATGAAACAGAACAACCATTGAACAAATCTCGAATAAGTTCATGAAAAAACAGTATGATTTAAATGTCAGTGTTGCCAGTTGTAGAAAAATAAAACATAAGAAAGTAAAAAAAAAAAAAAATAGAAATAACCATGAGGGGTAAATGCAACATGTTTAAAAGATACATTAATATTGAAATAAAAACTCAAATTTATTTTTGTTTTCAATGTAAGTTTTCAATAAAATTAAATATATTTAATTTTATTTTCAAAAACATTCACTAACATTAAAAAATTTTCGGCAATATTTTTGTCTTAAATAGAAAAAAGTAGATAGCTAATAAATTCAAAATGCTTCACAATCTACAGATATTATTATAATGAGAACTAAAAAATTAGATAATTCATGGTTAAAATAAAAGTGATAAATTCTAGGCAAAAAAGTGTCATATACATCATCCAGCACGATCAACATCCATCGTTTTCATATTATGATGTAAAAACATAATTTGTTCGACTGACGCTGTATTCCACCCAATGACGCAACATTTTTCGCAAAGTAAATTTCTTGCTGACGAAAACACCCGTTCTGAAGAGGCACTGCTAGCTGGTGTGGCGAAAATTTTGCAGCTTACCTGGTATAAAAGAGGAAATTTTGATTTATTTATTTCCCACTATAGTAACACATTAAAGCTATCATGAAATACTTCATGGAAAACAACCACGTGGTCAGACTCCTAAGACACTTACAAAACTAACAATTAAATTTCTCATAAACTCATTCCTCCTTTTGTTTTGCGTCTTTCACCTAAAAATGTGTGTGTTTTTTATGAGTTCGTTTCATTTCAGGGCCGTGTACAGTACATTACAAGACAATTAAATCTTGCCATGTTTCAAAGATTTGTATTATTCAAAAATGCAAATGACAAACAAAAAAAAAACATATTTTGCATTTTATTTATTGTTTATATTCCAAATATGTATACTATACATATATGTGTATAGGTATATCTACATATTTATTAAAATTTAAATTACACATGGGCAACGCATGCAAATAATTATATGAATTTACTGAAGTGGCAACATTGCTATTGAGTATTAATAAAAATAAATGAGAGAGAATGAAAACTATGAAACAAAGCCCGTTTCATTGAACAACCTCTGTGTGTTTACGATATGAAACGAAATGTGTTCATAGCAGCATGAATAAAACAACAGTTTGTTCGGTAATCACAATTTTATTCGAACACGACTTTCAGTGAATAAGCATTTCAGTATGTTTATGAATGAAGTTGTTCATGCAGCCCTTTAGTACGAACACATAAGTTTAGCTGAGGTGTTACTAAAATTTAACATATGTTTCAGCTTTTCACATAAAATAACGTGATCTACCGTATCAAAGGCTTTTGAGTGATCGAGTAAAACCAAGACAACCACTTTTCTATTATCAATTTGTTGCCTTATTTCTTCAGAAACACTCAACAGAGTTGTGACACAGCTATGCTTTGGACGAAATCCTGTTTGCCTTTCAGTTAGTAAGTTATTTCTTTTGACAAAATCGCTTATTAGAGAATGTAACAACTTTTCAAAGACTTTAGACGGAAATGGAAGGATTGCAATTGGCCTAAACTCCTTGTTTGATTTAGGTATTGGTATAATCCTTGCTTATTGCCATTTAAGTGGGTAAGAACTTTTTATAATGATGTTGTTGAAAAGATATGTTATATAAGGTAAAGGAAATGGCAAAAGTATTTTTATAAATTTTGGGTGCATATTATCAAATCCAACGGCATTTGACTTGATTCTTGAACAGCACAATACTATATCAAATTGATTAACACATTTAAATTCAAATATTTCACCTAAATCAGTGTGCAAATTGGAGTTATGGTGGTTGCCAAAGGAACAATTTTCTGTTGAATTATGGATTGCGTTTGTGGTTTGTAAATTATTGGTGAGGAATTGTTGAAATTGTAGTATTCAGGGTTAGAATCAACCATAGGTATATTTATAAAAGTGTTACTAATTTCGTTCACGTCAGCCGAGAAATTTCTGTTATTTTCTACTCTTCCTATACGGATTTTTTTTATAGTTTGACATGTTTTTTTGGAATTAAGCGCACTGGAAAAACGTTGCGAATAGCGTGTATCTTGCCGTCTAAGACTCGAGGTATCAAGTTCGAGTCTTTATTGCCCCAGTTTTAAAAAAATGTTTTTCTTATTATACCCTTCACCACAGGTGATTTTTATTTAATTTGTTTATGTCCTAAAAAACGATATTAAGCTTTCCTATAAAGCTTTTCGATACTTTAATTTTATTGGCAATGTTTTATTTATTTATTTTATACATACATACATACATACATATAAAGTTGTATGTAATTTAATTAAATCCGTACGTATTGCAAATACATATGTGTATGTATGTATGGGCAAAAGTTATTTATGATTGTAGGCAGCGTTGCCACGACCAAAAAAATTTTGTAACCAAAATGTAAAAATAAAGTAACCAAAAGCGAAAAAAAGTAACCAAAATTATTTTGTATCAAAAGTTCGTGACCACATGTTAATAACTATTATTATGAAAACTTAAACTCGATGAAATTCATCTTTTGCACTGAACATAGAGCAATCCAAATGCTATCGAATCGCAAAAAAAAATGCTAGGAAAAGTTTTGTTTTCTAAATATATGATCGCGACCCCAGGAAATGCCCATATAAAATTTTTCGAAATTTTTAGTGGAAGTGGCACTTCCTATTAAACTTATTTACGTCATTTTTAAAAATTTTATGAGCTATAGCTTTCATTCTTTTTATATTAAGAGTTTTTACTGTGTGTAATATTATTAAAGTGCAAAATTGAGCTAAATTTTGCGGTAGATCTTTAATTTATAGATGATTTTAGCCCAGTGGAATATACTCATATTAAACGGGATCGGATCGGAAGGGCCTTTGACCTTATCGTTTATCTAGAAAAGTGTTTCAGTTAGCCATATGAAGCATGAAGAGTAGCAGATAATGGCCATTTACACTTGATAGTCTGTTAAAGCTTAAGCTTCTAAAAAAATTATTTTTAACTAGATGAAAAAAGTATTGGTTTAAGATGCACAAATACCACACACAATTTTTAAAGGTCAAAAAAGCGGAGCGGATAGTTCTTGCTCCAAAACAAAAAATTGGTTATTTTTGTGTTGAAAAAAGACACCAAAATGTAAAAAAAATATACAAGTGTACACAAGTACACATTGAGAAAAAAAGTAACCAGTTTTGGTTAAAAGTAACCAAAACGGCAACGCTGATTGTAGGCATTGCTTTCATAGTTGTTGTTGTTTTTTAGAAGCTGTTGCTACTTTAACCCTTTTTTGCATTTTTCTTGGTTGTGGTTTTTTGTGGTTTCTATCAGTGTTGCCAGTGAAATTTCGAGAAAGATACATTTTGGCTTCCAAAAAGATACACTTTTTCCCAAAAAGATACATTTTGAAAAAAATTGTAAAATTCATTTTTAACGTTTAACATTTATAACATAACAATTTTATTTCATATTGAAATGAATAATAAAGAAAATAATTTCGTATAAATTAATTTTTATGTTTATATAAGTCATAAATATTAGGTATGTAATTTCTAAAATACAGTAAGCAAACTTTAAAATTAATAACATTTTACTATCTTTGGATGTTATCAAAACAAATTAATTTTTGTAAAAATTAATATACGAGTAAAGGCGTTTATACTAAGGCGATTATATCAACGTTCATATAAATTTCCTGAAAATAAAAAAGATGTTCATATTTCCTCAGAACAACTTCGCACTACTACACCTTTTCCAGTTGTAATTCAGAAAGCGTCAATTGTAAATCAGAAATGGTCAATTGTAATTCAGAAAGCAAAGAAAATATTATAACAAAAAATAAAAAATGTGCACTAAAGAGCTAAATATATTGGTATATATGCGGACATATTTCGTTGTATTTTTCTTATATTCTGAATTAAGGGGTGATTTTTTAAGAGCTATAGGAAAGTTTAAAAAAAAACACATAAAATTCAGAAAAATGCATGAAGTCTTTATTTGAATCGATATATAATTCAATGAAGATTATTTCATGCAAATGTTGACCGTGACTGCGCCTCAAATGGTCCATCCGCTTAGTCCAATTTTGGCATACTCTTTCCAACATTTCGGCCGGTATCTCATGAATAAATGCTTCAATGTTGTCTTCCAATACGTCAATTGAAGCAGTCATGTATGTACAGACATGAGCTTTAACATAGCCCCACAAAAAATAGTCTTAAGGCGTTAAATCGCACGATCTAGGCGGCCAATTGACCGGTCCCGAACGTAAAATAAAATGTTCACCGCACTCGCCTCTCAATAAGTCCATTGTTAAGCGTGCTGTGTGGCATGTGGCACCGTCTTGTTGAAACCTCATGTCATGCAAGTCAAGCTCTTGCATTTTGTCCAACAAAAAGTTGGATATCATCTCACGGCAGCGCTCACCATTCACAGTTACGTTACGATTCGCATCATATTTGAAGAAGTACGGTCCAGTGATGCCACCAGCCAATAAACCGCACCAAACTGTGACTTTTTCTGGATGCATTAGTAGCTCTTGCAATGCTTCTGGCTGATCTTCACTCCAAAATCGACAATTCTGCTTATTAACGTACCCATTGAGCCAAAAATGAGCTTCGTGGACGAACACAATTTTTCGATAAAGAAGTGGATCGCATTTTGATAATAAAATTCAATAATTTGCAAGCGTTGTTCGTTTGTAAGACGATTCATCGTTTAATTATAGACCAAACTGAAGATGTTTGACAGTGAAACAAAACACGAAACGTGCGTCAGCTGTTTAAACCAGTGTTGCCAAAAAGATAATAGCTAAAAAATCACCCTTTACAATTGACGCTTTATGAATTACAATTTCTGATTTACAATTGACGCTTTCTGAATAACAATTGACAATTTCTGATTAACAATTGACGCTTTCTGAATTACAGTTGACTAATCTGAATTACAATTTACGCTTTCTAATTTGTAATTGACTAACCTGAATTTCAATTGATGCTTTCGGAATTAAAATTGACTAATCTGAATTACAATTGACGCATTCTGAATTACAACTGACTAATCTGAATTACAATTGAAGCTTTCTGAATTACAATTGACAATTTCTGATTTACAATTGACGCTTTCTGAATAACAATTGACAATATCTGATTTACAATTGACGCTTTCTGAATTACAATTGACTAATCTGAATTACAATTTACGCTTTCTAATTTACAATTGACTAATCTGAATTACAATTGATGCTTTCTGAATTACAATTGACTAATCTGAATTACAATTGACGCTTTCTGAATTACAACTGACTAATCTGAATTACAATTGACGCTTTCTAAATTTAAAGTGGAAAAGGTGTAGTAATCATCGATTTATCATCTTCATCATCTTTCACCATTATTAAGCTGCTATCAAGGCGAATTCACTGGAAGATGGGGTCAAGTACACATATGGTGTTTCTTTTCGGTGCTCGACTTGTCAAAGTTTTTATGCAAACTAGTTTTTTATGTAAACTAACCTTTTTTTCTAGCAATATTTTTGACGATCCGACCACAGAAGCAGTGTTGTTGTAGAGTTGGCCTCACCTTCTAGTCAATTCGTCTTGGCTGCTATTGCATTAGTATTGAGTCGGTTAGGATTAGGGTTTTTTCCCTATTTTATTTCCCGTTTTCCCGGGATTTTTCTTGCGGGATCCCGGGAAATAAAAAATTCCTCATAATTTCAAAAATAGCTATGTATATATACTTTGAAATTTAGTTTTCTATTCTCTAAAAATTAGCATCTGTGGATGGGTTGTGGATTAGATCAATTACAAGAAGTGAGTACATGTATTTAAATCAATGTCTCCTGATGCAATAAATCTACTAAAAGCAGAATGGGCAGTGCAACAGTTTAAATTTATTATATTTAGTGAAGTGAAGAGCTCATAAAGTACATTAATTCAAAATACGATGCAGGCAGTAAAGTTTCATTGTCCATGAACAAGTCTTAAAAATAGGAGATACCTAAACATATCGCTCCTTTATTGCAACATAGTCATATCTACAAAAACATACGATCTTAGCAAAATGCGATTAAAGTTTTCAAAATGTACCGACTTAAAGATATATTTTGCTATAACTTGAGTTCAGTTTGAGATATAACTATGATCCCTGCGGGAAATTTGTTTCAATTGGTCCAACAGACTGGTCCTGGGATTTGTGAAAACAGAACAAGTACAAAAAGAAAGGACTTATGACCAGTGAAAGAAGAACCAATCCCTTAACTGGTTTATGAAGAACAAAAAGGTAGAAAAAGTAATGAATTACAGTACAGTCTTCACCGGTGCTGTGACACATTTTTTGGTACTTTCTTGAATTTGGTTCTTGAATTTAATTCTAGGACTTGTTTTATTGAAATAATACTACATTTTAGTAATTGACATTAAGAACGTTCATTGAGAATAGATCTGTGACTGGTCAAATGGTGTCAATTGACCACCTCCAATGACAACCCCATGTAAAAGTGATATTTCTTATTCATATAAAGTGTTAGAACTAGAACCGGTCCCTACCACCAAAGACCTATCACGGAACTACTTTGGTGTCAGTTCGCTTCCTTCTAGGGATGCAATAAAGGAGCGATATGTTTATTAGGTGATAAACACAAATTTTCAATTTCAATTTGTGTTGGTTTATATATCCGTGAAGTGCCGGGAAACCGAAATAAAATAACATTTTGGAAACTCGTGTAAGATACTGCAACATACAACTTGAAAAACACATTGTCCTCAAGATTACAAATGGACCTATTAAAATAAAAAGGTTTGTAAGAAGCAGTCCGGTTGATGCTATTTTTTGCATCAACCTTGACATACATTTGACTGATATATACGTTGTTTATAAAAAAAAAATTGATTCTGATTGTGAATCCGAAGCATGCTACAACGGTGCACTTTTAACTATTTGTCCAACCTCGGTAAAAAATGAACGAAACTTTTCGGAAACATGATAATTAGTAAATAAAATCAGGAATTTACTTTTTGACGACTAACCAAGCGCTTTGAGTGTGTCAGAAAGTTAATTTCTAAGCCGTTAAAAAATGTTATATATTTCTTTAAAATATTTTATCTATTTTATTAATTAACTTTTTGATCTCATATCTTGAGAACCTTAATTTTTATTTTGTTCTTATTATTGTTTTATGAATTAAATTGTTATGTTATCTTTTTATCTTGTATCCAGAACATAATAATACTGAATAAAAGCATAATAATAGGGAATAAAGGCGTGAGGTAATAATAACTCAAGTTGCTATTTCAATCTTCAATAAATTTTTTAGTATTGAACCATTTCTTTTACTTTCTTTGTAAACAAGTTCCCTTACGTTTTTTTATAAAAGTTTTTTTCATTAATTAATAACAAAATTTACTTTGTATTATTTATATGGAGCGGGATCCCGGGAATCGAAAAAGTCCGGGAAAAAAAACTCTAGTTAGGATGATCAGTCTTAATAAGTTTTAGTTGGCTAAAAATGTTCTAATATTTTATTTCTGTACATTTTGCGTACAGATTCAAAAGATACGAAAAATGTAAGGATTATACATGGTAACTGAAGTCGTCAAAAGATACGAAAAATGTATCTTTCGTATCCTACTGGCAACACTGGTTTCTATACCCCTCATCACAAGTGGTGGATTTTATTTTAACGTGTTTAATTTTACGCATACACATTTATGTACATGATATGCCGCTCAAATAAAGAAACACACTCGCAGACTCAATATATTTTAATTTAACGCTTCTTCAGTAAAAGCGTTCGTAGCCGAGTTGTCTAACTTCTCGCCTGAGACTCATGAGGTTGCGAGCGAGTTCGAGTCTAAAAAATAATTTTTTTTTATTTTTATTTAATTTTTTTATGTTCTAAAAAACGATTTTAAGTTTATAAAACGAATTTCAAACATCATCTTTGGCAAAAGAGGAAACGGACTTAGGTACATAATATACACCTTTTTTTGATATTGTCATATTATTTGGTATGACGAAATGAAAAGTTGGCGTGGCTCAATTAATAATTATTTATATCTAAAGAACATTATTTATATACATTTTTGTTCTTACCTCACGATGGTGAAGGGTATATAAGATTCGGCATAGCCGAATATAGGTACTCTTACTTGTTTTTATTAATATCGATGTTTCTAGGTGGAACATAGGACCACAATCAAATTTTTCAAATATCTTCTTCCTTATGCTAAAAATTGTTTTTAATTTCACGTTAAATGCGCCTTCCTTAGATAGTCTTGAACTTTTCGGATAAATATTTGAGTGTGACTACCTCTGCGTATGCTACCATGTGGGTTACATTTAAGGGCTTATTTGACAATAGTCAGGCTTCCTTAATGTTTGACCTATCCACCGTCGCTTCCTTTCTTACTGCATTGAAATTAGGTCAAACTTAGGTTTGTTTACAACTAGAAATTACTCAACCGATATTTTATTTTTATTAGCCAAAGAATTATAATATTTTGAGGTCAGGTTTTTTAAAGATTGTCTTATAATTTATAGATCACATATAAAGTCCACCCCCGATACTTTCTAACTCTAGTTGGAGGGTATTTAAGATTCGGCTTATTTGTTTTCATTGGAACTTCTTTTCATTTGGAAACTACTTTATGGTATGAATGAATTTTTCAATTTTCTTAATTCTGTTTACAACTTAGAACTAAGAGAAAGCAGTTCAAAAACGTTTACTTTATATTTTTATTTAATAAATTTATGTGATTAATTTTATATTTAAACAAATGAAAAAAGGTTTTGCTTTACAGTAAAATTGGAAGCACTAACAGCTTGCCCACTGTATACATTCTTTGGTGACGCATTCACAAATAAAACCCATTTGCTCAGTGCATGGCGCGTCATTCCATTGAAAAACTGGTTCCATATGTACACAATGTTCCTTACTTAGATGATTATTGGGATTTATACCCAACCAATTTTTGTAAACCATTTTCTTTCCTGTGGCCGACCAGTAGAAGTTCCGTGTTGTACTAACAATGGTATTCAATTCATCATTGGCACCCAACCATAGATTTGGAATTATTTCGAATTTTGTTTTTAGCATATTCGTAACAACATCATTTTTTTTCGCTGAATCGATGGCAACAAGTTGGGCACCGTTGCGGGAACACTCAAGTAATGCCTGCATCCAGTTAAACTGAATTTTTTTTTTTGCAAATTATTAATTTTATAATTATTTTTTATGGAAATTTTAATAGTCAGTTACCTTAGGGTTTATTTCGACGACATAAGTTCGGCCATCTGCGCCTTGGAATCCTACCGGTGTGCCTGATGCTGTGTTAAGCAGTACAAAGCAAATAACAACGAATTGCTTGAGTGAGATGAACATCTTCTTTACTGAACGTTTAAAAGTTAAATGTAAAGCTGATAAGTAAACTTTCATATTTATACTTTTGGAAATTTGTTTATTGGCTTATATGTTTAATAGTGATCTTATAGTTTTAGCTATGAATTAAAGTTATAGTGAGCTACAGCAACAAACGAGGAGAAATTATTTAGAAAAAAAATAAAAAAAAAAAATTTTTTTTTAAATCAAACTGAAATATATTTAAAAAAAAACTTACTTTATTAAAAAAAAAGTTTTTTTTTATATAAAAACCGGTAAAATTTACTGGTAGGTAATCTGCACAAAATAAAAAGCCAAATAAATTACACAAGCGGTTTGACGACAACAATACCAAGAAGATATATGTATGAATACTAAACAATTTTATTATGTTTCGTACTCTTTTCATACGTTTGTTTAAACGTTTGCGAAGTTTATTTGGCCCTTAATGAATCAAACTGTGATACTTTCCGTAAAACGTGTAGCATTTTAAACCAATTTCTTATTGATAATTAAAATCGTTTTTATCTACACGAAATATATAAAATTTAGGGTACAATAGCGGTGTTGTATATCAGCTGATGTGTATTCAAGGATTGAAATATTTACTTGCTAAGTGTAAAGACAGCAATCGAACGGTGTGCAAAATATTAAAAATAATTATTTACTTTAATTTCTTCAAACTTTGTAATATTATTTCTTGACAATTTTGTTTTTAAATATTGTTTTAAAATCGAAAAAAAACAAAAATCCATGAATAAGTTTTCCGATGTGGTAACGAAATATTGAATAATTAATAAATATTTTTTTTATGTACATATAAAAGTGACCTTGAGCTTGAAGATTTATTGTAAATAATTATTTATGCTAGGAACACAACTGGGACGAACGACGAATTTCGCCCTACACGACGAATTTTTTAGTAAATATTCGCTGAGTAAATTCGTCGTATGAAACACAATAACGACGAAAAACTAACAGCTTTTCTAATTAAGAAAGTTGTTTGCTGTTTGTGCAAAGAGAGAGAAATAGTGTGACCATATAAAAAAAAATTTAATTAAAAAACACAAACACTAACAAAAACACAATTAAAAACTATTCTTATAGTTTTCTACTTTGTATAATTATTTTAAATGCGATAAAATAATAAAAAACAATTATTAAAGTAAAAAATTCGTCGTTCGTCCCAGTTGTGTTCCCAGCATTACTTTTATTATTTATTTTAGAAGTATTAATTGTTTTCTATTTCTGTGTTTACTTGATTGTCTAAATATATTTTTTAAAAAGGTTTTTGCTTGTTTTATTTAGTTCTGTCTGATAAGTTAGTTTTATTTTTTTTTGTTTTATTATTTTTTTTTTTATATATATTTTGGAAGCGAGATTTGTTCGGGCCGTGCGCTACTTTTTTTCAAGAAAGGTTTTAAATAAAAGATTTTTACATGAGCTTCAAAATTTGGCACATACCTTTTCTGGTATTAAAAAAAGGTGCATGCCAAGTTTCACCAATATAAGATATGCCCAGCCCAGCGCCCTTCTCCCATATCATTTAAACCTCATTTCTTTTACTACATTACAAAGTTCAAAAAGATGTTTATGAGGTTGACATCTTATACTGCTCATATACGGTTCATATGAAGCAAGCAAACGATGTAAAACATCAGTATATCGTTGGTCTCATGTAGAAAGGCCCTAACTCACGTAATTGCTAGTTTACAGGAGAAGGCAAAAACATAAAAGAAACTGTATGTATCATAATGTAAATAGGCTTCTTCAATTGCTTGTAAAACTGATATTTTTGCTGATATTGTCTTAAATTCTTGTGGCGAGGTGTATTTGTGGGAAATGTATTGAAATCACTAAGAAACTCAATTTCGAAAAAATCGAGTTAGGGCCTTTCTACATAAGACCGACGATATGTTGAATTTCTATTTTACATTCTGAAAAACATCAATCCTTACTTCCTGTTTCCAAGAGCAGCATACCAATAGCATTTTCTGCTGCATCAATATTGTTTTTTCCAGGTATTGGCATTTTATGGATTGTAACAGGAGTGAAGTACCCGCTTTGTTCAAAAATATCTCATCCGTATCCCGAGTAAGAAACTTCACAGCAGAGAACTGCAAAAATCACTATTTTCTTGATTTATTCATACGCTATAATTTACATTAACTCTATGCCTGCAAAACAAAGTTCAACGTTGGTAATTCTGTCATCGTTTTGTACACATTTGATTTGTGCATGTGTGAGTTATTTATTGAAAGTGTTTTGTTTGCATTTATTGTTGCGCACGCAGTAACACAATTGCACAAAGTCAAATGACAGACATTTTTATGCTTTTGCATTCAAGTAGTCATTGCCCACTCGATGAGACAAAGACGAATGTAAGTTGGTATGAGTACGAGTCGCTTTGTTGGTATGATTGTTGTAGGCATAAGTTCAAATAAACTAGTATTGTGTCCAATTTGTGTTTGTGTTTACCCTGAAAATAATATTCGACCACCGGATTTTTATCAAATGGACTACTCATTGGACTAGTCCGATGTAATGCAAGCATGTGTTTGCAGTGAGACGACATGTCATCGTTTTTTCACGACATATGTTCATTTTTAAACGACTAATCCTCGAGTATATCATGGAGTAGTTTTAATACTACTCCTTTGTAATCCAAAGCTGGGTTATACGGTCCTGCCCTAGGACAACGTAATGTCAATTGACCATGTTTTTCCATACGTTTGGGTTACTTTTGGACTAGTCCTAGTCCCTTGTGGGAAGAGTTTTTTTTCCCGGACTTTTTCGATTCCCGGGAAAGCGGGAAATTTTTTTAAATTTCCCAGGATCCCGGGATCCCGCTCCATATAAATAATACAAAGTAAATTTTGTTATTAATTAATGAAAAAAACTTTTATAAAAAAACGTAAGGGAACTTGTTTACAAAGAAAGTAAAAGAAATGGTTCAATACTAAAAAATTAATTGAAGATTGAAGTAGGAACTTGAATTATTATCACCTCACGCCTTTATTCGCTATTATTATGCTTTTATTCAGTATTATTATGCTCTAGATACAAAATAAAAAGATAACATAAACCTAAAAATTTAATTCATAAAACAATAATAAAAACAAAATAAAAATTAAGGTACTCAAGATATGAGATCAGAAAGTTAATTAATAAAATAGATAAAATATTTTAAAGAAATATATAAAATTTTTTAAGGGCTAAGGAAATAACTTTCTGACACACTCAAAGCGCTTAGTAAGTCGGCAAAAAGTATATTCCTGATTTTATTTACTAATTATCATGTTTCCGAAAAATTTCGTTCATTTTTTACCCAGGTTGGACAAATAGTTAAAAGTGCACCGTTGTAGCATGCTTCGGATTCACAATCAGAAGCAATTTTTTCTTTTTTATAAACAACGTCTATATCAGTCAAATGTATGTCAAGGTTGATGCAAAAATAGCATTAACCGGACTGCTTCTTCCAAACCTTTTCATTTCAAAAGGTCTATTTGTAATCTTTAGGACAATGTGTTTTTCAAGTTGTATGTTGTAGTATCTTACATGAGTTTCCAATATGTTATTTTATTTCGGTTTCCCCGCACTTCAAGGGTATTTAAACCAACACTTATTGAAATTGAAATTGAAAATTTATGCTTATCACCTAATAAACATATTGCTCCTTCATTGCATTATAGTCATATCTCAAAATTTTAAGTAACTTTAGCAAAGTTTTCCTTCATACCTTCTCGTATTAAATCTCAAACTGTACCGAAGTTTTAGCAAAAAATATTTTTAAATCGGTGCATTTTGAAAACTTTAATCGCATTTTGCCAAGATCGTTTGTTTTTGTAGATATGACTATCCTCTTAAGACCCGAACATTAACCCATTGAATTTTTACTTTTTTTACATATTTTTTATACCTTTTGGGGAGCAAATAAGACAACTGTATATTTTTTTTTAAATTTTTATTTCAATTCTTAGAAATTAATGGTGCACATATGTGTACCTCAGGTCTTAAAATATGAATAATTTCAACGTAAATCCTTAATTTCTTAAAATCTGAACTGAACCGATTGAGTAAAGGGTTTATTAACTATTTTTTTTATCTTATGAGGTGTAATTTAAATTTCGGTTTTTATTATTTTTTTAATTTTTTTATTTAAAGAGGTAGAAAAAGAGGTGCACATATGTGTACTTCAGGTCTTAACGATTAGTTATTGAGGAAAAATGTCCAAACAGTATGGTTTTTTCAAACTGTTAAATTCAAATGTTAAAATAATGGCTAAAACTTCTAAGCCCGGCCATTTTTTGATATTTTTTTGAAGCGCAGTAGCTCAAAGCAAGTAATAAAACTGTTTCTATTGGTCACAAGATGTCGCTAGTCTTTAAAACTTGTAATAAGTTAAGGTACACATATGTGTACCCATGGTCTGAAGAGGCTATGTTGCAATAAAGGAGCGATATGTTTAGGTATCTCCTATTTTTAAGACTTGTTCATGGACAATGAAACTTTACTGTCTGCATCTTATTTTGAATTTATGTTCTTCATTAACTCTTCACTTCACTAAATTTATAAATTATCAACTGTTGCACTGCCCAATCTGCTTTTAGTAGATTTATTGCATCAGGAGACATTGATTTAAATACGAACCCACTTCTTGTAATTGATCTAATCCACAACCCATCCACAGATACTAATTTTTAGAGAACAGAAAACTTAATTTCAAAGTATAAATAGCTATTTTCTGAAATTATGAGGAATTTTTTATTTCCCGGGATCCCGCAAGAAAAATCCCGGGAAAACGGGAAATAAAATAATTGAAATTCCCGGGAATTCCCGGGACGGGAAATCCCGGGAAAAAACCCTACTTGTGGGCTAAATTTTACATGCGTGCTTGGACTAGTCCTATTATTTGCAGGGTAGTTTTTAAAAGCGTAACAAGCAACACTACTTTTTAAGAAATGATAAAAAATAAAAACAGTCTTCTTGTTTCTATGGAAATTGTTTGTTCCTATGTGCGTTTAGTTTCATTTAAATTTTTTTCTTTCAAATCCAGCATATGAAAAAACTTTAATACGTACTACATACATAGCAACTGCTGAAAAGGCATCAGAGCAATGATTTTTGTGTATTTTTCTTTGCATGTGTTTTTTACCAAAGCAATAATTGACGAACGAAGCTAAACATGGTATGAATGGTAAAGCCAACACGCTGTGCATGACTTGAATGAGTTTTAAAACAACACCAATGTGTGTGGCTGAGGAAGATTGTATTTGATGTTGTTCATTGAATGCGAATTTTTTGCAATCGCACAAAGCCGTTCTCTGCTTCACAGTATCAATTTTTTATGTTTGAAGTTCTTACAACTGAATCGCTAAGTGCAGAAAGGAAACTACTTCAAGACATTAATTTTGAGATAATCAATGAAGACACTGTGTCACAAATTTTCAACAATTCGCTGAATCCGAATATGAAGTCAGAATTGTCAAAAGTAGAACAGTTTTTGATATATTGCAAAATAACCATTATTTGTGTTTTTAAAAAAGATGATGTGACTGAAATGCAAATATCTTCAAAAATTTTAAACGGATTATGTATTTCTTTCTTTATAGTGAAAGGTTATAAAATTTCTAAAATAACCATGGATTGGTGTGCCACAGGGATCGATTCTAGGACCCCTCCTTTTTTCAGTTTATGCTAATGACTTACCACAGCAACTTACTTATTGTAAAATACATATGTATGCGGATGATGTTCAGTTGTACTTAAGTAGTCCTGCAAACTCTATTAGGGAAAATGTCGATAAACTTAATTACGATCTGAACAAAATACATTGCTGGGCAGTTGCAAACGGACTTTGTCTTAATCCACAAAAGTCGAAATGCTTAATAATTCATAAAAAATCCATTACACCACTTATCGAATATGACATTTTAATAAATGATCAAAAAATCGACATGGTGCAAAAAGTTAAGAACTTAGGGATAGTGTTCAACAACAACTTAACCTGGTCAAGCCACATAAATACCCTCGTAGTTCGGACGTATGTCAAACTTCGAACGCTGTGGTCCACACAACACTTCACGCCACTAAGAATAAGGCAGCTTCTTGCAAAGGCTTATCTGATTCCTAGTCTTACTTACGGTTGTGAACTTTTCGCTAAATGTGATTCCATCAGTAGTAAAAAACTAGAAGTCTTGTACAACAACATTATAAGATATGTTTACGGATTAAGGAAGAGTGATGGAGTCTCTGCATTTTCAAAAAACCTTTATGGAGTATCTTTCGAAAACCTTCTTAAAATTAGAGTCCTTATTTTTCTGCACAAAGTTGTATATACAAAAAAACCACAATACATTTATAATTTTATACAATTTGCTAGATCCACCAGGGGTAAGAACATGATTATACCTAGATTTAAATGTCTTGTGTCGGAATGGCAATTTTTTATAAACGCCGTTCGTCTTTGGAATGGTGTGCCAAACTACCAACAAACAAATAGCAACGCAACTCTTTTTAGGAAATTTTTATTTAAAACTTTCGCTTAGCTTAAACTAAAAATGTTCGTGATAAATTTATTAAATGCTTTTTATATCTGTATTTTTAGTTTAATTTTTTTTTTTTATATATTGTATTAAATTTTTTTATTTTTAATATAACTTGTAATATTACTTATATTATATTTATTCTTTTTTATTTTAATGTTAAATGTTAACTATTAAAATCTTTTATATGGTAATCCTTATAAACCAATATAATCCTGTACTTTAATTATAAGACTTGTTCTTGTTGTGCAGGAAATCGATAAATAAATAAATAAATAAATTGCTAGTGAAGATTGGTCAAGAAAAAAACAGAGCTACAGGGGACAATATTTCAAGATTCATTAAAAATTTTATGATTTTGTTTAATTTTTTTAATTTTGCTCTTTTCAAGTCGTTTTTTTTTAAGCCAATGACTTAAAAAATCCTAATGGCTTATTGCATGAGGCACTGGATTATTTTAATATGAAAATTTTGAGCCCAACAAGACATAGATTGGTACAAAAATGACAAAGCTACAGAAGATTTAGTAAATTAACCCACATAGAAATTCAAAAGTTAAAGGTATTTTTAATATTTATTGTAACTAAAAATTTAGCTTTGTATATTTATTATTAGTTTGTGGTTATTTTGTTGAACTGGGCTTTAATCCAAATTTTTAAATACAATTTGGTTTAAAAATTGATGTTTGACTATTGACTGCTAGCAGTCGTGGATGGCTGTGAGTTGTAAAGGCCCAGAATGTGGATAACGTGACTTAAGCAACTGAGCAAATACATGTAAATCAGATGTGTAAAACCATATTGAACTTAAGGAAACTTAATGTTAAGTTTTATAAAACTGTAATTTGCTTAAGCAAGTTCGCACCTTGCTCTAATCGCTCATTCCGTACGGAATCAATGTTTTTTTATTTTCTTTTTGTTGTTTTAAAAGCATTTGAGAGGCTTTTTGTTTTCTTTTTGACAGTAGCTTAAGTTTGTTTATGTACATTCTGGTTGGGCCTTTAAAAGGCAAAACCCTCTGAAGAGATTGAGGGTTGCAATCGATACATTTAAAGGTAACCTGTCCGTTAAAGCTTGGGTTCTAGCCGAGCGGCAGTCAAGAATGAAAAATTATCAATAAATTTTAATTAATTTCATGTTGTTAAATTCCTTTCTTCATAAAAATAATTTAATGAAAATTAAATTTGATGAACTTTAGCCTAATTAAAATATCAAAATTTGTTTATTTATTTGTTGTGTTTTTCTTTAATTTGATACAAATCGTAAAGTGGATTAATTCAATTAATCTTCTGGAACTTTTTCATTTTTGCACCGATCTGGATCCTATTGGGCACAAAATGTTCGTACTGAAAATAATTTTCTCAATTTAAGAGGACATAAAGTTATAAATTAAGCTTAACTAAGCAGAGATTTAAAATTTTTTTCAAAAGTTGAACAAATCAGCGTAGTCTTAAACAAAAATTCCGGTGCGCTTTAGAAGTTATGTACGAATTAGTAGCAACATGCGTTGAGCTTACCAACAAAAATCACTTTACGACTTCTGCTATAATATTTATTGCTGTTGTTGTTGTTGTCATTGTTTTATGAGGTTTAATTAGAGATGTTGGAATCTTGTAATTTCTTAAAGTAAATTAAGGTTAATCCTACCTGGTAGGTTAAAGTAAAGTTGTAATAATGGAACACTTTTTATACGGCCGATAAAATCCTACTTTGAGCTATCGGTTAGTTGTGAAAACGGCCCTAAATGTTGTTTTGTATATTTCCTTAGCGTGGTTTTTTCATTCGCTAAAGGTTTATGATATTTTGAAAAATTGCAATTTTAAAACAATAGATGAACAAATTACCTATTTAAAAGAAGAACTAGAGAAATGCACTGGTTATTCGGAGAACAACTCTCAAATTTTCAATAATACCTTTAACAGTTTCGTTGTTGAGTTTAAGACTAAATGAAATAAAGCTCACCGAAACGAAGAGTGCAGCAAAATAAAAGAGATTTTTATATAAAAGTTTGAAAATAATTAAATATTACTATGAATTGAAATTTTACTTGGGCCTAAAAATAAAAAAATTGCAATTAATAGTTATCAAACTTGATTTTTTCGTTAGGGCAATCAAATATCTACCAAACTTGAGCTGCAAATACTTGCAAATCTCTTTACAAAACGTATTTTTCTTGGTAACTTAAGTGTCTCAATTCAGAGTTATTTAATTTATGGCGTATCATATATTTCTTAAGGCAGGTATTCCGTACATTTCAAACAACATTTAAAACAGCAGTCTCGAGTATTTTGTATAAAACCCAGTAATAGATGGCGTTAGAGTCGTCGAAAACTGCGAATAGGAAGTCGAACAATGTTCTGAGTGCGAAGACAGCGAGATTGAAGGTCATGTTTTCTAAAATTCATGTGTTTATAACCAAATTGATTACACAAGGCAACAAAATCTAAAAAATTTTCAAGGCTTGAAAAACCACTATAAGATTTTGATGAATTGTAATATTGTCCAAATTTTTAGTTCTATAAATATAAATATATGGAACGATTTTTTTTTAAGAAGCGTATAGCAAAAACGTAATCTATAGGTGATTCTGAGAAATTTTGCTCAAGAGACCATAAGTCGGGTTTGGAGCCCCCCAAATTTTCAAAATAGATATTTTCCATATATATGTACATTAGACTGGCCCACGCTTGTATGGGAAAGTAAAAGTATAGTCCAATACTTTCTCCACAAGCTTGATTTTGTTTCTTTTACTAAAATAAATGTGTATACCAAAAATTGGCTCAATGGGACAATATTTAGAGGTCGCGATAAATGGCGACTTATTTATATGTTTCACATTTTATATTACATGCATTTACTACTGGCTTATCATTATTGAACTTGTTTATGTATTGGAGATACTTTTCCACACTTTTCTTTGATCTTTACGAAGGCGATCTATTGCATAAAAATATCTATGTCTCAAAATCAATTTGATCTGAGAAAAAGAAAGCAGTTACCGAAATAAATTTGTTTATAAGTCTTATATATGGCCGATACTGGAATGAAGCTCCTTTAGCAATAAATGCTTCTCTTAACGATAAACAACTCGAAAACCATCCCAATCAAAAAATTGTTAAAGCTGCTGGGAAAGCATTTCGTCGACATCTATGGTATTTTTCTGAATATTTAATCGGGCTAACCTTTATCGATTCCAGAGTTATTTCTTTCAAAGGGTCCTACAGAGTTTTTATTTCGATGAAAATAATGCTAGCCCTTTAAAAGTTGTAAATGACTGTGCAGAATGAGGTGTTGTTTTGGTGACCCGATTTAACAGTTTAAATACGAAAAATGAGGAGCAAAAACAATATTTGCTTAGAATAGTTGATCACCATAGAAAAAAATTTCACGGGGTTTCTAAAGCTAATACTGCAAAAATGGCTATCGATAAATTAAAAAAATAATAAAATTTGTGTTAATAACACTATGCTAGTTGAAAAAACTGACAAGCCGGGCACATGGCGTTTTAACATAATTCGGGGACGCTGAATCCAGTGGTGCCCGCGGTTTTTTCAGATTGGCTCTGGTTTTCGAGATATACCGTTATTTCGAAAATGGAGGAGGTTGCACAACATATATTCGCGTAACTCAAAAACGGTTTAGTTTATTGAAATTACTAAAAAAACCGAGATTCCGCAATAAAATTTCATTTCAGAAAAGTAAAATTCTTTTTTTAATATGAGTAGTCGTTATTGAAACATAATTTTTTTTTGAAAAAAAAATTAATTTTTATATCAAAATTTCGAAATTTTTGTTTTTTAAAAACTCATAAAAAATTAAAAAATGCAGCTAGGCTTCTAATTTTTTGCAGACTTATAAAAAACGAAGCTACAAACAAAATAAGCCATAAATGATTAAAATCTGTTTGCAACTTTTGATTTTATTCACAAAAGTCGACAAATTTTAATTAATTTAAGAATTTCATAAAACGCAATATTTGTATGGGAGCCCCCTAAGGGAAATTCTTAAATTAATGAAAAATTTGTCGACTTTTGTGAATAAAATCAAAAGTTGCAAACAGATTTTAATCATTTATGGCTTATTTTGTTTGTAGCTTCGTTTTTTATAAGTCTGCAAAAAATTAGAAGCCTAGCTGCATTTTTTAATTTTTCATGAATTTTTAAAAAACAAAAATTTCGAAATTTTGATAAAAAAATTAATTTTTTTTTCAAAAAAAAATTATGTTTCAATAACGACTACTCATATTAGAAAAAGAGTTTTACTTTTCTGAAATGAAATTTTATTGCGGAATTTCGGTTTTTTTAGTAATTTCAATAAACTAAACCGTTTTTGAGTTACGCGAATATATGTTGAGCAACCTCCTCCTGTTTCGAAATAACGGTATATCTCGAAAACCAGAGCCAATCTGAAAAAACCGCGGGCACCACTGGATTCAGCGTCCCCGAATTATGTTAAAACGCCATGTGCCCGGCTTGTCACGAAAAAAAAGTGTCAATTTCATGCACAGTGTAATTAGTATTGTGGTTATTTTGTTGAACTATTTATGGTTTTTAGTCCAAATTTTTAATATTTTTAATTAGGCTTAAGTTCATTAAATTTAATTTTCATTAAATTATTTTTATGAAGAAAGGAATTTTACAACATGAAAATTAATTAAAATTGTTATTGATAATCTTTCATTCTTGAAAGTGGCCGGGATTCGAACCGCGGCCGGATCGCAAACACTCGATCTTCTCAAATGGATTTGCCGTTTTACACTCGCAGCCATCGACGACTGCTGACGTCAATAGTCAAAATCAATCCTTAAACTAAATTGTATTTTAACCTTTGGTAGATCGAAGTTGGCTTTTTTGAATGATTATCCATTTTAATTGATTTTACATGTTCTTCCTTACTTCTGTTTTTTCGTACTTTTGTCAAGAATTTTTCTTGAAGTCCAAAGTACATTTTTTATTTTTTTCATTTTTTTTGTCTTTCTTTTTCTTGTTGACCTTTTTCAGCACAACTTGAAGGACAAATGAACACATAGAGCTCGTGCCTTAGTTTTAAAAATAATTAGTATTGTGGTTATTTTGTTGAACTGTTTATGGTTTTTAATCCAATTTGTACTTAATTTACAGTTTTATTAATTCTTTATTAATTAAATCAGAGTATGTTATATTTCTATCTAACCCCGAATTAAACTATCGCAACCTCTAAATATTGACGGATTGTGCTCAAATTTGGACTTAACATTTTTAAGCACTATTCGAATAGGATCAGCGTTGTGGAGTGCGAATATTCGATACTTTTGTATTTTGGGCCACCCTAATGTACATAATAGAATTTAATTAAATTAGAACTGATCGTGGAATAATTATTTTTTAGTTTTTTTTGTGTGTTTGGGATAGGAGCCTTATCTATTATGACTTTGCTGCATCGGTTTTCTAGTGACTTTTTATATACATTGTAGTAGGCTTGTGGGTAGTGAGCTAGTCTATCAGAATAAGGGTTGAAGATTCGATTATCACCAGAGACTCTGGTATGTTTTACTAAAACGGACTAAAAGTCTAAGTAACTATTGATCGATTGTGTATGAGCGTGTGTCTGTGTGTGGGTGTGCGCGTGATTGATATCGACTATTCATGCGAAGAGTGATATTCCAATCCAACTTTTCCATACAAGCCGGCTCCAAATACAGTTCCCAAGATGCATTCTTTTTTCATACAAGTCAACTTAAAAATACAGGTCGTATGATGTATTCTTTTTTCATATAGACATTCAAAAAACTATTTTCCTATTACGAACATGAGGGTTTAGCACAGCGTTTACATTTGACAGTACTGGCAAGACAGTAATGAAATACATATTAGTTGCCAAAGACACTACTAACTCTCTTTGTGACGTAGGCGTCCAGACAGTAGTTAAGACAGTTCACTTTTAAAAATATGCCAAACGTAAGTGTTGCAGTGGAAGTCCAGCTAAAACATGTTTTATATGAACTAAACAAATTTAAAAATAACTTAAAATAGCATTATTGTGTGAACAAGTATAGCACTTAACTAAAACATAAAAAATCAAAGCAAAATATGTTAATTTTTTTCATACTTCTTGATTTTTTTTTTCTTTTTCGAACAAAACTTCAAATCACTGTCCAATTTTACTGTCTGCAAAATTTGCTAGACAGTAGACCAGACAGTTGGAAAAGTGTGCATGTATTAGTAAAAAAGTTTGCATGTTTTGCTACTGTCTTTGCCAGTACTGGCAATTGTAAACGCTATGTAAGGGAAATGACGTGTAATGAAAGTTGTTTATGTAGGAGAAGGTGTTAATTTTTTTTTTTAGGTGTGATAATTTTACTTGTTCGTGTCCGTCTTGAATATTTATTTAGGACTTTAAAAATTTTGTGAGATATGACTTTTTTTTGCTTGTGAGTATTCGTATTGACAACTTTACTTGTGCGTATTCGTATTGAAGATAAAACTGATCGTGGAATAATTATTTTTTAGTTTTTTTAGTTTTTGTATGATTAGGATAGTAGCCTTATCAATTTATATTAAGCTGCATCGGTTTTCTAGTGGGTTTTTGTATACATGCCTTGGTAGGTTTGTGGGTTGTGAGCTAGTCTTTCAGTATAAGGGTTGTAGATTTGATTATCATCAGAGACTCTGGTCTGTTTCACTACAACGGACTAAAGGTCTAAGTATCTAACTATTAATCGGTTGTATGTGTGTGTATGCGTGTTTGATAACAATTATTCATGCGTAGAGTGATAGTCCAACCACTTGTTTTTATATCATCAGCAACCGGCTGCGCATTAGTTTTAATTACATATAACAAATAGAAGGAGTTGTAATTTTTAGTTTTTGGTAATCTTAAATATAATCATAAATTCATTTCTTTGGTGCCTTAGTAGACTTGTGGGTAGTGAGCTAGTCTATCAGTATCAGGGTTATAGATTTGATTATCACCACAGACTCTAGTCTGTTTCACTACAACGGACTAAAGGTCTAAGTAACTATTGATCGGTTAATTAATTTAGCCTATAATTTTATTGATAACACTTAATAAACATTTTCTTAAATCATTTACAGATAGTTTAACTGTTGCTCAATGTTTATCACCTTTACATTTTTTTCTAGTTAGGTACTCTACATTGTCAGTTTAGTGAAGAATTTAGTTCAATCTATGCTTATGATACAATTTTTATATTTATACCTTATACAAGCAAATACAATAAAATTTCTACTTTAATAATCATAGTACATGGTTTATTCATTGTTTTGATCACACTATGTAAAAATTAATATATAGTACAAACTTGAAGTCGACTATACCAATAGAATATTAAATTATATTGAAAAATTAAATCATACATATTACAAAATCAATAATAATGATCTTAAAATTGAATAACATATGGTTTTTGAATACTTAATGATGAAATTACCATTAAAAATATGTTCATAGTTATCAGTTAAGAAATTAAAGATTACAGATTTTTTTCTCATTATAACCGCTTTATATTTTTTCTAGTTTAATAACCATACAAATCATACAATACCATATCAGTCATTTTAATATCATTCCATAACAACCCATTGAATATCATAAAATACCATACTATTTATACAGTTAAAACCATAAAAAATCGCAAACTATACTTATTTATATAAAACCTTACTCGTTTAATTATATATTTACACCTTATACATGATACCTGATACCACACAATTTCAATCAATATGAAGCTTATAGATTTGATCAATAGAATATAAAACCCTACTCCATTGACCATATCTTTATACTTTATACATACATACATATCATGAAATGTCTAGTTTAATAACCATATTATATGGTTTGTTTAATGTTTTTGAATACCTTTTGTAATTCTTATGATTTGTTTTTCTATTATTTCCCTTCTACACTTAATATTTATATAACCCCATCTATCCGTCCTTAAATATATATTCTGTTGTAACCATTTCTATAATAATCAAAGTTGTTGTCATTTCTATAATATTCATAAAGGTACATATATATATATTTATATTTTAACTATATATCTTAAACATTTTTTTCTTATACTAACATTCCTATATATATTTAGTCTTGATCTTATAATCTTAGTCTTGATTTTAATCTTAGTCTTAGTGTTGATCTTGGTAGTAGTCTTTTAATCTTCGTTTTATAGTTTCGGATCCTGATCTTGGTTTTGTATAGGTATCTCATTTACAAGCCTATTACTTCAATCTACTAATCCTTTTCATTTTATCAGCTCTACTCATTATATTATTATTTATATAATTATATTTAACAAATCTTATAAATTCTTTTCAGTTATCACATAATTTTATTCATTCTATATACAACCTGAAACATTTATCACACATATTCATTATTAAAAAGTTTTTCAAAACACTTTTAGAAACATAGTTTAATTTTCACTTGTCTACTATATTAAAAAATATTTCATTAACTTAAATGAAAATTTAAGTTTATATTAAATAATTTGATTATACGCTGATATTTAACAGCTTTTCTACCTTAAATTTATATATTAAGTAGAAAGTTACATCTGAATGTAGTGTTTCTGGTAAGAATGTCTTTATATTACTTTAAATCAGTTTTCTTATAATACAAAGGTTTTGAATGAAATATTATCAATCCTAATATATAAAGTGACATCTTCATAAAATATTAATTTATTAGAATCAAATCAACAATCACCACCATGATCTTTATTAAATCCATAGATTTATTTTTTTTTGTTCACTATTCGATAATAACTTAATATTCCCATATATAGAGGATACATATGATTTAGGATTTCTCTTTCATCTTAAACTTGTTGATTTTAAAACATTCATATTAGCTATTTTAATCTTTTCAGTATCATTATGCACATTATCATAATCATCATAATTGAGATAAGTTATATTCTTTGCTCATTAAAATCAACAATTCTTTGTCGACTTTTGTGAATAAAATCAAAAGTTGCAAACAGATTTTAATCATTTATGGCTTATTTTGTTTGTAGCTTCGTTTTTTATAAGTCTGCAAAAAATTAGAAGCCTAGCTGCATTTTTTAATTTTTCATGAATTTTTAAAAAACAAAAATTTCGAAATTTTGATAAAAAAATTAATTTTTTTTTCAAAAAAAAATTATGTTTCAATAACGACTACTCATATTAGAAAAAGAGTTTTACTTTTCTGAAATGAAATTTTATTGCGGAATTTCGGTTTTTTTAGTAATTTCAATAAACTAAACCGTTTTTGAGTTACGCGAATATATGTTGAGCAACCTCCTCCATTTTCGAAATAACGGTATATCTCGAAAACCAGAGCCAATCTGAAAAAACCGCGGGCACCACTGGATTCAGCGTCCCCGAATTATGTTAAAACGCTATGTGCCCGCCTTGTCACGAAAAAAAGTGTCAATTTCATGCACAGTGTAATTTTTAAAATTTATTTTTAACAAGGTGGTCTCTTAAATGCTCTTCTCCTGTCCAAACAAGGAGTCGGGGCCCATTTTTGTATTGCTGATTCTTAAAGCAAAAATTATGAAGAATCCAAAAAAAAAAAATTAGCCGGAAAATTTAGGAGCTTCTGTGGAAAATCGGAAAATTTAATTTTCATGGGAAAATTTAAAGGTAAATTTCTAAGAAAAATTAGGAAAATTTTATTTTTCAATTAAAGCCTGATTCAATACCTTTCCAACGAGCTATCACTCGTTGCGATCGCTTTAGTAGTTTTTTTTTTAAAACAACTTTCAATGAGGTTGCTTATGAAGAATTCTTCAATTTTGTCACATGACAGTGGTGTACACCACCACTAAACCAGTCACTATAAAAAAAAAAAAAAATATGTAGGTACATTATTTTTTGCTGGGCAATCGATTGAGACTATTTATTTTAAAATCGGAGAGGGGTCGTCCAAAAGGTGATCGCTTTCATATGGAATTGCTCAGTAATAGAATTTCTTTTGAGTTAATCATTGGATTAGATTTGTTTTCTTGCTCTCTTTTATTATGGTAAAACAGCTAAAGTCATACTTAACCCAGAACAGCTTCATAAATTAAATGCTGGCCAGTGTCACTATGAAAGCATCTATAATAGCCTTCAATTCCAATTTTCTTAAAAGTGAATATTTTGACATTGGCCCTTTTAGCTCCAAGCCACAGAAATATGTCTGCAAAAGTTCACAAGATTCTTTATCATGGAGAGGATGTCATGTAGTACTAGAAGATCTGCCAGAGGAAGTCCACGAAAAAAGGAATAAAGATTACAGATTTTATAGGGAGCACAATACCAGAAAAAGGTCACGAGAATTAACAAACTAAGATCTGTATAATAAATTGTTGGCAAGCTTTGATCCGCTCATTTCTTCCATTCGAAATTAATGGAATGTAGAAAATCGGGACTTAGATGAAGAAGCAAGAGGACAGAGATAATACACAGAAAAAAATTATTTTCATATTTAAATACGAAAATCGCATATTTGATTACAAAAATTTTTGAATTTTCTGCGATGACCTTTTTTGCGGTATTGATAAAAAAGTTTGTATGTATAATTGTTTAATTTTTAGTCAACAACCAAGTATATTGAGTCAATAAAAAAAATTGTTGCCCAAAATAATTTTTTTCAACAAAATGTTTACTTGATTTGTTAAAATAAATTGTTGAAAATGTTGAATAAATCAAACAAAATGTTAATCGAATCTTTATTTTTTTATTTATTAATGATGAAGTCATAAATTTTTAATTTTTATATTTTTATAAAAACACTAAAATTTATTATGCGGGGATAAATAAGTTCCTATGCGCATTTCACTGGTTGCTTAGGCCAGATCATCAGGAATCCTTTTCCAAAGACTTTGGCAAAACTAAATATATTATTCAAATAAAACTGTAAAACAAATGAGAATTATGAGCTATTTAAAAATGGACAAGAGTTGTTAAAATACTGTCTTTACTTTGATTCAAATATTTTTTTTATTGAATATGAAGAAATATTTAATTATTTCATTATTAAATATATTTTATTGAGTGGTATTTTGCAAAGTGTAAATTTGATAAATTTTTTCTTTGAATCAAACAAAAAGTTTGTTGACCTAAAATTTTATTTTTAACAAACTGTGTTGTTAAAAATTTTCTTGAGATATTTTTTTCTGTGTACAGAACCAAATATGGGATATTTTGGAATAAAAAACTTTTTATTGTTATTAAAGTAAAAAATATTTTTTTTGTCCTTAATGTTATTTAAATATAAAAGAAAAAATTAAAGATTATCAATAACAATTTTAATTAATTTTCATGTTGTAAAATTTCTTTCTTCATAAAAATAATTTAATGAAAATTAAATTTGATGAACTTAAGCCTAATTCAAATATTAAAAATTTGGATTAGAAACCATAAATAGTTCAACAAAATAACCACAAAACTAATTAAAAGAAAATAAACATTAAAAAATTTACGCTTAATTATTTTTTTTAATTAAAAAATATTCTAGTGGAACTGGTTATAGTTGAAGCTGCTGCAGAGTTGATAATTATCCTATGTATTATTAGCTGCGTTCGTTTACCCCAAAATTTGTACAAATTTTTACTGGATTTTACTGAAATGCGTTCGCGTACACATAAATATGTAAAATTTTCATATTACTCACCTACTGGATTTTACTGGAAAAGTAAACGAACGCACATATTAAATGCTTATGAATTTGTCTATACCCAATAACAAATCGAACTTTATATAACATATAACTTACGAATATACTGAATTTCTTGTCGGGACTATTGTTTTATTATATGCTCCATTACAAACCTGCTTCGTAGAAGGTAAATGTCGTGGTAAATGTCAAGTCGTGCTGAAAAAGGTCAACAAGAGAAAAGAAAGACAAAAACAGAAAAATGTACTTTGGACTTCAAGAAGAATTCTTGACTAAAAGTACGAAAAAACAGAAGTAAGAAAGAACATGTAAATCAATAAAAATAGATAACATTGTGCTAGTTGAAATAATAGACAAGCGTTTAAGATAATAAGATAAAGGCGTTTTAAGATAATTCGCGTACGCTGAATCCAATGGTGCTAACCGTTTTTTTAGGTGAGCACTTGTTTTCGAGAAATATACCGTTAATTCGAAAAGGGAGGAGGCTGCACAACATTTTTTCGCGTAACTCAAAAAAGATTTAGTTTATTAAAATTATTAAAAAAACCGAAACTCCGCAATAATTTCCTTTAAGAAAGGTAAAACTTTTTTCTAATATGCGCAGTCGTTTTTGAAACATAATTTTTTTTTAATAAAGCAAGTTGTTTTTGTTTTCATTTTGTTTTTTTCTAACCTACTTACAACTACAATTAATATTGGAAGAATTCCAACCAATTGTAGTGGGGAATGTAAGAAAAGATAAAGGGTACGTTCGTAAATGCATCAAAACTGTGCATCACTGCTGCAGCGATGCAAAATTTTGTTGCTGATGCGTGATCACCAGTTGCACTTGTGATGCTGATGCTTTTTTACTGCACAACAGCTGTGCAAAGCTTGAATTTTTAAACACAAGCTAAATTTTAAAAGTTTATTGAGCGAACATAAAATTATAAAAAAAACATGTTATCAACAATTGCGATGCCAAATTTTATTGAAAATATTTAACCAAAAGTAATAGTTTTCTAATAAATTACAAGAAAAAGCATCAAAAAAGAAAAAGAAAACGATTTTTTTATGTTCAAAGATATTGCATCAGAAAATTAACTGACGCAATAATTGCCAATATTTGCTGCAGAACTGCGGCATCACTGTATAAAAAAACTTTTGACACATGAAAGTAATGCCAAGTTTCTTACAAGTGATGCATTATTGAACATTCAACTTTACTAATGCGCAACAACTGCATTTACGAACGTACCCAAACTCACTGTTAATTGTTGTTGTTTTTGTTAAAGCTTTGCTTTGTTTACAAATAAGACTTTTGCTTATAAGTAATTCTTATTCGCTTAACAGTTCTTACTTGTTTAATATCTTTAGTTTTTCTAAAATCTTAATGGATGAAGTTTCCTGATGATCTGGCCTAAGCAACCAGTCAAATGCGCATAGGAATAGCTTATCCCTTCAACAATAAATTTCAGGTTATCAATAGTATGAAATGGGAATTTAGCACATTTAAACGAAACCTTGTTAATTACTTTTGCAAATCAATGTGAAAGAATCAAAATGTGCACGAAATTATCGTTCTAATGATATATAAAAGACCAAATTTGGTTACAAATTTTTAAAGTTATTAAAATTTCCCCAGACTATTAACGTGTTTTAGGCCATTTTAACAAGAAATGTAGGAATAAAATCAACATATTTTGAGAAATATTTGAATAAGAGCTAATTTTTACTTAAAGTATGCCCGTTTTTACTTTATATGAGTTTTTTTCTTCGTAGGACAACGTTAACCTATTAGCAGGTATGACCAAAAATAAAATTTTTTAACGGCAGTCACAAAATTTATTTTCAAATTTCTAAAAATTTTCTTAAACCAATTTCCGAATTTTTTGATCAAAATATTGGGAATTATTGAGGATTAAATAGAGAACATAAGCATGAAAAAATTATGTCAATACCTCCAACAGTTTTTCCGTACCTGCGATGTAAATTTAGCGATTTTTAGCAAAAACAAATTTTTTGCCATATTTTGCCGAATGAGTCCAATTTCCTTACTGCTATAAATTTTAAGTAAAACTTTTTAAGATTATTAGAGTCCAGATCATTTTAAATATACTCTGAAGGTTTTACTTAAACCGGAGAACATTAACCCTAAAGTCTTCATGAATATGTCAAGTTTTGACATATTTGGAATTTCTAAGGGAAAGATAGCAAAATATCGTATATTTTTGTGCCGATGTTTATGAAATTGGAAAAAATTTACCCTTAAGTCATACGAAGACAAAACGGTGTGTAAATGGAGGTTAACCTTTTAAATTGTGAAAAATCTATCAATTCGAATAAAACAAAATATAATTAATGTATATGATTGTTAAAGTATGAATATAATAAAAAATCTTTTAAAGGTTAATCTCCATTTTAACACTGTTTGGTTTTTGTATGACCTACGCCATCCCGATATGCGATCAGCCTAGTTTTTTGCGAAACATAGTTTTGCGTTGGGAAGAACATTTCTAGGGGGAGTTACGGTACAATTTCGCAAATGTGAAAAATAAGGCGCACCCATAACTATAAAGCTTTAGCAGATATATTTATTGTGGTAAAATTTCTTTCAACTTAGTTTCATATGGCCAGAAAAAGTGTTATGAATTTCGTGATATACGGTCAATAATTTACCTTAGAGCCCATATTAAGCAGCCTTCTGAAATTTACTGTAAATACTAAAACTAATTTCACCGCTGTTTTGAAATATTTTGAAATTTATGTTTTTAATACCAGAAATCACTCTGCGGGATTTCAGGAGGTTTATAACTTACCATGATTCCAATATAAATTCCCCACCCGAAAATCACTTAAATGATTAAGATTAAGATATTTTACTCAATATTGTCGGTCAATAATTTAATAAGGTCTAAACCGCAACCACTTTTAATGCTGATGTTTGTTTTTATACAGATAAATTGATAATAAATAGATATCATGTAGATATCACTCCTGAAATAATTGAACTGTCGGTGAAGGGTATTAAAGATTCGGCACATAGTTTTTCCTTTTATTACTTTTAGTTGTTTTTAACCATTATCGTTACATATATTTTATTTTTGGTTAACGTAACCAATTAAAGTAATAAATATTTTTTTTTTTTTTGGTTACAAATATCCATTATAAATAAGTAAGAAAGTAAAGTCGGCTTCTATTTGGGGCCCATGGGCGACCATTTGTACGGCAAAACAAAATTATGTTATGAGGTTGAGATTCATTTTATACTTCATTATGCCGAATATTATTAAGATATCTTCAGCTATATGAAAATTTTTGTCTAAAAGTGATTTAAGAAAGGAGTTTATATGGTACCTTTGGTCAATGACCATAAGCATTTGACCATTGGTCATATGTAGGGATGCAATTTCCATGCAAATGCATGTTTTTTGTTGATAGCCAAAAAACAATGTCGGCCAATTATCTTTCCGAATGATTGAATTTTCGTTAAAATGGCATCGATTTGTTTTTGCATATTATTGCATATCTATATTGGTGAAAATGCATATATTTGCATATTTAGGTTTTAAATGCATATTTTTGCATATTTTCACCATGTTGAGTGATTTTTTTAATTTCCATATTATAAATAAAAAAAAATTTTTTAATACAAAAAAACTTAAAAAAAATTTTAAAATCAATAAATAAATTCTTTTGGAGCTTTGCTTTAAATACAAGATTTTCAAGTTCTCGGCAAAGGATCCTTCTATTTTTAAACGATGCAGCACCTTACTTGGTTAAGGATTTCAATGGGCTTAAAATACTTTATCCAAAACTGTTACAAGTCACGTAATTGGCACATGGGTTGATTCGCGTTGCAGAGGAAATTAGAAGCCAATTCGATAATATTGCAATTATTAATGAAATGTATCCCTTGATTCCCCTTCCACCGCTGCCAGTTGTAACAAGATATTCAAAAATTTTAAGAATGTTTGAAGAACATTAACAAGCTCGATTATGCAGTTAAAAAGTAAAATAAATATATATAGGTATACATACATTAATTTTGACTTAGCTGCACAATCTCCTTTGCACAATTTTTTGTGCAGGTAAATCAAAAATGCAGCTATCTTAAATGTATTTAGCTGCCTTAATGTGCAGGTACGCAATTGTGGTTACCTGCCTAAAGTGTTTGAAAGAGGAGTAACAACGTTTTTATTAATAAATTGATAATAACAATGACGTTCAAAGAACCTGTAGTAATTTGTTATGCATTTTTATAAAGAACGAGAAAGCGAAATTGGTAACAATAAAGTGTGGAACAGAAAAAATCGCTATAGTACAATGTTAAAAATAGCGCTGCAAGCTGTCAAAAGTTAAAAACGGCAGTTTCAAAGTTGTGTCAACCGAATGCGTAGTTTAAGCAGTCGTTGCCGTTGAAGCGCAAAATTCGAAATTTTGAACTTTGTTGCGCTAATGAGCATTCGTCAACTTCAAATACTACTACAAATACATTATTCTGGTAAAGTTGTAGGTACATGCAAACTAAATAAGTGAATTATAATGATACCAACTGGACTTGTTTGCGATTTTCGTGTTTATAAACAGCTAAAATTGGATATTTATGTGAAAAAGTGTCCACCATATTTTTTCATGTGTGCAGCTAACTTTGATGTTTTATATGAAAATATTTTAAAGCTTCCCAAAAATATGAAAAATATACAGGTATACAAAATGCACGTAAACAAGGATTTTGAAGAATATTTCCAGAAAATATGTATTTTGGGCAGTTAAGTCAAAGTGCAGCTAACTTAAATTTTTTGTATGAAAATAATTTTAAAATGCCAAAAATTTTGGGCACTAATCTTAAATGTGCAGGTAAATAAAGTGCACTTAAAAAAGGAATTTGTATGAGATTAAAAAGAATAATGCCAGAAATTATCAATTTTGTGCAATTAAGTCAAAAGTGTACGTAAATAAAAGACATTAAGTCAAAACTACTGTATATATATATATTAGGGCGGGTTAATTTTTTTGATGAAGCGTATAGCAAAAACGTAATCTATAGGTGATTCTGAGAAATTTTGCTCAAGAGACCATAGCTCTAAGTCGGGTTTGGAGCCCCCAAAAATTTCAAAATAGATATTTATCCATATATAACCATTCTTCCTTAATCGTTCATCCTGCAATTCGCAGGCAGTTTGCCAAAATACTTAAATAAAAACTCGGTTATCACAATACCAATATTTTTTTTTTATTTTAAAAAATCAAAGTTATTATTGATAATCAAGAACCATCAACATCGTCTGCCGTGTCTTCGCAAATGGAAGCAACAACATCAACATTGACTCTAGATTGACCAACATGCGTCATCAAGATATTGTTGTTTTTGGTTTATCAAGTGATTTAAATGATCTTAGTTTGCCTACTAATGCCTAATAAATCACTGATGGTTTAAACGCTGGTTTAGTTGAACTAAACTTGAATTTATATCTAGTTTAAACTCATCAACCATAAATCAGTGTCCCATGTATTACATGTTGTTAAAAAAATAACATGTGGCAGCACTACGACAAATGTTGGCAAATCCATATGATTTGTACTGGTAGTTTAAACGCCCAATTTCATGCGTTTAAAGATGGTTTATATGTTTAATGATTTATAGATTTGTTGGTTTAAACACATTTTAAACCAAAAAGAGAGTTTAACTTGCTCTGATTTTTTAGCCCTAAATGTGACATTTTAAAATATTATTTTTTTTTAAGTGATCGTGCTAAATTTGAAAACAAAATGTTCTCGTATAAAACTTTTACTCCTAACGTAACAGATAAATTGATCCAAATTTGGTGTAAATTAAATATTGAAATCATTAATAGAAAGAGTGTTTTAAAACAATTAACTGGTTTGCTTGATAAATACCAGAAACATGTACAACATAGAAACAAAAGAGATGAATTTAAAGCATTTGTTGATTCAATAAACGAATTATTTTATATTGGCAAATGTAATTGCAAATTAAAAACAACAGAATGCTCTAACATCTAAAAGAATTTATGATGGACCAGCATAATGATAGAAAATTCCCAATACCTGAATATACGGATGACGTTGAAGAAGTAGATACAACAATACCAACACTTACAACTGGTAACGATGATCCAAGATACAAACCACCAGAAGTACACATGGATAACGATGAAAATGAAGCAACAACAGAAGTTCCAGAAGCAACTGTTCAAATGAGACGAGGTCACTATACTCAAAAATACGATTTTGATGAACCACCACTGGCGGATCCACAAAGACCAATGCACAAACAAGTGGAAAGTAAAAATGAAATTAAAAAATAATAGTACCACGTTAAAACATAAAATTGTAGGTCGAGAATAATATTTAAAAATAAATTGAAATAAAAATGTAAAAAAAGTGTTTTTTTTTTGTTGTTTGAAACCTTGAAAATGTTGATTTTTTCAGATCGATTTTCCTACAAAAAGGAAAATTATCGTTATAAAAGTTGTTGAACATTATCTGAACTTTCATAATCTGCAAAAAACAAAACAAGATCTCGAAAAAAATCGAGAAAATTCAGAATTTATTAGTTAAAAGTTAATTTTGGGCTATTTTTCGACAAAACATTCCTAATATCTCTACTAAAAATAAAAAAAAAAAACATTAATATCAATACAGATTCTGCAAGGTGATAAAAATACCTTTCAAACAAGCCCAGATTGAGAAATCTACTATAATTCTATCCGATTTTATGACGAATTTAATTAAATTATTCTATGTATACATGGAAAAATATCTATTTGGAAATTTTGGGGGGCTCCAAACCCGACTAAAGCAAAATTTCTCAGAATCACCTACAGATTACGTTTTTGCTATACTCTTCATCAAAAAAAATCGTTCCATACAATTTGACCCGCCCTACTATATATATATTAGTATTTTCCAACTACGGATACCTATGTTAGTGAACCTAGTAGTAGGAATTTAGTTCACTTAATACTCTAATCAAATTATTTGATATCATAGCCCGACAAATTTAAAATAAATCCAAAACGTTTTGCAAAAAAAATTAAGGATTTCAAAAAATAAAATATATTTCAAATAATTTTGATCTAAGCTGGTATCAAATTGGGATCTGAAAATGAATTTGTTCAAAATGTATTGGCATTCTTCAAGTACAAGACAAAGTTTTACATTTGATAAGATAGTACATATGTACATATTTATTTAAACAAACACAACTTTATATTAGTTATTTAAGTTTTTTGAAGATATTTCAATAAGAATAGACTGAATTTTTTATATATTTGTTTTTAGTAAAACTTAAAACGATTTTTTATGGAAATTTTTTAAGTTTATAGTGTTTTTTTTTTTGATTTTTTTAGTGCATATTTTTGATTTTTTAGTGCATATTTTCGATTTTTTAGTGCATGAAAATCTCATCCCCAGTCATATGTATTCATATGCATGATTAGTTCCGTGCATTTATTATTTCGATGACTAAGAAGTAGTAGTGTACGTGGCAATTGTTGTGGGTTACTTGTAACGCAATTACAATCCGCTGGAATTACCGTCTGTTTTTAAAAATTAATTTTTTTGCTTTTGCCGAATAAATTACTGCCCATGGGCCTCAAATATTAACCGACTATACTTTCTTTCTTATTTATAATGGATATTTGTAACCAAAAAAAAGTAATGGTTATTTATAACTAGAGATGAGATTTTCATGCACTAAAAAATCGAAAATATGTGTTAAATTATGCACTAAAAATTCCAAAATATGCACTAAAAAAATAAAATATGTGCACTGAAAACTTAAAAAGTTTCCATAAAAAATCGTTTTTTAATTTTACTAAAAACAAAAATATAAAAAATATAGTTTTTATGTAAATATCTTTTAAAAACTTAAATAACTAATTAAAGTTTATGTTTGTTTAAATAAATACTTAAAGAACTTGAAAGTACTTGAAGAATGTCAATGCATTTCGAAAAAATTTATTTTCAGATCCCACTTTGATTCCAGATAAGATCAAAAATATTGAAATATGTATATTTAATTTTTTTAAATCCCAAATTTTTTTTGTAAAATGTTTCGGATTTTTTTTTTAATTTGTCAGGCTATTCTTCCTTTGTTAATTTTACTTTTTGCAATATCAATTAATTTGACTTGAGTATTAAGTGAACTAAATCCCTCCTAATTAGTTGTGTTTCACCAATATATTCGTAATTGGAAAATACAAATGCTAATTGACTTTTGATGTTATTTAAATTTAATATTTCTTTTACTTTTTTAATTGCATAATCATCGGTATCAATAAACTCTTCTAAAATTCTTAGATTACTCAAAATTTTTTGAATAGAATTTTAAAACATCTAGCCAGGCCCCCGTCTTGTTACTACTGGCTGTGGTGGAAGGGGAATCAAGGGATGCATTTCATTAAAAATTGCATCGAATTGGCTTCTAATTTCTTCCGCAACGCGGTATAACCCATGTGCCAAGCAAGTAACTTGTAAAAGTTTTGGATAAAATATTTTACACCCATTGGAAGCCTTAACCATGTAATGTGCTGCATCGTTTTAAAATAAAAGGATATTTTTTCGAAATCTTGAAAATCTTGTATTTAAAGCAAAGCTGCAAAATAATTTATTTATGTATTTTGTGTATTTTTTGTGTATTTAAAAAATATTTTTCAGAACTTTTTTTATAATATGGAAATGAAAAAAATTAACTCAAAAATGTCAAAATATGCAAACAAATATGCATTAAAAACCTAAATATACAAAAATATGCATTTCCATCAAAATATGCAACAATATGCACAAACAAATCGATGCCGTTTTAACGCAAATTTAATGATTCGGAAAGATCGTTCTTAGAGTATAGACAAAAAACATGAATTTGCATGGAAATCGCATACCTATTTATTACCAAAAAAATAATATTTTTTACTTTAATTTGTTACGATAACCAAAATAAAATACATTAAATGATAATTGTTATTTAAAACGTTTATCTATAATTCATGGTAGAATAAGTACGAGGTGACTGGAAAATTTGAGAGCACCATCACGGAGGTGATGCAGGTGATGCAGGTCCTGGAGTGATGGGAATCCATGTCGGGGAAACCATGAATTGCACTGGTATACTGACGGGTCAAAATCGGAGCACGGAGTGGGTGCAGGGGTTTTTGGACCTAATACACGACTCTCGATGGCAATGGGCGAATCGCCGAGTGTTTTTCAGGCCGAGATTTGCGCCATTGATGTGTGTTGCGGCAACATTCTGGATACGGGAATGGTTGGCGGCAGAAATGTGATTTTCACTGATAGCCAAGCGGCCATTAAAGCACTCTCTTCTTGGAGAATGTCCTCGAGGCTGGTGGCGGAGTGCCGTGAAAAGCTACAGGAGCTGGGAACAAGGGGCAGATTAACGCTCTGCTGGGTGCCAGGGCACTCAGGGATCCCGGGTAACAAAATGGCTGATGAACTGGCCAGGGCTGGTTCTAACGCGCGGATGATAGGTCCCGAGCCCTTCTGTGGATTAAGTTGGGCAGGGGTCCAGTCCGTCATGGAGGACTGGGCTCTGGACGAACATAGGGGATACTGGGTATCGCTTCCGGGAATGCGTCAGGCAAGGAGATTTATCTCTCCCGGGAATGTAATGAGGACGAATGGTCTCGGCAGACGGGATCTGCGACTGCTGGTGGCCTATTTGACTGGTCACCACACGATCAAATACCACCTTTATTGGATGGGCCTGGCTGAGGATCAGGAATGCAGACTATGTCTGGACGGGGACGAGACGACGGAGCATGTACTGTGTGACTGCCCGGCACTGGCATGGGCCAGGAGGAGGCACTTGGGGCATGGTATAATGTGTGCGTCCCGAATCGGTAATATATCGGCAAAGGCCCTGGTTGGGTTCCTATGGGAAGCGGAGGGACTTTTGCCCAGCTAAGGGGAGTGGGTACAATAGACCGACTTGGTCGCGGTACCTGTCACTGTGGGGAAACCTCCCCGCTCTATTGTGGAAAAAAAAAAAAAAGTACAAGGTATACTCATACTCTTCGGTCGCCCAGGAGTGTAGGGACTCGATAGATAGACTCTGTGCCAACAGGAGAGTACATATCTACTGGGTTCGCGGCCGCCAGGGCATAGAAGGCAACGAGGAAGCGAACTAATTGGCGAAACGGGGGGCCCGTTTACTATACGATAGGATGATGGCCATCCCGGCTTAAATTCAGAATATTAGGGGAGATACGGACTCTGCTATACGGAGGAGATCAGAAGCGTTTTGGGAAAACATAGGAACGTGCAGGGTTTCCAAGGTAATGTGGGGATCCTATGATCCGGAGTCAACTAGGACTCTTCTGTCGCTATCGAGAAGGGACTGTAGACTTCTGATAGGTTTTATGACGGGTCATTGCTGATCATTACCTCCAAGATCTCGGGGAAATCTCTGGGATTGGGTTAATGAGACTCCTGGCAATCGTCAAGAGAGTGTGGGGTACTCTGGGTACCATCACATCTGAATGACTTTTTTACTGACTTTTTTCTACGGGTTATCGCACAATGTGGTAACACTAGGGACCTATTTGGTCTATGCGGGGTCTTTGTGACCGGCCACTCAAACCTAACCTAACCTAAGTACAAGGTATAGTCATTAGAAATTTTGTTCTCAATTTCAAAACCCATATAACGTCAAACAAAAGAAAATCTGAAAAAAATTAAAACAAGCGTCAAAAATCAAATAAATTATTTTGACATTACATGGGTAAATATTGAAAACTCTCCCTAATGAACATATATAACATATTAATGGTTATATATGATTTTTTTGTCGTTTCTCTTATAACTGTTAGGGTCCCTGGTTTGTTCAAAAATCATTGAAAAAGGTAACGTCATATCGCCAGTAAAATATTGCCGATACCGATATATCGGCGATACTTCGAGTTTGCCGATATCGGTATTTGTTACGTCCTTAATATAAAGCTAACAGCCAATTCACATGGAGGCTTTTACGACATCGCTTTGTCGACGTCTCTTTTGGTTTGGTGGCGAGCGGTATAGAGAAGAAAGAGGGGTAAACAAAAAGACTCGTTTTGTGTTTTTCCTGTCGTTTTTATATTTCTCTTTTAACTTTTTCTTTTTACGTTTTATTCTCGATTAGACCTCGATTACCGATTACAGACGGGACCGGCAGCATTCTTGATTATTTATTTGTTTTGGGGTGTTTCATTTTTTATGTAAATATATAATGTATTATTATGTAAAATTGAGGAAAAAAGTAATTTTGCTTCCAGTACGTTGGGAAATTCTCTTTCTTCGGTGACGACGACATCCTTTTGGGGATGAATATTAAAAAACACACAGAATGACAAACTTCGTACACCTTCACTCATCACTAGTGGGGATAGTGGTTATACACATAAATATGTGTTTACATAAAATTCACAAAAAACTGTTTACCTCTAATATTGACATTAGTTTTTTTTTTTGTGAAATAACCCTCTTTAGGAAATAAATTGAATGATAAAACACTTGACAAAATTTCAAAAGTTGTCAACATTTATTTATGTGAGTCATTAGAATAATAAATTACAGACTAAAGAATAAACATGGCCATGGCTTCAAGGTCTTAGGCGCATAAATTTTAAATAAATACTATTTTCTGCGTGAAATCTTATTTACATACATAAATATATACGTCTGAAATGAATTGGTAAAATGAAAAGTACCAAGTGCCTAATTTTTTTTTAAATGGTAGAATGTGCTAAAGGGTACTTAATAGTAAAAAATTAAGGTTTTTACTTGCTGCGGTATAGAATATACTCGCAGTCAAAAAGAGCCGAATTTATACCACATACGTTTGGATTTAAAAAAGCAACGTGCACCCGCTGGCTTATTGCAGCCTCTACCACAGTTTAAAATGGTATATATAATAAAGAAGCACGTCATTCCGTTTGCAATTTCTCTAATAATTTACCCTAAGACCCTATTTTAGATTTGTTTGTTCGTCTGTCTCTAGATTTGATGGGACTTAGGTTGGTTTATATATGTATTACATGTAGTCCGGAAACATTTGCTCTCGAAGTTTAGCAAGTTCAGCCAATAAATGAGAAAAATACATTATTTTTTTACAAAAGTTTGATTAAATAATTTGTCTAATTTTCTATTCAAATTAATTCTGGTTTCCCTAATTGTCTTAAGTCCAATTTAATTTATAAACGAGTATAAAAAGGTAACACTATCCCTTCAAAGTAAAGACTCCGCACTGCCAGCTAAAGCTCTTTCAATTCTATTTGTTTAAGTGTTTTATTTTTTAGTACTTTTTGTTTGTTTGTTTGTTTTAAGAACCGCAATAAAGAACAAGAACATATTTTTATAATATTTACATAAGTTTACTTAATAAAAAAAATATATATTTAAAATTCACAAAAACCTGTTTACCTGTAATATTGACATTAGCTTTTTTGGAAAAAATAAGTTTTTAGAAAATCAAATGAATGATAAAACAGTTGAGTAAACTCTAAAAATTATAAATATTTATTTATTTGTAGCATCAGAATAATAAATTACAGACTAAAGAATAAAAATGGCCATGGCTTCAAGGTCTAAGGCTCATAAATTTTAAATAAATATTATTTTTAGCGTTATTTACATTATTTACATACATACGTTTGAAATAATTTGGTAAAACTGAAAAGTACGTTATATTTTTTTAAAAAGTTATTGTGTGCTAAAGGTTACTAAATAGTTACAAATTTGAGTGTTTTACTCGTTGCGGTATTAAATATTTTAAAAAAGTACCATGCTCCAAAAAGATGTGCAGCCTATAAGATAGTTGGACAGGGTATAGTAAAGCAGTTTGTCATTCAGTTTGTAGTTTCTCCAATATATTTTGCTTGGACCCTATTTTAGATTTGTATAAGTAGTGGGAACGGGGCTGCATAATAGATCGGCTGTGCTCGTCAGTGGGAGGGGATTGATTGTGTTCCCAAGATATAAGAAATATATTGTGTTACTAGTGAAGTAAAATTTTAGGTAGTTAATACTTAAGTGGAGGCCCTATCCTCCTTATAGGATCGATGGGAACATGTATATATATACAGTATTCCACGGATAATTACCTCGCTAAAAATGTTCATATTTTTGGGTAATTATGCGGGGTAAGCATTTAAGCGAATACGCTTAACTAGTTATAATAATACGTTCAACTACGTATTATACCTCGTTTAAATACCTCAGAGAAATAATTAAACGTATTTATTTACAAGAAACCTTAACTTTAATGTATGAAAAAGAGTTAATACATAGGAAGTTTTGCATGCATCAGCTAAATCTAAAGAGATAGCAATAAAAAACAATGGGGTTTGCTGTCTTAAATTCTATCTGTAATACTTTTTGAGATGTCCTCTCATATCCTACTAACAAAAGCGTACTCATACATACAAATTTATGATCAGGGAAACCAAAAATATGCAATTGCATTGTTTTCTTTTGCGACCAATGAAGGCAGAAGCAATATATTTATTCGTTTTAGAGCCACTTTTTGGGTTGGAGATTAGCGATTAAATTAATTTTAATCTCCGTATTTACTTTTTGAGTTGTATTTTTTTAACTTTATTTTGCTAGTTTAAGCGGCCAATGGTAGTGGTTTAAACCTTAACTTAAACTGTCAACATACACATGTTTGGTTATGTTAAACTGTTGCAAAAATAATGAAACAAAAATAATTTTTAAAAAATGATATATTGCTAAGCACTTTTATATAATTTTTCCTCTCTATATTATTTCTTTATTATATTTTTTCTTTAAACACAAAAAATTTCTACCTTGTAAACAAAATTAAATTCCCGCATTTTCTTCTTCTTTTTTGAAAATATCCATATTGCTTTTATAAAAAGTTGACATTTGCAAAAAAATGTTGCCATTTATATGTGCTCAGTATGGTAACACTACATGGTTTAAGCCACCACTCAAAAATATCAATTTTAATTATAGAAATAAATTAACTTTAATCTCAAACCCAAAAAGTGGCTCTTAGAGCTTTTTATGAATTTTGGTATCGATTTGTTTGTGATAATTTGTATATTTTAGCTATTGCTGCATTTTTATTGCACATATGTTTTAACTTTTTGAAACGTGTGTGAAGATAAATATGAAAAGTTAAATTAATTTTTAAAAAATACCGCATCCAATAAAAAATATATTAAAAAAATTTCGCAAAAATGCATATTATAAAGAAAATACGACTACTTAAACGAAATTTTACAGTTTTTATGAAAAATCATTAATTTAAATTTAATATTAAAAACTAATTTGATATTTTATTACTCTTTTTATATTAAAATTTATGATTTTTGAAAAAATATGACTTAGACCACTTAGATATGGCCACTGTGTCCAAATCCTTCGATCTCAGGGAATCAAACCTAATGGAAATTGAAGTCTATGCACAAGTCTACAAATTTGTCATAGCTACGAACAGTTCGTCGAAGTTGGGCGACACGAGTAATTTGAAGGATGCAACATTTCAAACCTCATCTCAGGACTCAAATTCCTTTGCATAAACTCACATAACTCGTACTCCAGTAATAGCCTTTTTACACTGATCAACATCTAACATCTACCATCAAAGATGTAGAAAATGTGAAACACTCGTTTACATTGCTCACATCTTACATCTACCATCAAACAAAAATGTCACCATTTTTTGATAAAAAATTTTTTAAATTAAAAATGTTTTGCTCACAAAAGTGTTAAAAATTAAAAAGAAAACACAAAAATGTATTTGAAGTTCATTTTGTTTAAAAATATAAAAAATACTTAACAAAAAAACATTGCAATAAGAGATAAAACTTGACAAATGGTAACGCTGCTTTCAAAACAAACTTATTTTTTCAGTGATGCCACAATAATAATAGAAGTTATTGCCACTTTTCTAGTGATGACACTAAAATAATCAAAAGATGTAGAATGGAATAAAATGATATAGGAACATATTTTAAAGATGATGGTCTTTAGCACTATGTATATCTTATGGAAAGATGTTAACATCTTCGTAAATTAATGGTAGATGTTAGATGTTGATCAGTGTAAAAAGGCTATAAAGGTACTCGTAGCCTGTCACACAATACCATAATCGCATCATGATAAACGTAAAAATTTGATTGCTTCGTTATTTTCTTTGAAATTGCCGCGTAAGTTTGCAACCGTTTGGGTATTTATTCGAAAAATAAGTACATCGACAGTGACTTCCGATGTATCACCGGTGAGTCTCATAAGCCAATTTCGTATGATATTAAGTACTCTTGTCGAATTGCGGTCAATATCCACACTAGCATACTCCCTATTTCGATCACTTTGTCCATATTGTCTATTCCGAGAATTAGTATTTCTGTCATCTTTCCCTGTTCATATGTATATTACCCGTGGACAGCAGATCTGTCCGAAAGAATAGGTTCTAGATTCGTCATCGACTCCGTCAATCGTTCGAAATCCTTTCGCAATCATATTGACAACCCCGTCATTAAACCCTTTTAGATCAATATTTTTCTTTTGTACGCAAACTTTTTTTAAAATACGATGCCGAGTTATGAGTCAACGTGCCTAAGGCTAGTTTACACTATTATACTTTGTATACATGCATGTCAAAAACTCAAGTAATATGTAAAAGTATGATAGTGCGAAAGCAATTTGTTAGGAAATTTGACATCCCATACGACTTCATCGTTTTTTGAAATTTTTAAAACAATAGCATGTTCATGTGTGATAGTGTGAATACAAACTGTAATGTTAAATTAGATTTTTGACAGTCGAAACAAAACTCATTGAATTTCTATCTCACAAATTAATATGGAATACGAAAGATTTGTGCGATAGTGTTAACTAGCCTTTATGGATTTAGGTTACGAATTTGGGATATATTATAATAATAACAATTAAGAGTGTTATATTCGGCTATGCCGAATCTTATATATCCTTCATAATGGTTTGGAAAGAACAGAAGTTTATATATATATCTAAAAATATGTATATATATAAAGTATATATCGCCCATTTTTATTTACTTATTTGCACATGTTTGCGTGCTTTTAAAAATGGAGGATTTCATGTCAAGTGACGCCATTTTTAAATCGATGTCTTCCGATTTGGATGAAATTTGCACCAAGGTTAGTCCTATTGGATAGTAGCTTAGACAGTTTTTTAAAAGTTTCTGAGTTAGAGAGGGTCAAAGTTTGACATTTTGGCCATACAGGTGTTCTTTCTCATCCCTGTAACTTATTACCTATTGGTGTTAGCAAAATTTGTCCCAACTGGCTTCGATCTATTTGATCAATCTTTTGAAAAAAATTTTTGTTTTTTTAAAAAAATTTTTTAATTTTTTTTTAAATTTAAATGTTTTTTTTTTATTTTTTTTATGTTTTCTTTTTTTCCCCTTCCCTTTTCTTTCCTTGCTAATATATAGCAAGTTTAGTTTTGATCGAATTTCAGTATTTGGTCATAACTCGGCCATTTTGTAACCGATTTGACAAATTTTTATAAACCGACATCTAAGGAATAAATTTACCATTTACTTTAATGATAAAACTTGGCGTCGGGAAGATCTTTGGTTCCCGAAAATAGATATTTAACACATCTCGCGCCAAGCCCAAAAATCGCAATTCACTCATTCGGGCCAAAATTTTTTTTTTCCTGAAAATATAATGTTTTGGTTTACTTATATTATATTTGAAAACAGAAAGTAAAACTTTTCAGGTTTTCCATGGTTTTTCAGCAATTTTCCGTGATCACCGGTGCACATTTAACATTTTTTTCTTTCTTTATTGTTTCAGTCGAATAAATTCAGCTAATTTGAAAAAGAAATAAAAGATGTCAACGAAAAAACTTAGCGATAAAGAGATAAATGAAACTTTGAATGCTTATCTCTCTGATCTCAAAGATTTTGGTGACTCAGAAGATGATGATGTTGATAGAGACAGTTGTGATGAAGAGTCAAAATTGTCGACATTGTTTTGGTATGGTAAAAAATTGTTCTCATTAAACCAAATAACCCTATAATTTGTCTGCTCCTGACGCATTATGGGTATGCAAAACGCTCGGGCCAAGCACAAATCCACGTTCTCCTGGGGCCACAGATTCATTCCATACTAAGGTTGCGTGTGGATATGTGAACACGCCGCCAGAACGAGTACTCAGGTCGTGTGCACCGGTGCCGCGCATGGCGCTAAATGTGTTAAAAAAAAAACTATATTTTTGACATTACTTTTTTTACCGATTTTTTGAGTTTTTCAACAGACATGTTGTACTAAAGATTTCCGATATTTTGATATCTAAGACGTATGAATAGGTCATATTTCATTTTGAATGGATTTGGCAGATTTATATACCAACGTGCTTAAGAATAATATTACCATTAAATTGGGTTATGTTATTATAAAAAAAGAGTAATTTTTGGAATTTCAGTACTTTGGTCATAACTCAGCCATTTCACAACCGATTTGACAGATTTATATACCGACGAGTTTAAGAAGATATTTACCATTTATGGTTCCTGAAAATGGGTATTTAAAAAAAAAAAAAATTATATTTTGGTCATAATTTTTTGTATCTAAACCGATTTCTCCGAGTTTTTCAGAAAATATGTTTTACTAAAGATTCATGATCTTTTGATATATTAGGCGTTTCATCCATAGGTCATATGACAGCCATTTTTGGACCGATCTTGCTGAATTTTGATAGCAAAATTATAATAAGAATATCTGACATAAATATATATCAACCAAGTCCCCATCTTATCTGGGGGCTTAAACTTCCCTTCCCATAAGGATCCAGAAAATATATATATACTTTATAGGGTCTTAGAACAATATTGTAGAAATTACAAGCGGAATGACAAAGTTATATATACCATTTTACCTTCGGTAAAGGGTATAAAACAACAGCAGTCCTGCAGAAAATTATTTAAGAATGTCATGCAACCATACCAGTCTAAATGTGATACAAGCCACACAGAAGTCTAGAAGCCTTTTTCCAACTTGGAAAAAAGGCATTATTGTAAAGTTACCAAAAAGTAACGATTTGAAAGATCGCAATAACTGGAGAAAAATTACTTGATTAACACCATTTACAAGATACTGATAGTCAAAATACATTGAAAAATCCAAAATAAAATAGAGAAAAATCTGGTTTTCGGTCAAATAGAAGCTGCTTAGATCATGCCAATACTCCAAGCATTATTAATGATAGAGCAATCTATAGAATGGTATCTACTTTTAATAGACTAGAAGAAATCCTTTAAAACCATCAGTCGGCCTGCCATATGGAAAGCATTGAGTAGGAAAGAAGTACCCCCGAAAATAATTCGGATCATCAGTACGAGGATGCAGAACTCTTAGTTACTGCTGTTTGTTTGTTTCAAGAACAGCAATAAAGAACAAGAATAAGAACCTATTTTTATAATATTTACATAAGTGTTCTTAATATAAAGAAATATTTATTTAAATTTACAAAAAACTCTTTACCTTTAATATTGATATTTAGTGTTTATGTGAAAATAAGTTTTTAGGAAATCAAATGAATAATAAAACAATTGAGTAAATTTTAAATAGTTATTTATTTATTTGTAGCATTAGAATAAAATAATAAATTACAGACTAAAGAATAAACATGGCCATGGCTTCAAGGTCTTAGGCGCATAAATTTTAAATAAATAATATTTTCTGCGTTAAATCTTATTTACATACATAAATATGTACGTCTGAAATGAATTGGTAAAATGAAAAGTACCAAGTGCCAATTTTTTTTTTTTTTTTGAATGGTAGATGTGCTAAAGGGTACTTAATAGTAAAAAATTAAGGTTTTTACTTGCTGCGGTATTGAATATACTCGCAGTCAAAAACAGCCGAATTTATACCACATACGTTTGGATTTAAAAAAGCACCGTGCACCCGCTGGCTTATTGCAGAATCTACCACAGTTTAAAATGGTATATATAATAAAGAAGTTCGTCATTCCGTTTGCAATTTCTCTTATAATTTACCCTAAGACCCCATTTTAGATTTGTTTGTTCGTCTGTCTCTAGATTTGATGGGACTTAGGTTGGTTTATATTTGTATTACATGTAGTCCGGACACATTCAGCCAATAAATGAGAAAAATACATTATTTTTTTACAAAAGTTTGTTTAAATAATTTGTCTAATTTTCTATTCAAATTAATTCTGGTTTCCCTAATTGTCTTAAGTCCGATTTAATTTATAAACGAGTATAAAAAGGTAACACTATGGCAATCCTTACTACAAAAAATATTGAAAAATGGAAAACTAAGCTAAATTTTCTTCCATCCCTCCAAAGTAAAGACTCCGAACAGCCAACTAAAGCTCTTTTAATTCTATTTGTTTGTGTTTTATTTTTTAGTACTTTCTGTTTGTTTGTTTTAAGCACCGCAATAAAGAACAAGAACATATTTTTATAATATTTACATAAGTTTACTTAATAAAAAAAATATTTATTTAAAATTCACAAAAACCTGTTTACCTGTAATATTGACATTAGCTTTTTTGGAAAAAATAAGTTTTCAGAAAATCAAATGAATGATAAAACAGTTGAGTAAACTCTAAAAATTATAAATATTTATTTATTTGTAGCATCAGAATATAATAATAAATTACAGACTAAAGAATAAAAATGGCCATGGCTTCAAGGTCTTAGGCTTATAAATTTAAAATAAATATTATTTTCTGAGTGAAATCTTATTATCATACATACAAACATATGTACGTCTGAAACGAATTGGTAAAATGAAAAGTACCAGGTACCTAATTTTTTTTTGAAATGGTAGAATATGCTAAAGGGTACTTAATAGTAAAAAATTAAGGTTTTTACTTGCTGCGGTATTGAATATACTCGCAGTCAAAAAGAGCCGAATTTATACCACATACGATTGTATTTAAAAAAGCATCGTGCACCCGCTGGCTTATTGCAGCCTCTACCACAGTTTAAAATGGTATATATAATAAAGAAGCACGTCATTCCGTTTGCAATTTCTCTAATAATTTACCCTAAGACCCTATTTTAGATTTGTTTGTTCGTCTGTCTCTAGATTTGATGGGACTTAGGTTGGTTTATATTTGTATTACATGTAGTCCGGAAACATTTGCTCTAGAAGTTTAGCAAGTTCAGCCAATAAATGAGAAAAATACATTATTTTTTTACAAAAGTTTGTTTAAATAATTTGTCTAATTTTCTATTCAAATTAATTCTGGTTTCCCTAATTGTCTTAAGTCCAATTTAATTTATAAACGAGTATAAAAAGGTAACACTATCCCTTCAAAGTAAAAACTCCGCACTGCCAGCTAAAGCTCTTTCAATTCTATTTGTTTAAGTGTTTTATTTTGTAGTACTTTTTGTTTGTTTGTTTGTTTTAAGAACCGCAATAAAGAACAAGAACATATTTTTATAATATTTACATAAGTTTACTTAATAAAAAAAATATTTATTTAAAATTCACAAAAAATCTGTTTACCTGTAATATTGACATTAGCTTTTTTGGAAAAAATAAGTTTTCAGAAAATCAAATGAATGATAAAACAGTTGAGTAAACTCTAAAAACTATATATATTTATTTATTTGTAGCTTCAAGGTCTTAGGCTCATAAATCTTAAATAAATATTATTTTCTGCGTTAAACATTATTTACATACATACGTCTGAAATGAATTGGTAAAACTGAAAAGTACCGAAATTTTTTTTAAACGTAGAATGTTCTAAACAATTTAGGACCATTACTACAACCTGATAGTTAATGTAAACAATAGCTAACGAGAACGATAAAGTGACCATTAAGTTTTCTCCATTATTACAACTGTTTAACAATATGAAAAATGTAATGTATGTATATGCTGTGGTAACACTGCATTTTAGATACCGACTACTTTTGGTTTTTAATTGAAAGCAAAAATCTATTTTCTTAATTAATCTAATTTTTTATTTTTTTTTTTTTGTTAAAGTTTGAATAATTAAATTCAGCAGAAAATATGGCAGCTGCAAGTTCTAAAAGTTCACTATTAAAGTTGCCATGAGGATAAACCTGCTGTTAACTTATCAGTTACTTTTTAGGTTAATGTTAACTTTTAATAACCAAAAACCATTTATCTGTCAGATAGCATCCTAAAAATTACTAATAATACCCGTTAATACCCCAAACTTTTGCGCTATTGAGTTTTTTAAAAAATTCCTTAAAATATTTTTTAATATCAATAAAATTTTTATATCCTTAGATTTTACAAAATTAACCAAGTAGTTAGTTACTACCCAGTTTCGAGTGATACAGTTTTAACACTTAAGAAACAGGGTGTTAGCGGAAAATTTAATTTTGCGAATTATCTCAAAAAGTGCCAATTTAAAAAATTATAATAAATTATAAAGAGATTTTAAGCGCCGTTTTTTATTGGTTTAATTTAGTTATAAGAAATTTATGTTCAAATAAATAAATCGATTCATAATTTACCATATGAGAATTCCTTTAGTGCGGCTTAACTTATACGAATCCAATTCTGTATATGACTAGAAATAAAAGCAAAAATTAAATTAAAACAAATTATAATGCTGTGAGGTCAGTTTTTGCAAAAATGGGTTGAAAATTTTTAGATCCTATAAAAAGTCCCATCCTAAAAATGATTTAAGAAATTTTTTCAAGATTATTGCTAACAATTTATGAAACAGTATGAAATTTTATTAAAAACTTCATAAAGTTTAGGAACTCATTTTTAGCAAAAATCGGTAATATTTTAACAAATTTAGGCGGCCGGCAATACTCCTGATATAAGCAAAATACAAGCGATTTTGTTTCTAAGCTTGGCTCTGGTTTAAAAGATTCTATAAAAGGAAATCTTAGACCAGTTATTTCTTAAAGTTTAGGAATAGCTGAAATTTCAAAATTTTTATTTTTTCAGCAGTTTACAGCAAAAATTTGTTTCAGATATTTCGTTAAATTAACATGAAATGCCCAAACATGCACACTATACCATTTTTCTTGGGATCATTTAAATAACCTTATACTTTTATCTGTAATAACAAAAATGGAAAATAATTTTTATAATCAACATTATTATGGCATTTCTAAGATTCCCTAAATGTTAAATTGTTTTACAAAACAGGTAAGACGGTTCTTAAGATAAAACTAATCCATTTTCATATGAAATTTCTTTTAGAGTGCTACAATTTGTGGTCAAAATGTATAACAGTTTATAAAAAAAAAAGTTTATGCCCGCAATTTCTACAAAAAGAAAACTGGTCGGGAACAAAATATGTATTGTAATTAAAAATTGAATTTTATTTACATTGAAGAAACTTAGGCCCTATCAGCTTGACAAAAATAACATTCATAAATTCATCACTCTGGCCAAAGAAACAACTACAACAAAGCTGGTCTTGTTCATACCTAACAGTTAAATTTACCTATTTCTTTTCCATAGATTTCTATACACAGCTAGATTTTTTGCTTTTACACCAAAGATTTCTATACATAGCTATATTTCTTTATCTAGAAATTACGGGCATTAAAACAACATAAACAAATCCTTGCTATTTCTTTTTTCCATTTAATATGTAACAATATTTCCTCATTTTCAATTTATGAATATACACGCAGTTTTCATTTTCTGACAATATCTAAAAACTGATCTGGCAATTCTTGCCATGCAACTACACTGTACAACAAAAAAAAAACATCCTCAATTCTTGTAATAAGAAATGACACTAGACTATTGGTAGAGCAAATCTATCAAAGGGTTTTGAAAAGTTAGCTCGAGTTCCTGAAATATCGGCCCCTAAAATGATAACTACAGCAAATTTCGAACCACCAGTACCACTGGTTAAAGATTGATGTTTCAGTTGGCTGGCAGGCACCGCAGTGGTGTAGAGGTTATAACTCAAAGAATTCTGATGAAAGAATGTGGTGATTCTTGAAACATGTAAATTCAACTCGGGTTCGAGCCCCAGTTCAGCCAAGAAAATTGTCAATAAATTTTAATAAAATTTCATGTTGTGATAAAAAATTGCATTTGATAAACTCTAGCCTAACAAACATGCCAAAAATTTAAAATTAACAGTTCAACCAAAGATCACAATTGTTCTCATATATTAACCTCTAACACTCATTTTAAGGGGTAATTTTTGTCCTTGTTTTAACTTCCACACAAAAGTATACTAAAACGGCACTTTAGAGGGTCAAAATGTTCCACGAATAGTTTATGCATAATATTTCACTAGGGTTCTTCAATGGTGCAAAAATTTTTGACAGGGTCGTTCCGGGGGAGTGTGTTTGGAGGGATACCTCCCCCTGCCCATAAGAGTTCAAATATGTAATTCTCATAGTATTTATGCATTAGTTATCTATTTCTTTCAATATTTACATTTTTATACCCTTCACCACAGGTGGAAAAGGGTATATATAAGTTTGTCATTTCGTTTGTAATTTCTATAATATTGATCTAAGACCCTTTAAAGTATATATATTCTGGGTTCTTATGAGGAGAGAAGTTGATTTAACGATGTCCATCCGACCGTCCGTCTGCCCGTGTTACGTTTGATATTTGTTTTCCGGAGACTCCAGACATGATAGCGGCTAGGTTGTTTTACATTTATGTCACATATAGTCCACCATATCTTGCTATTGAAATTCAGCAAGATCGGTCCACAAATGGCTGATATATGAGCAAAAAACCACGACTGCCTCTCATTTTTTCCAAAAATCCCTTGTTGTTGTATTTTTATTACTTTTTCTGTATATCTTGGACTGTTATATGACCTATGGTTGTACCTTGTATATCAAAAGATCGGAAATCTTTAGTAAAAAATATTTTCTGAAAAACTCGAAAAAATCGGTTCAGATACGAAAAAGTTATGACCAAAATAATAGTTTTTTTTTTTAATACCCACTTTCGGGAACCGTAGATCTTCCCGAGACCAAGATTTATAACCCAACTAACTAGCAAATTTTTTCTTAAACACGTCGGTATATAAATCTGTCAAACCGGGTAAAAAATGGCTGAGTTATAATCAAAATAAAACAAATTTTTTTTTTTAATTTTTATGTTCAAAAACGATTTTAAAAAAATATTTACCAGTTTTCGCTTTTTTAATTTAAATTATAATGAAGTTTTTAGTATTGTAAATATGTATGTATATGTAAAAATTATTTTGTTTTTGTCTAGTTGCTCTGTACTCTGCTAGCAAAATGGTGAAGGGTACATAAGATTCGGCACAGCCAAATATAGCACTCTTACTTGTTTTTAATAATATTATTTTATGTAGCCGCCCACAAAAGGCGGTGGGGGCGAAAAGTGTAATTTTACGATCTCCTGGGTTCAATTTTAGGTTTTTTTTTTACTTTCGCCGACGTTAAAGTAGCATTTGCCACTATAAAAGTATGGGAAAACTTAAAAAAAAATTATTTATTTTTGAAGTTTACCTGCCTATGACCATAATACATATTTCTGCGAAATTTCATCGATCAATAACTTTTATGAAGCAATAAAGGCTAAAACAAAAAGTAATGTCCTTCTAGATTAGCGAATAACCCCTATGCGCGTCTTTTCGAATCCTAACTGAACTTGGATCCTTCAGATACCAACAAACTATAATTGTTTATGCACATAAACAAAATATGACTCGGCATGGTTACGTTGCTATGTTTACTGTAACAATATATTGATAAAAAAAATTTGTTATTTTTATTTAATAGCAGCATTATCTTAGTAACCATAAGCATTTTAATGTTTATCGCAATTATAAATTTGAGCCTGGCTCACAGAAAAATAACTATTTTTTCTAACAACTAAATAATGATAACTTTACAAACATTGTAACTATTTAATGGTATTAAATAACCATTACATTGTAACTTTCTATACATGTACTCATAATATACACTAACGAATTATTTGTTAGTGTAAAAAAAGGGGAAAACAATTAAAAAAAAAATATTACAATTAAAAATAAATACAAAATTATATATTAAAAAAAAAAAAAAAAATTATTCATTAAAAAAATTGTTAAGTGTCACAAATTGGTGCAAAAGTTTTGAGTTTTAAAAGGAAAATAATGAAAATTCTATAATTTAAATAATTTATCAATAATTGCGACCTACGACAAACAGATTAATGCCTGTATTTATAAAAAATTTTTTAATTTAATAAAGGTTTACAAAGCAAGTTTTCTATGAAAATTTGGCTTAATAAACGTTTGTTAAATTTAATAATCGTTTATAAATACGGGGGTAAAATTTTTAATAATAATAAAATAATCATAACAACGATATTATGATACCCTACGATTATTATATGTTAACTGTTATCATATTTTGATTAATAATATGATTCTTTCAGATTATAGTATGATTGTAATAATAATAACAATAACAATTTTTTTTACTACAGTCATTAATATTATCATAATTTGTTGCTCTAAGAATATGTTTACCAAAACCATGTTTTTTTATGCGTGTAGGCATAAGGACTCTCATCCGGATAGATATTTGTTTAAAGGCTATGCGAAATTATAGAACAATTACCACGACTTGATTATGACAATTATAAATTTCATTTTACAGATACAAAAATGCCGGTCTGGCAAAGCTAACAGCTGTTAAATATCTGTCATCTGTTGTGTCATACGAAAATGGATCGTTTAACAACCAAAGAACGTGTTTAAATAGTTAAAACTTACTACAGAAGTGGTGGTTTGAGCATTACAGGGTGATTATTATCGTCATATTCGACCAACTGTGCAAGGAATTGGCTAGATTATAGAAAAATTTCAAGAGAAATGGGCAGGCCTGTGCATTATCGCAAAGTGTGCACTTCCGAAGGGTGTAAGTAAAATTGTAAGAAATAATCCGAATTTGTGGAACCCACGGCGTTCTTAGCAATTGTAGTTTCAGCAGGACCGTCCACGAGCCACACGACACTACCGATTTTGGTCGACGTCAATTGGCCACCAAGATAATGTGATTTGGCGCCGTTAGACTTTTTTGTGGGGCTACTGCAAGGACAGTTTCTACTAGGGTTTTACGATGCTGATTTGGCTATTTATATAATAGTTGGCGAATTTGTTGGATATGTATTTTTGATGCTCCATTTGTTAAATTCAATACAAAAAAATAATATTTTTTTATCCTAGTAGTTTATGTGTGAAATTTCAGTCATTCATATGTATGGTCAGTATTTGAAACTAAATTATGAAATATTGAAGTGGAGTGAAGATATTGAAAATCTTCGAGAAATTGTTTTTCATATTTAAAGATGCTCTTGAAAGGATTAATAAATAGAATTCCTGTAAACATGAATATATTTAAAGCTTACAAAAATGTTTTTCATTCACAAAATTCGTTGTTGTTAAAGATATTTTAAAGATTTTTATGAGTCCTATCATACCTATGGATGTTAATGAAACAGAATGGAAGCCAATAAGAAAGTATAGTCGGTCAAACCCGACAATATGATACCCTTCACCACAGTATATAAAACTATTTTTGCTAGTGTACCCTATTTGGGACCCATAGGCAGTCATGGACCGCCTAGAATTTTGTTATGAGGTTAAGATTCATGTAAAAGTTCTTTGGGTCAAATTTTATTTAGATATAATTAGTATTGTGGTTATTTTATTAAACTGTTTAAGGATTTTAATCCAAATTTTGATATTTAAATCAGGCTAAAATTGAATTGTATTCAATTTACATTAAATTATTTTTATGAAGAAAGGAATTTTACAACATGTAATGAATAAAAAATTATTGATAATTGTTTCATTCTTGACTGAACTGGGAATCGAACCCAGGTTTTCACGGACAGGTAACTCTTACAACCCGTTTAACACTCACCGCCATTGACGAAGGCTGGCAGTCAATAGTGAAACATCTATCTTTAAATCAAAAAGTATTTTAACTTTGTTTTTTATACTTTATTAAATTATTTAAGCTTAAGGTCACTTTTTTAAAAAATTAATTAAAATGTTTTTATTCGATATTTCGATTTCCGTTGGAAATCTTCTTCAGGAAATTTTTTTAAAATAAAATAAAATTTGACAATAAATGGAAAAATAAAATATGGAAAAATAAATTTAAAATTTCAAAAAACAAAATTATCATAATAAATTTACAATTCATTCTACAAACTTTAAACAAAAAAAACAAGAAAACAAAATTTTAAATTTATTAAAAGCCTAAAACCTATTTTAATTTCCCTTTCCGTCAATAATAAGCTATGCCATCTGAAATTTATTTCATAAACAATCAAGGACAAATACCTATTTATAATTATCCCATCAACCTATTTATTTTTATTCAATAAATGTCTATAAATTTGAGCTAAGCCCTCAGTATCTTTTTTAAAATTAATCCTTTTCTCAAATGGAACATTATTTATCTGCAACATTTCTAACATATATCTACGTTTCTTAAAACTTTCCGTATTCAAAATTGATGTGTTTTCAAAATCAGGATAATGATTAAAATCCCTACAATGAGTTGATAACGCCGTTCCATGGGCTGAATTATAATTCCTATATTTTTGGTCATGTTTATGTCCAGCTAATCTAATTTTCAGTTTTGTCCCAGTTGTTCCTACATATACTAGTGTTCATAATAGAACAACAATTTTTTTTCGCGACCACACACATTTTAAATAAAGAAACCGTTTGCAAGTTTAGCTCAGAACAATACGACATATTTATTATTATTTGTTGGAAACTTAATTCAAAACTTATTAATATTATTATAAACGTCATAAACAATTTCATACAAATTGTTGCTGAAGTAGAAGCTGACTCAACTTTTTTAAAAACTTTAGTTACATTTTTGTTTGAAAATTGAAAGGAAAATATATGAAAAACTTTAGGAAGAATTTAGAAAGAAGAAAAAACGAAATTGTTGCTCCTTATGTGAACAAAGCTTTATTTATTTTAATTAATTTACATGTTAGTTATGTTCTTCATTACTTCTGTTTTCGATTCAATGTTCAGTCTAGAATGAAAAAATTGTTAATAAATTTTAATTCATTTCATGTTGTAAAATTCCTTTCTTCATGCCTGATTAAAGTATCAAAACTGTGCAACAAAAAAACCAGCCTCAATACTTGCAATGCGAAATGAATCCAGACTATTGGTAGAGCAAATCTGCCAAAGGGTTTTGAAAAGTTAGCTCGGGTTCCCGAAATATCGGTCCCTAAAGTTTTTTAAAAGGCGTTTGGTATAAGTCAAACAAAAATATATACTTAATGTACTTCTAAGCTAAAATACTATGTATTTTAGATGTCTTCAGTTGAATTGTATGGCGATTCTTTTCTAAGAATATATTAACCCTCTAACACTCATTTTAAGGGGTCATGTTTGTCCTTTTTTTAACTTCCACACAAAAGTATATTAAAACGGCACTTTAGTGTGTTAAAATGTTTGACGAATATTTTTTGCATTAAATTTCACTATGGGTCTTCTAAGACCAAAAAAACGTGCAATGTATATAAAACGGATTTTCGAAGTTCCGGGTCTTAAAATTTTTGAATTTTTTGTGGGACATTACAACATTTGTAGTTTTTATGGATGAAATGAAATCTTGAATATGTATCTATCAATATTATCATTTATACTAAATATGTCAAATCAGATTAAATTTGAGCAGTTATTTTTGGCCTTAGAGATATTAATATAGAAAAAAAGAATTAAAGCTTTAGTTACAAGTCCTTGCACCAACTTCCAAAAAAAATGACAATTTTTCAGACAACAATACTCAAATTTGTAATGGCGATCAACATTTAAATGTTTGCAGTAACTATAGTATTGCTTATATTTAATAAAAATAACAATTTTTTGCGTACGACAGCAGTATATTGTTACAATAAACATAGTGTAGTTGCCGTAACCATGCCCATCTAAATTTTTTCTTTGCGTGTGGGTATAGCGAAATATTTAAAGCGAAGCCCAAGACAAAGAAATAAAAAATGAAATAACAAGTTTATTATTGCAGCCAAAAATAATAAATATTTATATTTTTATTTAATAAATTTACATGTATAATATCTTATTTGCACATATGAAATTAAGTTTTGCTTTACAATATAATTACAAATTAGGCGATTTAAAAGAAATCCAACAGTTCTTGAAAGAACGCTACGTATTTACATTCCCTATCTTTAGTTCCTAATGTTTTATTTTTTAAGAGTGCATTATTTCCTCTTTTTATTTGACATATATAACCAGCCTTGGTCTCGCAAGTGTGATCAGACCATAGAAATTCGTTTCGAGAAGCCGACATGGCCATACAATGTTCACTTTTTCTTGAATTATCAGGATCATTATTTGCCCAATTAAAATAAGTTAATAGTTTTCCTCTAGGTGAATACCACTGCCGGTGATAGTTAACATCGGTGTTAAGGCCATCATGACCGCCTAGCCATAGCGGCAGGGTTGAGTCGTATTCTTTTTTTAACATATCAATAATTTCATCATTTTCTTCCTTCGAATCGATAGTTAGAAGTGCGCCTTTGCTTCGCACGCACGCGAAATATGCCTCCATCCAGTTGTACTTTTTTTTACAAATTATTAATATTATTATTTTTGTTTTGTTTTATGAGAACTTTTTACGTAAATTACCTCTTGGTCTGTGTCTATGACAAATATTCCGCCGCTCGCAGTTCTGGCTCGATCCGCTGAGATTGCTACTGTTTTCAGCAATACAAAGAAAATTACGAAGACTTTCTTGAGCGAGATGAACGTCATCTTTGCTAAACGTTTAAAAGTTAAATGTGAAGCTGTCGAAAAAACTATCATATTTATACCTTTTGAAACTTCTCTTTATGTGTTAGTATCAGCGTTGCCGTTGTGATACTAAAGTTTCAATTTGACCCTTTTTCGACACTCATAATACCTTTTATGACCCTTCTTTAAATTACCCTTTTGTATCATTTTTAACTACTCCGTGCCACTTTTTGACCCTTTTTAGAAATAGCACTTACATTTTGATTTTTGGCAAGACTGCTGTAACAACTTTTGTAAGTCATGTCGCAAACAGCTTTCATATGCACAGCGTTGCCGTTGTGTCCTTAAAGTGGAAAATTTGACCTTTTTACATGCCACTTATGTATTATTTATCTTACTTATGCAGCCAAATGTGGAAAAGTTTTAGTTTAATTAAAAAAAAAGATTAAACAATAAAATTTACTTGAATTAAAAAAAAATTCATAGTGTAAACATGAAAAAGTAATTTATTTTTTATCCTGAAGTATAAAAATCAAACAGATATAGTAAATTTTTATTACGAAGAGCAATTGCGTGTACGATATTTTTTGTCAGTCCGTCTCTAGCCAACACAAAAAAACATGGTGTGCACAAATCTAAGCCGCAAACATCCATCGTTTGGCCTTGCGACATACTGATTGTTATTGCAAATTCCAATCTTATTGGAAATAAAACGCGTTTGAATTTAATTGGGACGTCTTGGCAATCATCGGAGTTCATGGCAGCAAAACATTTTCGCCTCGGAACTTACCATTCAAAATGGTAGCTTCTATAACGTTTTTCATCCATTTTTTAACGACCAATCGTGTACCATTGCAAAGCCGAAGTAGAATAACCGGAGAAAAAAATGTTTAAAAACAAATACATAAACTTTTCAAAAGAATCGTTGAATTAATTAAGAAGGTATTGGATGGGGGTGCTTTTACCCGTTTACCTTTATTTTACGCCGTAAATGTTAAAATTAATAGCCTTCAAGACTTGAAACTTTCATCAGATAATTAATTAAGAAGACATGGAGAGATAGAGCTTTTACTCCTTTTGCCCTATTTTACGCCCTAATTGTTGGAAATTCAAAAAAATGTATATCTTAAAGTTCTTTAAGATATTACAGTATCTGCATGCCAAATTTAAAGAATACCGGTTGATTAGTTAGGAATTTATAAGGAGGGGGAGCGTTTGCCCCTCGTCCCCAATTTCACGCCCTGAATAATAAAAATTATAGGCTATAGTTCCTTCTAGATGTTACACTATTTGCCTGCGAAACTTCAAGGAAATCGGTTGATTTGTTAAGAAAATATTGGGAGGGGGAGCTTTTACCCGTTTTGCCCTATGTTACGTCCTCTAGCGATATAAAATATACATTAAGATCTATTCCGAATGTCATTGTACACATTAGGCATTACGATACAAGGTTTGGTAACATTTCAAGTAACAATAAAAAATTACAATATGGATAATGATTGATATTTATATGGGAATAATATATAGGAAAATCTAAATGCAATATCTCCGGAACCACTAGGCCGATTGTGTCCAAGCTTCACATAAACCATCTACAGACTATCCCCAAAGTACCGTAGTAGTTTTCGTTTAAATCGGTCGACCCGTTTTCGCAGTTAGTGGTGACATCAAAGTGTACACTTCTTTTTATATATATTGATTGATATAAGATATATATACATTAGGGTGGCCGTTATTTTTTTTATTTTGATTTCTTATATTCTCCCCCCCTAAATCGGTTCAGTTTTATGTAAAAAAAAATACAAAAAAATTTCGAAGCGATAAGTTGTGTTTTAGGGGGGGCGTCCGTCCCTCAAAGATTGCCATCAAGCCATTTATTCAAATGTAATTTGTTTGCGTATGACTATCTTCTTAAAACAACATTTTACAAGAATATGATATATGGTAATATTTTAGCTCTTCTAGTCAACAACATAAGCCTCTAAGAAAGTTTTTTGCTAAAATCAATATTTTAGAAAATAATTAAGAAAATAAAAACAAAATACCAAACATTTTATATACGTTTTATATATATAAAAGGGGGATTTAATGTCAAGTGACCCAATTTTGAAATAGATGTCTTTCGATTTAAATGAAATTTACACCAATTTTAGTACTGCTAGATAGTAGCTTAGACACACATTTTCAACAAGATCGGTCAAAAAGTTTTTGAGTTAGAGGGGGTCAAAGTTTGACATTTTGGCCATACAGGTGTTCTTTATCATCCATGTAACTTATTACCTATTGGTGTAAGCAAAATTTGTCCCAAGTAGCTTAGATAGCTTTTTGATCAAACTTTTTAAAAAAATTGTTTTTGTTTTTTTAAAAAATTTTTGAAATTTTTTTTTTTAAATTTAACACTTGGCTAAAAAAAATAAAAAAAAAAGTTTTAAATTTAAAAAAAAAATTTAAAAATTTTTTAAAAAAAACAAAAAAATATTTTTAAAAAAGATTGATTAAATAGCTATCTAATCTACTTGGGACAAATTTTGCTAACACCAATAGGTAATAAATTACATGGATGAGAAAGAACACCTATATGGCAAACTTTGACCCCCTCTACCTCTGAAACTTTTTGACCGATCTTGTTGAAAATTTGTGTGTAAACTACTATCTAATAGGACTAACCTTGGTGTAAGTTTCAGCCAAATCGGAAGACATCGATTTCAAAATTGTGTCACTTGACATTAAATCGCCTTTTTATATATATAAAACGTATATAAAATGTTTGGTATTTTGTTGTTATTTTCTTAATTATTTTCTAAGATTTTAGTCTTAGCAAAAAACTTTCTGGGAGGCTTATGTTGTTGACTAGAAGAGCTAAAATATTGCCATATATCATATTCTTGTAAAATGTTGTTTTTAGAAGATAGTCATACGCAAACAAATTACATTTGAATAAATGGCTTGATGGCAAACTTTGAGGGGCGGACGCCCTCCCTAAAACACAACTTATCGCTACGAAATTTTTTTGTATTTTTTTTTACATAAAACTGAACCGATTTGGAGGGGGAGAGTATAAGAAATCAAAAAAAAAAAGTTCTCCATACAACTAACGGCCACGCTAATATACATACATATATGTATTTTTTTATTTATATTTTTTTATTTATTGAATAGCTCATAATATTAATAAACAAGCAAAGTTAAGTTTTTTGAGCTATACCTCCCTGAAATAAATCTTTTTTGTTTGTTAACAGAAAACTTTGTCTGATTTTTTTTAAATGCTCTATTTGCAACCAACTTATTGGTTAATATTGCTTACATAAACCTAACTCTTTGTTCTTTTAAATAGCTTTTTAGCGAACCCATTTCTTGGAAAATACCCTTTTTGAAAAAAATTTCCAATGGCAACGTTAATTAGTGTGTTTAAAAGTGTCTTATCATTTTAGAATGAGTCAATAAAAGAATGAGCAAGCTTCAGCAATAAACAAGAAAAAACTTCTGAGATAACTAAAATGCGATAGAAAAAAAAAAATTTTTTTTCTTTTTCTTCAAAAATATCCTTTTATAAGAGCAAGTACATATTTTTATTATTTTAACAGACATGGTGTATTCAAAAAGATGCATAGTATTACATATTTTATTTTATTTAATAAATTTTCACACAATGTTGACTTCGAGATCCTCCAAAGATACAGGCTTTCAAAGCGTTTAATGTGAAAATCTTGGTGACCAATTAAACGACTACGAGAAACAAATCGTTTTCAAATTGATTTTTTTACTAGGCTATTTTAAGCGACGCACACTGGTTCATATTTTGAGAAGGCGGCCAAAATTATTTTTTTTTTTGTTCTCCGATTTTAAAATTTTTTTAGTCATGTGAAAGTAAATACTAGTGAACCTCGGGAGCCAAAAAATTTCAACCCTATTTCAACTATTTCATTGAGAACAGGGTGGTCCGAAATGGACTTTCTCAATATTTGGTTATAGTTTTGAATTTCGGAGTCAATTTGTGATGTTGAAATACTCATAACTTTTTTGTTTTTTAAGATTTTTTGACAGAATAAGTTTTGTGTATTAGTTTATTTTATTAGCTATACGTGGTTTAAAGCATTAAACTCTGCGACCTCTAGAACTATTTAATTTTTTTTTTTAATGTCAAAATTTCCCGGAAATGTCCTACTTTATAGAGCATAAGTCCTGCCCGTCAAAACGCGTCAAAAAAAATCTATACTCTCTTGTAGTCCAGAATCTAACCTATTCTATACCCCATTGTACACACATCTGGATACGGCCTTGCGAACTACATCAATTTCTGTGACCCAAGGTAAGATATTCGGTTCAAAAAATAAGTCCTATAAGTAAGAAATTAAAGAATTTTCGACAAATAAAGCAGTTCAGGCCACATAAATTATCTAGCACGTCAGGTTATCAATTAATTTGGAGAAGGTAAAGGTATTGCCATTGTTATGAACTTATTGTGGGTGAACGGATGCTGCAAAACGAATAGGCGACATAAATAGACTAACACGTTAGATTTCTGAGTAAGTTAAAAGGTTAAACATAAGTAAATAGCCGCAACATAAACTACATAGTTTAATTACCTGAAAATTGCAACTGAATTTAAAAAATGAAAGAGCAGGTAAATGGTAAAAAACTAGCACGCAGTTATATTTTACGTGAAAATTACCTACATGTTACCTGATAATTTATTGCCGGTATGTTATCCTTTTAAAAAGTGTGAAAACAGGGGTTTTTATGTTTCAAAGAAATGCTAATAAAAGATTAAATTTGTATTTAAAAAAGAGTTTTTATGCTTTAAAGAAGTAGTAACAAGAGATCATATTAAAAAACTTATATCAAGAGTATAAAAGTGCATGCATTCATAATTTTACCTTCATTATTGTTTAAACAATGGCTAAGTTCAGTTATTAAGTTCTCGCAGATATATATTTTCAACAGAAAGATGAAAAAGATTTTGTGTTACACATAATGAATAATCCATTCTTTAAATAATGCAACGAACAAGAAATCAAAGTTCATTAGATAAAAATTAAAAATTTTTCATTAACATTAAGAAAACGGTACCTTAAATGTTCTAGAAACAAGAAAACGTTTTACTTACGCAACGAAAAATGGCTAACAAATTATCTGATTTTTAAGAAGCTGTCAATAACCGCTAAGGAAACTGGAAAAGTGGGTCGGCCCGCAAAACAAATTGACAATTGCAGTAAAAGATCACGAAGACGCAAGCATGCAAATATCAATGAAGAAATTTCTCATAGTATGATAAAGGATTCATTTCTGCATCAAATTCAACCAACGCAAAATAAGAAATCAAAAATTGCAATAATTGAAAAAATAGTGGAAGCTAGCCCTAAACGCACAAAGAGGATTTTAAAAAGTATGCCTACACCAACTGAAGAAATGAAATTTACTCCAGAAGAAGCATTTGCACTATTTTTGGATTTAAAACTGACAAAAAATCAGTATACAGAACTGCGAAAGCGAACCAATGAAAAAAATTGTGGAATCTTTCTAGGATATCGAGATTTAGTTTTTGTCAAAAAAGAGTGCTTATCTTCACAAACGGCTATTAATGTAACTTTAAGTTCAGCAGAAGTAAAATTGCAGGCTCTTCTCTAACACACTGCAGAACGATTATTAAATACACTTGATGCTGACTGTTTAAAAAAACTTAAAAATTGCAGCATCACTTTATTTTCTAAATGGGGATGTGATGGAAGCTCTGGTCAGAAACAATACAAGCAATGTAATTCAGAAAACTCATCTGATGCTAACAAGAAGCTAAACAACTTCTGGAAAATGAAACCCAAAGCTATTTAGAAGAAATGTTTACTAATATTGTTTAATTTAAAATAGTTTATAGATTACACAGGCCAACACTCAATTTGCTTCTTTAAATTTATCAACTGATTCTAGTTAATTTTGGTGCGCTGAATTCAAATCTGTAATCAGTTTGTCTCTATCAGCTCTAGTTTTCATGATATAGCTTTTTTATACCCTCCACTTATGACCTCCATTTATGACCGTCTGTTAGTTTTTTCAAAAAATTTTTTCATCAACATTTCTTATTTACAGTTATGGTAGTTGCCAAAAAAAACATTTTTTCCGTAACAAAATTTTTTACCCAAAATTCTTTTAATTCAAATATTTTTTTCCCATATTCAATTGGAGTGCAACAAGAAAAAATAACGTTCTCAATAATATTGTACATATAAAATTCCCGTTAATCAGCTAGCAATTACACAAATCATTTTTTTACGGAAAAAATGTTTTTTTTTGGCAACTACCATAACTGTAAATAAGAAATGTTGATGAAAAAATTTTTTGAAAAAACTAACAGACGGTCATAAATGGAGGTCATAAGTGGAGGGTATAAAAAAGCTATATCATGAAAACTAGAGCTGATAGAGACAAACTGATTACAGATTTGAATTCAGCGCACCAAAATTAACTAGAATCAGTTGATAAATTCAAAGAAGCAAAAATGTTTTTTAATTTTGTCGGGCTGTGTTATAATTTGTTTTTGATTTAAGTATACATTTGTATTAATATACAAAAATAAAATACACATACATCTCAAACCAAAAATAAAAGTTGAATTACCTAAAATGTTATCGATAGCCAAGAATGCTATTTGGGCATTTTTCAAAATATTCCTTTTCAGTTTTATCCTTATAACAACTCGTCTTTCCCAAAAAAGCCAACCTTTGGCCCCTGTGAATATTGGGACTAAAAAATTTACAGGGGCCAAATATTGGCATTTTCTGACAGGATCTAAGTTCGACAATAAAAAATAAGTATCAGTTGTAAAATACAAGAGAAATAATGATAAATTATAAAAAAATCATATTTGAAATATTCATCTTTTACACCGAAACTCAACAAAAAAATGAAAATCCATTTTGAACTCCCCATAACTTTTGCTCCTATCAGTCGAATTTTACGAATTTTATAGCGGAAATTAAAGCCTAACATCGCACCTATCGAGCAAAAAAATCGCATAAAAAAAATACCGATCCAGTCAAAAGTTATGGAATTTTGACCGCCTTCTCGTAAAATTTCCCACTGTGCGACGTCTTGTAAATAACATGTTTTAAGGAATGTTCGAAAATAAACACTAAATATTGTGGAAAACACAAACGCTAATAGTGTTTGTGTAGAAAATCATTAAAAAAATTAAGTTTCTTTCGAACACAAAAATACTACTGTTTTTATCAAACTCAATAAAAGATAAGAACATTTAATTTCCTTCGGTTTTTATTAAAAAATCCACAAGCTTCATTGTGTTCGGTTCGGCTCAATAATGTTCGTACCTTTTGGCTGGTAAAAAAAAAAACCAATTATTTTTTATTTTTTTTTTTTTGTTGCCCAAATTGACGATTTAAATACGCCAAAATACCATTGATAGAGCCAAAAAAATTGTGAAACATTTTGTTATATTAACAGAATAATGTTAACCCCTTAACAGAGCTGATGTTAACGCTTTTATGAGGAAAGAGTTCACAAAAGGACTTATGAACAATAACTTGCTCCATCGTTTGTCATCATTTAAAGTTTTAACCGAGCGAGTTGGAGCGACTTATTGACAATTTACTCTTTACACTTCTCGCCCAGAATTTTAAAGTCAAAATCTTATTTATTTTTGTTCGTATTTTTGACTTACACAAAAAATTGTTATCTTTATTTGATATCAGCAATATTTTAGTTACTGTAAACATATCAATTCTAACGCAATTATAAATTTAAATATGGTTCACTGAAAAATAATTATTTTTTCTAACAACTAAATAATCACAACTTCGAAAACATATTATATTACTAACAACTATTTCATGATATTTAATAACCATAACATGATAACTTTCTGTACGTGCAGTCATAGTATGCTTAAGATGCAAACAAAATATCTTTACTCTAATAATATTTGTTAATTTTTGAAACAAACGAGTTTTGCAACTCACCTACTGGTATGTAAAGTAGACTGGTCCTTATTTTCTAACTTTAAAATTTTTAAAGCTGACCCTCTTGAAATTTTTTTATTTTGAAAAATATAAGAAATATTGTAATGAAAAAAAATTTTGTAGTCGGAGTCGCGAGTTCTTGTGGGTACTTCGTCTTCGACTCCGGTACCTTAACTCAGACTCCACAGCCCTGGTAATACATAACACGTCAAGAAGTTCATATTACATTCTACTTCGAGGTGTTTTAGTTGTTCATTACCGAAAATACTCTTTTAACACAGGCATTACTATGTAATTGGAATAACCAGCACATAAAGAACAGCCAAAGAAAGTTCTTTAAAATGGTACGTACTTGCCGTGCCTTACAACTTTAACACTTTGGCAAAACTGATTTAAATAAGATGGAATATTATCATTCAAAATTATTTTCAATTAACAAACTGTAATTTTTTTCGTTGTGTTTCATAAACATGCAAAGGTACGTTTGGATTCATAAAAATCTTTAAAATATTTTTGACAACCATTTTTATTTGTGATAATTAGGGATGAGATTTTCATGCACGAAAAAATTTAAAATATGCGCATAAGAAATTAAACATTTTCAATAAAAAAGCGTTTTTTTTAATTTTTTGAGCCGTCTATTAAGTAAACTAAGTTCCTCCAATTTAGTTATTGTTTTACAATTCTATCCGCAGTTGGAAAATATAAATGCTTATTGATATTTTACCTTTTTAGTTGCATAAGCATCGGTAGCAACACGTTCTTTAATAACATTCTTAAATTGCTCAAAGTTTTTTGAATAGTATTCTACAGCATCTAGCCAGGTTCCCCATCTTGTTGATATTGGCTGCGGTGGTAATGGTACCAAAAGATACATTTCATTAAAAATTGCAAATCGTGAAGGAGCCTTTAAAAATATTTTTTCCGTATGAAACCAATAAATCAATATTATCGAACTCTAATTTCCTCTGCAACATGGTGTTTTGGATAAAATATTTCAAACCCATCGGCAGCTTAAGCCATGTTAAAATAAAGGGATCTTTTGTCGTAATCGTGAAAATACTGTATTTAAGCAGAGTTTAAAAAAAAAATTTTTTATTGATTTGAAAAATTTTTTTTAAGATCTTTTTGTTTACATGGATATTTTTGAAGAAATTTTTTATAATATTTAAATAAAAAAAATATATCACCCACATTTTTGATTTTTCGAATTTATTCTATGAGTTACATTTCAGTTATGTATTTTATAAAGGAATAGAACTATTACAAAAAAAGCTTTATAAAATACATAACTGAAATGTAACTCATAGAATAAATTCGAAAAATCAAAAATGTTGAATATAATATAAAGTAACCTACGAAAGGAGATAATTCCCAGTTTCTATTTGTTAAAAATATATCACTCAAAAATGTTAAAATATGCAAAAATATGCATTTAAAACCAAACGATTCAAAAATATGCATTTTAACCAAAATATGCAACAATATGCAAAAACAAATCGATGCCATTTTAACACAAATTTAATGATTCGGAAAGATAATTGGTCAACATCGATCTTAGACTATCGACAAGAAACATGAACTTGCATGGAAATCGCATCCCTAGCAGAGAACTGCAAAAATCACTATTTTTCTTGATTTACTCATACGCTTAAATTTACATTCACTCAATGCCTGCAAAACAAAGTTCAACGTTGGTAATTTTGACATCGTTTCGTACACATTTGATTTGTGCATGTGGGGGGTTTTTTATTGTTTGCATTAATTGATGCGCACGCAATAACACAATTGCAGTCATTTCCCATTTCCCACTCGATGAGACAACGACGAATGCAAATTGGTATGAGTACGAGTCGCTTTGTTGGTATGATTGTTGAAGGCATAAGATCAAATAAATCCAATTTGTTTTTGTTTTTAGTTTTTTAAAAGCGTAACAAGCAACATTAACAACAATAACAACAATACATTGTACATACAGAACTTTTGTACTTTTTAAGAAATGATAAAAAATAAAAAAGTCTCTGTTTCTATGGAAATTGTTGGTACCTTTGTGCGTTTAGTTTCATTTCAATTTTTTTTCTTTCGAATCCAGCATATGAAAAAAACATACACTGCTGAATAGGCATCAGAGCAATGATTTTTGTGTATTTTTCTTTGCATGTGTTTTTTACCAAAGCAATAATTGACGGACGAAGCTAAACATGGTATGAATGGCAAAGCCAATACGCTGTGCATGACTTGAATGAATTTTAAAACAACACCAATGTGTGTGGCTGCGGAAGTTTGATTGCATGAACACAAATGAGTGTATTTGATGTTGTTCATTGAATGCGAATTTTTTGCAATCGCACAATGACGTTCTCTGGTCACCATACAAAAAAAAAAGTTGAGCCAGTGACCCCCTAGGATTAAAGATTAGTTCAAAAAAATTTCGCAGAGTTCTTGCAGAAGCAAACATCAAGTAACATTCAAGCCATACACAACAGTATGCGATACAGACTTTAAAAGAAGTACTGCAAACTCTTTTTTACAATTCAAGATACTTCATTGATATATGTTGATCTACCTGGTTAAATATAATATTTATGTGCAAAAGAAAAAATGGGGCGTACTTTTTGGGCGTGGCGTTAAATTGAGCAAATGACAACCTAGACATACAAAGTATTAGAAGGGCTTTCTTGCGACATGGCAAAAATTGGACTTAATGGGTGAAGGATCCGAGATGCTATAAGTGGCGCCCAGAATTCGATGTCGGTTTCAAAAGTCACCAAACACAAAAATGAAGCCATAGTGAGGCCATTAATAATGATATGCGATACAATAAAATTAGACTTTAAACGGCGGCGCTATAAAAAAAACAAAAAGTTCAATGCAATATATATATAAGTAAAGAAAGGTGGCCCTAATTTTGAGGCGTGGCATTAATGGCGCCCAGTATTTGATGTCGGATTAAAATGCCAGCAAAGGCAAAAATGAAGCTACAGACAAGCAAGCCATGAATAAAGAAATGCAATATGTTATGATCGGACTTTCAATAGCGACGCATTATACAAAAAACTAAAAGGGCGGTATCCAGAGGATTGGCAAAAAAAATTTTTTCTAGAATTCTTTTCAACTCATCTTTAATTCTAGGGGGTGACTGGCTCAACTTTTTTTTCGGAACTACCTTAGTATACATACATACATACATATAGTTTTTCATATAATTTTATTTTTATTTGACTGAAAAACTAATTTTAAGCGTCAATTGATATTTAAATAAGTTGATAAAATTGGCCATAAGCCCCTAAATTTTTATTCACAAAAAACAACGCTATATTTATGGAGTGATTTCACACAAAAAATTAGGAAATTGGTTCATAATAAAATAAAACCCCAATTTAGAGGAATGAAATAAATCCCTAAAACATATTTTATATATAGGGGATTTCATGTCAAATAACCCAACTTTTTTCAACAAGATCGGTCAAAAAGCTTCTGAGTAAGAGGGGGTCGAAATTTGACATATTGGTCAAACAGGTGTTCTTTCTCATCCATGTAACTTATTACCTACTGGTGTTAGCAAAATTTATCCCGAACAAATTAGATAGCTTTTTCCTCAATCTTGTCTTATTAAAGAAAAATTTCAATTTTTTTAAATTAAAACTTCTTTTTATTTTTTTCTTAAATGGGTTTTTTTGCGCTCAAAACTACTTATAGGATTGACAAAAAAGCCGCAATGAAAGGCAGATAAAAGACTAAGGAAAAATGTTGGCGTTGGAAAATTAATGCGGTCGGCCTCAAATTGCACCCCTCCAGAAACCAGCAGCGAAATCAATAGCTAAACCTAGTAACGCCAAGAAAGGATGGGCAAAAAAGCAGAAAATAAAGGCAATAATTAGGGAGGATGGGATACTGGGTACTTAAAAATTTGCAAAACTTAAACACTTCATCAGCTACAATAAGTTAAGTGTAAAACTAGTTATGATATATTATTATATATTAATTTAATAATTATAACAAATAAATAAAAAAAAAAGAATTAATTTAAACAGAAAAAAGTGATTTTATTCCTGGGATTTACATATTGTGGGTATTTCAGTATCGAAGGTAACGAGTGGTTAAATTTTAACTGCCGAAGTTGTTTGTGAACCACATCTAAACGTCAAGTTTTTTTCTGCATTTCATTTTCACCTTAGAGGATTCGTCAATAAGCAGAATTGCCGCATTTGGGCGAATAATCGTAGAGTGATTGTCGAAAAACCAATGCACCCATAAAGAGTGACTGTTTGGTGCGCTTTATGGGCTGGCGGCATCATCGGGCCGTATTTTTTCCAAAATGAGGCCGGTCAGGCAGTTACTGTGAATGGTGTTCGCTATCGTGATGTGATAACGAACTTTTTATGGCCCGAATTAGAAGATATGGATGTGGACGATATATGGTGTCAACTGGACGGTGCCACTTTCCACACAGCTAACGAAACAACGGCTATTTTGCGCGACAAATTCAATGGCCGTGTTATCTTACGTAGTGGAGATATTCATTGGCCGCCACGATCATGTGATTTGACACCGTTGGACTTCTTTCTTTGGGTTTATTTAAAAGAAAAGGTGTACGTCCATAAACCAGCAATAATTCAAGAGGTAAAGGATGAGATTATTCAGCAAATTAACGGCATTGAACCTCAAGCGTCATCGAAAATTTGGACTATCGGATGAAGGTGTGCCGCCGAGGTCGCAGCGGCCATTCGGCCGATATTTTGTTCCGTACCAATATTATCATAATAAAAAGAAATGACAATAATTTCCTAAATAATTTGTGTTTTATTTAAAATCAACATCGGCCCTTAAAATTTTACCACCCTTTATGTAGTGAAAGTGCCTTAATTTTGGACAAAAAAATTTTACTACCCTTTATGTCAAAAGATCGGCAATCTTTAGTAGAACATATTTTCTGAAAAATCGGTTCAGAAAAAAAGTTATGACCAAAATATAAATTTGTTTTGAAAGATACCCATTTTCAGGAACCATAGATCTTCCCGAGTCCAAGTTTTATCACCAAAGTAAATGGTAAATTTATTCTTAAAGACGTCGGTATATAGATCTGTTAAATAAGTTAAAAAATGACTGACTTATGACCGAAATACTGAAATTCAGTCAAAACTAAACTTGCTAAATAATAATTAAACTTTTTATATAGTTAATAGCTCGCAAACATTTGCAAATAATTAAAAAATTAAGCGATAAATACTATCAGCCGTACTCCTTACAAAAAGTTACCCACAGTTTGTACACTACGTACAACGAGCTGCTAACTAGAATGTCGCAGCTTATTTGCACGAAGAGTATTCATAACAAACTTTTGTCCATCTGCTAACTTTTAATTAATCAACTCTGGATTTTAAAATGAGACCACATTATGTTGGGTACAGACAATGCAATCAATCTACATGCAATCTATTTCAATGAAACCTCAAAATATCAAAGCGTTTTGATGTTGATGCAATCTGGAATGAATGTAAAATGAATGAAAATGAATTTAATTTGCTAGATTGCGTGAATGCATTGCTTAGTGTGTACCCAGCATTATATTACTCAAATATGCAACACGTTTTGCATTAAACATTTTAAGGAGCTATTTTAAGCTTAATTAGTCTAGCTTCTCAGCATTAGTTTTATTGTTAAGGTTTTAGAAACACTTACAAATATGAAAAAATTCAAAATAGTGCATATGCTAAAAATTGAAAAACCCTTGTCTTGAGCTAGAAATTATTTTTTTTTATACATGTGCCACTTGCAGTCCGATAAGCGACGAAAACTACCTTTAAGGAAGAGACATAAGCTTCCTTTTGGAAAAAAACATTCCTGCTTTAAAAAAAAATAAAAAAAGTTTTAAATTTAAAAAAAAAAATTTTAAAAAAACAAAAACTATTTTTTTCAAAAGATTGCAAAAAAAAACTATCTAAGCAAATTTTACTAACATCAATAGGTAATAAGTTACATGGATGAGAAAGAACACCTCTTTGGCCAATATGTCAAATTTTAACCGCTTTTTGACCAATCTTGTTGAAAATTTGTGTCTGAATTAATATCCAATAGGAATAACATTGCTGCAAGTTTCACCCAAATCGGAAGACATCGATTTCAAACGTTGGGTCACTTGACATGAAACCCCCATATGTATTTTGGAGTTGCGAAATATGAACTGGCCGAGGGCCGACTATTTTGAGAAGCTTTAGTAAGCGAAGCCTGTGCTGTTATAACATAGAGGAAAAAATACTTGCGCTAGCTAAACCTTTCCAGCATAGCCGGCCTTCGGCCGTGCACAAGGATTTTCTCCTCTGTGGTTTAAAAAATGATGGCTTCGCTAACTAAAGCTTCTCGGCATAGCCGGCCTTTTCTCAATTCATTTTGAAATTTGTGGTCTTATATCGTTGTTAAATAAGTTTCCCAAAATAATTTTTTTATTTTATTTCATTCAACATTTTTTTTTATTTTTCGAATTTATTCTATGAGCTAAATTTCAGTTATGTATTTTATAAAGCTTTTTTGTAATAGTTCTATTCCTTAAATTTTTAAGGAATGATTTATAATATAAAGTAACCTACGAAAGGAGATAATTCCCAGTTTCTATTTATTTTATTTCATAATTTTTTTTTTTTTTTGAACTACGTAAAATTATAGGACGATTATTATAATTTTCAACAAGCTTGAACCTTGTGAAAATTAGAACCCTTGTACCAAATTTCATCAAATCTTGTCCGAAATTGCGTCCTGTACCTTGTACGCAAGGTTTACATTGACAGCTAGCCAGCCAGCGGGACGGAAGAACCTCTTTAGATCGACTCAGAAAGTGATTCTGCGTCCGTCGGTATACTAAAAGGATCAATATTTTTAGGTGTTACGCACATACTCTCTTCGCTATGGTGGTGTGGGTATATTGATGTTGCTAGAATAATAGTGTGCGGGGTCTAAAACGTAAAACGCGAAAATTTAGAACGTCGTTTTATACTAAGATTTCTGTAATTAATGATCCGTTTAAGGTAGTTTTCGACCACTTTAACGCACATTTCCGGCATGATATTAGCGATCAGAGAAGCCAATTGAAAATTTTTAATAAGAATACTGAAAAAATTAATTAAATTAAAAAGAAGCGTCAAAATAAAATGCATGCAAATTCAATCAACTTCAGTCCAAATAATTTACAAATATAGTTGTTTGCAATAAAATATTTAAAATACTTTCATAATCCTTTTTGCCTTCGTATACATAACGAATTATAAGAAGTTTTAAATACAGTGTCCGTTTGTACCAGCGCTTAAAAAACTGCAGTCAAAGTTTAAAAGCTGCCATTTCTTCCACTTCTTCATTTGGCATTGGCCAAAAAAAATAAACTGTTGCTTTTACTTCTGATTCATCAAATGTCAATAGTCGCTTTCAAACCAACCCTAAAAGCGAAAAGTTGTACATTAATTTTCGTTTTTTGTTCGACAGTTTTCGATTTTGACTTAAGACCCGACCCAGTTTGTACCTTTTGCAACCGTGTTGCCACATTTTATAAACATCCAAATTGTAGTAATGGTGGTAAGAATATTCCCAGTAAAAAATATGTATATATACGTGTATATTTATATAGTATTTATCGCCTAATTTCATTTAATTATTTGCAAATGTTTGCATGGTATTAAATATATTAAAAGTTTAATTAATATTTAGCAAGTTTAGTTTTGATTGAACTTCAGTATTTTGGTCATAAGTCAGCCATTTTTTAATTTAAGGACTATTGGTAGAGCAAATCTGGCAAAGGGTTTTGAAGAGTTTGCTCGGGTTCCCGAAATATCGGGCCCTAAAGTTTTTGAATTTTTTGAAAAGGCGTTTGGTATAAGTTAAAAAATGTACTTTTGAGCTAAAATACTATTTCAGATGTCTTAAATAAAATTGTATTCTTTGCTTAGAATAGAATAGAAATAATCGTCCAATGTATGTAAAACGGTTTTTCGAAAAATTTTAAAATTTCAAGGCCCTGAATCTCGAAAATATATTGCACGTTTTTTTTTTTTTGGTCTTAGAAAAACCATACTAAAATTTAATGCAGAAAATATTCGTGGAACAGTTTAACCCTCTAAAGTGCTGTTTTTGTATACTTTTGTGGGGAAGGAAAAAAAAATTAATTTTTTAGTTTAGAAGTACATTTAGTATATTTTTTTTTTTTACTTATACCAAATTTCTTTTCAAGAAATTCAAAACCTCTAGGGGCCGATATTTCGGGAATCCGAGCTAACTTTTCAAAACCCTTTGCCAGATTTGCTCTACCAATAGTCTAGTTTAATTTCGGCCTGCAAGTAGTAAGGCTGGCGGCGATGAGCCGAATTTTGTTGCACTGTGTAATAAGTCGATCTGGCTCATTTTTAGTATCAAACTAAATTTATATATTATGAGCAGGGAAGACTAAAATGCTTTTTTTGATTTTTTGCTTTTTTTTAGCTGTTTTTTATAAAACCTGCTGTTTTTTGCTTCTTTTACAATAGTGTTGCTTTTTTTTGGATTTTTTTGTTTAAACTTCCCATTTTTGTATTAAAAACTTCGTATATTACTACCAAGGCGAATTCCTCTATAAAAGTGAATTCGCCTTCGTTACTACCTTTTTGCAACTCTGTTTTCATTTTAAAAACAATCAACTGAAATCATAGTAGGCTGTTAAAAATAGAAATAAATAAAAAAGTTTAAAAAATGCCGAAAGAGAAAAGTAATAGAAATTTATTATTAAAAATGGTAAAAACATATGAAGGTGTCTTTAAAATTGAAGAAAATTGGCTCTTTTGCAATATATGCTGCTGCAAAATAAATTGTTCGAAAAAGTCTAATGTGGATCAACATATAAGATGTGGGAAACACCAATTGGCGTCTTCTAAGCAAGAGAACCATCCACAGAAACTAATTACGGAATATCCAGTGACTCCAACTGCCACAACATTTCAAAAGGATCTTTGTAAAGCATTGTTAGAATCCAATATACCAATAAAAAAAATTAGTTCTCCCAGTTTCAAAAATTTCATTGAGAAATATTCTCAAATGTCGGTTCCGTCTGAAACTTGTATCCGCCAGAAATACATACCAGAATTGTATAGGGAATCTATAGAAAAAATGCGAACAGAGATATGTTGCAAATTTTATTTTTGGAGTCTTAGAAGAATTGAAAGACAATAAATCTTATTTATTGAACATGCAAGTACTTGAAACGGCAAATGGCGCATCTATTGCAGCATTTTGTAATGATTTGTTACAAATATTGTGGCCAGATGGTAAAGTAGAAAAGAAATCGAGTTTAGATTTGATATTAATTTTCTGTATTTAGGCATAAAATATAACAAAGTGTTACTTGTAGTAAGGGATGCAGCTGCATATATGCTAAGTGGAATATCTTCTCTAAAGGCAATGTATCCGAAAATGCTTCATTTAACATGTTTTGCACATGGTATCCATCGATTAGCTGAATTCATTCGAACAAACTTTGAAAATGTCAATAAATTGATTTCCAATGTTGAAAATATTTTCTTAAAGGTAAATATAACTATTAATCAGAGGTGTTCTGGAAATCGAAAACGCAAGAATTTAAAAGTCGTTTTTTTAATATGATTTTTGTAGTAAAAGAATTTTATGACAAATATTTCTCTATTAAACAGAATTCTATAAGAAAATTATATAAAATGGAATAAGAGTGTATTAAAAAGAACTTGAAAGTTCTTGCGTTTTTTTAATATAAACATACATATGTATGTTAAAAATATATGTTACAAAAACAAAATTTTTACAGGCACCGCGAAGAAAACAACTCTTTCTAAAAATGAATCCTAATGTTGCACTTCCACCGTCTCCATGCCCAACTCGTTGGGGTACTTGGTTAGAAGTGGCAATGTACTACGCTGAACATCTTGAAGAAGTTAAAGCCGTTGTTTTAGAACTTGACAGTCAAGATGCCGACTCAATTGTGCAATCCAAAAAAATATTTGAAAACTCCGAACTAAGTTCTCAACTTGCATTTCTAAAATACAAGTTTGCAAACATTTTGGTTGCTATAAAAAAATTGCAAACTGCGGGTTTATTAATTTCAGAGAGCACTAATGCTTTATCGGCAGTTTTTGACGGACTATGCAAGATCGAGGATCAACAATATAAAAAGAAATTTGAGAAAATATTAAAAAGAAATCCCGGATATCAGAAGTTTTTGGAAATAAAATATATTTTAGAGTCAGGTACTGTTCCAAAAGATGAATATGTAAAAAGTTTCTCCTCTAAAGGCGCATATAGACGACATGTTTTTGTCATCTGACATGTCAAATTTTCAAGACACATGTAATTGTGCATGTCTGTCAAAATCGCTGTTTTACATAAGCTTTATAATATTCGGTCACAAACGTACATGTAATTTGCTGCTGTCATTGTCTCTGTTTTTTCGCATTGTTATTGCAGAAACCAAAGTAGTGCTCGGTTTCAAAATAACTTGCTGCCGCCATGAAAAGTTTTATTTGCGCCGTAAAATAGTTCAGCCATCTTAACATTTTTTTCTTTTAATTCAAAGATACCAATTTAGGATTTTATAATAAAACGGTTTTTATATATATATTCACATAAATTCTATTCAATGGTAAGATGATCAAACATATCTCGGTATTGTAAAAAATTAACTTCAGCCGGCTAATGATTCCGTCAATAGTGGACGCCGCTGCCGGTTTCTTGCCGGCATAGCTTTCTGATGTCAGATGGTTTGTCAGAAGAAAATAGAGCACGCTCTAATTGAAATTTTGTCAGATGACTTTGCGTCTTACTTTTACAGAAGCAAAGTTAAAAAGGTAACACACGACATGTATGTGTTTTGCAGTGGAAAATTTGACATGTCAGATGACAAAAACATGTCGTGTACGGTGGCCTTAATTAAATTCTCAAATTTAAATATGCACCGTCAACCTCCGTTGATGTAGAAATACAAAACGCTTTTAACAGATCGACGTAGAAAATTAAAATTTGAAAACATAAAAGCCCACATGATAGTATATTGTAATAATTTTGATGATGTGGAAGAATTAGAATAAACATTTTTTAGTGCTTTTTTTTTTGCTGTTTTATCAATTTTTTTTTGTTTTTTTTTAATTTCTTTATGCTGTAAAAGTATTGAATATTGCTTTTTTTTGTCTTCTCTGATTATGAGTATTTTGGCCAAATGCCCTCTTAGCTTAGCTTATTTATTAGCCTATAATGCGGCCATTTGAGAACCGTTATCGTTATCAGATCTAGTTGCGTTAGACGTGTAAAATATTCTAGTCTTCGCCTTATCTGGAGACTTCGGAAAACCAATTTGAATAACCATACGTATAGACGGACAAGTCCCTTAGATATAAGAACCCAGATTATACGTACATACTATTCTACCAATGCGAATTCAATTGGGCCAAGCCTACACATGGTTATTTAAAAAAAAAAAACAACCCTTTTGTCCTAACAATAACAATCGGACCACAACGCCAATGTTGTTGTAGAGTTGACTTCACCTTTAAGTGACTTCGCCTTATTACATGACAAACTTATGTACATGTACCCCTGCCACCTGTGGTATAGAGTACACAAATTTTGAGGAAATAAACAAAGCAATTAAACAAACACTGAATAAAAAAAAAAATAATGAATATTATTGTAAATAAATTGTATTTATATTTAACAAACCTTCTGTTTTCTTCACACAAAGGAATTATATTTTCAAAACCTTGAATCCAATATTAGCTGGTATATAACGCCGCTGTTGTACCCTAAATTTATTATTTTTTTTTGAAAATAATTTAGTTCAAAAAACAATTTTCAATTTACATTTAGAAACCTGTTTCGATACCACTGTGATTAATAAAATTATAACTGTTTGATGTGCTTCAGGGGCCAGTGCTATCATTAGTACGCACTTTTATTTTAAATTCCCAAGCAAAGAAATCAATTCGTTCTCAAATTGTGTCTCGTTTTCTATTAATTTATCACCCAGACAAATTAATAGAATAGAACTTATAGTTTTGGAGCGAACTAACGTGAACTGCATTAGTTTGTTTAAATTAACCAGTAACATTAGAAGATTTAGAAGACAACATTTTGTACCACTTTATTTATTAAAGGTAGTTAAAAAAAAACATTCTGTGTAATACGAAGTACTTTGTTGAATATATTATGTGTGTTTGAATAAAACAAAATATGTTCTCTCTTTTTTAAAAGGATATTTTTGAAGAAAAATTTTTTAATAATTTTTTTAACTGTACTTGCATATTTAGTGTCTTAACAGTTTCTTATTGTTTATTGCTGTAGCTAACTAAATCTCTAATTCAAACCTATTAAACACATTAAAACAAAAATTAAAAAAAAGTATAAATACAATACTTTTCGAAACAGCTACATATAAAACTTTTAAACGCTTAGTAAAGATGATGCTCATCTCACTCAAGCACGTCTTCGTGATTACCTTCGTACTGCTAAAGACGGTATCAATCTCAGCGCAACTAATCGAAGATTCAGATGGCAGACAATATCTGTACGAAAGTAGGCAACAGGTAATTTGTTTTTAAAATTTCTATTCAACAAAAAAATAATAAAATCAATCATTTGCTACAAAAAAAAAATAGTACAACTGGTTTCAGGCTTTACATGCCTGTAACAACCACAGTGGCGAACTTCTTACAATTAATTCTGCTAAAGAAAAAGGAAGAATTATTAATCTACTTAAAGAAAGACCTCAACCAACTCAACCTGTATGGTTGGGTGCCCATGATGGCTATAACACAAAAATTAATTATCACCGGGACTGGTGGTCGGTCAGAGGACAGAAATTAAATTTTTTTACTTGGAGCAAAGTGGATCCTGATAATAATTTAAATAAAGAACATTGTATGGCCATGTCTGGTTCTGCAGCCAACTATGTATACGGTGATAACCCTTGCGATTTCAAAAGGGGCTATATGTGCGAAATTTATAGTGAACTATTTAAAAAAATCGGTGATCATCATGATGATAAGGATCTAAAATGTGAAGATTCGGGAACTAAAAAATTAGGAACTAAAGGCTCAGGGTGGGATTTATGGTCGCTCTGGCAACAATTTTTGAAAATATTATTTAAGTAAATATTGTAAAGTAAAACTTAATTTAATTTACATATGTAAATAAAATGATAAGCAATATAATTTTTTAAAAAAAAAGTATAAATTTGAATGCTTTTTACTGCAATGATTAATTTACTGTTTTAGTCAAAAGCTTTATTTTATTTCTTGGCGTTGGGCTTCCCTTAAAATATTTTCTTTTTTTTCTAGCTTACATAGCCGGCAATAAAAGCTTTTTTAAACAAAGCCGTTTTCGTCATACTCAGCGAAAGAATCTCTTCCGTAGTTTAATGGAAAAATAAAATAACTCTCAAAATGGCATTCATATGTATTAATTGAGTGAACGCCTATATTAAGGTGGTTTTAGTGAATAGGACTGATTATTTGTCTTCAAAATAAGAAAGTGCTCACGTCTAGAAACGTGCCATTAAGTGTAAAAATCAAACTGCAAAAGTTAAGGCTCAATCGGACATTGTCTTCCTGTGCCGAAAGTGTTCTGAAGTTTCAAAAGTTTACTGTTTTTTACGAAATAGCGTCACTTTTCGTATTTACTATTAAATGAAAGTTTATTTTATTAACTTTTTTTTTTATTTATTAATTCAAAATTATGTTTTACAATTAATATAATAGTTTCAGCGCCATTAAGATTTTGTTGAGACAACGTTGGCAATTATAACATAGCATTATTATATACCCAGTTGGCCATTGATGATTCGTGCACGACAATGTTAATTCCTGCACGACACGTTAGGGACAACTAATGCAAATCGTCGATGACATTTTCAAACAAGTGTCGCGTAAATCGTGCACGACACAAAGAGAGACAATGTCGCTCAGCCTGTCGTTGATGACCACATGCACGACATTGTCCTCCATAAAGTCGTTGATGACCACATGCACGACATTGTCGTCCATATAGTCGTTGATGACCATATGAACGACATTGTCGTTCATATTGTCTTTGATGACTATATAGACGACAATGGATTCTACTTTATCGTCAACGACTGCGTATAAGACAATGTCGATGAAGTAACAGGAGTAACAGCTTACACGACAATGTCGTCTATAAACCTAAACGAAAAAAAAAAAATATACAATAGGACATACATATTTTTAAAATCAGATCTTAGTCTTTGAGTTCTCAGACTTTACTGACTGATTTTCTTTACTTTACTTTGGTTGTTTTTTTATGTCAAATCCCGATAATTCGTACCCCGATAAATCGTAATTCCCGATAATTCGTAATAAACTGTCGGTCCCTTGAAAAAATCTCGTTAATTCGCAAAATTTCCATACATTTTGGTCCCCTCGCTAATTCGTAATTTTTTTTTCAAATAAAATCTTCTTTACCTCTTATAAATCGTAATTGTTTGCTAACTACCACTTATAATTCGTAATAAAAACAACAGAAACATGGAAAGAATGATTTTTTGTTCAGCGCTATTTTTTTTTTTTTGGCGTGGGTTTTTGCTTTTGCTTTTTGTGTGTTTATTTTCTTAAGATCAGTTTGTTACATGAATAATAAAGAAAAATGTCAAAGCCCACGCATTAAACTCTGTCGGTGTTACAAAAGCAACAAATTTTTGCAGCCATTGACAATAGAGAAAAAAAATAGACGTTGCTAAGCGATTTGAAATTGCTTCATCAACTCTTACTTCAATCCTTCTTCAATTTTACGCTAAGTAAATGAAGTTGCTCTTTTATTTTGTATTTTATTTTTAACAATTGTTTTTTTTTTTTTTTTGTTTTTTTTGATCGTTTTAGTAAATAAATTGAAAAACCCCGTTAATTCGTAATTATTTTATTTTTACCCCGTTAAATCGAAACCTCGCTAAATCGAAAACCCCTATAATTCGTAAGAAATGGCCGGTCCCTTGCGATTACGAATTATCGGGATTCCACTGTATTATCGTTATTTTACAGTTATTTTTATTTTTTATTGGGAACAAATTATGTTTGTTTGTTTAGAAGACAGCTTAGAAGACAATGTCTCTCATATTGTCGTGCTTAGAAGTTGATAAAGGACACCTTACAAGACACTGTCGGTCATGTTGTCGTGCATACACTTTAATACAGGACAGCTTACAAGACACTGTCGCTCATACTGTCGTGTATGGTTGTTGATAGAGGATACCTTACAAGAAAATGTCTCTCATGTTGTCGTGGATAAGCTTTGACAAAAGACAACTTGAAAGACAATGTCTGTCATGTCATCGTTTATTAACTTCTTTAAAAGATAGTGCACTCGACAATGTCGAGTATTTTGTCGTCCACGACATTTTCCTCAAAATTGTCTTGCAGAAATCCTAAGTGATAGAGGACATGTCGTGCATAAATCGTTGACGACAATGTCGTCGACGGCAGTTTGGCCAACAGGGTAATTACTATAAAATACATATATAATTTAATATATGAAACAGATTTATGAAAATACATTCATATGTATAAAAAAAAAAAAAAGAACGAAGAAAGAGAAGCAAGAAAGTATTTATATTATGCAATTATTATATTAAAAGCATTTCAATATTGTGTAAAAGGTAATCTTTTAGTTGATTTTTAAATGAAGATATTGACAAACAATCCTTTAAAATTTGAGGCAAATTATTATATTTCAAACTACCGTTGTACTCAATTCTCTGTTTGGTGGTTTCCAACCGGCATCTAGCGAGCCTTAAAATCGAATTGTTTCTTGTGTTAAACATTAATTGATTTACAGATTAACGGATCGTATGATGCCCAATTTCATGGATTCTTTTAAAAACATATATTAACAACTGCAGTTTGTAAATACCATAAATTGGTAACACTTTTTTAGCGATGTTTTTATAAAGCGACAAAGTCGGATACAATTGAGGAAGATTAAATACAGCCTTTAATGATTTGTTTCGAATAATTTTTAGAGATTTTAAATCAGCATTCTTTTTGAATCCGTAAACAAGTGTAAGATAGTTTAAATGACTTTGAATAAGGGCTTGAAAAATTATAAATTTGGGTTTTTAATCCAGTTTATACTTAAGTTTGAATAGTAAACCTAGTGCTGGAGATATTTTTGAACGAACATGTTTAATATGATTTTTCCATGATACATTATTTTGAAGATTGACTCCGGAATACTTAATGAAGTTCACTTCAACAATTTCCTTTCTATCCATTAATACTGCTCTTTCTTCCACATTTCGATTATGCCTTGGTCCAAAACGTACTAGCTTTGTTTATATATATATATATGTTCCTTTTACTCCTCTGGGGAGCATAGGGCCGCCACAAGTTGATTCCAATGATCTCAATCATCAGCGCGATGTTTGACTTCGTTCCACTGTTGTCGTAGCTCGGACAGTTCGGTTATGATTTGGCGTTTCCAGGTGTGTGATGGTCGTCCGATGCGTCTGCTTCCCTGTGGGTTCCAGTCTAAGGCCTTCTTCTAATGGCTTGCGGAGAGTGTGTCCAAGCCAACCCCATTTGCGTTTTCTTATTTCCAACTCAATTGGTTGGTGGTTGGTATCTGACCAAAGTTGGGCATTTGATATTACGGAGGGCCAGTAAACACGCAAGACTCTACGCAGACATTTGTTAACAAACACCTGAAGGGACTGGATATCGCGCGGTACCATATTCCACGTTTCACACCCGTACAGCAATGTGGATTTAACGCTGGAGTTGAAAATTTTAATTTTGGTACGTTTCGAGATGTTAGGCGATTTCCAAACAGGGCTGAGTTGGGCAAATGCATTACGTGCCTTATTAATGCGACTGGCCACATCGGCTGATGAACCACCGGATTTGTCGATTATACTGCCTAGATAGCAGAAGGACTCCACATCATCAATTCCCTTGCCGTATATTAGGAATTTCCACGTTGCGTTAGCATTTATCCTAAGTGATTTTGTTTTGGGGATGTTTATCTTCAATCCAACTAGCTTTGCTGTTTCGCTAACTAGATTTAACTTTGATTGCATATCGGAAAACGAATGACTAAATAAGCATATATCATCTGCATAGTCCAGGTCTTCTAATCTGTCTTGCAAACCCCATGTTATCCCTCTCCTATGACTTGTTGACTTTTGCATCACTACATCTAGGACACAGTTAAAGAGGAGTGGTGATAACACACAGCCTTACGGAAACCATACTGATTTGGATATATCAATTTTTCATCCTCCAAAAATGTTGATAACTGACTATTCAAAATGGTTTCAAAAATTTTGTCTGCGATAAATAAAACTGCCACAGGTCTAAATTTATCAACCGTGTTACTATGAACTTCCTAAGGAATCGGAATAATCTTGTGAGTCTTAAGTGCATCAGGATAAATCGATTGAGTGATTGAAAAGTTCAAAATTTTAGCTAGTAAAGGTGCTAGAATTTCTCTACTCTCAAAACACACCTTGACGTTATACCATCACTTCCAGGACTTTTATCAAAATTTAAACGAGTAATTAAATCATAGACTTCATTTTCGGTCGTATGATGTAGAGTAAATTGCTTCCGATTGCCAAGGACCGAAAAGCATTACAATGATCAGTGGAGCTATATTCAATACCTCGATTCAAATTTTTTACACAATTAAGGAAATACTGATTGAAAACTTCAACTCTGTCATTATTGTATACAAATATTTAACCTTCATCATTCCTTATATTAATTTCAGGTTTAGAATATCTTCCAAGAAACTGATTTAAAAATTGCCAACACTTTCTAGGATTCTCCTGCATTTTACTTAAATTTTCCTTATAATAATTATGCAGACATTCCTTGGTAGCTATTTTAATTATTTTACTTATTCTCTTAAGGCAGATATTAACAACATCTTTATTTTGTCGTTTCTTTCTTTTTTTTTAAATTTGCTTTTGTAATCCATAAGTGATTGTAAATTAACATTAGTCCATGGTGTAAGTTTAAGTTTCAAATCCTTCTTAGTGCAAGATATATTTGTTGAAATAGCAACGGCATTTGCTACACAGTCCATTTAATGGGATGTGTCATAATGAGGATTGTCAGTTAAACCTGATATGGGCAAAGTACTACCAAGAATTTCTCTAACGTTATCATAATTACAATGATAACGTATCGTTTCTATATAGTCCTTAGTATTTACGTTTGATTCAATTCTGAAATTTATTAGGTTGTGATCTGATATTTCACACTCAATAGAACCAATTTCGAGGTTCGCATTACTAAACACATTATCAATTGAGGCACCAATGCTAGGACGAATTACGATAGTATGACAATTTTTAAAATCGCATTGTAAAAGATCAGATAAATAAAGAGCTAAAGAATTATTTAGGAAATCAACATTCGTATCACCAACATATATACATTCCGAAAATTTCTGAAAGTTAAATTTTTGCGATCTATAGAATGAAATCAGTTTCATTGGTTTTCTAATAAAGTTTTGACTTTGTATAGTTAGTGTTAAGGATTCAATAAAATCTTTACTCTCTCTTTACTTACTTTCAACCGTAAACAAAATGTCTTCACGAACATATACGGTCGTACCACCATAGCCATCAGTTCCACAACAGTGGGCTCAGGTATATCCTGGAATTTTGTAAAGTTGTACTGATTTATTATCAAACCAAGATTTTGAATACAAATAACATCCGCTAGCTTTGGAGACGTAAAAATTATGGATTTAAAGTTATTAAACTTCGTAAGGGACGAAATGCTTCTAACATTTACAGATATAATTGATTAAAAAGCTTTATTTTGACTTTTTTAAAAGGTTTTATAACATAAAAAAGACTGTAAATATTGATTTGAATTCATAATTGTATAAGTAATAATATATAACTTAAATTAAATTAATAAATGCAAACTAATTATAAAATTATTATTAAGCTGGCGACAAAAACGGCGAGTTATCATTATTATCACTATTGTCATTGGGCTCTATTATACCTTCACGACGAAAAGATCTGCGAGCATTATTTGTGATTGCTTCAAGTAGTAAACTATCTACTTCTTCAAAAGATTTGATAAGCTTTGGCTTTGATAATTCGCTTCTTTTAGCATTAACACGACCAGCTAAGGCATATATTCTTCGATAGCCGACATTTCCAAAACTTTTAGCATGGAAAGAAATCTTTGATGAGTACAGACTTATTATCACTTTCTTTAAGTTAAGGCTTCATTAACATAAAAAATTGTTATGCTTTTTTGTTGTTAAATTTTACAATTATAGTTTTTTGCTTTTATCTGGGGCCTAATTCTGGCATACGTGATCGAGTACTTTCTCGATTCGAAAGCAATTTAAAATCTAATTATTTCAGTCAATACTGAACGAATCGGAATTATTTTTTCAGCGTTGTAAAGCATTAATTTGAGTTTCACAATACTTAAAAAATAATTTCGATTCGTTCAGTATCAGCTGAAAAAAAATTGCTTTCGAATCAAGAAAGTACTCGATCACGACTGCCAGAATTAGGCCCCTGTTCTTATTGCATCATTATTTTTTGATTATTTTACGTTAAACTTATCTACAAACTTCACTAGGGTTCCAGCAGCATTTGTATCATTATCGCACCCCAACCCATTAATGACACAATCATTCTTTACCCTTTGGTCACTTAACATTTTCACGGACGTTTTTAAATCAGCATTTTCTTTTTTTAAACATTAATTTTCTTTTCTTACTGCTTCTCTTTTCTTATTGTTCTCAGTTATGGTCTTAAGTATATTATTAAATTTTACCGACATAAACTGCATTGTTATTTTATTGCATTTAATTCATGTTTCATATCTCGACCACTTTCGTTACAATTATGACAGATGTACTCATCGCTCTCATTTTGCAACAATAGATCAAGTTGACGTTTATTCAAGGTTGTTCATATATCATGATACGTTTTAGAGCATTTATCACACTTAATGCTTCCATCATCTTCTTTAACTCGCAATTTTCATTGATTACATATTATTTTTTTATTAGAGGGAGTTTACACGGTGTCTTTTCAGACATGTCTGTTTTTGACATTCTCTATTGAACAGTAGCACGTTTCTGTATATCTCACATCGTAAAACTCTTGGCATGAAACGTGTGAATTGCAACAAAAATAGTGTGAAATGAAACCAAAAATGGTTTTTCTCACACAAGTGTTTCTGTATCTTTTTTTTGCGAGAATTATCTGTCATTTAAATAATTTTCCAGCAATTATTGGAAGGAAAAATAGAAGCAATATATAAATGATAAATGCATAATTTATATGATGAAAATAAACAAAAAACAATTGTTATATTTTGTTAGCTTAAATTTTTGTTAGCCTTTTCTTGTTTTGGTTTTAATCAGTGCTGCCAGATAAATTTGTGTCAAAATCGTCAATTTCCTGAGAAAAAAATACAAAATATCGTTTTTTTTTGTTTTAAAAATCGTGCAATTTAAAATCAATTTTAAACAAATTTGTTTCGACTTTTATTAAAAAATAATCAAACAAAAACATAGTTAAAGTTCATGGGTATTTAATAATTATTATTTAATAATTGAGATATAAATCTTTAATTTACCCATTCCTATAATCTTTTTCTTTTTTACCTGAAATAGACTTAGTAGAATACCTTGTAGTTAAAATTAAAAAAATCGGTTCATAAATAAACGGGTTAAAGACCCAGTAAAATCTTCGCCTACAAAATAATATGTTAAGTAATCAGAAACACATAGAAGCACTACATACAATTCTACTGAAAAACTAATGAATTTTACAAGGGTTGTGCCAAAAAGAACAAATTCAAAAGTAAGTCATTTTATTTTATCTTAATACATCCAGAAAAAAGTAGTTATCGAAGTTCTTATGGAAGAAAGCTACTTAATAACGAGTGAAAGAAGCTATCCATTTTGAAAAAGTTTTTACTGGGAGACAAACAAATTTCTTTCTTGCCGGAATAATGGTTTTGGCACAAAAGTGTACATATAAGATAAGAATATCAAATATCAATCATATTTTGTATATGTATATAAGAAGTATTAAATGTTCAAAATAAGCCAAGTCGGTCCATTACTTTCCCTCGAAATTTTGCTTTTGCCGATACATTTTTTAGGGAAGAAACAAACAATTTCGAGGACAATTTTCACAATAGGGATAAATATAAAAATTTAAGCAGCCTTGTTTCTAAAGATATCTTTTTTTAATAATTAGTATTGTGGTTATTCGTTGAACTATTTATGGTCCTTAATCCAAATTTTTAATTTTTAATTTTAATTTTTTCTAATAAACAAACATATAAAAATATTTACAATTATCTTATTTCGAAGACTAAGGGGCTTATAGTGTAAAACGCAACGCCAACAATTTCATTAAAAGCAAAAATAAAATCAAAAATAAAATTTTTTTTTTTCAATTTTCAACGCCACAAAATAAATAGAAGTGTTTGAAATTTAAAAATTCAAGATGAATTTCTATAGAAAGTAACATCAAAATTATAAGAAAATTTTGATTTTGTTTTTGCTTTCGTCACTTTTTTAGAAAAATCATCAAAACGTCACTTTGTTAATATCGGAACAAAAAATCGTCAAGATGACGATAACTCGTCAAATCTGGCAGCCCTTTTTTTATTATATTTATTTCTTTTGTTGACGTTTCGCTTTTATTTGACACTAAATTACTGGAAATAGTCCAGTATAAACAGAATTTGTTGTGTCTGTTTTCGCATTCAAATACAGAAACACTTTTTTCTCATAAATCGAGAAACGATGGAATTTTTTGCTTCACACTTCATGTAAGAAATTTTACGATGCGAGAAATACAGAAACGAGCTACAGGCTACCAAAAACCTTTTGTCTTTTCACGATGTCTTTCCAAACATGTCTGTTTTCATGTATAATAGTCTAATATACATATACATACATACAAATAAAAAACATGAAAAGCCATATCAAGGCGAATTAACTACAGGTGGTGTCGAAACGGCATCTGATTTTGACAGTTCGGGCTTATTTGTTCTGAGGAGATCGAGTGGTTGCGATCGAAACATGTCATGGTAACCTGCCGGCACGGGTTCGAGCCCCGGCCACGGTCAGAAATGAAAGATTATCAATAACAATTTCAATTAATTTTCATGTTGTAAAATTCCTTTCTTCATAAATATAATTTAATGAAAATTAAATTTGATGAACTTAAGCCTAATAAGACGTGACATAACCATAGGAAAACTGTATTACCATAACCACTGTATTACCAAAATGACACAAACATGCCATACAAACCAATTCAATTTTGGTTTCTAAATTCGCCGTTATGGCTGTGGCATTATGGCTATGCCACGTCTAATTTGAGCTTAAAATATTAAAAATTTGGATTAAAAACCATAAATAGTTCAACAAAATAACCACAATACTAATTATTATATTTTAATGTTTTTTTTTTACATTGATTAAGAAGTGAACAAACAAAAAAAATTTAGCAACGACAGCAGCACGAACAGCTTGTGTGTGTATTGTGTATATGTGTAAAATTATTTTGCTGGCTTTTTGTTTTTTTTTTCGTATCTGTATTTTGTTTTTGTAAAAAATGTTTGATTTTCTTACCAGCCAAAAGGGACGAACATTCATGAGCCGAACCGAACTCAATAAACTTTGTGGATTTGAAAAAAAACGAACGGAATTAAATGTTCTCATCTTTTGTTAAGTTGGATAAAACAGTATTATTTTTTGTTTGAAAGATGACAATCAGGTAGGGTTGCCATCCGTCCTCTTTTCCCCGGACACCGTCCTCTTTTTTTGGGTATCCGGGGTAGTCCTACTTCTTTTTCATCAAGTGTCCGGGGTTGTCCGGCTTTTAACACCTTCATTGTAAATTTGTTCCTAGATTTAAATCACAGTTCACAAAATTCATTAAAAAAAAGATTTAGGTGCTCGGGTTTTTTTTAAGATAGGTATGATTTAATTTTTGGGGACGTAACGTGACAAAAAAAGTACTTTTCACTGAATGTGCCCAAAATGGAGCTCCCAAAAAATGGAACAAATAAGCAAAAGCAACCTTATCAATGTCGTTACTTTTGTTCAAATAAATACTTATTGCTCAAATGATTATATTAAAATTTTATTTTAAGATTCTTTTTGGAAAGAAAAAAAAAATCATATCTTAAAAAAAGCACATCCCTCAAAGTTTTAGGATTTTTAAAAAACAGTTTGAAGTATTATATAAAAAAAAAATCAGCAAAAAAATAGGGTTTTGACTTAGTCCATTTTTAAAATTTAATATTTTGCATATACATTTTTTTCAATATATTTATTGTAGCCTCAAGTATTCTCTTTAAACTGACAAAAATCATCTTCGTACACAGAAAAAATTATTGCTGAATTATTTTCAAACAAACGCTTGTTTGAAATTTTTTTTAATTTCTACAAATTTTTTTACTGATTCAATTAATATTTTTGTTTGATTTTTATTTTAGCCAACAGAAATGTTGACAACTATTCAAAAATATAATAAACGCGTTATTGGCTTCTAGTTTTCATAATTTTGTATGAAATATTTAACGCTCTTTATTGTTGTCGTGTTTTTGCATTTTTTTATTTGACCGTAAGCAACACTTCTTTATGTGACATATAAGAACAACAAAAAAAAACACATAGTCTATTTTTGGACGCTTTGAAAAGGTACAACTATAAGAAAGATGATAAAATATTGTGGCGAGGTTTGTAGTAAAAAACAACAAAAACAATAATAGGTAATAAACGTTTCACTCTTTTTAAACAACAACAACATTAGAAGAAACAAAATAAATTTTTTGTTGGTTTCAAAGTTGGTAAAAAAGAATGAAAAACAAAATCCCGTATTCAATTTTTCAAAAATGTTTAGTTAAATACCTGCATCAAATAAAAGAAATAAAATGATGACGAAAAACATGTCGAGTCGGTCTGCTGCCAAGGAAAGGATACAGAACAGTGAGTGAAGAAGAAAAACATTGTGTGAACAAACAAGACTTGGTGCAAAAATTATTCCAACAAAAAAATGTGTCTCAAAGCCAGCCGGCGCCGCTCTGCTCTGCCTTCATCTACTTCTACAGTGCTTGCTTGTGTGCGCGTCATTGCTTGTGCAAAAACTTTTTTGTTTGATTCAGCAAAATTATTTGTTTGAAATTTATATGATATTCAGTAAACTATTTGTTTGATTCAGTTAAATTATTTGTTTGAAAAAATCAGTGTTTTTTTTCAATAAACGAAATGCAAATAAATTGTTTGAATATGCGAATTTGTTTGTAGGACCGATTTCAGACAAAAAATGTTTTGATTCTACAAATTTTTTGTTTGAATTGGAAAAATAATTTTTTCTGTGTATGTAAAGTAGTTTTCGAGATATTAAAAGAATAAACTCAACACATTCGGCTTATTCGGCGATATTATGACAATTTGAATATGAAATAACTTTTGAAAATTGCATTCAAATCGAAAGGGGTCGAGTCCCACTCTTGGTCGACTTGACATGGAATTACCCAAATTAAGTTTTTGTGTGCCGTCGTTAATTTTATTAAAATTAAGTTGTTTAGAAAGTGTCCTCTTTTTTCAAACAAATGTCCTACATTTTTTATGCTGGCGTCCTCTTTTTCTCAAAATAGAAATGGCAAGCCTACAATCAGGGAAACGTTTTTTTTTAATGATTTACTACACAAACACTATTAGCGTCTGTGTTTTCCACAAATCTACCGATAGTAAACATACTAATAGTACTGAAAAAAGTACAATTTTGTTTATTTTGTTTATCTGTTATTATTATGAGATAGAAAAGCCTATTATGGCCGTCCCTTTCTTTTTAGTTTTATATGTCAAATTCATATAACTACTTAAAAAAAGGCCAGCTAGATTCCTAGTGCTGCGACCTTGTGTAAATATACCTGTGTGTTATTATTTTTGTTAGGCTTTCGTGCGCTAAAATTTTTATTTTAATTTCGTAATGCCGGTCCAATAAATATATTGTTGCAAAATGTGTATTCCATAAGCGATAATAATGAAATTATATGCAATTAAATAATTGCGAAAATAAAGTGTTAACTTCCCTCAGCGGTAATTTCGAAAGACATCTAAAAGTGATGCAAAGTAAATGTGAAAGACAATATAATAAAGTTTGGGAAAAAGAATAAATGATGGATACATATACATATGTATGTATTTTTAATGTTGTTTTAAGGATGGCTAAAACCGATTGAACAAGCTCCAAATTCTTATAAATTGGCTCATTAGTCTTCAAAAACAGCATATTGTTCTGCTTGTAATTCTGCACTGAAATCGCATAAAAAGTATTTAAAAAAAACATGCCAAAACCAGTCGCTACAAACAAAATTATTTCTTACTATTTTTTAAAAAATTTTCCAATTTGATCAGAAAAAAAAACACAAAAAAAATATTTAACTTTTTAAGGTTTTGGTTTTTAATTTGGTGATTTATTTTTTACTTTTTGGGGACAAAGAAAAAAGTACCTGGCAGCCTGTATAAAATACATAAATTGCGCTTATATCCTTTTTACCTTCTTTAATTTTTGTTAAACTTCTCTAATTTTTAATAAACGCACTCAATGAATTTAAAAAATAATTTTAATTCACTTTTACTTTAAACTGCTTAATATTTATGTATAAACGTTTTTATTTGCTTTTTTACATTACTAATTAGTTTTAAATTAAAAATAATTTAAAGTAGAGTTACACATTTTATTTTATCTATTTGTCCCGCGAGACTTTCAAATATCTTGTTTTTTAATGCTCTTTAAAATAAATAAGTCTGGCAACCCAAACTTGTATGTAATTGTTTTTGAAAAAAAAAACACTAAAGAACATTAAGACATAATGTATGTCTACAGAGCCTCTACAATTGTTTTGTTTTTTAACGAAGAACAGAACATTATATAATGTTCGGTTCTTTCTTGCAAATGGTTACGAACAGTATTAAGGGTTGTGTATGTCTACACAAACACTAAAAAAATTGATATCGTTCCTGGGTGTGTGAGCCGAACGCTAAATAATGTACTGTTTATTATCGAACACTGCTTTAAGATAAATAAAAAAATAAATTTTACAAGTCTGTACTATGCGATTAGAGCGGTATTTTCTTGTAATATACATAGCTGAATAACATGATTTTGTTTTTTTATACCCTCCACCACCACTAGTGGTGAACGAGAGTATACTAAGTTAGTGTTAGTTAGTGTTAATTCTTTTTAATATGCATCTGAGACCTCCTAAAGTATATATATTTTGGCTCCTTGAGTAATTCTAAGTAGATTTAGCCATATCAGTCTATCTGTCCGTCTGTTGAAAACACGCTCATTTTCAAAAAATTGAAGAAATGAGAAAACTTCATAGGCCCCATACAAAGCCCACTCTGGTAATTTAATTATATATGCCTAAAACCGTAGCATATATAGATACTGCGGTAAAATTTCTTTCAACATAGCTTTATATGGCCAAAAAAATGTCATGCAATTTAGTGATATACGGTCCATAATTTACCTTAGATGCCTTGTTTAGCAGCCTTCTGAAATTTACTATAAACGCTAAAACTAATTTCACCGGTGTATTGATATTTATTCAAATTTATTTTTTTTAATACCAGAAATCACTCTACAGAATTTTGGGACGAGTGGCTCATAACTTACCATGGCTCCAATATAAATTCCCCTTCTGAAAATCATTTAAGTTCGGCTTAAACTGCTACAAATCATAATATTTTACACAAGCTAGTTCAAATTAAAAAAAAAAGCATAAAGCTTTCTAATTGTCGTTCAATAATTTAATATAGATCTAAACCGCCATCAATTTTAATGCTGACGTCCGTTTTTATAAAGATAAATTAATAATATATAGATATCATATAGAGCCCACTCCTAAAATATTCGAACGGTCGGTGGATGGTATCAAAGAATTGGCACAGCCGAAAATAACACTTTTTTTTTGTGATAATGTGGCTTTGACAACAGATTTTGCTAAAATGTTTTTTAATATCGAATAGAACTCTGTCTGATTTTCGTGTTAATAAATCGTATGATTTTTCGCCGACATTATTATGTATGTGCATCCATTTATTTCTTACTTCAGCGACTATTCCATTGCAAACAAGAAATATTATTAAGTAGGGATGCGATTTCCATGCAAATGCATGTTTTTTGTCGATAGACTAAGAACGATGTCGACCAACTATCTATCCGAATCATTAAATTTGCGTTAAAATGGCATCGATTTGTTTTTGTATATTGTTGCATATTTTGGTGAAAATGCATATTTTTGCATATTTAGGTTTTTAATGCATATTTTGACACTTTTGAGTGATTTTTTTTTCATTTTCATATTAAAAAAAAAAGGTCCAAAAAATTTTTTTAAATACACAAAAAATAAATATTCCAAAAAATTTTTAAAAATCAATTAATAAATTATTTTGGAGCTTTGCTTTAAATACAAGATTTTCAATATTTCTGCCAAAGATCCTTCTTTTTTAAAGTGATGCAGCACCTTACATGGTTAAGGCTTCCAATGGGCTTAAAATATTTTATCCGAAACTGTTACAAGTTACTTGCTTAACAAATGCACACAGAAAAAAATCAAGTTAAAAACGTATAAAACAAGGTTGATTTAAAATTTTTCGGTGGTGATTTTGCTTAATACGTTTTTCATGTTAATTCAACCTGATTTTACATGACTGCGAACAACATTTTTTTCTTTTAAAATAACTATAATTCATGTTAATTTAACATTGCAGTAAAGTTAGAGCAAAATGTCAATTTTATTGAAATAACAATCCTTATCACGTTGAATGAAAGTTATATTAAGTTGAAACAACGTGAATTTCATGTAGAATCAAATTGGTTTGAGTGTGTTATAACAGTGTGAAGAAGCTTCAGAGACAACATATGCATTTATTTAAGAATAATTCAAAACACTTTGAAAACTTGATGTACTATTTAACTAAATAATTTTAATTAAAAGAATACGGGAATTGTCTTCTTTTTATAACATATTTTAAAAATGAAAATAAAAAATGGACATACTTAAGTTTGTATGCATGTTAATTTAACAACATAAACTTTTGATTTTAATATAAAACAGGTTTTTATGGATTCAATATTGAATCCATATTTATTTATATTTTAATTTTTTTTATTTTTTATTTTAACCTTGAATAATATTAAATAAACGTGATTTAAGGTTATTTTATTTAAAATTAATATGAAATAATGATAAATTTAAATAAAGGGCATACTTTTGCAGAAAATTACTATGATTCTCAATCAACATTTTTCCATGTTAATTTTACATTGGTATTTTTTTCTGTGTGTGGGTTGTACCGCGTTGCAGAGGAAATTAAAAGCTAATTTGATAATATGTATTGCAATTTTTAATAAAATGATTCCCTTGATTCCCCTTCCACTGCAGCCAGTAGTAACAAGATGCGGGCCTGGCTAGATGCTTCAGAATTCTATTCAAAAAACTTTGAGTAATTTAAGAATGTTTGAAAAGCTTGTTGATACCGATGATTGAAATTAACCATGTGGAAGGAAGAATAGCCCGATAAATTAAATAGAAAACCCAAAATGTTTTGCAAAAAAAATTAAGAATTTCAAAAAATAAAATAAATTTCAAATATTTTTGATCTCATCTGGAATAACGTGGGATCTGAAAATAAGTTATTTTTTAAATGCATTGGCATTCTTCAAGTACAAGACAAAGTTTTACTTTAATAAACAGTACTTATTTATTTAAAACAAAGATATTTAAATAACAATAGACTGAATTTTTTTATTTTCTTTTGTTTTTAGTAAAATTAAATTTTTTTATTGCATATTTTAAATTTTTTAGTACATTAACCGCATTTTTTCGATTTTTTAGTGCATGATAATCTCATCCCTATTAATAAGGTTATTCAAGGCGGATTCATTCTAGCAAAGCTACTTTTTGTTTTTGTTTTGTGTTATTTTGGACACAACCATGTGTAATTTCCGAATTGTTCATTGGCAACACTAGACAAAGCAAAAAAACAAGATTAAAGGCACAACCATAATATGCATAGCCTTGCTTAACCTACCGTCAAAAATTAACAAAAAGTCTCTCAAATTTATTTAACAAACAAAAATATTATCAATAACAACAAAGCAAATAACAGTTTCATAAAATTTAACAAAAAGTTTTCTTAAGTTCATTATGGTGTGCCTCATATGATTTACATGTATTCGGACCTTAAAGAGAATTTTCAAAAGCTTTGCTTTCTAACTACTTTTGTTCATATTGCCAAACTATTAAAAACGAATATTTAGAGATATTAAAATCGAATAATTATAATTATTTTTAGTGAATATTTAGTGATTTTATTTAAGTTGTTCGTAATAGATATTGCTAGAGATTCGCTGTTAAGTAATATCAAAGAAAACCTTTAAAAAGGACGATTTGCTGCCACAAACTGAGCGAAGGTTATAACGAATCCTTAGGGAATTTTTCCATGTGAACAGGGCTACTAACATATTACAACCAGCTGTGCTCGTGGATGGGCGTGTGTTATGTTCCCTACATTCATCAAGTGTTCAATCAAATATCTGAAACTTAACCGAAGGTAGCTATTCCTACAAACAAAAACTAATCTACCAAAAAAAAAAACTTAGAATAGTTGTCCAACTTAGTGTAGCTAATGGTGGATGTTGCTAAATAACTTTCCTATGCCCTTCCTCTATGCTGACCAGAATATAAGATCGCTGTCAATCCAATAAAAAAGAAATGGCTGTCTTACTACCCCATACCTTCACCTAACACGTTTCGTTAATTAAAAAATAACCGAAACTTCAAAATTTAATGGTAACAACTATATCGTTACCTAAAACGCAAAACGCCCTAACAAACCAAAAATTAAAAGTCGACTTTTACATTGATTCTGATAAATTACATCAACACAAGTGTCCACAATTTGGAACCATTAGACCGAAATTAGCGATTTTATTAAAAAAAAACAAACACCCCTATCTAAAAAAGATTATATGATATCTGACCACCCTGCCATGAAAACTGCTGAGCGAATAATTAATAAAATTCGCGGCGGAAAATTTGTAAATTTTTTAAAGAATTAAGGCTTATTATGATCTGAAAATGTTTACAGAAGTTTGATGGCTAGGCCGTGGTGATTGTTTAAACAGACTATTTACCCTACGAAATGATGTTTTAGATTTTCTATAATAAGAAAATATGGAAGAATATTTGTTAATAAAAGATGAGGAATTAATTGTAGATCTTGCGTTCTTAGCGGATACAACCGGGCTTTTAAATAAATTCAACTTGGAACTTCAAGGAAAAGAAAAAACCTTAAATGATTTATGCCAAACTCTTTTTTTAACTTTAAAATTAATTTTTTGTACTTCTCGCTGAAATTCCTTTTTATTATATGCAAGATCCGTTGATAGAATTTGAAATTATACAACCGTTGCGACGCGTCGCTGGATATTTTCAAAAACCTTTTCGAATGTGTTATGTACTTCGAAATTCGATTTCAAAGTTCAATCGGAACTAATAACACTTCGTAGTGAAATGGAAGCTCCGGACTAAGGCGAATTCATTTTTCAGGTGGAGTTAAAAGCACAGCTGTGCTACTTTTTTTCTTATTTAGAGAGAGGAATGTCAAAAGTTGCTTGTGTTTTTGACATATCGACAAACGAAAGCAACAAATAAAATACAATGTTGTGTTTTTGATGTTGTACTTGTTGTATTATCGCCACCACCGTCTACATGAATTCGCCTTTGGTAAAACTCAAATTACTTCTAGTTATTCTAAGCTGTTTGGGATTGAAACCCAGCAAAATCGGTTCAGTAGGATGAAAGTTATAAGTCCAAATGTGGAAACCCCACCCTAAAAATTTGATAATTCTTTTACAAGAACTAACATAACTGGTGGTATAATGGTATAATAGTGAAGATCGGTTTTTTTTTTAACATAGGCCCCACATAAATCCTACCCGCGGAAAAGAGTTTAGTTCACCTAAAACCGTACGAAATAACGCTACTGCAATAAAATTTATTTTTTTTTAAAAAGTAATTGAAAAAGACCAATTTATCGATTCCAATAAAAACTTTGGTTATACACAGAAAAAAATAACAAAACTTTTTAAGTAATTGAAAAAATTTTTTAAAACTTTTCTAATATTTTTAACAATTTTCTTAATTAATATGTTTGTAAATTGTCTTATTAACAATTTGTATTTTTTTTTTTTTTTTTTTTGTAGAAAATTAATTTGTATATCAAAGTAAGAAATTATTTTGTGTCAAAAAGTTTAAAATACAAAATAAAAAATATCTTTCGTTTAAAATCTATAGAGGAATAAAGGATATTCGATAACTGAGAAGCTTAAGCAATCTATAGGGTAAGTAAAATTATTATTATTGATTGAATTACAAAGTAATTTTAAAGAATCTTTTATATATTCTAGTATTTTAAATATTGCCAACAATGGTGATATCGGAACTTTCTAGTGCATCAAGGTTGCTGAAATAGTTTATAATGTTATTTGTAATGTGACTTTAAATATATTTTACTAAAAACTAATTAAAACAACCCTTAAAATGAAATTTGTTATTCAAATTAATTAGCAATAAAATATTCTGTTAATACATACGATGTTTAATTATTAACAAATATTTTATTCAATATAAAAAACTCATTGTTAAAAATATTTGTTGAGTTTTAACAATTTTAGTTAACCAAATTATTATTTATATTTTAATTAAAAAGTTAATTGTATTGATGAATATGGTATTCAATATGACAATTGGTTTGTCGTAGTTTTTTTCTGTGTATGATGCAAATTTGAGTGTTTTATTAGATTTAAAAAAAAAACTACGCCTAAAAAATCACCCATTATGTTCACTGATTTATAGACATTTTAAACCAAAAAGGCAGTTTAACTTGCTCTGATTTATTAGCCCTGAGAAATGTATCTTATTAAAAAAAAATACTTCAGAAATTTAATATTGTCTTGAGGAATTTCTGCCAAGCATTTTCTGTAACCAAATGTAGTTTGTGTGTTTGACACTTCATAAATTGTGACACCATTTTGAAGATTTTTGTGAAACACAAAAACATCTTGCAAAATAATTTAAAATAACACAGCAGATAGACATCGAAAGATTATTTTGTACATCGGAAATGCTATACTTCCAACGTTAAAATAATATTAATTTTTAATATAATATTTAACATTCTTAAAAGCTTTATAAATTGAAATTTTACTCATAGAAGCACATTTGAAAAAATAGTTTGTGAAAAAGAAATAATTCCCGCATTCTATTTAGTAATTTAAAATTTAAATAAAGTCATTGATTGTCCCAAATTTTTTTTTAAATAATTTATTAAATTTTTTTGTGTTAGTCCTACAACTGTTTTATTTTGCTAACACAAAAAATAATTTGAATAAAAACAATAATTATTCATAAAATATGCTTTTTTCAGCAAAAACTAACATAATATCTGAATTTGTATGCATTCATAAAAAATGCATAAACGATAAAATATGCAAAAATATGCACCAAACAAATCGAAGCTATTTTTCAGCAAAAGTTGGGATTCGGATAAATAACTTATTCCCTTAGTTAACCTTCGAGGAAAAACATTTACATATTTACATGAAATGATCAACTACTACTTAATGCTGGGAACACAACTGGGACGAACGACGAATTTTTGGCCGCGAATATTCGTCGCCAAAAATAAAATACATATGTGTATCAGAGAATGACAAAAGTATCATTTTAAGTACTCTTTCAATATTAGTGAAAAAACATGTATGGACATGCATGAGTAAAGATCAAAACCATACACACACATACCAATACCTATAACAAGCTAAAGTTGAATATGTATAGGTATACGCTGCCAATGTGTATTTGCATATTCATTCTTCTTTTTGAATGTACATGCAGATATAAATAAAATTTCTGTTAGCTATCTGCAATACCCATATAAGTATGTGTATTACCGTAAGTATAACGTAAATATACAGAGCGCGAGAGAGAACAGAGATGGCAAATGCAATTTTAAAAATTTAGAAACTAGGCAAAAGTTTTTGTGTGTTGTTATTCAGAAAAATATCAAGATTATTTTAAAGCATTTTAAGATTTGACTAAGCTGTTTTATAACTCGAGAACTACTCAACCTATTTACAAAACAAATCATGCGTCGGAAAAGGGTACTTTAACCGAGGAAACTATCTAACAGATCTTTATGAAATTTAAAACATAGATAGATCCATATTTATATGGACCTATAAGCTATATATTTTTTAAAAAATAGGACCACAAGGAAAGCTCGGGGGTATTTTCTGCCTCTCGAAAACTATCCAACAGATTTTAATGAAATTTAAAACATTGATAGATCCATATTTATATGGATTATATTATATGGACCAGGGAAAAAATACTTATAAAAAACGGCTATTTTTATTTTTGTAAATTAAATTTTAATTCAATCATGTTTTTAATAATGTGTAGTGAAGATAGTAATACATTCATTTATTATTCTTAAAACTAAACAACATTTATTGCAAAATAAAAAATAAAAGTAATAAAAAAAAAACAAAGTTATCAATATTCTTCTTATAACTAAAGTTAATTTATTTGTTAGAAAAAAATGTGTTATTACGCGGTTTTTCATTAAGAAAATAAACACACTTGTAGTTACGTCCCTTTGTTTTTTGTTAATAAAAGCGTCACTTTTGATCGAAGAAGTGTCCAGACATGTATTTTAATGGCATTCATAATAATCAATCAAAAAGCTGATATTTAATTTTTTGTTAGTTACGACTTTTTGCGTTGTAGCTAACGATATACACATGCTTGTGTAATTGTGTTTTTGCTTAATGTTTAACGGTAAAACTAACAAGTGTGAGTATAACATGGGCATGCAACAATTTCTATAGAATCTACAACATTGATGTCAAAAAAATTTTGCAACTGTACTGATCAGAGAATTTTAAAGTACAGCAAACACAAAAAACTAAGCGCAAATATTTTTATTAACATTTAATCACAATAAATGGTTTTGGCTGGAAATAAATTTGAAACATATTAAATTTTCATACTTAATTTTTTAAACTGATTTAAAACTTTGACTTTAAACATTTTTTTAAAACAATATGTATTAAAAATTTCCTCATTTTAGGTAAATCAATTCAAAAAATAATTTAATTCAGTGTGAACTGCTATAATGTTTTGCAAATTAAAGCAAGAATTGTATCAAAGAAAACTCAAATAAAATCTTCTACATGTATGCTTTTATGACAGTTTCGTAAAGCCAATAAAATTATTTTTTTTTTAATTTTACCATAATTTATTTTACACACTGTAGTTGTTAAAATATAAACGCAGTTACCATACACATGCACTTGTCGCTGTCACACCCGCAAAGCATAGATAAGTGGCACGAGAATTCATACATGGCTTTTTATGTATGCTTGTAAGTATGGATTTGTATGTTGTGCTAATAAGAAAGAGTGAAACAACCACTCAATACATTTATTTACATTGGTTTTTATAGCGTTTGCGACATGTTTTTTACATCTGACTTGTCAACTTTTTAGGTCACATGTTATTCTGCATGTGTGTCAAAATTGCTGTTTAACAAATTTTTTTTAATATTCGATCCAAAACGTACATGTAATTTGCTCCTCGTGGTCTTAGTTTGAAAAAAAAAAATACATAGCTACTGTGTATCTATATTTTTAATTTCATTAAAATTTTTAAGAAAGTTTTGGGGAGGCAGAAAATACCCCATATCTCCCTCCTAGTTCTATTTTTTTAAAAACTATATAGCTTATGTGTCCATATAAGTAGGCCCCTTTCTATGTTTTAAATTAAAAATTAAAATCTGTTGATGGTTTTGCAGAGGCAGAAAATACCCCCGAGCTTCCCTCCTAGTCCTATTTTCTAAAAAATACAAAGCTTATGTGTCCACATAAATATGGATCTATCAATGCTTTAAATTTCAATAAAATCTGTTAGATAGCTTCGGAGAGCAGAAATTGCCCCTTTCCACCCCCCGTGGTCCTATTTTTTATAAAAATATAGAGCTTATGTGTAGTTTTACATAGGCAATGCTGATGACAAATTTATTTTATGTATCATAAAAAATATTTACATAGTCCCATACCTGCCAAGTGATAAAAGCACAATTTTGCTAAAAAAACTTTTTTCATTTTTACACAGAAGTGCCAAAAATACTGAAGGTATTTTTTTTAACATGGATATTTTAAATGTATGGCAGATACCCAAAACACATTCATGGTTATTGAATAATATCTGCATAACATTCATGTATTTTTGTTTACTGAATATGGTTGCGTGAAGATATTGCCGTGCATAAGCATAAGTAATAACCATACTTTTTGCGTTATAAATATGTGCATACACAATAACGAAAAGCGTGGGTAAATACCTCTGCATGTTATTCTTATGGGTACTTGTTGTCATTCTCTGATGTGTATATGAAAATACACACAATCATGGCGTCGGCCGAAATTCGTCATACGCGGCGACTTTGCAATAGATTTATTTCTATTTCATACGCCGACGAACGACGAACAAATCAGTACCAGGTGACCATGTTTGATTTTAGTTTTCGAGTATTTTAGTATATTAAGTTACTTTTTTACTTTAATAATTGTTTTTTATTATTTTATCGCATTTAAAATAATTATACAAAGTAGAAAACTATAAGAATAGTTTTAAATTGTGTTTTTGTTAGTGCTTGTGTTTTTTAATTAAGCTTTTTTTTATATGGTCACACTATTTCTCCCTCTTTGCACAAACAGCAAACAACTTTCTTAATAAGTAAAGCTGTTAGTTATTCGTTGTTATTGTGTTTCATACGACGAATTTACTCAGCGAATATTTACTAAAAAATTCGTCGTGTAGGGCGAAATTAGTCGTTCGTCCCAGTTGTGTTCCTAGCATAACATTTAAAAATTTTTTTTTATTGCATTATTATTATCGAAAGGCCAAAACCACAGCGACCCAAAGGGTGTCCCAAGTCATCGCTGAAGTAGATTAATAAACACACAGAAAACAAATTGGTTGGAAAACGGTTGCAGTAATAAAATATTGATCAAGAAACATAATTTATTATTGCAACTATTAAAACTGTATAGTTCTAACTGATTTTTAATTCTCTTGATTATTAAAACGTTATTCTAACTGAAATATGATTCCTTCAATTCTTTTATTAGTTATGATAACTAATTTAATTTAGTTCTAAAAATTAGTACGAATGGTATCAATCACAACCAAATTCAATACAGGGTGTTGAGATTTTTGCTAAAATTTTTCGTTGCTCACATTAAAATTTTTGTCGTCTTTTCAAATCTTACAGTTTATGTAATTCTATTAAAATATTTATTCAGGGAAAAAAAGTTGTGAAACATACTGTTGGATGACAAAACTACTCAAGGTTTCTGGCGTTACTTTTACCCTCTCGCATGCAATAGACTCTTTTTTTTGCAATTGTTAATTCCTTTGATTCTCCCACTCAATTAGTGCGAAAACATATGCATGTGCAAAAGTCTGTAATAATGAAATTGCCCTCATTAAGATCACCAAATTCAGTACCATATATGGTAATAATTCTGGTTTTGTAAATTCAGATTTTTTTTTGTCTTTTTTTCACGCATGGACAATTAAAGGCACATAAGATGAATTTCATGTAAAAATCGAGATGCATTGAACCCGACCCCCTCAGATATCGATGAAATTTTGTTCATAGCTAAATTTGATCAATACAAACAAACTCTCATTTTTAGAAATGACTGTTTTGCGATTTTTTGGGCGTGACACAGTGGGAACGTTTTCGAAAAAACGCGAAAATGGTCGAAAAGAGCTCCATTTAAACTACAATAACTCAGAATCGGCTAAACCGATTTCCATGATCTTGGTATCATTAAAAAGATATTTTAACAGGCTTTATGACACGTTTAAAAAAAAAAAAAGAAATACACTGTAAAAAAATTTATAACAAAAAAAAAATTTAAGTGACGAAAAAACCAAAAAGATCAAGGGTTTTTTTACAGTGTATTAATTTTTTAGAAAGGTTTATCCTTCATCTATACCATATCAAAAAATAAAAATGGGTTCTTTTTTAGTTTTTTTTATATAATTTTTTAAGTAGTGTCACTTCTAGTAATTGCCCTTATATTTTATAACAAAAAAAAATTTTAGGTAACGAAAAACCAAAAAAGATCAAGGATTTTTTACAGTGTATTACTTTTTTAGAAAGGTATTTCCTTCACCTATAACATATCCAAAAAGTAAAATGGGTTCTTTTTTATTTTTTTTTTAAATAATTTTTTAAGTAGTGTCACTTCTAGTAATTGCCCTTATATTGTATAAAAAAAAAAAATTTAGGTAACGAATAACCAAAAAAGATCAAGGATTTTTTACAGTGTATTACTTTTTTAGAAAGGTATTTCCTTCACCTATAACATATCCAAAAAGTAAAATGGGTTCTTTTTTATTTTTTTTTAAATAATTTTTTAAGTAGTGTCACTTCTAGTAATTGCCCTTATATTTTATAAAAAAAAAAAAATTTAGGTAACGAAAAACCAAAAAAGATCAAGGATTTTTTACAGTGTATTACTTTTTTAGAAAGGTATTTCCTTCACCTATAACATATCCAAAAAGTAAAATGGGTTCTTTTTTATTTTTTTTTTTAAATAATTTTTTAAGTAGTGTCACTTCTAGTAATTGCCCTTATATTGTATAAAAAAAAAAAATTTAGGTAACGAAAAACCAAAAAAGATCAAGGATTTTTTACAGTGTATTACTTTTTTAGAAAGGTATTTCCTTCACCTATAACATATCCAAAAAGTAAAATGGGTTCTTTTTTATTTTTTTTTAAATAATTTTGTAAGTAGTGTCACTTCTAGTAATTCCGCAAAATTCTGAATAAAAAAATCAATGTATTCTTCATAATAATTTTCTATTTTGTCATAGACATTTATTACTTTACCCATAATAAAGAGAAATATATATAGAACAAAAAATTCATAATTCAAAATTATAAACAGTTTCGAGAAGCCAAGATATCCCATTACAATTTTTACGGTATATTTTAAAAATTTGAGTGAATATGAATTCAAACAATAAGTACAGATGCATAAAAATATCTAATAAGTGTTGCGCTTCGCTTCGTAAAATAAGTGAAAACGAGGCTGCAAATATAATTGAATATTTTCCAGCTGTCGCCAACATTCATTGTAGCCGTATTTGCGAAACTTGCCGGAATACACTGAGAAAAGCGCGCAGTCGTAATGAATCCAACGTGGAGCAGAATGAAGTCTCAAATTATTTGCCAACAACGCCCAGCGATGAAGTTAGCGAAGAATTGAATGAACTTCCAACTTGTAATGCAAACATCGAAAGGACGGAAGTCATTGAAAATATAAATGATCATATTATTCCTCATCTACCAAACCAAATGTCGCCTCTTAAAAGGAAATATATGAAACAAGATGCATACAGAAATAGAAAATCACTGCAAATTTTCGAAAATATAGCAGATTCACTTGGAGCTGATCCATTATCGGATTTGTCAGCGCAACTTGAAAACGTCAAAGCCATTTACCTTCGTAAATTTTGGAAAACATCAAATATCAAATAGAGAACAGCTCAAATCTTTTGGAAAAGCAAAAACTTTTATCTCTCTTACCAATCAATATGAGTCACGCAGAAATTAAAGATCGTTTTGGGGATGATATATCTCACGATTGTATCAAAAAAAGTAAAGATATCCAAATGAATAAAACGAAGTTTGCAGATATCAATCTTTTTAAAATGAGCAGACGTAGTTTACCAACCGAAACTCTAAGCACAGTCAAGTTATTTTATGAAGATGATGAAATTAGCCGAATGATGCCTGGATCGCAAGATTCAATTACTGTTAAACAAGGAAACTTACGTGAAAAAGTTCAAAAAAGACTTTCGGTACGTATTACTAGAAGTGACACGACTTAAAAAATTATTTAAAAAAAAATAAAAAAGAACCCATTTTACTTTTTGGATATGTTATAGGTGAAGGAAATACCTTTCTAAAAAAGTAATACACTGTAAAAAATCCTTGATCTTGTTTGGTTTTTCGTTACCTAAATTTTTTTTTTTTTATAAAATATAAGGGCAATTACTAGAAGTGACACTACTTACAAAATTATTTAAAAAAAAATAAAAAAGAACCCATTTTACTTTTTGGATATGTTATAGGTGAAGGAAATACCTTTCTAAAAAAGTAATACACTGTAAAAAATCCTTGATCTTTTTTGGTTTTTCGTTACCTAAATTTTTTTTTTTTATACAATATAAGGGCAATTACTAGAAGTGACACTACTTAAAAAATTATTTAAAAAAAAAAATAAAAAAGAACCCATTTTACTTTTTGGATATGTTATAGGTGAAGGAAATACCTTTCTAAAAAAGTAATACACTGTAAAAAATCCTTGATCTTTTTTGGTTTTTCGTTACTTAAATTTTTTTTTTTTATACAATATAAGGGCAATTACTAGAAGTGACACTACTTAAAAAATTATTAAAAAAAAAAAATAAAAAAGAACCCATTTTACTTTTTGGATATGTTATAGGTGAAGGAAATACCTTTCTAAAAAAGTAATACACTGTAAAAAATCCTTGATCTTTTTTGGTTTTTCGTTACCTAAATTTTTTTTTTATACAATATAAGGGCAATTACTAGAAGTGACACTACTTAAAAAATTATTTAAAAAAAAAATAAAAAAGAACCCATTTTACTTTTTGGATATGTTATAGGCAGGGCTGTGGAGTCGGAGTCGGAGTTGAGGAGTCGGAGTTGAGGTTTTTGTACCGGAGTCGGAGTCGGAGTCGAAGTACCCACAAAAACTAGCGACTCCGACTCCGACTTTTTTGCATTAAAATTTTTCTAATATTTTTCAAAATAAAAAATTTTAATGACCAATTTCTCCAATTCTTTTTAAATATCAATTCATATTTAAATATAATTTTTCTTATAATTTTATTTTTATTTGACATAAGAAAACAAATTTTAAACATAAATTGATATATTAATAAATTAGTGGAATTGGCCATAAGAGGGTCTGCTTTTTGAAATTGTGAAGTCAGAAAATAAGGACCAGTACACTTTTTATATCAGTAGGTGAGTTTCAAAAATTAAAAAATTGAGATAACATCTTATTTTGCCAATTTATAAGAATAGTTATATAGATTGTATCAAAGCATGTCCTTTTCTATGTTTTAGTGTGACCTCAAATTTCTGTAACAAAAACCAGCGGGTTCACTATTTGAATTTCGCCAAGATATCGTTAATGAAATAGAGCCGAATTAAGGAATTTAAAAATTAAATTTGTAAAGATGTTGTTTTTTATTTATCGTATATTAACAAATATTTTTGTAGTCATGTTCATGAATATGACTTGAAATCAGCTGTAGCTCCTGTGGTGAAAGCATTAAGTGAAATACATTTGAAGTTCCAACCTTCAAGGTGAATTATAATAGAATAAAAGGAAAAGGAACTCGGAAAAATACATGACATTGTTCCAGATATAATTCCCATCAATGTGGGAAAAATGATTTGAGAATACTTTTATCTACTCACTTTAGGGAAAATTGGAGAGATAATAAAGACTTGCAATTTCAAATTTCGGTCTTGGACAATAATAATATTGAATTAGGAACGGAAAAATGCAATGGCGAGTACACTGAAGAAAAAGATTTAAATTTAGCAGTTTAAAAATTCACATTTTTTTAACTCTGCAGGTGGGAGATAAACTACATCAAGCCACATTTTGAAAACTTTACAGCAGACCGCGCAAACATGTTGATAATCGCAAATGATGTTTATGTTATAAAAATGTGCATTTGTACGAATATTTTATATGATCCTAACATATTTTTTTTATGTCGATGATATTCATAAAAAATTACGTCATAAAAGGTTCGTTACCTTCTAATGTACTGTTCCATGCCTTGAGACAAACAGCACCAAGTCCAACAACAAAAGGGGTACTATTTCCCAAAAATAATAGAAGGCTAACAACATTTTTTTACTTTACATTTCTCTTCAAAATGTGTTATATAAATTGAAGAACTAACAACTGAAGGCGCATATGCATGTTTTAATAAACTTTATAAAATTTTCCTGAGAATGATTTGACTTAATAAATAAAATGTATATTAAAAACAAAAGACCTCACTTCACAATTTACAAAAAAGGACTGTCCTTTGCCTCTATTAATATTGTGGTAAACAACACATAAGTACACTTGATGCCTTTAACGTATAAGCCAATTGGACTTGGTGTTGTTTTCAACTTTTCCAAAATCCAAATAAAATTTTTTGCAGCTTTCCTACTCATATGTTAGTAACTAGTATGTTAAAGCTCAATGCGCGGCACGTTAGAATTAAAATATCGATTTGAAATGTTTACAGAATCATTTTCTTGCTATATTTAACCATTTAACAGGTACTAAATTAAAAAAGAGTTTAAAGTCAAAAAAAAACTAGTCTCTTAAATAATGCTAGGTTAGAGTAGGAGTCGGAGTTGGAGTCGGAGTCGGAGTCGGAGTCGTACTTAAAAAATTTCACCAAAAGGAGTCGGAGTCGGAGTTATAACTTTTTCTTAACGACTCCACAGCCCTGGTTATAGGTGAAGGAAATACCTTTCTAAAAAAGTAATACACTGTAAAAAATCCTTGATCTTTTTTGGTTTTTCGTTACCTAAATTTTTTTTTTTTTATACAATATAAGGGCAATTACTAGAAGTGACACTACTTAAACAATTATTTAAAAAAAAAAATAAAAAAGAACCCATTTTACTTTTTGGATATGTTATAGGTGAAGGAAATACCTTTCTAAAAAAGTAATACACTGTAAAAAATCCTTGATTTTTTTTGGTTTTTCGTTACCTAAATTTTTTTTTTATACAATATAAGGGCAATTACTAGAAGTGACACTACTTAAAAAATTATTTTAAAAAAAAAATAAAAAAGAACCCATTTTACTTTTTGGATATGTTATAGGTGAAGGAAATACCTTTCTAAAAAAGTAATACACTGTAAAAAATCCTTGATATTTTTTGGTTTTTCGTTACCTAAATTTTTTTTTTTATACAATATAAGGGCAATTACTAGAAGTGACACTACTTAAAAAATTATTTAAAAAAAAAAATAAAAAAGAACCCATTTTACTTTTTGGATATGTTATAGGTGAAGGAAATACCTTTCTAAAAAAGTAATACACTGTAAAAAATCCTTGATCTTTTTTGGTTTTTCGTTACCTAAATTTTTTTTTTATACAATATAAGGGCAATTACTAGAAGTGACACTACTTAAAAAATTATTTAAAAAAAAATAAAAAAGAACCCATTTTACTTTTTGGATATGTTATAGGTGAAGGAAATACCTTTCTAAAAAAGTAATACACTGTAAAAAATCCTTGATCTTTTTTGGTTTTTCGTTACCTAAATTTTTTTTTTTTATACAATATAAGGGCAATTACTAGAAGTGACACTACTTAAAAAATTATATAAAAAAAACTAAAAAAGAACCCATTTTTATTTTTTGATATGGTATAGATGAAGGATAAACCTTTCTAAAAAATTAATACACTGTAAAAAAACCCTTGATCTTTTTGGTTTTTTCGTCAGTTAAAATTTTTTTTGTTATAAATTTTTTTACAGTGTATTTCTTTTTTTTTTTTTTTAAACGTGTCATAAAGCCTGTTAAAATATCTTTTTAATGATACCAAGATCATGGAAATCGGTTTAGCCGATTCTGAGTTATTGTAGTTTAAATGGAGCTCTTTTCGACCATTTTCGCGTTTTTTCGAAAACGTTCCCACTGTGTCACGCCCAAAAAATCGCAAAACAGTCATTTCTAAAAATGAGAGTTTGTTTGTATTGATCAAATTTAGCTATGAACAAAATTTCATCGATATCTGAGGGGGTCGGGTTCAAAATTTCAGTTTTATCTCGATTTTTAAATGAAATTCATCATAATGGTTAGTAATTATTTTCCTTTTTTTACTATGCAATTTATAATTTAAAAACGCACTTAATGATCTATCAAAAAAATAATAATTCATTATTAACGTGACCGTAGTGAAAATAAGTCAAAAAAGAAAGAAAAAAACCTCTGAGTCCCGAACAGTTTTCTTATTTTTTTAATAAATAAAATACTTAACTTTGCTGAAATTGCGGAAATTATTTTCCACATAAAGCTTAAAGTTAAATTTATTCCATATACTGATATAGTGATAATTAACATTTTAAATGAAAGTCATTAATTTGTAATACAAGCTAATATTTAAACAAAGTTGCAAGTGAAATAAAAGTGACAGGTGATAAAAAAAAAAGAAATCCATTCAAAAATTGGTTGTGGAATTTTCCTAGACCCACGGCATTTTGAAAACCCCAAAAGGTTATTTCCAAGCCAAAACAAATTTTCAACATATGATGTTCAGTTCCCACATGAACCGCTAAGTTTCCACGTGAACGCTAAATCTATTAAAGTGACTTACAATTCTTCAAATGATCAGCCTTAACCATGTGACAGATCTCGACTTCCGTAAAGTACACGTAATTAGTTATTTTACTAAAGGTTATTTTAATACAAACATTTTGCCAAAAAAAAAAAAAAAAAAAAAATAATTCGAATATTTTAATCAAAAAGTTATTATCAAAATTCTAACCTTAATAAACTTACCAGATACAATTGAAGTTTCTTATAAATTAAAGGAAGTATTCATATTTCTTAATAACTACAGATATGCTATAAAATCCAAACTAATCTTTCACTTAAAGTATTAAACCACTTTTTTTCCTTTTTTAAAACATAAAAAAAACAAACATGAACTATTATTTAAACACCATAACTAGATACAAATGAACTAAATTAAAGCAACTAGCTTAGAATTAAAATTATTTAATACTTTCGGAAATATTAAACTTATAAATTTTAATGTTGAATTTATTCGACCTTTAAATTTGCAATGTAAATGAAATATTTGAGCTCGAGGTCATTTTTACAGTAAGAGTTTTTTCAATATTTTTTCGTAAAAAATTTTTTGTTTTATTCTTTGATCGATGTACATATTTATAAATGTTTTTATTGTTATTTATGTTTATTGTTAAACCATAGATTATCCCTGAAGATGAAATTCGATGAATTTCGAAATCTCGGAAAAATAAAATAAAAATTATTTAAACAACTGACCTCGAGCTCAAGTATTTCATTTACATTAAACTTATATATAAATTAGCTAACTAAGGGCTAAAAAATCAGAGCAAGTTAAACTCTCTTTTTGGTTTAAAATGTGTTTAAATCAACAAATCTATAAATCATTAAACATATAAACCATCTTTAAACGCATGAAATTGGGCGTTTAAACTACCAGTACAAATCATATGAATTTGCCAACATTTGTCGTAGTGCTGCCACATGTTATTTTTTTATCAACATGTAATACATGGGACACTGATTTATGGTTGATGAGTTTAAACTACATATAAATTCAAGTTTAGTTCAACTAAACCAGCGTTTAAACCATCAGTGATTTATTAGGCATAAGAGCCAGTTTTTGACTTAAAGATCAGCGATTAAATTATACCATTTTTGAGTGGTAGATTAATTTATTTTGTTTGCTTGTTTAAACGGCCAAAGTTGGCGGTTTAAACTTGCAACAGAACTGTCAAAATTACGAACAGCTGAGAAAAATATTACTTTTCAATGTACATAAGTAAAAACTATTGTAGAAAATTAATAAAATGAACTTTTCAAGTGATATGGAAGATTAAAGTGATTTTGAAATATTTCAAAATTTGAATAAGACAGTTATTAGAAAACCACGGACAATTAGAACACGTCGAAATCATTTTAACTCATTTAATGATAAAGAATTTGTTGAAAGGTTCCGATTGACCGAACATTCAGCATACAAAATACTTGAGTTAATTGGGCCACACATAAAAAATCCGACAAAATGGTAAGTATATCAAATAAATATCAACTAAACGAAATTATTTTTTTTAAGAATAATGCAATATCAGAGGATCAAATGTTTCTAATAACTTTAAGAGTTAACGCAACCGGTGGCATGTTAATGACAATTGGTGATACGAATGGAGTGTCGAAGTCGACGGTCTCAAAAGTCGTTGGTAGCGTGACACATTGTATTACTTTGCTAAAAGATAATTTTGTTAAGTTCCCAAAATCTGAAACTGAACGTCTTCAAGCAAAAAAAGATTTTTTAGAATTGCAAAATTTCCAAGAGTTATAGCATCAATTGACTGCACTCACATAAAAATTATATCTCCTGGAGGCAATCAATAATGCTGATATATATATAAATCGAAAAGGATTTTTATCATTTAATGTTCAAACAACTTGCGATGCGAATTTAAAAATAACAAATATTGTTGCTCGTTGGCCAGGCTCTACACATGATTCAAATATATTTAGAAACTCTAAACTCTTTTCAGAATTCGAGAATGGCGATTTTGACAATGCATAAATAATAGGAGATGATGACTCCATTTTTAAATCCAAAATCCCCAGAAGTGAATTTATTTAATGAATCGCAATTAAGAACGCGATCCTGTGTCAAGCGTTCTTACGGTATCTGGAAAAGGCGTTTCCCGATTCTATCGCTGGGAATTCGTTTAAACATTAACAAAGTACAAGGTATAATTGCAGCAACAGCTGTTCTTCACAATATTTGTTGCATGAATAATGAAATGGAATGGCCCGATTTGCCAGCCAACTTACAAGAAGCAATTGATTTTGTTACATCCGTACCAAGTAATAGATGCAATCAAGATAACAAAAACTTGGTTCGGCAAGTTCTTGTAAATCATTACTTCAAAAAATTGTTATAAACATAAGAACACAATTTCTTTTATAACTATTTTTATTAATAACAAAAAGAAAAGAAATTCATTTAATAAAAGATCAACAAAAAATCACAATTTCAGTTACATTTTTAAAAGCTTATATGAGATGAAAAAAAGTACAGGAGAATATATTCATTAAAATTCTTTAGGAAAAGGCTTAGCAGTCGTGTATTCCTTTTTACATTTTTTTCCCCAATTTTTTGTTTAAGCGCCTCAACCTCTAGCTCTAATTTAATTTTTCTTAGCTTGGCTTCTTCTTCTAATACATTTATTTCTATTTCTACTTTTTTCAAATTCAAAAGTGCTACTTCAGTCCAAACATCTCTCGTTCTTCTTTTCACTCCAGTTTTCAACGCTGTATATTTATTGTTTCTTAACATTTTTGGAGTGTATTTATCCCACTTCGTTTCATCTACGGAAGTTTTTTCACTTTGAACTTTATATTTGTCATCACCTTTAATACATATTAAAAGATTAATACACAAGTATATACTTATGTATAAATGTATTCAGTACATTACCTTCTTCATCCAGCACAATAATTTCCGTATTATCTAGATATTCAATCCCTAGAAATAATAAAATGTTTTTGGGAAAGGAAATGTGATTATTAAAAATATTTTTCATTACTTACGATCATCGTCATATATGGATTCGTGTCCATCCACTTGCTCTATCTGTAGAATTTTGAGTATATTCGTATCCATAGCTGATACATTGGATGGTGGTTTCGGACCGCCCCCAGTTTTATAAACTTCTTTTTTGTCCAATGCGGAATTTCTTTTTGCAGTTTTTTTTTTTAATTTTCATATTTTATTTTCAGAGTTTTATGTGATCTATCCAAACTGGCAATTGAAAATATTTTCTAGTTGAAACCAACATTTCGCCTTTTCTTCAGCAGATGTGCGGTCCGGTCCGTTCTCTTACATTCAACGGTGTCTTTGTATTCATCAACAAGTTTCAATAAAAACTCCACCTCGTCAGATGAAAAATTGGTAGAACGTTTAATTTGTTTTTCCATTTTATTTATTTTTTTACACAAAGTTTACCGCTTTTTCTTCTTCTTTTTTCACGTTTCAGGCAAAGATTTGATGACAATTTTTGACATTTGTTTAAAATTGCCACACTTACACAGAAACATCAATACTTTGCGCTTAGCCAAGTTTTATTTTAAAAATAAACTCATTTTTTTATCAGGGTAAATATTAAATTATTTTTGTTATTCTTTCGGACACGAAGCGTAACAAGGGCAATACTGAATATTGGTCATTGCAACTAATAATACGCTACGCTTTCGTCAATAAATTTTGAAAATAAATGTTAACTCATTTATTGCAGCTAATTATTGATTGTTGGAATAGTTTCAATTCGAGTACAACAAATGAAAATAAAAAAAATCGTTAAAAGCCCCAATTGCTTACAATTTTCCCTGCAAATTATCGGCCATGTTCTGACAATGGCACGATTTGAAATCACAAAACGCCAGATTTATTTGATGGTGCTCCTTAACTCGTGCGTTTAGCTTGCGATCTTCCAAAGTTTCTTACAAATATTCTAGTTCCCTTTTGTAATTTTAAGTCGCCAAACTTCTTGTAATTGCGATTTACAGAGCACCTAATTTGCGATTTTAAGTCAGAATCGCCAATATTAAGTGTTTTGCGATTGTCAGAACATGCCCGTATATTGGACTACTTGATCCATTTTGATCCTGGGCTAGTCCAATGTAATGCAAGTATGGACCATGCCATTGTTAAAAAGAGTTTGCAGTGAAACGACATGTCTTCGTTTTTTAACGACATGTTTTCCTTTTGAAACGATTTCAAAACTAATCCTCTGGAGTATACCATGGAGTAGTTTTAAGACTTCTCCTTTGTAATGCAAGCTGGGTTATATGGTCCTGCCCTAGGACATCATAATGTGTAATACGCCATGTTTTTTCCATTCATTGGGGGTTACCTTAAGATTAGTCCTTGCCCCTTATGGGCTACATTTGACATGTGTGTATGGACTAGTCGGATTATTTTCAGGGTAAATACAAACATGCATACATACATATATATGCACCCAGCTAGCATTTTTAATCGAAAGAATCTACTAGAAAACTCATGGAGAGCATTTTTGATCGCCGACGAGAGCAATTTTTAATCGTAGAAGATTCCTCGCACGGGGAAATTTTTTACACAAGCTGATTCCTCTGTGAGATACTTTTACAACACAGCGAAGACAATTATATTAATCGTAGACGGATTCGTTTGAGATTTGTGTAAAGATTATCTAATGAGTCTTTTAGAAAGCACATCAATAATCTTATGAGACTAATGAAGGAATGCCCTTACAACTCGTGGAATGCTAAGAATAACTGAGCCACCTAAACAAGAGCATCCAGCTTATTTTTAATGAAGAAACTTTAAACTCTCATACAATTTATACGAAATAAACCTTAAGATCATGAATTAAACACTATCCTGTTTGAAAATCTTATTTGGCAGATCCTTACTACGGGTTTTTTTAAATAAAATTGTATTGACAATAAATAAATTTAAAACGCTCCTTTTTAGGTAGCTCAGTAATTGTTATATACTCATAAGGAGAGTCGCAAAAGTTTAATTTAAGATTAAAAGACAAGCGTGTCAGAAAATGTATAAAATAATAATAAATAAACAATTTTAATGTTTTTATTATTGTTACTCGTCAGATAATCATTCGAAGATTCTTTAAGGAGTTGAATATTAAACACAATCGTACAATTCTGTATGAACATGTAGTTTGTATTTTGCTCCGCGTGTACATTGGTCAAACAAATATGTTATACATACTAGACCTGGCGTTAAAACATTTTTTTTGAATCTTGAATGTGGGTAGCGATGAAAATATGCGATTTGATACCAAAATTGATGTAGCAAATTTTCAGGCTGATCGGATGGTGCCAACCCGTGCCATGGTGAGGTCAAAGGTCAAAACTTTGAAAAACCACCAAAATACTATTTTTTAACTTTATAAATTTTTTTAATAATAAATACTAATTAAATAAAGTATTTTTCTTTAATTTTTGTTTATTATTTTTATTATTTTTATGTTAAATCAATGAAGATTTTGTATAGGCTGGGAAGTCCTTACGGTAGCCCTCTACAATGTGTAGCAAGTACTGTTTATCGTCTTCGTTGTGTGTTAAGCATCTGTTAATTCAGTTATTAGTTTGACTTTTCTTTCGGCGGGATCATTCACAACAGTAATGCTTTTCACGATCTGCTCCCCTTTACAAAATGATTCGCTCTTAGGCCAATTTGCTGGATTAATGCGTAAGAAATCCATAGAAATTTCCAAACGAGAAAACAAATATTACGAATTCCATCCAACTGACTTGCACAAATTTTAAAGTGAGCGTGGAAAATATACATTTTTAAACAATAGATGGCCTTGGACATGAATCTTGCATGAGACGTCGCTCCTGGTGCACGAAATGTAAAATTGGGAATGCTTCCACCAAGAAAAATTAATGCAAGTTGTAGTAGTTCTCTATAATCATGCCGAATGTGGACTTAAGGCAAAAGTGCTTGTTTTTTTCGCGTTCCTCGACAGATATGGCACGCAAAACTTGTTCATCCTGCATACAATTGATGTATGCCTTTGAGTTAAGGGTGCTCCATTCCCGTGCAAAACGTTCAAAAATTGCTACCTCTGGGTCACTTGATTTTCCGAAATTTATCTCAAAAATAGCTCTTAAGAGAATTTCTGCAATATGGTGGCGACATGGTAACCACAATAAGCTGCGTCCCAGCTTGCGTTCCAATAAAGTTCCAGCACCACTAAAAGGGCCAGTATTTGCAGCAGTTGTATCAAAACATATCATTTCTAATGAATGCAGCATATTCATTTGTACCAAATAGTCGTCTACTGATTGCGCGACTGCAGCACCAGTTCCATATTTAATGATGGGGATAGCTATCAACTTTTCAACGTTCTCCGACGTGAGCACAATAGCCAAGCGATCCACTTTATCTTTCCCAGGAATAGCGGGAAGTAGCTTTCCGTCCCAATGCAGAACAAATGTTTCAGGGATCTAAAAAAACTTAAGCTCAAAGAAAAACTCATAACTTGGCAAAAATAAAAAAAATTACCTTAAAATTTTCAATAATTTCTTTGCCATGACGCCGACGATATTTTCTACGTTGTTCACGCAAACTTGTGCAATTCAGAACAAGATCCTCAATATTGTGTCACAAAGCTTTGGCAGTTGCACTGATGAAATGTATAGCTAGTGGAGTTAACATATTGCCAGCATACTACATACTACAGCGATAATACAACTTATAAATAATGATGTTCTAATTTATAGTAGTTTTATTAATAGTATTTTTTATTAAAAAATTTATAAAATACAAAATAAGAGTATTTTGGTGGTTTTTCAAAGTTTTGACCTTTGACCTCACCATGGCACGGGTTGGCACCATCCGATCAGCCTGAAAATTTGCTACATCAATTTTGGTATCAAATCGCATATTTTCATCGCTACCCACATTCAAGATTCAAAAAAATAAAAAAACCCATATAAGCTACGCCAGGTCTAATACATACATTATATGAAAATCGCTCAGTTTTTTAGTGATTTTCATAATAATTTACAGCTTCAATCACTGTTCGTATTGTGAAACCACACGTTAATTATTCTGTTTTACTTCAGACACTGGAACAAGACGACATTGATGAAAGGAATTGCAGCCTGTAACAACCCGATAAATCATCAAATATTAAAAACACGTTGGTTCAGTGTAATACTCAAAACAAAACTATTTTATTATATTTTCCATTTTTATTTTATAATCATATTTTCATTGCCATTGACATTTCCCCACAGCCTACTAACAATACAATTATTTATCAAACATCCAGTTGTTTTATAGATTTTCATTCTGTTTGCTTGAACAGGTTTGCCACATCCCTCCAATGTTTTTGAGACGAACTGTTAGGTCTTTCTCGCCAACCACAACATTTTCTTTAGGCCTCATACTCGGTTGTTCCTCTATCTGTGTTGACTGCTGGATAGACGGTGATGAACACCGTGGTCTGACAGACCTAGAAACGGCCTCTGCTTCTGATGAACTTAACGATGATGGCATCGGTTGTTGAGGTGCCGGAACTTTCTTTAAGTGGCTTACATTCCTACAAAAGGTCTTACCACCGCTTGACACTTCCACCATGTTACCTGATCTTGACGTTACCACATATTCCTTCGTGTCGAAGTTTGTTGTCAATTTTTATTTGGAAATATTACATTCTTCAACAACACTTTGTCCCCTACAAATATGTTCGCTTCCTTCGCTCCTCTCTTTTTGTCAGCAAGTATTTTCCCCTTTTGTTTATTAATACAATCACGATCCTTTTCTGCGGAGTCCGTGTACTCTCCTGTTAAGTCTTGTATTCCCGGTAACTTGTCTCTAATTACCCTATTAAACATCAGCTCGGTTGGAGGAACTCCAGTGGTACCATGTGGTGTAACGTTATACATATGAACGAACTTTTGTATTTCTTCCAAATAGGTTTTCTTATTTACCAACGCTATCTTTAAACGCTTTCCCAGGGACCAATTCATGTTTTCAACTTCGCCGTTTGCTTGGGGCCAATATGGTGGTGTTAATATCTGCTCAATGCCATTTGCTTGGCAGTACCGATTAAACTCGCCACTTACGTATTGCCTGCCGTTGTCAGTCCTCAAATACTTTGGATAACCCAATCTACAGAATATTTCGTTCATCGTATCAATAATTGCCTGCGATGAAATCGAACGAAGAAACTTAAACTCCATATATCTGGAATAGTAATCAATAAAAACAAGAACATATTGACCATTTGGTAATGGCCCCAAAAGGTCAGTAGCCAATGTAATCCAGGGACCCGTTGGAAATGGATACCTATCCATAGGAGCATGTTTTGATGGCTGCGATACTAAAAGACAATCCCTACAGGCTTTCACAAAATTTTCTGCTTCACGGTCCATTAAGGGCCACCATAGTTTCAATCTCAATCTTCGCTTCATGGCCGACTCTCCCGGATGACCCTCATGAGCCAGTTCGAGGACCTTCGGCCGAAGAGACTTTGGAATTACTAATCGAGTTCCTCGTAGGAGAATACTGCCAACTGCTGACAACTCGAAACGGAATGGGTAAAAACTGTTTGATAATGCAGAGCTCCAAGAATCGCTGTTAAGGCATGTCATCGCATCAACTATCTCCTCGTCTTGAATGCTATTTTGCGCAATTTCCGAAATAGAAAGTGCCGTGGGTACACAACTTGTGACAATGTGACAAATACTTTGTCCACCCCTGGAATCAAAACACTTAGAGTTTGTTAACTTGCAAAGTCTGGACAGCGAGTCGGCAATATTTTGTTTCCCTGGCCTGTAGACGACCTTGAATTTGAAAGATTGAAGCCGCAAAAGCCATCTTTCAATCCGAGCCGGTGGTTTTGATGTAGGTTTAAAAATTGCTTCTAACGGCTTATGGTCTGTTACCAGTTCAAACACCAGACCTGCTAAATAATAGTAAAACTTTTCAACTGCCCACACCAACGAAAGGCTTTCCTTTTCTGTTTGAGAGTATCTCTTCTCTACATCGGATAGACTTTTGCTTGCAAAAGATATAATTAACGCTTCATCGTTATGGTCAAACTGCAACAGGACTGCTCCCAAAGCAACAGGACTGGCATCAGCAATCAAACGGGTCTTACGTTTTGAATCGAAATAAGACAAATTAGGTATTCCGGACAACTGAATTTTTAAGTTCTCAAAAGCTGATTTCTCTTTCGCACCCCAAATAAACTTGCTATCTTTTTTGAGTAGACATCTTAACGGCTCGGTACGACTTGCCAAATCAGGGATAAATTTACCCACATATGTGACAAGTCCGAGAAAACTCCGTACCTCTTCTTTATTTTTGGGATCTCTAAATGATAATATCACCTCCACCTTTTCCGGATCGACTTCAATGCCCTTTTCAGACAGTATATGACCTAAAAATTTAATTTTCTGTGTTTTCCATACGCATTTATCCTTATTCAGATACACATTATTGTCCTGAAGTATATTTGATACCAGCTGGACAGCCTTGTCATGTTCGCCCTCCGTGCTGCCGAATATTATTATGTCGTCAATATAATTCATTACATTTGGACATGGGGACAACATTTTCTCAAGCATCCGTTGAAAAATCTCTGGTGCGGAATTTACCCCAAACAAAAGTCGCTTAAATCGGTATAAGCCCTGAAATGTAATGAATGTAGTTATTTCCCTGCTCTCTTCGTGAAGTTCCAACTGATGGTAAGCGTTTTTGAGATCCAATCGGGAAAAATATTTCGCACCTCTTAATCTGGTCATGAAATTGTCAAACGTCGGCAGTGGATAATTTTCCGGTAATATGGCCTTATTCGCTCTTCGCATATCCACACACAACCGAATGTCGCCGTTTTCTTTGAATGCCAACACTATTGGTGAGATCCAGGAACTTGGACCAACTACTGGTTCAATAATATCTTCAGTTACTGCATCATTTAGTTTTTCCCTCACTTTTTCTTCAAGAGCGACTGGTACCCGCCGTACAGGCTGCTGAACTGGCATAACTTTGGGATCAATAGATAATTTCACAAGCACATCCTTCCACTTAGGAAATGGCTTATTTTCATTAACATGATTCACGTTTACGCCAAGTCGTAAAACGTTTAGTTTTATAGCCGTTTCTCGTCCTAGCAGTGATTGTCGGCCATTTTCAATGACATAAAATGTAGCAATTATCTCAGTCTTCTCTCTAATAGAAATCGGAGCTTCAAAAATGCTGATAACTTTTAGTAATTCTTCCGAAGCATACGCCCGAAACTGATTTACCGACTTGGAGCGAGAATTAAACATTACGGCATCCTTCCGTTTCAAAAACTGCCAATCTGCTTGACTTATAAGATTAAATCGAGATCCTGAATCTATAATTAATTTTATCGCGTGACCTCCAATCCGGCAATTTAAAATTTCTTCGGCTTCATCATCACTTGTTATCTTTAAACAGTATTTTTCGTCTTCCTTATGATCACTACCAAATTCCTCATCATTTACAGACCGAACTACGGTACGGCGTCGCTTCTGATGAAAATTTTCACTTTGTACATTTTGCCGCTTAATATTCGTTCGACACTTACGAGCGTAATGCCCCATACGGGAACATTTGTTGCACTTCATGTTCCGAGCAGGACAGCTTATATCATTTTCCGCATGACCAGTGCGGCCACATCTATCACATTCAGCTTTAATAAACTTTGTCCGCCATTTTTGTGAATCAATTTTACTAACCGTGTCCACCTCAGGCTTCGGCAACATCGATTGCGACTGCTTGTTAATTTGCTCATCTATTCGGCACGCATCTATAATTTCGTCAAGACTGTGTTCTTTTTCCAATAATTTTCGCTTAAGCTCAAATGGTGCCCATACATCAATAATTTTGTCTTTAAGGCAAACCTCCTCTATCTGTGCCTTCGTATCACCGAAAAAGCACTTAGCCATTTGTTGACGCAACCGCAGAACAAATTTATTAAAACTTTCACCTTCCAAAGGGCTGATATTACGAAACAGGTGTCTCTCGAACGCAGAGTTCCTTTTTGGAGTAAAATATTCATTAAGTTTATTCACTAATATATCATATACATCATCCTTCGTTTCGTTGTCATAAACTACTATTGCCCCCGGCAATGAGTAAGCTACCGTTTGCAATTGCTGCCCTCCGAAATGAAGTAATTTATTTCGTTTCTGCACAATCGATGTGATTTCTTCAGCTTCTACATAAATTTGAAAAGAACGCAGCCACTTTTCCCACTCAATCCGAAGTAATGATTTTTCTATTGCATCGCATAAAAATGGTTTTATTATATCTGCCATAATGATCCTGCAAAAAAAATATATATATGAATTAGCTTCTCTTTTGCAATCAGTCATTTGTGAAAATGCTGTTATCGACCTGCGTTCATCGCATGGCCCCTGACCTTTGTCAGCTAAAAATTAATGGCTTGCGTTCAGCCCCTGACCTTTGCCAGATTCTCATATTTTCTCTTACGGCATCTAGCCTTTGATCCTTTGATCAAATAATAACAATTTATTATCAGTCTGCATTTCCAAGCACGACTTCTGACATTTGCCAGATGATATACATACATACATACGTGTATTTGAAAAAAACACACGTATTACAAACCTTTCCTTTCCCTTGAATAACCAAATTTCCACAATCTATGTATATATTTATTTATGTCCGCTATAATTAATTATCCTCGTCGCCAATGTAACAACCCGATAAATTATCAAATATTAAAAACACGTTGGTTCAGTGTAATACTCAAAACAAAACTATTTTATTATATTTTCCATTTTTATTTTATAATCATATTTTCATTGCCATTGACATTTCCCCACAGCCTACTAACAATACAATTATTTATCAAACATCCAGTTGTTTTATAGATTTTCATTCTGTTTGCTTGAACAGGTTTGCCACACAGCCAAAGATTGTTTTTGTTGGAACATTAAGTGATCATCTGTACCTTTGAAAATCCGTTGGATGATGGGGAAAGCTGTATGCATGTATTTGAATAAAATTAAATAATGTAAAAACTATAAATAAAAATACTAAAAAATAAATATACTTTTAAAAAATGGAGTTTATTGGAATTATTTTGATTTTCTATCTCATATATCGGGAAAAAGGTTTATGCAACCGGTTAAAAAAAATATATTGACAACGACAATCAAATCTCTTCTTATGAACACCAATTATGTGTTAATTCAGTTGCAGCTATCATATATTCGGGTATAAGCACAATTTTGTTTCTAATAATCATACTAACAACTAACAATATCTGTTGTTATGACTGATAGTGTACTAAAATCCAAAAGTTGCTATCAAAAATATTATGCTAAGCAACGAAATTTTCAGTAATTGTAACCGAATTGTGTGATAGTACATGCAACCGACGAAATTCGATTGGCGCCAAATTCGGTTGTGATCACGAATCTGTTTTCTTTGTAAATTAATCTGCACGGTAAAAGGTAGTATTCTTCAGCTGGAGTCATTAGGATTACTCCAAGGAACTGCATTCAGCCTACATTCTTATGACAAAGTACCTTCAGATTTAGTTTTTTCATTTTTTTTTTTTTGCTCTTTGACTTTGTTATTCCGTGTTGTTTGGGAGAAAATTTTTCGCAGATGCTGCAGCCACCTATGTCGGTAGATTTTTACACATTTAGTTTAGATTTTTTCTTTATTTTCCTTAACGTTGTTTTTATAGATATCAAACTGTTTAGAATCCCTACCGAAATTATTGAATAATAAGCAGAGCGAAAAGATATCTCCGAGTTTCTGGAAATGTTTCAAGCATTTCAGTTATATTTTCCAAGTTTTTGCGATACTGGAAATACTTTGCGCAATCCACCGCAATTTGTGTAATGGGATTGGATTGATCTTGACATTTTATTGACCCATTCCAGTTGTCGATTAATTAGACCATATTGAACTTAAGGACACTTTTGGTTACGTTTTATAAACTGATCGTAAATTACGTACAGAATCAAGTATTTTTTTAAATGCCTTCGAGAGACTTTTTGTTCATTTTTGACAGAAGTTTAAGCAAGCTCATGCATAAACAATATACCCAGCAAAAACTTTGCTTACAAAATAAGCAGAAAAATAATGAGAACTTGACGAACAGACTACTTATTTTTCTACTAGAAGAAGTACTTATTTTTGTTCGAGATGTCCCAAAAGTAATCCCTTATAATTTAGCCTATAATAATCTAAAAAATAATATGTTTTTTTATACTTAAAATGTTTATAAAAATATATAGTTACACAAAGTCAATAAAGTAAAAATTTTTTTATTTTTTTTTAATTTTTTTTTTTTTTTGTTTTTTTTTTAAATTATTTTATTTTTATTTTTTTTTTATTCTATTTTACTTTATTTTATTTTTTATTTTTTTTTTCTGTCTCTGGCGGGATTTGATCCCGCAACCTCGATGCTCATAGACTAGCTCTCTACCAGCTAGTCTACCGGGGCAGTGTAGTTTTTGCATTAAAAAACTATGTTTTATGACTATAATGACATTTTTATTGTCATAATGAAAATATAAATTTTTATGTATATTTAAGATATAATAATAAAGTTATTATTTAATATATAACTAATAATCCAAAAAGTGGCGAATAAAGCTACAAAGTAATGAATTCTTGAAGTCATTAAAAGTAGGATTGTAAGTAAAGTTTTTGCTAGGTAATTATCGGCTTTAGAGCTTTTTATGAATTTTGGCATCGATTTGTTAGTGCATACTTTTGCATATTTTTTGCATAACTTAATTAAACGAGCCTTTTTGTAGCATTTTTTAAGTTTATAGCGCATATTTTGCCTTTTTGAGGCATATTTTGATACACGTTAAATTATTTTATATGCCTACAAGAGTTTTAGCTTTTCCGTTTTTAATATTTATACGTATACATATCCAAAATGTTGCTTCCGTTTCAACATTTAATTTTTACTCGAAAATTGTAAGACAAAGCAGGTTGTCATTAAAGATAAATGTTATTTTAAACTTTTAAATTAAATTATGTCGGTGTTTAGATTAAATTCGGCCCAAAAATACATATTTTACTGCAAATTAAATTCTTTTTGCATCGGTTCACATTTGACCAAAGCTCCCATCTATAAAAAGCCTTATTTTTCTTTTTTATGTTAACATTAATAAACAATTTAGCGACCGTCTCTAAAATCCCATTAAGACAAAAAATCTCATATGGATGTTAATATCTAGATAATATTCGGCGCAAATAACTCTTATATGAATTTTAACCTTTTAACAGTACTTTGTTTTTGTGAGCTAATGACTGCTCGTCGCTTTCAAATTGGGTAAAATCTCAAAAATTCGTCTGTAAATACAATGGTGTTTGGACTTTACCGATTATAATTTTAGGATAGTTTTAATTAAATGGAACTGTTATTAAATTGTTGAATATTTTGTTTTCAAATGAGCAACTTTTGAATTTTTTGGGGCATATTTTTAAAAATTTTCAGGGCATATTTTCAAGTTGTTACTGAATATTTAAATGGTTTCCCTGCTAATTACCTTAAAAATTACTGATTTTAACTTTTTATTCGAAATTTTAACTAACAAAAAAAAAAAAACAAAGATTCATATTAAAGTTAGATATCTTCGTTTTTATGAATTTTTTTTGCCTTTAGGGAATTTTAGGAAGGTGGTTTATATGGGACCTATGACTACTTTTGGACCCACCAGCACAACATTTTGTCATGGCAGTTAACACAATATTATGATAAAAAGGAACGAATTGGGTGGGATAGTTGAAACAATTTCCTATCGCTTAACTCGTGATAGTTATGTAACTGAACTTTGTGCGGGTAGTGGCTGATTTTATCTGATTCTATTGCTTTATATAAAGGAGATCTATCACATTAACATGGTTCACTCGGGACAATATCTGCGACAGGCATTATTAAACCGTAGTTGAATGTGTCCATTTAGGTTATTTCAGTGACCTGTAACAAAGTGTCAAAAAGGTCAATTTAATCCCTCCTAGGACATCGCCTTGTTTAAGTGACAAGTCGCCTTCACATAGAAGTGGTAGGACAAGAGCCTGTCCCTATCACTTAAGAACTGTCACATGACAAATGTGGTGTTAGTTCCCTTTCCCCTATGGTAGTAGCTGTCGTAAAAATCCTTATCATAATCGCCAATTTTTATGTAAATACTACAATTTATAAAGAAGTTTGGCACTAAAACCTATTTTTGGACAAAAAAGGAGTGAATCCGAAAAAATTTTGTAATATGATTTTGATTGCAATTAAATAAATTTGGACCAAATTTATTCTAAATACCTACATAATAACATGGTTTATGGACACAAAGAACCTATTCCTATTTCGGAAAGAAGCTTGTAGGGGGCTTTGTAAAATTACGGACCGATTCACCCTGTTTCTCCAAAATTACGACCTGTACTTTGCGCATAAGGCTTATATGGACAGCCAGCCTGCCGGACGGACATCGTTAGAACAACTCAAAGAGTGGTTCTGAGTTGATGGTCGATAAAAACCCTCTCCACTATTGTGGTGTGGGTATATTAAATAATTCTTATCAGTTTTGTTTTTTTAAGCGCACATTGGGGTGGATTTTCCAGATCATAAATATCAAAAAGTGTGCTCAATTGAAAATATATAAAATTGTTTATTATTTAAGAAAAAACGAAAGCAACTTATAATTTTAAATGAACAGAAAAATTAAGAGTAAATTTCCTTATAAAATGACTATATTTTTGGTTGAATTTTAATTCAACGGAAGGCTTCTAAAATAAACTGCAAACAGTAAATGGAAAACTTTTTTGAGTGTATGCAATTTACTATTTGGGAATACTAGTGAGAAAAAAGAAAAGGAAAAAAATAACTATACATGTATATAAAACTTATTAAATTCAAAACAAATAGTTAAAATTACAACAAGGCAATTCACAAAGTGATCTATTGTGTCATATTGGTTGTTTATGCTATCATTTTATAAATTTTGCAAGTTGTTTTTTGCATTTTGTTTTTTTCTTAACCTACTTACAACTACAATTAATGTTGGAAGAATTCCAATCAATTGTAGTGGGGAATGTAAGAAGAGATAAACTCACTGTTTATTGTTGATGTTTTTGTTTAAACTTTGATATTGTTACAAGTAGAGCTGTTGCTTATGATTCTTATACGCTTAACAGTTTTATTTGGTTTAATATCTTTAGTTTTTCCAAAATCTTTATGGATGAAGTTTCCTGATGATCTGGCCTAAGCAACCAGAGAAATGCGCATAAGAATCAGTGTTGCCACCTTATATGTAATTACACATATCATGTGTAATTTTGTTTTTCGTGTGTAGCCCATGTGTAACTGACTCCATGTGTAATTAATGTGTTATTTAAAATTTCAACGCTTTGTAGCACTGATTTTTGTTAATTATTTTGTCACAAGATGTAAAAGGGTTAATATTCTTGGCAAAACTTAAAAACTTAATTAAAAGAATGTAAGCGTTAAGAGAGCTGAACTAAAAATGGTTGGATCATTAACTACTAACCATTTGGCATTTAGATAGTTTTTGTCACAATTTATTACCTGTTACGACGAAACATCCCGGGTACATTACTCTTTTTTTTGTTTCAAATATGTGGATCATTGACTGCAAAAAAAATGATGGATTGTCTCAAATGCACAATTATAGAAAAAGGTATTCGTTTTGAAAATCTAGTTGGATTTGCACCAGATACACCTAATGTTATGTTTGGATAGTATAATTCAGATGCTAAGTTGTTAAAAAACGAAAAGCCAAATATTTGCCTTGATAAAATGGTCGGTGCCACCTAATACAACATGCACTCTAACATTTTGAAAATTTTTAACTTCATAATAATTTGGAGCCAAAATATTTTTTAATGGAAAAAGGTTTTTGAAATAAAAAAATCCCTTTTAAGACAGATTATTTCAATTATTTATTTTTATTTAAATCTTTTCAAATGCTACTGCGAAAAGAATATTGAGCAATTTAAGCAATTGCACGACAGATTTAAAAAGGAATACATAGAAATAGTGCACCAAACTTTGAACCTATTCCAATGATTCAAAATAAAAATCAAAAAAAATGTATATCAATGTGTATCAATGTAAACAAAACTCGTAAAATTGCAAAAAAAAAAGATAGCATGTGTAATTCGTATTTTCATGTGTAACTTTGGCATGATCTATGTGTAATTTACCATTTCGTTGGTGGCAACACTGATAGGAATAGCTTATCCCATCAACAATAAATTTCAAGTGTTTTTATCAAGAATAAAAACTAGGAATTAAGCTCGAATAACAAAACCTTTTAAATTATCACAAAAATTTTGTATTTTTTTCATAATTAAATATTATACAAATTTATTTCCTACGTATTTTTAGTGTCCTATTTTCTGATTTGGTGTTTGATGTAAAAACAAATTTAAAATTATAGTTGCATTAAAAAGTCTACTTAGTATAAGTGTTCAAATATTTCGGGTTAATTTAGCGAAATATCTGAAAAAAATGTTTACTTTAAACTGCTGGTAAAAAATAATAGGTTTTAAGCTCCAACTTTTCTTCAACTATAAGAAATAAAAAAGTCTAAAAATCTGTATCTAGAATTTGTTTAATCGCAACAAAGCACTTAAATTAAATTGTTTGTATTTTGCGTGTATCAGTGGCTTTGCTGGCTAATGCTTTTTCAAAATTTACCCACTTGTTTAAATATCACATATATTTACAAATATACATTCGTATATCAAATTACAAAAAAAAACAAATACAGTAAATACACTGACAGTTTTTCTTTAAATTATAAATGCATATTTTATTAATTTTTAAAGCATATTTTGAATTTTTTTAAAACATGTTTTATGCGCATTATGCATGAAATTCCACGCCCTATCCATGTTTAACCACAATGTGGTTGCCAACAAACATTAACGTTGTTAAAATCTAACCATAGTATGTTGCTCTTAGAATCTTCTATATATAAATCGGCAAAGGGAAAACAGTTAAGGACACTTTCCTCCTCTGTATGTCAACCGATTTGAACAAAATTTACACCATTTGAAAGGTATTTACTCACAGAAGTTCACAATATATATGTCAGAGTTATAAGCATTCAAATTTGCTACTAACACATATGCAGAACAAAAAAAAAATTGTTTTTTTCTTTCAATTATCAAATAATAAAAAATGGTGGTCGGTTATTCGACATTTTTCAAAAACTGGTTTTCAAATATTTCGACTATAAAAATCTTATGTATAAATCGGCACAGGCAAAACAGTTAAGAACGCTTTCTTCTTCATATTTACTTAAAAATTTATGGTCGAATTTTGACCATTAGGCAAACACTAGTAATATGAATACCTCCAACCAAATTTTTTTCTGCGTGTATGCTTTATAGGGTCTAGAATCAATATTGTAGAAACTACAAACAGAATGACATACATATAGTATGTTTACACTCTCCACTTCAAAAAATGTTCCCTTACAAGAAGTAGCGCACGGCACGAATAAAACTGGGCTTTAATCTTCGACTGCAAAAAAAGTTAAATAAAAAACAAGTAAGAGTGCTATATTTGGCTGTGCCGAATCTTATATACCCTTCACCATTGTGCGAGCAGAATACAGAGCAACTTAATAATTTTTACATATACATACATATTTACAATACTAAAAACTTCATCATAAATGAAATTTAAAAAGCGAAAGCTGGTAAATATTTTTTTTAAATCGTTTTTAGAACATAAAAATATTTAAAAAAAATTTCTTTTTAAAAAACCAAGATTCGAAGCAGGAAAGAAGAGACGTCAACCGGATTTGAACTTCGCTTTTCATAAGGACCCAGAATATATATACTTTATAGGGTGTATGACCTTCGGTGAAGGGTATTAAAAACAAACTTGATTATAAAAAAGAGTAATTTTTTTCAGTATTTTGGTCATAACTCTGCTATTTCTTAACCGATTTGACAGACTTATATACCGACGTGTTAAAGAAGAAATGCCAGCTATTTTGGTTATAAAACTTGGACTCGGGAAGATCTGTCCTTCCCGAAAATGGGTATTTTTCAAAAAAAAAATTTATATTTTGGTCATAACTTTTTCGTATCTGAACCAATTTTCCCTAGTTTTTCAGAAAATATTTTCTATTAAAAATTTCCGATCTTTTGATATATAAGGCGTAACCATAGGTCATATTACAGTCAAAAAATTCAGGTTTTTATACAATTTTTAATACTTTTTGTATGGGAGGTACCACGCCCACTTCTCCAATCCCGCCCACATTTGTGGGATGGTGTGTATTTAAAACCTTAATGTTTGTACCTAATTTGAAAACTTTGGCTCTTGCCGTTCTCCAGATATACAGAAAAAAGTAATAAAAATACAACAACCACAAGGGATTTTTTGGAAAAATTAGAGGCAGTCGTGGTTTTTTGGTCATATCTCAGCTACTGTTGGACCAATCTGGCTGAATTTCAATAGCAAGAAATGGTGGACTATATTTGACATAAATGTAAAACAACCTAGCCGCTATCATGTCTGGAGTCTCTGGAAAACACATATCAAACGTAAGACGGACGGACGGACATTGTGAAATCAACTTCTCTCCTCATAAGGACCCAGAATATATATACTTTATATGGTCTAAGACTACTTTTGTAGAAATTACAAACGGAATGACAAACTTATATATACCCTTTTCCACCTGTGGTGAAGGGTATAAAAAACAAATACTAAAACAAGCAAAACCAAGTATACAAACAAAGCCAAGTAAACAAAAACACAGTTGAAAAAACAACATTAAATAAACAAAAATAAAATAAATTAGCAACAAGTAAGGGCCTATTACACCAATTCTATTTACATAAATATAAATTCATACTTACTGCCTGTTTAACGATTTCGAACGTTAACGTTCGCATAGAAAATTATAGAAAATTACATTTAAAACAAAAACAAATTTTCGAATATTACTATACGTTTATTTAAATAGGTAAGTTATTTATATATGTATAGTTATAACAATAAATATATAATAACGTTGTGTTTATTGCAGCCAATTAAAACCTGCAATATTGAAACCGGCCTATAAATTTTGACACAAAATTTTGTCATTAGCCCCAAATAAATATAAAAACGTATAAAAAGTGGTTGGTGCGTCGTGGTAATTCGTGGAGATTTGCCACAAGATATTGTGGACTTACCACAAATTCCACCAGCAGATGACATAGAACTATTTTAGGAAGATACTTTTAACAACATATTACCGAACTGCGGACATATGAGATTGTTGCAAGAGACGTTTTTTATGCAGACAAACAGAAAAATTACCTTCAAACAGAAAAATTACCTTCAACATAAGTAAGTGATTACATTTATACTTATGTACGTATATAACAAATAATAATTAATTTTTTACAAAACTGTATTTGTGATAGTAAATACCCAGCTAGCATTTAGTATCATAATCTTATCATTTATGAATCAGCTTCAATTGCAAAATATCCGTATATGAGCTCATTTTTCAATCAAAAATTATACTCTCGTTGTGAGAAAATGGTACCCTACCGATGAATCCCCTGAAAGAATCATTTGTGATACAATTTTCTGATTCCTTTTTGATCAACTTAATTGTAGTTTTTATAATCATTATTGATTCGTTTTCGTCTCATTTTTCAATCGTAAACTTTATATTTTTTGATTATATTTCATATCGTTTTTTAATTGTCATGTTTTTTTATTTTTTCTCCGATAATAATAACTTTTGATTATTCGATCAAGCTTTATTTTAAACCAAACAAAAATTATCGATTTTTCGCACAGAAGAGAAGAAACCATTTGCACTAACTTTTATGTTCATAAATTGTCAATAATTGTTGGGCTTCTTTTTTAGCCAAGCTTCTTATTTATTTGGCTAACATGAAAGTTTCTGTTTTAATTTTTTTCGTTTGGTAAAAACAAAAATTCAAAATATTTAAAAATCATTATTGAAACATACATATAAATGAATCATTTATGAATCCTTTTTCAATCACTCAAGTGATAAATCAGTTTTTAATCATCAAAACTGATCTGAAAAGAATCATTTGGGTGATTTTCACAAAAAATAATCAGCCAAATGCTAGCTGGGAATTTTTTAAAAAATGACCCAGCAAAAACTTTACTTACCTGGTAAGTTAGCAAATAATGTTGGAGAAAATAAACACTACTTATTTTTCGGCTAAATATCTACTTATTTTTGTTCGAGGTGTCCACAGAATACAGTACTTACAATACACTTACAAGAAGTCAAAAAATATCTAGTTATTATTTAACTACTAGTAAGTTGAATTGTAAGTACTTACCAGAAGCCAAAAAATCACTAGTTAATAGACCTAATAAGTAGTTATTGAGTACGTCACCAGTAAGTAAATATTCAGTACTGAAAACAACACCACTAATAAGTAGTTATTGAGCTGATTATTAGTAAGCAAATATTCAGTAGTGAAAATAACAAAATTAATAAGTAGTGTCTGAGGTCATTACTAGTAAGTACTTATTGAAGTTTTCAGAATAATGACAATCGTAATGACAACTACTTACCAGGTAACGTATGAAATAACTACCACCTATTACTTAAAATCAAAAAGTTTTTCCTGGGGACATTCTGTTTATGTACATATGTATAATACAAATTTTAATAAAAAATAAATGTTTGAAATTAAATTCTTATTGGTGTTATTTGTGAGAATCATTTAACATCCCAGCGGGAAAAAGAAGGAGTAGGAAGGCATTCTAGAAGGCCTCTGTACCCCTTCTTTTGGATGTACAAGGCCTTCTTGCTCCATTCATTGCGGAGAAGGCCTTCCGCTCTCGCTTCTTCAGCAGTTACATAAGAAGGGTAACGGGACCAAAAAAAATTGATTTTGCTCTTGCTTGTGCAAAAAAACAATACAAAAAATGTTACTCCCTTCTCATAGAAGTGAGTGTGGAAGGTGTATCTTATCTTTTATACGAAAGAGCCGAGACCTTCTTTAGCAGTTAGATAAGAATAGTAATTGAATCAAAAAATCTTTTAAGCAGGCCTTTAAAAAGGCCTGAAGTAAGAAGGTCTTCTGAGTTTTCCCGCTGGGATGTTTAAATATACATTTTGCATGGTGTTTGGAACATAGAAACATGGTTTGAAAGATCGTTTGCTTTTTTCTTCTGAACATAATAATATGTTTGTGGGAATAATTAGCTATTAACATTATGTCTGAACATATATTGTTACTTAAGACGTGTTTGACACAATCATAACTATTAATTAATGATAGTTTGCGATTGTGATTATATCAACCATGTTTTTTCTTTGCATGTAGTGGTAAAGGAGGGCGTACTGATGGCGGCTTCATAGGACGTAGTGGTGGATTCAACAGAGGTCATGTGCAAAGCAGTCGTTATGAAAGAAGTGTTCGTTCAACAGCTAGCGGTAATTCGGGTGGTGGCTTTGGCCAGGATAATTGTTTAAGATTCGGTGGTGGTAATAAAGGAACAAATAATATTATTTAAAATCCTGATGACTTTTCAAGTATGTATTTGATTTTTTGGACACAAGTTTTTAACAAAATAAAATGTCTTTTTAAGATCTACAATTAATTAATTGGTCACACGTACGTTTACCTCCATTTCCAGACCCATGCAAGAAGTGGAATGCTATAGAGCTTCCAGAGAAATAATGGTACGTGGTATTTACTTTTCTGAAGTCTAATTTCCTGACAATGTAATGTATGAATGAAATTCGATTATAATTTTTTTAATAATAAATTTAATTTAAAAAGAAAAAAATGTATTATTTTATAAAGGTTAGTAATAACCAATATTTACGTTATGAATAACTAGTTAGCGTTAACCATTATATAGGTTATCATCGACTTATTAAAAGCAGCAGAGTAAGCAGTACAGATATATGTTCCGTAGTCGAGTGGAATTCATTAGTTAGAAAGAGAGGCAAAATCACATGTACACAAGAGTTTCGGTTAGTTTTTTTATTTTGCTCTTAATAAACTAATAGAAACTTTAACCAAAATATCAGTCAACACTACCGGTCATATAACTAGTTAAATGACCGGTAGTCTTCTTGTAGGGTAATTTGTATTTTTGTCCACCACAAAACAGAAAAAGTGTTGCTTATATAAAAAAAAAATGTTAAAAAAATAAGTGCTAAAAATTTTTTGTTTTATGTTTAACATCAAAGAATCGGCTTGAAACAAGAATATTAACTTGGTCGTAAAAGTTGCAAAATACTTTATCCATATCAAAGTGTGTTTCACATGGCGTTTAAAGCATACCGATTAAGCAATTGAGACCCAATTTCATATATTAATACGTAGTGGCTATCTTTTTTTCACAAAATTGGCTTTATCATTATGTTTTAATAAATTTTAAGTTTTGTAGAAAAATCTTTCAAGAAATATTTAATTTTGAAATACATCTTAGATCTAGTTTTTACCTAAAAAGTTATTGATAAAGGGTACGTTCGTAAATGCAGTTGTTGGGTATCACTTGCGCAGAAGTAAAGTTTAATGTTCGCAAAAGCATCACCTGTAAAAAACTTGGCATCACTCTCATTGGCAAAAGTTTTTACGCAGTGATGCCGCAGCTCTACAGCAAATTTTGGCAATTATTGCTTCAGTAAATTACTTTTGACAAAAAAGAAATCGTTTAATTTTTCTTTTGTGATGCTTTTTCTTGTCATTTATAAGAAAACTGTCACTTTTTGGTTCAATATTTTCAATAAATTTTGTCATCGTTATTGAAAAAACATTTTTATTATTATTTAATGTTTGCTTATAAAACTTTTGAAATTTAGCTCGTGTTCAAAAATTCAAACTTTGCACAGATGGTGTGCAAAGTATCAGCATCACAACTGCAACTGGTAATCACGCATCAGCAAAAACATTTTGCATCCTTGCAGCAGTGATGCATAGTTTTTATGCATTTACGTACGTACCCAAAGTGTTCTAAAACTATATATACCACCTATACCACGTGCGTTGACGGAACACTTTTTTTAATTTAAAAGCAGTTTATATCATGGTGGAATAAGCAGGTGGCATCGTTACGGCAACAAATACAACATTACAACAAAAATGGAAACTACATAACCGTTTACGTCAAAAAATACATTAAACAAAAATCAAAGCATGCAGCTGAACGTGATGAAATAAATAAATTTTTAGCCAATTTTTATTTAGTTATGGTCAATATCTTATCAAAATTATCAAAAACTTTAATAAAAAACAAAAATCCCAGCACAAAACGTGGACTTTTTGTAAACATAAACAAAACTTTGACATAAACCTAGACAAACAATGCAAGAGCAAAAAATCGTCATCTGGCGTAGTGCTGCCACCTGTTTATTTCACCATGGTTTATATGTACTTTTTATTTATTCTGCTGTTAAAATTATATTGTTTATTAGTTTCAAAAACAACAAAACTAAAATGTTTTTAATGTTTTTTGATAAACTCATTTGTTTTTACGTTTTAAAATGTATTATAAATAAGTATTTATTTATAAATAATCTTAAATTAAGTTTGTATAAGAGTCTGCAATTGTGCATGTTATTCCATTTTATAAAAGTTAAAAAAAATGATAGTGGCACCACTGAAATACTAAAATATAAACCAATAGTAAACTAAAACAGCTGTTTGTATTTATTCAATTGTAGCTGCCGTCTTCAACATAATTCAGTAGCTGACTACACGACTATAATTGCACCGAGCAGCATTTGTAGTCGTGTGTTCGTGTAGCATGCTATGGTGAATATGTTTAATGCATTATGCTTTAAAAGTTGGATTTTTAAATATCTTTTAGGTTTTTTTATTTTCTTTAAACATACATATCGCCCTGGATATGGTGGGTATTAAGTTAATACTATTAACTCACACTTTTTAATTTTTTACTTTTCTGAAAAATCACCACGTAAAATTTATATCTACTTCCTTTAAAAACCTCGTGATATTTTGTCTTCTTTTTGGTAAAACTGTTGGATTAAAAAATTTTATATGATTTAATTATTAAGGTAAAAATAGTTTTGCTTACACTGAAATGAAAATAATCGTTACTTACAGTCCCTGATTAAAATATATTTAGCAAAGTACGTGCATGCCAGAACTACTTGAGTTGATTTATTTTACTTTTAAAAAAATGCTCTTAAATTTTTATTTGAATCTCGCCCCGCGGCTTAGAAAATCCTTATTAACTTCGTCATAAGTGTGACCATTTTTTATAATATTTTTATATATTTTTTTTTTTTGAATATATTTAATATTTAATAATATTTAAATAGTTTTATGGATTCAACTTAATTTTTGTTATCCATTATTATAAATTTTGACACAAAAAAGTTGCACTAAAAAAGAAATTATGTATGAAAATGGATAATTTACGCATTGCGCAGGTCCGTTATTTCTTGTGTGACGAAGACATAGAATTTGTGTATGTCTTACATTTTGTTAAGGTTGGCAACCGATACCGATACCAATACCATTTAAATTGAGTACCGGTATTGATACCGATACTGAAATGGTTGTTTGCATACAATACCGTTATACGTTTATCGTTTCCCTTTATACTGGTATTATTCCGGTACAATCGTTTCGATATTGAAAAATAACATAATTTTTCATATAGAAAAAGTTTCAACACTTGCGCTAATAAAAAAAATATGTTTGTTAACTTGACACTCTCTGGTTGTAACACTGTTATTGTTTTGTTACTTACTAATAGTAAGTTACTAAGATAAATTCATAAAATGTAACATAAATTCTACAACACCATTTATAGGAAATTTTTATTTGTTGTGTTTGAAAGTTTAAAATACAAAAGTTCAAGTATAAAACCATTCGTTCGGCTTTCTGAAGGGTCAAATACACTTATCAAGCATTGTGGTAGTACTAGTGAAAATGTGTTTCTGATACTGGATGGAAAATCAAAAATTTAGATATGCTGGTTAACATACATCCAGCACACGTTCACAAGCGAATTTTCCAGCATGCCAAGCATTTGACAAGTGTATTTGGCGCTTTACTGATTTAAGTTTGTATTGTTATTGTAATGATAATATCTTAAGTCGCAATCAACATGTATATATGAATACAAAAATACATAGACATATATATTGGACTGTACCCATAAAGTATTTTTGCAAGAATGTTTTAAAAAAAAAATTTTTCCCGAACGTAGTTTTTTTGTCATACATATCTTATGTAAAGGGTGGTTAAATTTCAAGGGCCGATGTTAATTGTGAATAAAACACAAACTATTTAGGAAATTATTGTAATTTTATTTTATTATGATATATTGGTATTACTCAATTATGTATGGAACAAAATATCGGCCAAATGGGCGCCGCGACCACGGCGGCACACCTCCATCCGATGGTCCAAATTTTCGATGACCCTGAGGCATAATGGAGGTTCTATGCCGTTAATGTGCCGAATTATCTCATCCTTTAGCTCTTGAATTGTTGCTGGCTTATCAACGCACACCTTTTCTATCAAATAACCCCAAAGAAAAAAGTCCAACGGTGTCAAATCACATGATCTTGGCGGCCAATTGACATCGCCATTACGTGAGATAATACGGCCATTGAATTTGTTGCGCAAAAGAGCCATTGTTTCGTTAGCTGTGTGGCAAGTGGCACCGTCCTGCTGAAACCACATATCGTCCACATCCATATCTTCCAATTCGGGCCATAAAAAGTTCGTTATCATCTCACGATAGCGAACACCATTCACAGTAACTGCCTGACCGGCCTCATTTTGGAAAAAATACGGCCCGATGATGCCGCCAGCCCATAAACCGCACCAAACAGTCACTCTTTGTGGGTGCATTGGTTTTTCGACAATCACTCTTGGATTATTATTCGCCCAAATGCGGAAATTCTGCTTATCGACAAATCCACTGAGGTGAAAATGTGCCTCATCACTGAAGATGATTTTCTTCGAAATTTATCATCCATTTTCATAATAAGTCTGGATAACTTTAACACGTTGTTGGATTGTGTATCTCTCCATGGTTCAAATTGAGTAAGTCTGAAATAGAGAAATGTCAAATAAAATTCGAAAAAAAACTTGGCGTTTAGGTGTGGTTCAGATTCAACATCGGCCCCTTATATCAATGTTTTTATCTCGAGAAGACCAATGTTTTGCCCTTAGGGGCCATTGTCCTCAACTTTCTTGTTCTAGTATTTATCTACCAGATCTCTGTTCGTACCACCCTGATGTCAGAAAATTAAAGCTCGCAAGAAACTGTTAAACTTTTGCTACGGTAGTAATTCGATAATTCCAGCAGAAACCTTTTTTAAATTTAATTAGAAAATTAAAGCTTGCTAAAAATCATTACAGTTTTGCTAAGGAAGAATTACTATAATTCATACAGGATTGTCAGCATTTACAGTCGGATCTTTAAATATTATGTAACGAAATCGTGTCTTTTTGTCTACACCTGCGTGAGCGGTAAACACAATATTATAAAAAAAAGGAAGGAATTGTGATGGGTGAAAACAAGACATATCACTAAACTGGTGATAATGTGTTTTAAGTGTTGTTAGCTTAGGGAAAAAACAGGAAAGGTAATTGACACAAAAGTAGTTGCATCCACTACCCGCACTTAATCCAGTCACATCTACTTCACGGGAAAATGTCTGTGACAGACTTAATTTAAATCGAAATTGAATGTGTCCATTTAGGTTATATCTAAATTATATTATTTAGGACATCGCCATGTTAAAGTGACAAGTCCCCTTCATATGAAGTGTTAGAACTAGAGCCGGTCGGTCCATACCACTTTAGAACTGTCACGTAACAAGTTTGGTGCTAGTTCCCATTCCTCTAGGGTTATGCGATAAATTTATGAATGTTACATTCACAAAATTTAAGCCAATACAATCAAAATGAAACAATAGAACACTTTCTGAATTGGCTTATAGTTTGCTTCGTTTAATATTGATTTTTTTTTTAAGATACGAAACGAATTTTATGCAAATTTAATTTAACGCGCTAAAAAATATCACGTTTTGGTTATAGATATTTTTAACGCAGTTATTTGCCGTTTCAGCGCGTTCCGAGATGGAAAAAGCGCGTTTTGGTTATAAAAAGTTGACAACGACGATCTCAAGATATATTTCACGAAGACTATAAACTGCACAGACTTATGCTATGTTCACATTTGGCTTCTTAAACGCGTTTAAGCAGTTCGAACGTGATTAAGCTCTTATCACTTCAAAATCGAGATGATTACCCATACGTTGAAGTGATTTGTTAATCATTTCAAATTGACATGATTACAACTAAATCACTTCATAAATCACATAGAATCCACTGAACAAACCTCAAATGTAGAATCGCCAACAAGATCGTGTACAACCGGCCACGATTTCTGCCTAATGTTTTTATTTTTTTCCTTTAATCATTAAAATGATTAAAATAATCTTCTGATAACTTTATAAAAGTGTTTTTATCCTTTTTAGTACTTTAAAGAAATATAAATTTGTTTGTTGTTTTTTTCCTAATCATCTGTCATCTTAATCATCTGAAATGTAATGTGATGGACGATTAGCTAAATCAACATTTTCCTTAAACGCGTTTAAAAACTTAAGTGTGAACTTAGCATTAGTTGTTAGATAGAATTGGCTGAAAATCGTTAACTTTTGTAGAAAAATCATATTGATTCACCAAATCGTAACAAAATCGTAAATTTTTGTTAATTTTAAGAAAGAATTTGTTATTTTCAGCTTGCTTCAAATAAAACTTTAGGTTATTTTAACTAAACTTAGGGCTAATAGGTCAGTGCCTTTTAAGCTCACTTTTTGGTTTGAAATGTGTTTGTTTAAACCAGCAAATATATATATCAGTAAGCAAAAAAAAAACCTCTATGTATATGAATTTGGCAACATTTATCGTAGTGCTGCAACAATATAATTTTTAAACTACATACGTATCGTTACTTAAAACGCAAAACGGCCTATCTAGAATTTTAAAAATTTTACAGCCGAAGCAAAAAAAACAATTAAATTTATTTTTCTTGTAAAGCGACCAGTTGTTTTGACAATTGCCAATGTTGCATATTATGCAAACATTTATCACATAATCTTTTGTAGAAAGAGACGTTTGTTTTTGTTTATAAAGTTTATAAAATCGTAAGTTTTGGTCAAGAGATTCCAAAACCGCCGTAGCGTTCAGGCAACGCTTTAATTAATATATGGGGCACTGATTTACAGCTATTGAGTTTAAGCTACATACAATTTAATGTTCAGTTCAACTAAACCAGCGTTAAAACATTCACTTATTTATTAGCCATTAGTGAAATTGGTCGTTCAACTTCTTTTGGTTTAAAAAAGATCATTTAAGTTAAAACTTGGGTGCCACATAAACTTTTTTTTTTTAATTCCCTAATCTAAACCCCGCGAAGCTCTGCGCTTGTCTGCAGAGAGATACATATTAACATCGATTTTTACAGGATTTTTAGTCATTATTTCTTGAGTTTTATTTTTCGTTTAGAAAATAAAAATTATTTTTTGTAATTTTCTCGAATTTATCCCCTGAGTCCGTGAAAAAACTCTTGTTTGTTAAATTAAATTAACTTTTTATATTTTATTCCATATAAAAATTAATTTTTTCTAATCAAAGAATAATGTATGGTTTATAGAACACGAGCGCAAAACTCGTCCATTCAACTTACATTTAAAACAAAAGCAAATTTCGAAATTTTGTTTTTGTGAAATCAATGGCCTCACCATTCTCTTCTCTGGTAAACCATCAAATGAGCTTCCCTGATCCAGTGGAGTTACGATTGTTCTTTCTAAGCAGGCCAAACATGCGCTTATGGACTGGAAGTCACACTCAGATAGAGCTATTACCGCCAGAGTTCGCGGCCATGGTCGAAATATATCGCTGATATAGTGCTACGCCCCTACGGACACATCTGAAAAGTCGGTGGAAGAAGCGTTCTAAAATTATCTCGACAGCGTTCTCGCAACCTACCCAAGGGTGATATTAATATAATGATGGGCGATTTCAACGCACAATTGGGACCCGATAACTCAACGGCAGAGAGCACCATGGGGAGACATGGATAAGGGCGGCTGACGGAAAACGGTTAGATGCTCCTAGACGCATACAGAACTAATAACCTTGTTATTGGCGGTACTCTATTTCCTCATCCGAGGATTCATAAAGTTACCTAGATATCTTCTGATAGCGTGACCGAAAACCAGATAGACCACATCATTATCAGCAAGAAGTGGAGAGGTTCGCTGCTAGATGTGCGAAACAAACGTTGTGCTGATATGGGCAGTGACCACCATCTTCTAATCGCTCCTGTACGCGTTAAAATCGCTGCCATCAAAAATAATTCTCTCCTGAGACAAAGGAAATTTAACGTGGGGCAACTAAAAAGTGAGGTAATTTCCAACGCCTTCACCAACGAATTAAAAACATATATAACAAACAACAACTCTGAACGCACGTGGCCAGAAATCAAAGATACATTTATCAAAGCTGCAGAACATCACCTTGGTTTCAAAAACAACACCCGAAAGGAATGGATTAGCGATACCACGTGGAAATTAATTCAGGACAGAAAGGGGGGCCAAAGCTGCCTCAACTCGAGCAAAACTCGTTCGAACCAAATTAAACATCAGGAAATGTATAACCGAATTAACCGAGATGTTAAACGTAATGCGAGATGCGATAGGCGGAAATGGGTCAACAATATAGCAAACCAACTACAAGCAGCAGCAGCAACCCATCGCACAAGAGATCTATACCTCGCTGTGAACAAGTTAACTAATAGAACATTTTCGTCTGGCAGACCCCTGAAGAATGACGTAGGGCAACTTATAACATCAAAAACGAAGCAACTCAGCTTATGGGAAAATTTTTACGCCAATTTGCCGAACACTACGTCCGCTCCACAAGATTCAATCTGCACTTGCACTTCTCACGTATCGCATCTATCCATATCGTCTGTTGGTCCAGGAATCATTGAAATCAGCGAAGCAATTAGTTCAATTAAAAACAACAAATCCCCGGACCTGGATAATATTTTCCCAGAACTCCTTACAGCCGACCGAGTTACTAGCGCTCGCTTATTGGAACCCATCATAAGAGCTTTCTGGAATGAAGAATCAATACACGACGAAATCACCTCCAGTGCAATTATAAATCTTCCCAAAAAAGGCGATTTAACCGCCAGGAAGAATTGGAGAGGCATAACTTTGTTGAGCATGGTATCCCCACTTCTTAGGGGGGCTCCCATACAAATATTGCGTTTTATAAAATTCTTAAATTAATTAAAAATTTTCGACTTCTGTGAATAAAATCAAAAGTTGGTAACAGATTTTAATCAATTATGGCTTGTTTTGTTTGCAGCTATATGTCTGCAAAAAATTAGAAGCCTAGCTGCATTTTTTAATTTTTTATGAATTTTTAAAAAACCAAAATTTCGAAATTTAGATAAAAAAAATTAATTTTTTTTTTTTTTAATTGTGTTTCAAAAACGAAAAGTTTTTCTTTTCTTAAAGGAAATTTTATTGCGGAATATGTGTCGTGCAACCTTCTCCATTTTCGAAATAACGGTATATCTCGAAAACCAGAGCCAATCAAAAAAAAACGGCGAGCACCACTGGATTCAGCATACCCGATTTATGTTAAAACGACATGTGCCCGGCTTGTCTGTTTTTCAACTAGCATAGTGTAATTATTAAGTTTTTTCCTTCTCCTGTCAAACAAGGAAAACGCTAGCTAGGGCTTTTCTATATTAAAGTTCTCTTAAGAAGCAAAGTTGATTTAACGATATCTGTTTATGCGGTTTCAGCAGGTTACCTGGTTGATCTGCACGTTGTCCGGAGCGTCTTGGTTGCACTAGGTTGGGGTGCACTAGTTGGCTGCACAAAACCACCCTTATTTGAAACTAACTTGCCTGCTTGTGGCTCGCTTTCAAAAAAGTAAAAACACTTGAATCAATTTTCCTTTTGTTGTTTTATTCACTTTCTGATTCTTTAGTTTCGTTTACAAATTTTTCTTTTCTTTGAGTTGCCCAATTTACTTTTCTTTAGAAACTTAACTTTACTTTACTATATTATTTTTTCACTTCTTTTCTTTTATTTTAAAATTTACAATTTGGTAAAAACTTCTTTTTGAGAAGGCGGCCAAAATTATTTTTTTTTTGTTCTCCGATTTTAAAATTTTTTTATTCATGTGAATGTAAATACTAGTGAACCTCGGGAGCCAAAAAATTTCAACCCTATTTCAACTATTTCATTGAGAACAGGGTGGTCCGAAATGGACTTTCTCAATATTTTGTTATAGTTTTGAATTTCTAAGTCAATTTTTGAAGTTGAAATGCTCATAACTTTTTTGTTTTTTAAGATTTTTTGACAGAATACGTAGTTTAAAGCATTCAACTCCGCGACCTCTAGAACTATTTATTTTTTTTTTTTTTAAGTCAAAATTTCCCGGAAATTTCCTACTTTATAGAGCATAAGTCCTGCCCGTCAAAACGCGTCAAAAAGAATCTAACCTACATATCTATACCCCATTGAACACACATCTGGATACGGTCTTGCGAACTACAGCAATTTCTGTGACCCAAGGTAAGATATTCGGTTTAAAAAACAAGTCCTGCAAGGAAACATTACTGAAATTAAAGAAGGCGAATCTTAAAGAATTTTCGACAAATTAAGCAGTTCAGGCCACATAAATTATCTAGCACGTCAGGTTATCAATTAATTTGGAGAAGGTAAAGGTATTGCCATTGTTATGAACTTATTGTGGGTGAACGGATGCTGCAAAACGAATAGGCGATTTAAAAAAGGGTTTTTATGTTTCAAAGAAGTGGTAACAAAAGATTATTTAAAAAAACTTCTATCAAGAGTATAAAAATGCATGCATTCATAATTTTACCTTCATTATTGTTTAAACAATGGCTAAGCTCAGTTATAAAGTTCTCGCAGATATATATTTTTAACAGAAAAATGAAAAAGATTTTGTGTTACACATAATGAGTAATCCATTCTTTAAATTATGCAACGAACAAGAAATCAAAATTCATAAGATAAAAATTAAAAATTTTTCATTTACATTAAGAAAACGTTCTAGAAACAAGAAAACGTTTTACTTACGCAACGAAAAATGGCTAACAAATGATCTGATTTTTAAGAAGCTGTCAATAACCGCTAAGGAAACTGGAAAAGTGGGTCGGCCCGCAAAACAAATTGACAATTGCAGTGAAAGATCACGAAGACGCAAGCTTGCAAATATCAATGAAGAAATTTCTCATAGTATGATAAAGGATTAATTTCTGCATCAAATTCAACCAACGCAAAATAAGAAAACAAAAATTGGAATAATTGAAAAAATAGTGGAAGCTAGCCCTAAACGCACAAAGAGGATTTTCAAAAGTAAGAAGAAGCATTTGCACTATTTTTGGATTTAAAACTGACAAAAAATCAGTATACAGAACTGCGAACCAATGAAAAACATTGTGGAATCTTTCCAGCATATCGAGATTTAGTTTCTGTCAAAAAAGAGTGCTTACCTTCACAAACGGCTATTAGTGTAACTTCAAGTTCAGCAGAAGTAAAATTGCAGGCTCTTCTCGAACACACTGACTGTTTAAAAAAACTTAAAAATTGCAGCATCACTTTATTTTCTAAATGGGGATGTGATGGAAGCTCTGGTCAGAAACAATACAAGCAATGTAATTCAGAAAACTCATCTGATGCTGACAAGAAGCTAAACAACTTCTGGAAAATGAAACCCAAAGCTATTTAGAAGAAATTTTTACTAATATTGTTTAATTTAAAATTGTTTTTAGATTATAATCTGTTTTTGATTTAAGTATATATTTGTATTAATATCTCAAACCAAAAATAAAAGTTGAATTACCTAAAATGTTATCGATAACCAAGAATGCTATTTGAGCATTTTTCAATATATTCCTTTTATCCTTATAACAACTCGACTCGTCCCAAAAAAGCCAACATTTGGCCCCTGTGAATATTGGGACTAAAAAATTTACAGGGGCCAAATATTGGCATTTTCTGACAGGATCTAAGTTCGACAATAAAAAATAAGAATCAGTTGAAAATACAAGAGAAATAATGATAAATTATAAAAAAATCATATTTGAAATATTCAACATTTACACCGAAACTCAACAAAAAAATGAAAATGCATTCTGAACTCCCCATAACTTTTGCTCCTATCAGTCGAATTTTACGTTTTATAGCGCAAATTAAAGCCTAACATCGCACCTATCGAGGAAAAAAAATCGCATAAAAAAATACCGATCCAATCAAAAGTTATGGAATTTTGACCGCCTTCTCGTAAAATTTCCCACTGTGCGGCGTCTGGCTGATCGAAGTATTCAAAAATAAGTAAGAGATACATTCTTAGGGTGACGTTAACAACCAGCTGGGCTACATACAACATGGGGTGTTGCCAGATGCCAGCATCACATGTAGTCCGGTTTCACACGCTTAAAATAATGGGAAACATCATGCCCGGCTTACACCAGCCAGACGCCAACAATATCTGTCTGTGAGTGTGTTGAAATGGGTTTTCCGAAAACCCGCAGAAACAATATTGACAAGGTTGTTATATATTTATGTCAAATATACTTCGTTAAATTTTGCTATTGAAATTCAGCCCGATCGGCCAGTAAATGGCTGAGATATGAGCACAAAATCACGATTACCTCTCATTTTACTCAGAAAGCTTTTATCTTTTTCCTGTTTTCTTCGTGAAATTCTGTATTACTAGTATCTAGTACCCTTGTTATAAAGTTTGTCGCTGTGTTTATTATTATCCTTCTAGGATGTTTGGAATAATAATAAATAAGTCTACCAGATGCTTGGGGTTTTTGATACCAGTTTACTTTAATTATATTACTTTTTCTGATAATTAAAGAGTCTAGGTATGGTAATTGATTGTCCTTTTCTTTCTACAGTGTAAATTGTATTTTTTTGTTAAAGTTTTGTAAAAACAAATATATTAGTCAACCGTTACCGATCTTTCTGTATTTGAATAGTAAAATTCTCAGAAATATTTTGAGAGCTTCGGAAAACTAATGCACCATTAAAGCAACTCCCTTACTTATACGAATTTGAAACTTATGTAGATGAACCTCTTCCAACTGTGGTGAAGGGTATACAAATATTGAGGAAATAAACAAAGCAACTAAACAAACTCTGAATAAGAAAAAAATATCAAATATAATTCTAAACAAACTTTATTTATATTTACCAACCGTTCTGTTTTATTCACACAAAGAAGTTATATTTTCAAAACCTTGAACACAAACTTAGCTGGTAGACAACACCGCTGTTGTACCCTAAATTTTTTATATCTTGTATAGCAAATCTATTAATTTGCTTCTTTGGCTTGGAAAACAATTTTTAATTTACATTTAGAAACCTGTTTTGAATAAAAGTATAATGCCTGTATTTATAAAAAACTTTTAAATTAAATAAAGGTTTACAAAACAAATTTTTTATGAAAATTCTCCTTAATAAACGTTTGTTAAATTCAATAATCGTTTAGAAATACGGGGGTTATTGTTTAAAGTGATTCAGGGACCAGTAATATCCTTAGTGAACACTTTTTTTTAAAAGAGATGACGAGCAAATTACCGAGATGTAAATCTCCTACTAATTAAATAGAATTTTTGCTATGATTTTTTACAAATCCATTACGCCATAAATCGCTTTAAAAGCCAAGCAAAGATATCAATTTGAGAACGTGTTGTGTCTGGTATTCGATTAATTTGTCACCAAGATATTTAAATTTAAGACATTGGATGCGAAATTACGTGAATTCCATTAGTTTGTACAAACCAACCAGTAACATTAGAAAATTGAAAGACAACATTGGACTTTAATGAATACAGGAAGCTTAAAAAATAATCTTTTCTAATACGATGAACGTTTTTAAATAAATATTTTCTATTTTTTTTCAAAGGGATATTTTGAATTCTTTTTTAACTTTTTGCATTTTTTTTGTCTTAACAGTTTCTTCTTGTTTATTGCTGTAGAGCACTCAATCTCTAAATCATAAGCATTAAACACATTAAAAAAAAAAAGTAAAATAAAAAGTATAAATATGATGGTTTTCTTAAACCAGCTACACATTAAACTTGTAAACGTTTAGTAAAGATGACGGCCATCTCACTCATGAAAGTCTTCGTTATTACCTTCGTACTGCTAAAGACAGTATCAATCTCAGCGGATCTAATAACAACTCCAGATGGCAGAAAATATCTTTTCGAAAAAAACCCTAAGGTAATTTACTTTTAACATTTCCATAAAACAAAATAAAAAAAAACCGATAAAATTTATCATTTGCAAAAAAAATAGTACAACTGGATGCGCGCTATGCATTCGTGTGCCCTCAGCAATGGCGAACTTATTACATTTAATTCGAAGGAAGAATTGGATGAAATTGTTGATATTCTAAAAGCAAACTACGACTCAACACCAGATATATGGTTGGGCGGCCATGATCGCTTCAGCGATGAAGAAGATTATCACCGGCGCTGGTGGTCGGTCGGAGGGCAGCAATTAACTTTTTTTAATTGGGGCAAATCGGATCCTAATAATGGAAGAAAAGTGGAACATTGTATGGTCATGAGGGATTCTGCTAGTAACTTTGCATGGGTTGATGTTGATTGCAATACACCAAGGGGTTATATATGTGATCTTAATATTGAATGCTATGTGGGCTGTGAAGAAAGTAACGATTCCGGAACTAATAGTTGGGGTTATTGGTTTTCGTCGATCAAACAAAAATTTATGAATTTGTTATAGATCGCTTACGTTTAATTATATTGTAAAGCTAAACTAAATTTCATGATAAACACAAAAATTTATTAAATAAAAATATCAATCTGAATTTGAATTGTTTTTAACTGAAATGATTACTTTGCTGTTTCAGTCAAAATGCTTTCTTCTATTTCTTAGCGTTGGGCTTAGCTTACAATACTTTTGTAACCGTTGTTTCCCTTAAGTGGCAATTTGATCCTTTTTGTCGCCCTTACCACTTGTATGCCTCTTTTTTTTTGAAGTACGTACTATTTTTTACCATTTTAAATCAATTCATACCTTTTTTGACCATTTTTGAAATAATGTCACGAAATTGTATCCAGAATAAATAAAAAACATACGTGAATAAATGAATTGAAGTTTTTTAGAGCCGAACAAACTCAAAGTTGAAACTTGCAATTCCATGCTTTCGCCTCCTAATTTGTTCGAAACGGAGCTGGAAGAATGGACTTCAAGTGAAAAATAAAAATGACCCTGTAAAGTATACATATTCTGGGTCCTTATGAGGAGCGAAGTTGATTTAACGATGTCCGTCTGTCCGTTGAAATGGATTTTCCGAAGACCCCATATATGATGGGGGCCAGGTTATTATACATTTATGTTACATATGGTCCGGAATTGTTTGCTATTTTAATTCAGCAAGATCGGTCCACAAATGGCTGAGATATGAGTAAAAACCCACGACTGCCTCAAATTTTTTTCTTTAAAGGTCTAATTAGACGTGACATTACCATACCAACACTGTATTACCAAAACGACATAAACATACCATACAAACCAATTCAATTTTGGTTTCTACGGTCATACAGTGGCTATGGTAAAACAGTTTTGGTAATGTGGTTTTTTGTGGTTATTTTTATACCCTTCACTACAAGTGGTGGATTTTATTTGTAATGTGTTTAATTTTACGCATACACATACACATTAATGCATGTATATGATATGCCGCTCAAATAAAGAAACAAACTCATAGACTCAATATATTTTAATATAACGCTTCTTCAGTAAAAGCATTCGTAGCCGAGTTGTTAAGTTCTCTCCTGAGAGTGATGATATTGCCAGTTCGAATCCCAAAAAGAATTTTTTTTCATTTTGTTTATTTAATTTTTTTATGTTCTAAAAAACGATTTTAAGATTATAAAACGAATTTCAAACATCAACTTTGGCAAAAGAGGAAACGGGCTTAGGTACATACATAAATTTTTTGCTTTTTTTATATTCTTCGGCATGGCGAAATGAAAAGTTGGCGTGGCTCAATGTATATTTATTTATACCTATCTAAAGAACGTTATTTATGTATATAACTGTTTGTTCTTATCTCATCATGATAAAGGGTATTCGGCTATGCCGAATATAGCACTCTTACTTGTTTTTTATTACTTTGCATATACATTTTACCACACGTTCAATCACTTGAATTGCAAAAAATGCACATAAAATTAAAACAACAATTTCCCTAATAACATAACTCATATCTTCATATAAATATAACAAGGCCTTACTCATTCATATACTCACTGACTCATCAACGCCCAGTCAAAACGGCTAACACTTAATTCACATAAGGGCTTTTACGACGTCGTTTTTTCTTGATTCCCTTTTAAAGCAACTTCTATAATCCCATTATGTTCATACGATGATTTTTGGTTGCATGTCTTTTTTTTATTAACAGTATGGCCTTGAATTCGAAAACGTTAAGATTCGTATTATTTTCATTTAAAAATTAAAATTTTTCATATACAATATAGCATTTAAGTACAAATAGAGTATTTTTTAACAGAAACCCTATACCATGAGTGATAACATTCTGGCAATCTTCAACAAGTGCCAAAACTATGTGCGAATTCTTTAAGGGGCAGCGAATATACGGGTTCGCATTTGCAAACTATTCGCTTATTTTTACTTTTTTCATTTGTAACGGACGAAAACTGAGACCCTATCTGTCAAAAGAGAGATCTACCTATAACACCAGCCTTGCTCGTCGGAAAATGGGGTGGTTCGTTATCTTTTACAAGATAGAGTATAAATCCACTACTATAAAATTTAAAATTAGGTAGATTTGAAATTCATAAATCAACTAATAACCGTAGACTTAAAGAACGACATTCAAATAATAAAGGAAACGAAAATCTATAGATGCAAACACTTTAATATATGTATGAAAAGGTCTAAGATGTTGTTCACCTTTCCATTTCTATACCCACCCAAAACCAACGTTATTCTTTGAAATTTCCGAATAACCCATTATGCCCCTTCTCTAATGTATTTTAACTGCCTATTTCACGATGTCACTCGAACGTTTACGTTCGCACAAATAACATATAAAACAAAAACATAATTCAAAAAATTGTTTTTGTTTTATATGTTATTTGTGCGAACGTAAACGTTCGAGTGACATCGTGAAATAGGCAGTAAATGTTTCGTGAAATAAACAAAATTTGTTTAAAGGTCCATTCTACTAACAAATTATTTATTTAAACATAAAAATTACGATTTAAATTATTAATTAAAATAAAAATTAACATTCTTAACATATGTAGGTTTAAATCACCAAATTATATTCAATAATTAAAATAAAAGTATTTAATTATAATTTAAATTAAGGGTTGTTTATGATAAAATGTTATGAAATATGTTATTATAAATTGTTTTAAAAGAAATGATAGAATGTTAAAACTTTAAATAAATTGGAATCTATGTCAATTGTTTTTTATTTAAAAATGAAAATTAAGTTTTAACATTTTTCTATTCTGTTATTGCATTTTAACAGAAATTTTACAGTAAAAAAAAAAATTACAGTTCAACAAAATAATATAGAACCATGTCCTCACACATTCGCACTCACATTCGCTAAAATGAGTGCGATTATCTAATGAATGATTATATATAAACATTAATTTTTTACTTAGAAAAAAACAATACCAACTTCTAAACTAATTTGTAGTTTATAGAACACGAGCGCCTTACTCGTCCGTTCAACTTACATTTAAAACAAAAACAATTTCCGAAATTTTGTTTTTGTTTTAAATGTAAGTTGAACGGACGAGTAAGGCGCTCGTGTTCTGTAAACGACACATTAGAGAAATAAAATCATACAATTTCGATTTTTTAAAAAATTTGTAATGACAACTTTTAAGGATATGGAAGGATATATTTTTAAAAGGAAATTTTTAAAAATGACAAAAGATAAGGAAATAAAAAATTAAGCACGCAGTTTGACTTAGTTTTGTCTCTAGATAAAAGTATGTATATGTAGTGGCGTTTCTGCCAAAAATTTTAATTTGTTAAGCAGTGTGGTTTTTTAAATTGAACTTTTGTATGTGCGTATATTTTTTTTCTTGTTAGTAAAGCATTTAAGTGCTTTAATTATAAATGTTAATAAATAATATTTATAATATTTACAAAATGTCAACAATATATGTATTTCGTTGTCTGTTGCTAAAAACAAGTTTTAAACGTAGGGAAAAGTGTAGTGAATTTTTTTTTTGTTTGTAGGGAAAAAGGGTTTTTTTAATTTCTACTGGCATCAATGGTTAAAAATAAAAATTAATAGTGGAAGGCCAATGAACGCGGCATGCGACTGCGGACGGCGATCAGCTGCTCAGTTTTTCGCTTGAAATTTTTTTGATAGGCAAATGAAAGCGGCACATTTTAAAGCGGCAAATGTTGAATAAGCTGTTAAAAAAGAGTTATTTGAACATTATAAGAATTTAATTATCAAATTAGTTTTTTTTCCACTTCATTTGTAATGTTTTTTTAATTTATTTTGTTAAATGATAATGTTTGTGTATGGCAACGTCTATTTCACGCGGCTTAAAACAAAAGTTGAAAAAATTCAACTTTGCCGCGCGGCATCTTTTTCAAGTAATACCAAGTCTTATTTTTTGTGATGTGCATTTTTTTTTTATATGAACATTTTTGTAAACATTGCTAACATTTTCACAATGGCAATGCTATTGCCGCTCGCAGCCGCATGCCGCGTACAATGGCATTCCACTATAATTGAAAAATTAAAAAAGTTGAGGAAACTTGAGTTTAAAAAGACATACATACAGTCACACTGATAAAAGTACGTACCCCTTAAAAATTCTTTAATTTTCCAAAAATTGGTGATATTTAAAAAAAGTAAATAACGAAAAATTTTTAAATGAAAGCAAATATTTATTTCGTTATTTTAATTTAAGGCTATTGTTTTGTCCGCATACTTAATTGCGAAGACGAGTCGCTTTTTTCTGTTTATATCCCTAATTAATGTTTGTTTACGCTTGGTACGCAGCTATGGAATCCACTTTTTCGCAGAACACTTCGCACTGTCTCTGAATGAGCATTAATACTGTGGTAATTGTCCAAAGTGTTTCGAATTTCCACGGTTGTTGTTTTAGGATATGTACTTATAATACTTTTTTAAAAATCGCTCAACTCGTGGGGAAATTTTGGGTGGACACCCGATTTTTGGCTTGCTTGCTAGGGATTGAAACTCAGACAAATGTTTTATTACAGTCTGCACTGTAGACTTGGCACGTCTAACAATTTTAAAAATTGAACTCAAGGAATTCCCATCGTTCTTTTATTTTAAATTATATTCACGCATTTCGATACAAATGTCCTTTGTTTTTATACCCTAAGCAGAGTTCTCATTTGCGCACGCATTGCACACTCTTGCGCATGAGCCAAAAAGACAATCACATAAAAACTAGCGCACGCACATGCGTAAGAGCGATATTTTATATTTGTCTCCTACGCACACATGTGCACGCGCATTTTGTTACTGCACATTTCGTGAGTGGCGCATGGAATGAGCAACACATCAATGCACATGTGTATGCACACAGGCATACAATTTATTGATGTTATTATCAGCGTTGCCAAATTAAATTTCTGATGTGACGATCAGCGTTGCCACGACCAAAAAAAATTTGTAACCAAAATGTTAAAATAAAGTAACCAAAAGCGAAAAAAAGTAACCAAAATTATTTTGTATTAAACACGGAAAGAATAATTTACTAAATCACCAGAAATCACTAAATCACCATTCTCTTCCAAGCCAAACATTTTTTATCGTAAACATATGTGTGGCTGGTTTTAAGCAAGAGGTTATGACTCAAAGCGAACTTAAATTTACTTAAATACAGCTAAAAAAAAATAATTATAATTCTATAGTTACTTAAATCAAGTTTTCGTTGCCTATGGCCAATTTTACCAATTCTTTTTATATACCAATTCATATTAAAATATACTTTTCATATAATCTTATTTTTTTATTTGACATGAAAAACGAATTTTAATTATAAATTGATATATAAATAAATTGGTAAATTAGGCCATGAATATTTTACAAAATACAAGGAAAAGCCTCAATTTTTTACATTAAAACGTGAAGCATATAAAAAAAGAAACTTTTTATTGGTATGCTTAACATATCGATTCAAATAAAAATTAATTGAATTTAACCTAGCTTACTTGAGCTTTTTCTGAAAAATTTTAAGAAATCCCTAGCACTTATTTCTTGTTGCAAGAAATTCGATTTATTTAAAAGTCAAGAAAACCAGACTAATACTAAGTAAATGCAGCTTGATTTCAGAAATATCTTTCTTATTTTTATTACAAACTAGCTACTTTTGTATTTTTGTTTTAAGAAATGTTTGATCATATACCAAAATCGTGAATTTTTTGATCATATGAAAATGTTTCTTTATTTAAAAAAATTTTACTAAATACCAATTAAATAAGTTAGAATCATGAAATTATTTTTGGATTTTGAATTATCTTGTTTTAAGAAACGAAATTGATTTCTTTGGAAAATAAACTTCTTTCGTGAAAGGACTATTTTATTCGCACTTCAGTTTAAAAATATTTCTACAGAAGAAATTGTGTTTGTTTGTATCTTGTAGGCTAATAAACCGCTGTATCGATTTCTTAAAAGTTTTGACAGCATATTACGATGGTCTGGAAAGAACAATAGGCTATTCAAAATTTACACTTATTTTCGTCAATTTTAAAATTTTTATAAGCTAGAGCATGTAACCTTTTTATATAAAGAGATCCTACAAGTAAAACTTTTTAAGTCTCGCTGCGGTTTTGGTTTCAAAGTGCAAAATTGAGCTTAATTATGCGGTAGATCTTTTATATAAAGATGATTTTTGCCCGGTGGAAATATAATCATATTACACGGGATGGGATCGGAAGAACCTTTGACCTTATCGTTTATCTAGAAAAGTATTTCAGTTAGACCTATGAACCATTAAGAGTAGCAGATAATGACCATCTACACCTCAAAGTATATACCTTATATCGTTAAGTTGATAGTCTGTTGAAGCTTAAGCTTCAAAAAAATAATTTTTAAGTAGATGAAAAAAAATATATGTATAAAAAAGGGTCAAAAAAGCGGAGCGGGTAGTTCTTGTTCCAAAACAAAAAAATTGGTTATTTTTGTGTTGATAAAAAGTAACCAAAATGGAAAAAAAGTACACAAGTACACATTGGAAAAAAAAGTAACCAATTTTGGTTAAAAGTAACCAAAACGGCAACGCTGGTGACGATGTTTTAAATACTTGTTAGGATTTTTTTTCATATTCTCAAAAACAGTGCTGCCAAAACTTTTTGATGAGAATATGCCAAAACTTTAAAACAAATCTGCTAAATCGTAAAATTAAGTTAATATGCTTTAAATCTGCTAAGATTAAAACATAAAACTTAAAATATTTTAAATTTGATAATAATATGCTAAATTTTTATAAAAAACATGCAAAAAATCTTCTGAATTTTAATAAAAACAATTTTGCTAAAAAGCTTCTAAATAAAAAGGAATTTTTATATAAATTTATTGCATAAAAAGTTTTATTTAAAAAAAATATAAGATAAATTATGTGACAAATAGAATTAGTAAAAACCTGAATATTAAATTTTTTAAAAATATGTATAGTAAGTCGTTTGAAAAAATATGCTTTGCTAAAAAGCAAAAATATGCTAAAAATCTGCTTTTGGGCAAGGAAATATGCCAAAAAGCAGTTAAAATATTTTCTAAAAAAAATATGCAAATCCCCAACTCAATGTGCTAAATATGCTAAAATAAGAACACTTTTCAAATAGGAAAAATAAATAAATATAGAGAAATGCGCTTGTGTTGTGGTTAACTGAACGCTTGCTTAGATTTGACTTCATATTATATTTACCCTGCAAATAATATTGGACCACCTGATCCATTTTGATAAAATGGACTACTCCATGGACTGGTCCGATGTAATGCAAGCATTGTTAAAAAGTGTTTGTAGTGAGACGACATGTCTTCGTTTTTTAACGACGTGCTTTCGTTTTTAAACGACTTCAAAACTAATCCTCTTGAGTATACCATGGAGTAGTTTTAAAACTACTCCTTTGTAGTCCAATGCTGGGTTATATGGTCCTGCCCTAGGACATCGTAATGTTAAATAGACCATGTTTTTCCATACGTTTGGGTTACTTTTTGGCTAGTCCTAGTCCCTTGTGGGCTACTCTTTACACGCGTGTTTGGACTGGTCTAATTATTTGCAGGGTAATAGCATGCGCTCTTGTTGTATTATCCATAGCTGTACATGAACATACATACATACTATGAAAGAATAAATGTATGAAGTTACTGGTAGGTAGTGGATTACAAGTGTATATTTGGTTTGTACAGACAATTTTTGTTAATGCAGTAGAAAATCGAAAAGAAATAACTGTACTGAGATATTGTGCTTTTATTACCTATTTTGGAAAATTCTTCGTTGAATTAAAAAAATTTTGTTCGTTTTTTTTAACAATTTTATTTATCATTTGTGTTACTACTGATATTTTTAGTGGCATCGAAACTAATATTTTCATCGTTTAGCTCTTTAAAATTCAATTTTGTTACAAGTAAATTGCTTAATATTTTTTGGCTTAGTTTTGATCCTTTGAATCTTTGAATATTCAAGACTTAACAAATTAATTATAAATGCGACAAAAACCAAACTCCTCAGGTTTCGACCTCTTTTAAGTAACAATGATGGAAGTTTTAGTATTTTTGTGAATGGTAATGAAGTTTTTGAAAGCCAATCAATAAGGTATTTGGGAATCAATTTGCAATGTAATTTATCATGGAATTTACATGTGGAGGAGCTAAAGTCGAAAATATCAGCTGTTATTGGTGTGTTATATAAGTTTAAAAACAAATTTAATGAACAAACAAAATTAATGCTTTATCATGCTTTAGTGCAAAGTCATCTGAACTATTTGGTAGTGGTATATGGTTGCAAAAATACCATTTACCGTTATTGCATTCAACATTGTCCTTATACCAGGAGGTAGCAAAAAACATTTTATCCATAAGAGGACTATATAAAATACAGCTATTGGTTTTCGTTTTTAAATCATTACGGAATATTGGGCACAACACAATCACTTTTCAAAGGAATCAAACCAGATTTAACACGAGAAACTGTTCTAATTTAAGAGTTACAAGATGCAGATTGGAAACAACGAAGCAAAGAATTGAGTATGTTGGTGGATTAGAATTTAATAATTTGCCTCAAAACTTAAAAGATATACAGAGAATATCAATTTTTAAGTCAAGTATAAAAAAACATTTATTACAAAGTCTTGAAAGACTTTGAGAATCTTGAAATGCTTTTAATTAAATGAAACTCTTTAAAGAGAAATTGTAAAGCTTTTTATGATTAAAATTTTAATTGATCTCATACACTTAATTAGTTAATTAATTTATTAGTTTTAAATAATTGTATGCCAACTCGCCTCAATAATGTCATTTGACGCTGAGGCAAATGTACAAATTTGTAAAATAAAATAAAGGAAAATAAATTAATTCAACTAAAAAAAAAAAATTAGTTAAAACCACAGATAATGCACTGAAAGCTCTCTCCACAGTTACTTGAGTGGCAGGTACTGCTAATGAGACCTCTACAATACTTTTAATATCATTATCGCCATTGGTTTTCCAATGACTGAGGACATCAGTATCGAACGGCAGTTTTTGGTTGTTTTCAAGAAGCTTTAGTTTTTCCTTGAAACAGCGATGTGATCGTTTACTTGGAGGTGTATTTATTATTTCTACCATCGCGCGTTGTTCTAGTTTTGCAAAAGCAGATGTTGTTGGAAGCTCATTTTGTATTACCGAGCTGAAACTCGTAAAATTTCTTCCGTTAAGATCTTCCTGCTGATTTTTTTGCAAACTTATCAGAACATCAAATGATTTCATTAGGTGTTCCTTAAAAAATAAGCAAAGAAAATCAAAAAAGGGTATGTATAGTATAAAAACTTGGATTTTAATATTGAAGGTTACTTACTATTGCTTGGCACCTTTGTTGCTCAGATATAAAGTTAGAGCTCTCAAAATTAAATCTGGGGTCAAGATAAAGTGCTGCTAAAAACGCGTTATTACTAAGAAGCACCTTTTTTTTGTTTTGCATGGAACTATACAATAATGAGGAAAATGGTGTTACAGAAAATAGCTCCTCCAACTCAATTTCGCAACAAAGCCAATCCCTATAAAAGTCACCTATGACATATTGTTCTTTTTGAAGCTGCTTAGTACACAAGGCCAAGGTTTGTATGCAGCAACAAATGATTTATGTCAGGTATAATGTCCTTTTCAGTGTTGAGTGGTTCTACACATTTCATATGAAGAATTCCATCGTGTGGCATTATCTAAAGTTGGCATTTGCATTTGTATGTCTCCTGATTTAACAATTTTCCGAAGCTGTTTAACAGCATCTCTACACTCGCTTATTTGCTGTGAAAGTTCCTTTAAAACATCATGTGCAGAGAGTTGAATGGTATGGGCGGCACATCTTACAACAGATAAAATCATAGCGAGAGTTTTATGAATGCTTTCATCATTATCTTCTGGGCCGCTAATTTCTCCATCACTTCTCTCCTCATTGATTTGTTCGTCGTGCAGTTCTTGGAGTATTTGGGTAACTTGTAGCATATTTGCACCATTGTCAGTTGTGCTGGAATATATTTGCCCAATGTCGATTTGATACATCTTCAAAAAAGACAATTTTTCTTCCTTCAGGTAAACAGCCTTATGTCTTTTTTTAACTGTATCATTCCTAAAATTATGTTTAAAGATTGCATATTAAAATGTTGGTGGCAGAGAAAAATAATTTGTTTTACCAATTGTGTTGATATATATCTTAAAATCTTTAATATATTGTATGTTAATTCCCAGGATACTTTTGTCCATTCTGCTAGCAATATCGAATTTTAGAGAAAGCATTTTATTCTTCACACGCTTCGTTATTATTTGCTGAACTTTTGCATAGGAAACTTCAAGAACATCAACAATATTCCTTGAATTTAAATTTGTTTTTACGACCTCTTCAATTTTCCGTTTTTTTTTTTTTTTTTTTGTTGATCTTACTTTTTTACGGTAAGGTTACTGTTACTGTTACTCCCGGTTAACTGATCCTTAACTGTTTTAAAAACGTATTTCTTTCACTATTTGCACAGCTTTAGGAATTTTCATAACCCTTTGACCAATGCACAGACATAATTTGATGCAACAACAAAATTATGTATTCCAAATTTTTTACTGATTATAATAAATTATTTGAAGGTTAAGTTTTTTTTTGGAATTTCCTTCAAATAAAGAATGGCATCAACAAAATTCATGTATATTTTTGTTTTTGTATGTAAAAATGTTCATGTATTTTTCCGTTACCTTTTTACACAGTTATTGCATGTTTTTTTACATGTAATGGTTAAATAATTTTCGTACAAGCAACAACCGATTATAAAAATTCCATGAAAACGAATTACATATCAAAAAAATTGCTTAAAAACTAGAGCTTCTAGTTTTTTCATGCCTACTATTGAAAATATTTATTATTCAAATTGGTTTACTTTCATATTTTGTACCTCATAAACTAAAACTTCATAAATAGAAGACAAATGTGACATAAAATTATTTACTTTAATAAATTTATGTAGGAATTACCAATATAACCAAATACCATAATTTTTGACTAACAACTATTTCATAACAATATTTTACACGATAAACTGCATTTCCAACATGGCTTTTAATGAGTGTGCCTGCGTGCGCTAGTATTTGATGCCCATGCGCATAAAGCATCTACAATGCTCATGCGCATGAGCATGCGCATTGATATAAGAAAATGTTGCACATGCGCATGTACATGAGCACCAATTTAAGCGCATGAGCAGCACACTCATGAGCAAATACGAAATCTGATACTAAGTTTGTCATTCCGTGTGAAACTTTTTTATTATTCATCTTAGACCCCATAAAGTATGTATATTCTGGCTCCTTGAGTAATTCTAAGTCGATTTAGCCATGTCCGTCTGTCTATCCGTCTGTTAAAAACACGTCGAAAAACTCAAAAGAAATGAACAAACTGGGTGTCAAATTGCTTGTAGTTATCCTAAGCAGTTTGGGATTAAAATTCAGTAAAATCGGTTCAGTTGGACCCCAGCTATGAATCAAAATGTGGACCACCACCTTTTAAAAACTGATAATTTTGTTACAAATACTAACATAAATGGTGGAATCATATAAGATTTTGCAAAAATTTGTTTTCTTCGACTGAAAATCACGCCGTAAAATTTCGTGAATATCCGTGCATAACTTATCCTATGCCCCATATAAGACCAACTCCCGGAAAACAGTTTAATACGCCTTTAACCGTAAAAACTAACGCTATCATAACAAAATTTGGAACTTCACAGTTTTATAGGATTAGATAAGACACTGTAAAATTTCGTGAAGATCGGTCCATAATTTACCCTGGGGTCCATAGAAACCCTACTACCGAAAAACAGTTTAGTACGCCTTAAACCGTAATAAATAATGCTATCATAATAGAAATTGGTTCGTCACAGTTTCATAAGACTAGAAATGAAACTGTGAAGTTTCGTGAAGATCGGTTCATAATTTACCCTAGGCCTCATATAAACCCTACTCCCGTAAAACAGTTTAGTACGCCTAAAACCGTAATTAATAATGCTATCATAACAAAATTTGGCTCGTCACAGTTTTATAGGACTATAAATGATACTGTGAAATTTCGTGAAGATCGGTCCATAAATTACCCAAGATCAAAATTCTCGGTCAATAAACCTTCTTCAGCTCACAATTGCTATCAATCGTGGTTTTTTCGCAAGGAATCAAACAGATGTTATCTACACCGATTTCAGCAAAGCTTTTGACAAAGTCAATCATGCTCTTTTGGTTAAGAAGCTTCAAATAATGGGATTTACTGATCTTACCTTAAAGTGGATTTACTCTTATTTATCGAATAGGGTCCAAACTGTCCTTTTTAATAAAACGTTTTCTAGAAAAATAAATGTGCCATCAGGTGTACCCCAAGGCAGCCACCTTGGACCTGTATTATTCTTGCTTTTTATAAACGATTTACCTGGAGTTATAAAGTTTTCAAATGTTCTGATGTATGCTGACGATGTTAAGATATTTTTAACTTACAACCATGTGTTAGATCACCAACGTCTACAAGATGATCTAAGTTGTTTTTATGAATGGTGTAAAGCAAACTTAATGGAGCTTAATTTAAAGAAGTGTAAACTAATGCGTTTTTTGGAATACTACTTGACCCTAAACTTAGCTTTAATTCGCATATTACGTTTATGATAAATAAAGCTAGAGGAACACTTGGATACATAAAACGCTGGGCAAGAGAGTTCGATGATCCGTATATTACAAAAACCTTATATATGGCACTTGTAAGGCCGATTCTTGAATACGGATCGATTATATGGGACCCCATTTACCAAACTTATTCAAATTTAATTGAATCTGTACAGAAACAATTTCTGCTCTTCTGTCTTCGCGGTTTACACTTTAACCCACTAACCTTGCCCTCATACACATCTCGACTGGCTCTGATAAAGCTCCCTACTTTAAAAAGTCGTAGAACAATGCTGAATGTATCGTTTATTCTGAACATTATTAATGGTGATATCTGCGCTGGATTTTTAATTAATGAGATTTCATTTAATATTCCTCAACGACCATCTCGAAATTTCATACCATTATCCATTAAATTCTTTAGAGCTAATTATGGTGATGCTGACGCTCTTAGAAGAATGTGTAACACTTTCAATCAATTATATAGATTTATTGATTATTCGTTGGATCCAAAGTTAATAAGTAGATTAATAATTGCTTTTCTTAATTGATAATAAAATTTGTGTAATGTAATCAAATGTTAGTTACAGTCTATTTTATTTAAGTGTAATTTTTAATGTCTAAAATGTCTGTAAGGATTAATCCATAGACAATAAATAAATAAATAAATTTAATATAGGTCTAAGCCGCAACCAGTTTTAATGCTGATGTCTGTTTTTATAATCATAAATTAATAATAAATAGACATCATATAGATATCACTCCTGAAATATTGGAACTGTCGGTGGAGGGTATCAAAGATTCGGCACAGCCGAATATAGCACTCTAACTTGTTTTACCTATTTTATCAAACAGTAAATTTTGTATCTAAAATTACTGCAATCTTTAAGAATTTGCTTGCAAATTTAGCTTGTACTACTTTCCGTATATTATTTTTTCTTTTAATCTACTTAATTTAAGAAGGACCGTTTTCCATTTGGAATCGTACGTATAATTATCTGTGCTGTCGGGTTAATTTTTAAGTGTAAAAGTAAAATAAGCGGAAAGTGAACCGAACTTTTTGTAGTTTGATTTTGATAGAGTGTCGATGCCTTGCAAGTGCAGTCAAAAATATCGATCAGAAATTCAGTGTGACGTACATACATACATGTCGTCAACTCATTATTGGTTTGGCTTATGTGCCAAAAAGTCGAAGTGGAGAAAAATGGCAATAGAGGTTTACATGAAGTTTTCTGGAAAATAAATAAATATAAGTTTATTGAAAAAAAATTTTAATTTTTGTGAAAGTTCACGAACGAACTTAAAACTTAATAGTATTTTATTGAAAGTGTTAATAATTTTTTTGTGCCGCATATTCCGCTTTTCTGAATTTATTACGTATACTTACAGCTGTGTATTGAGTTGCTGACATTTTATTTTGCTTTTTTGATTTAACTAATTCTTTCTTACGGCAATGAAGCGAAGCAAGAGTAACATTTAATTTTAACGTTTTTGTATAAGGAATTTGCAGCATTCGCCAAGCAGTGCCGTGAAGAGTAAAACAAAACTTATTAAGCTTTATAATAGTTGATATGGGGCAAAATTAAAACTTAATATCTCAGAAACAATAAAAAATTCCGTGAAAAAGATTTTGGATTCAGAAAGGGATATTCAAAATATTTATACCCCATAACTATCTCAATTTTTTTTTTTTTTAATGGTTGGTAGGTTAAGCCAATAATAAGGCGATGATATATCGCCATCAAATTACTAAGTCATATTTAAATACACGATACGCAATACAACAACCCAGTAAACAAATTTTGGGTTTTTTGAAAATTTTTTAGATTGTAGTGCTTCCAGGTGGAAAATCTCCAGGTGTGCAAGCTTTTTTAAACTGTCCAAATGAATAAATTCTTTAAATATGTTTTAAATGGATTAATATTTTTTAATGCTGGATATTATGGTTGTTTCTCAAAATGTTATGGTTAAATATGACAATAATTTGTTTTTTAATTAACAATAGTATTTTCCTCTTTTCCAAGAGCAACATGCTATGGTTGAAAACCAACCATGCTATTATAATTGTTAAACATATTTTAGTTATAATTAACCATAACATGTTCGAAGGCAGCCATTATATGGTTGTAGCCATTTGATGGAGGAATTATTTAACCATAATATGGTTGTCGGTAACAATAATATGGTTAAATTAAACCCAATATGTTTAAAATTTTCTTTAAAAGTCTTGCTGGAGGCAGTGATGCCAGCAGAAATTTTAAAAAATCCCCACGTGTCTAAAAAAAATCCCTTTTTTTCCCTACAACCAAAAAAATGTTCCCTACACTTTTCCCTACGTTAAAAATTTGTGGTTTTTAGCAACAAGCAAACAAAAATATACTTTGTTAACATTTTGTAAATAAAAGCATATTAACAACAGTAAAAAAAAAAACCCAAAATAAATATGCAAATGCCATACACGCACATAAAAAAATTCAATTTCAAAAATAACACTGTCTGAAATTTTTTCTTTTTGGCAGAAACACCTCTAACACCTTTAATATAGAGACAAAACATAATAAAACTTCGTATTTGATTTTTAATTTTCTCATTTTTTGTCCTTTTTGAAGAGTTCAATATTTTTCAAGAACATAATAAATTTAATATAAGTATCTAATTCTTCTCTGTATCTGTAAAATTTTAAAAAAATATTTTCTTCAGTTCCCCTGACCTTAAATATAAAAAAAAAATTTCCTTTTAAAAATAAATTCTTACTTATCTTTAAAAGTTTATTTTAACAATTTTATTAAAAATTCGAAATTGTATTGTTTTATTTCTCTTAGTTTAGAAGGTGTGATTGTTTTTTTTTTTTCAAAAATACATTTTAGCGAATGTGATTGCGAATGCAAATAGCAACAATAGTTTGCAAATGCGAACGCGAATATTCGTAGCCCTCTAATTATACATTAGAGGCGCCACGAGTATTCGTTGAAGATTGCCAGGCTGTTAGGACTGATAGTATAGGGAACAGATTACTACACAGATATGTTACGAGACGGAAGATGTTGGGTTTTTTTGTCTCCTTCTTCGAAAGCTGCCCTTTTTGCATTTATTTGTTGTAAAAATGAACTTATAAGTTTACCACAACACGAGTAAATTATATTACAGTAAGTAAATAGCATTATAAGACAAAACAATATTACTAAAGGCTAGTTTACACTATTATACTTTGTATTAATACATGTCAAAAACTCAAGTCATATGACAAAGTATGATAGTGTGAATGCAATGTGTCACGAAAATGACAAGTATTATGAAAAAAGTTTGACATCCCATACGAGTTCATCGTTTCTTGAAAAATTTCTAAACAATAATACTTTTCATTGGATCAGGTTTGCATTTTATTTCATGTGTGAAGGTTTATACTTTGTGCACTGTTGTGAACACAAACTGTTATGTTACATTAGATTTTTTGACAGTCGCAACAAAACTCATTCGATTTCTATCTCACAAAGTATTATGGAATACGTTAGACTTGTGAGATAGTGTAATCTAGCCTTAAACAAATTTTTTTTTAACACAAAACACAACGTTTGTTGAACTAATGCATTTGTTTAACGTGGTTTGTTGTTTTTGTTTTCATCACGCCATTTGTGTTAATCTGTGGCCTGTTTTTGCACATTGCCACTTCACTACCCAAAAAAGTTTTCTGTCTTTTTCTTCGAAAGCTGCCTTTGCAACTGATTTGGGCCTTTTTCACAAGTAGCGTATCTGTTTAGTAATCTGTGGTATAGGGTTTCTGTTAAAAATACCACATTTGTACTTAAAAGCTATTGCATATGGAAAATTTTAATTTTTAAATGAAAATAAGAAGAATATTTACGTATTTTAGGCAAGATAATATTTTGAAAACTCCCTACATTTGCATTAAAATAAAAAATCTCTCCTTTTTCCCCTTCGCTTAAAATTTTCCGAAAAAATCCCTACAAAAAGGGAAAATTCCCTACTGTTGGCATCACTGGTTGGAGGTGACCATTTAAACATGTTTTTTTCTCTGGGTGTTGAGACGAAATTTTGTGTTTTGTGAAACGAAATATTATGCTAGAGTGATAAATATATTTACATATAGTTATAGTTTTTATATTATATTATTAAATATTCTTTTGTGTGAATACTTTTAAGGTTTACTATTCTAAAATTAACCTTTAATTTCTTAACATTAAAATAAATTTAAACACTAATAATATAAATAACCCTTACACAGAAAAAATGAAAAACCAACTTCAATTAACGTATTTGTTAGAAATTTGTACTATTAATTAAATTCTTTACTGATTTTCCGCCTGCAAACAAATTGATCATATCAATTAACACATTTGTAAGTTTGAGCTTTTCTTGCTGTTTAGTTTCAATTAATAGGTTTAATTGAAATTAAACGCAAACTTTAAACAAGTTTTTAATTAAATAAATTAAAACGATAATTGTTTTTTTATAAAGTTTTTAACAAATCTATTAATTGGCCCAATTAATCAAATAATTGAGTTTAAAATTTTTTTTAACAAAATTAGTTAATTGACCTAATTCAAAATATAATTGTTTTTCTCTTCATTTTCAATTAAATGTGATAATTAACACAATCAAACATTTAATTGTTTTTTGTGATTTGTATCTATTAAATCTTTAATTGAATCAATTAAAGTGTGCGATTTTTATCAATTAAATCTTTAATTGATTCGATTAAAGAAGTAATTAAAATTTAACCCCCGTTATTAGATACCTAAAAAAAACTACTTTATAGAAAATTATTTTATTTATTTTAGATTTATTTTTCTTTTTAATTTGAATTCAGTACATATGTAATTTATTTAACAAATTTTCATATAAAATTCGTTTTAAAAATATTTTATAAGCCTGTTTTAGTTTTTATGAATACGGAGAATTATTTCTTTTTATAATTATTACAATTACCACTTTTATTTTTCGAATATGCTCAATCAAAAAAATCAAATTTCAATTAATAAAGTTTTTTTGCAATAGTTCTATTCCCTAAATACTTTGGAATGATTCTATACACTACCAGAATTCATATGAACATTCAACTGGTGTCTAATAATAGTTAAAATTTCTTTGCAAAAAAGTATGTGAAATATTTAGGGAATAAAACTATTGCAAAAAAAACTTTATAAATTAAAATTTGATTTTTTCTATTGAGCACATTCGAAAAATAAAAGTGGTAATTGTAATAATTATAAAAAGAATTAATTCTCACATTACATTTAAAATAATTAAAATAATAAATGAATACAATTAGTATTATAATAAATAATAATATTTTTTTTTGTTAAAGGAACACATTCGAAAAATAACAATGGTAAATGTAATAATTATAAAAATAAATAATTCTCGCATTACATTTAAAATAATTTTAATTTGAAAAATATAAGTATTATAATGATTAATAATTAATAATAATTATTTAAAAAAAGGAACACTGTTTTCTTGACAAACTGTAAACAATGTACCATGTATATATTGTATATTTACTACCAGTGACAACAGCAAAAGCCTCCTGCGAATCTAATATGATGTATTTTTTTGTAATTTTGGCTCCACTTTCGTCAGTGCTGACTTTTAGCTGAGGGGGAATTAAATGATGGTAAAACCTCAGCATCATAAAATGTTTGGATTCTGAAAAATAAAAGAAAAAATATGTTATAACCAAGGCCCGGATTTTTATGCAAATGCATATTTGTTCTCGTCAGTCGGAGATTACCATATACAAAATATCTGTGCGAATCAAGAAATTTGCAGTAAAATGGCATCGATTTGTTAGTGCATATTTTTGCATATTTTGCTTTGAATGCATATTTTTGCATATATTACTGATATTGCATATTTTTGTTGCATATTTTTAAAAAAACTTGTTTTAATTGCCTTCCGCAGAAGAGATAAAAGACAACTTCGATGATATTTATTTATTGACTTCTTATGGAAAAATATTTTGTAAAGCACCTTCGCGTGTTGCCGCATATTAGAGAATTATCCGGATTAATGTCTTCCTCTAGAGCCTATAACAACCAGATAGGGGACGTGGTTGAAACCAATTATGTATTGTGCTGAACATTTTTGCCAATTCAAAGATGTGGTAAAAGGATTCAACAATGGTGAATTTTAGTTAATTGATATTGGCATAAACAAGATGTATTTTATAGACGGTAGCTTAAGTTAACAAATTCGTAGCAAGCTTGATAAAGTTTAAACAAAAATTTTGGATTTAAATGTATTGTTTTAAATCCTTAGCTGCTTCCATATTTAATTTAAATTTTTTTTTAGTGAAAATAAATATACCACAGAGGAACTATCAGCATTTAATCATGCACCTATCTCTTCCGTTTTATTTTGTTTTGAAAAACAGGCAGTAAACCTTTATTTTGAAAAAATGTAAGGTCAAAATCAAAAAACATTTGATTCGTATGTAATTGCGAACAGTTTCGCACTTTGCTTAAGCAAATGACAGTTTCAAAAAATTTAATAAAAAGTTTTCTTAAGTTTAATATGGTTTGACAATTTTGATTAACACAGTTGCACAGTGGCTCAAGCCAGCTTATGTATATTATAGTTGGGCCTTTGCAAGTGACCTTATTTACATGATTGTCTTACTGTTTCTTTATACATTTGTGTTTTACTTTATTTTAACTTCTACTTTTGTGGTTACTGAGCCTTAGTTACGTTTATGAGACTAAATTTTAACGTTCTTCTTGTAATTTTGTTTATTCTTGTTATTTTTATGTTTTTTATTTATCCCTAAAAAAAAATTTAATATAGTTTTAACTGCATTTTTTTAAATTTTTAGCGCATATATTTCTATTTTTAGTGCATTTTTTATGCGCACAAAACGCGATTTTAACTGCATAAAAGTCCGGTCCCTGGTTATAACTATAATTTAATTGTATTTGTACATGTATACGTAACGGTATATTTATGTATGCCTAGCAACAATAGTTTATGCCTTTATACATACAATACAATGTTATGATGAATACATACCAAGGTACAGCCATAAGCCTCTGCCGAAAATTATTTTTCACAAAAAAAAACACAAAAACACTTAAAAACTTTTTTTTTGATGCTTCTTTTTGACACAAAACACAACGATGTTCACCGTTCGAGATTACTTTCAACACTGAATAAAGTTTATGATGTTGTCATTGCCTTTAATTTAGTATTACATGTGTGCATAAATACAAATCAAAATATTTTTTTCAGTAAACACACTTAATTGAATCAATTAAAAAATTGTTTGAAACTTTAATAGAACACAAAATATCTTAACGTTTGTGTGTACATGCACACATATGCATGCATATATACCTATATACATACCAACATTATAATTTTTATTTTCAATTAAACCAAATTAATTGGAGCAATTAAAAAAATTGTTTGAAACAGCATTACTTGATTTAATTGAAAATATTTTGGTACAAATTTTTTCTGTGTAGGTACTTCCGATAAAACTCTTAACATATAAACCAAAAGTTTTAAAATAATATGTAGTAATATTAAAAATATATGGGGGATTCACAAGGTGTCATAAAATCATATGTCTTAAAATAATAACATGAAAAAATACGACTGTTGTGAACAACCCCTCATAGTTTAGTGTGCTATTTTGAATTTAAGTCAGCTGATTTAAAACAAATATAAAAAAATAAACATTTACCTAAAATCAAAATGTTTTTTAATTATAATCCATGAATTAATAAATTAAATTAGATCTTTCCTGACTATTTTCCATTTTTCAGACGCAAACCACAAATATTTTATTTTGTTTGTTAACCAAACATCAGAGCCCTAGGCCGATCCAATTTGACGCCGCAAGTGTTTTGTTGCAAAAAATGCTAGCCGCAGGTAAAATTCGGATGTTAGCCAGATAAAACTATACCATCAACGGCGACGGCTACAAAATCATAGCCGCTCGGCGCAGGTCTCTTCTGATTAATTACGACAGCACAATAAACATCGCAAGCAAAGTTTTATTAATTTAAGACACTTTTTGTTTACAAAGCAACAACAATATTTTTAAACCATTGTAAAATGTTAGAACATTATGACAATACAACATGATAGCACACCTTGTGAATACCCCAATAGTCTCTTTTTTCTAACAGTTTGCATACGCTTTTTGTTGTATATCTAAAGTTTAGATTTAGATTCTAAACTTATGTTACATAGGATTTTTCGCAAAAGTGGATTAACAATAAAATGGATTCGTAATTTCTTAAAAACTATAAGAGATAGAGACCTGAGTATTGCCGATCGATAGACCTGTTAAATTTGCCACTGGAAACGGTCTTATGTCTAAAATAAATTGTGTTTGGTTTTTATGTTATTATTTATTGCCACCGATTTAAAGTTTACTGCCTGTTCTTAGAAAACGTAAACTAGTGAGTGAGTGACAAATTATATAGAAAACAAAAACAAGTTTTCGTTTTTTATTGTTCTTTTCAATATAATTTCTCACTCACTCACTTGTTTACGTTTCCTAAAAACAGGCAGTTAATGTGTTGTTTCCAGGTGACAAGCAATTGATTGTATATGAAAATCATTCAGATTTTGAGTGCCTTCTATATACATTAGGGTGGCCGTTATTTTTTTATTTTGATTTCTTATATTCTCCCCCTCTAAATCGGTTCAGTTTTATGTAAAAAAAAAATACAAAAAAATTTCGTAGCGATAAGTTGTGTTTTAAAGTTTGCCTTCAAGCCATTTATTCAAATGTAATTTGTTTGCATATGACTATCTTCTAAAAACAACATTTTACAAGAATATGATATATGGCAATATTTTAGCTCTTCGAGTCAACAACATAAGCCTCTAAGAAAGTTTTTTGCTAAAATCAATATTTTAGAAAATAATAAAGAAAATAAAAACAAAATACCAAACATTTTATATACGTTTTATACATATATATAAAAGGGGGATTTAATGTCAAGTGACCCAATTTTGAAATAGATGTCTTTCGATTTAAATAAAATTTACACCAATTTTAGTACTGTTAGATAGTAGCTTAGACACAAATTTTCAACAAGATCGGTCAAAAGGTTTCTGAGTTAGAGGGGGTCAAAGTTTGATATTTTGGCCATACAGGTGTTCTTTCTCATCCATGTAACTTATTACCTATTGGTGTAAGCAAAATTTGTCTCAAGTAGCTTAGATAGCTTTTTGATCAAACTTTTTAAAAAAATGTTTTAAATTTTTTTTTTTTTAAATTTAACACTTGGCTAAAAAAAATAAAAAAAAAAGTTATAAATTTAAAAAAAAAAATTAAAAAAATTTTTAAAAAAAACAAAAAAATATTTTTAAAAAAGATGGATTAAATAGCTATCTAAGCTACTTGGGACAAATTTTGCTAACACCAATAGGTAATTAATTACATGGATGAGAAAGAACACCTGTATGGCAAACTTTGACCCCCTCTACCTCTGAAACATTTTGACCGATCTTGTTGAAAATTTGTGTGTAAACTACTATCTAATAGGACTAACCTTGGTGTAAATTTCATCCAAATCGGAAGACATCGATTTCAAAATTGTGTCACTTGACATTAAATCGCCTTTTTATATATATAAAACGTATATAAAATGTTTGGTATTTTGTTGTTATTTTCTTAATTATTTTCTAAGATATTAGTCTTAGCAAAAAACGTTCTTGGAGGCTTATGTTGTTGAATAGAAGAGCTAAAATATTGCCATATATCATATTCTTTTAAAATGTTGTTTTTAGAAGATAGTCATACGCAAACAAATTACATTTGAATAAATGGCTTGATGGCAAACTTTGAGGGGCGGACGCCCTCCCTAAAACACAACTTATCGCTACGAAATTTTTTTGTATTTTTTTTTACATAAAACTGAACCGATTTGGAGGGGGAGAGTATAAGAAATCAAAAAAAAAAGTTCTCCATACAACTAACGGCCACGGTAATATACATACATAATGAAGTTTTTTTTTGTATAAGATACACCAGTGTTGCAAAATTGAAATTTTGAAAGGTACTGAACTTCAACTAAAAGAGTTTTTTTCCACCAAATGGTACTTTTTGTTAAAAAGGAACAAAAAATTTTTTATTGGAATTCATTTATCTAAGTATTTAATAGCAAATTTAGTATTTATATTTGAGATACACATGTAAATAATATTTGACCCTACAAACATTTTTGAAATTTTTGGGCGATTGCTTGTTTGGCGATGATTACGCGATCCTTCTCAGGGAATACGAATCGCTAACCATCGCCTACGCTTGACAACTAGGCGATGAATATGCGACCGCACACAAGTAGCGGCAATCATCAGTGTTTTTTTTATAACTTTCGATAGAATTTTATTTTTTTTTTGTCTTGTTGTTTTGTTAAGGTAACGGGAAAATAAATATTTGGTTTCAATCGCGGTGCACGATGTTCACGCGAATCGCGGTACACGAATCGCGTGGTTGACACATGCGAACGTTTTCGCGATTCGCCAGAGGATCGCATTTAGCTTCCACGCGATGCATCGCAGCGATATTAGACAACTTGCCGGCGATTCGCGGGCGATGCAAATTGTTTGCAGGGGAGGTACACATGTAAACAATTTTTCTGTTATACATAAGCGTCAAGCTTATGTTATTCCCCATATTATTTCTATATTGCCCTATATTATATAATAAGTGACATAATGGTTTCAATTAAAATATGGTGCAACTCTTATTAAAAAATCATAACCTTTAAAGCAAAACAACATAGTACGTTGATGCGAACACATTTCACAGTATGGTGCACTTCTTTTCTGATTTCGATTCGTGCCAATATATTGTGTCACCTTCGAATATAACAAATCCATTGGCTTTAAAATTGAACAGTTATACTGCAAGTGTATAAGCCGCTTAAGGTACGTTTTTTAGTATTTTCTAAAAAAAAATATTTAAAATAATTCATATATTTATGAATGAGTTAATAAATTAAGAATTTTATTTGTGTTTTATTCAGACTTTTACATATTTTACATACTTAGAACTTAATTCTGAAAAAAGTTTCAAACATAAGTGTTTAAAAATCAAGATTTTAATTCAGTGTTTAAAGATAAAGCAAATTTACTTTAAGAGATCATAAGAAATATTATAACTACAACAGCAACTACCAGTTGATTTTAATAGATTTTTAGTTTTTATCAAACTTGAAACAGTTTCTACGTGTAAACGATTTCTTCCTTTGTTTTTTACATCATTTTGCATTTGAAAATGTTCGTTCAATTGATGCTCAGAAATGAGGTATCGATAAAATACCAAAAGCAATATGTGAAATGTCAGCAAACATAAGTTTCGTTCTTAATTTTGGCTATATTTTTCCAAGAAATTTAAATATATTCAGTTCTAATATATCCGCTAGAAAACGGAATTAAGAATTATCGTTTGTAAATAACATTAATAACAACAGACAAAAGTATTATGCTAATGGTTTTTTCGGAAACAATATTTTCTGGAGTGAAGCTAATTATCACTTTTAAGGTTTTATGTTCAAAACAAAATTTAGTTCTTGATGTTTCGAAAATTGTCAAATAAAACGATTTCGCCGTTTCTTTTACTTTATAAACCATTTCCTTAGGATAGCTTGTTTCTGTAAATATGGTTTAAATTTCAATTTTCCACTAACATATTATCCTATGCATTAATTTTTATAAATTTTCTTGCCAGTTATAAGAACAAATATTCCATTCTGGAAAGCAAAATATGAATCCTGGCTTCCACGCTTTGCATTTCAATATTAACGTCGTTAATAATTTTTTAAAAACAACATAAATTTTGCAACAAACACATGAAAGATAACCTAAGCCTGCTATCGAAATGATCACATCACAGTTAAAAAGCTCAAAGTATAATAAAGTACTGAAAACAACGCGGGGGTACTGCGGTATTTTCAATATGAAAAAGTACTGAAAAAAGTACCAAAGTACTGAATTTTACAACATTGGTATAAACACAACTGGGACGAACGACGAACTTCGCATAGTACGACGAATTCGTCGGCAAGAATTCGTTGCGTAAATTCGTCATATAAGACACAATAAGTGCGTGAATTGCAGGTATTAATGTGACTTGAATTTTTTTTAATTTATAAACATAAATACCTTGGACGCTAGATTATATAAAAATTTTCATCTTTTTTAACTAGCAATAATAATTATTAAAATTTCTTTGTAATTTATTTGTTTGTTGACATTTATCATATCATAGGTTGATCGTATTTTAACGAAAAAAAAACATATAAAACTTTTAATTGGGTGTGTTATAGAATCCGAATCCACTCGAAAGAGCATTACTTAAGCATTTTTGGTGTTCTGCATTTCGATTTAGCAAACTCAAATTAGTTTTTGGGTTTGTTTCAAATTTTGCAAATTTCAGCCATGTTCGCGATTTGTTCATGTAAGTTCTCTGATTCTTTACAGCTATTTTTGCAAACTTTTTTATGTTATTATCGGATATTTTGATTTTTTTAACTGATTTAGCGATTTCAAATAAATTTTTGCGTTTGTTTCAATTTTGTAATTTTTGCGAATTTTAGCCATGTTCGCGATATAAGCGATTTTTATCTGTCAGGGTTGTGATTCTTTACAGCTTTAACGATTTTTAAAAAATATTAGACATTGCTTTTATGCCGCTGTTAGCAAATTTTGGCGAAGTTTCCGCTAATTTAGCAATTTGTAACGAATTTTTGCCATTCCTTATAGTTTTAGAGACTTTTAATAACCTTTATGGCTTTTTTGAAATATTGAAAATTTTTGCGAATTTTCGCAATTTTTGCAAATTTTAGCCAAGTTTGCAATAGAAGCGATTTTTCCCCGTGATTCTTAACAGCTTTCACTAATTAGCTGCGGTTAGCTGTCCCTTAGAGTGGTTCGGTCCCCATGCAAAAAAAACAGTTAGCCCAGTCACCCCCTAGAATTAAAGATAAGTTGAAAAGAATTCCAGAAAATTTTTTTTTAATTTTTTGCCACGCCTCTGGATTCCGCCCTTTTAGTTTTTTGTATACTGCGTCGCCATTTAAAGTCCGATCATAACATATTGCATATCGTTATTCATGGCTCGTCTATGGCTTCATTTTTGCTTGGATGACATTTTAATCCGACATAAAATTCTGGGCGCCACTTATGCCATCTCGGAACGTACCACCCTAATGTCCAATTTTTTGCACGTGGCAAGAGAGCCCTTCTAAAACTATGTACTTTTAGCTTTTAATGTACCCACTTTTATGCTACGCCCCAAAATTAGGCCCACTTTTATTTACTTATATAAATTACATTGAACTTTTTGTTTTTCATATATAGCGCCGACGCACAGTAGCGCCCGTAGAGCAAACGAGGTTGCAAAAATCAAAATTTTCATGAGCGCCGACGAAGTTTTGAATAAACCCATGTTATAGGAAACTTTTCAACGATTTCAAATCTGCCACTCTTAATAATATCACAGTTTTAGTTTTGAAGATATAGCCGTTCAAAGTTGACCGACTTTCGGTTTTCAAAAAAACACACAATTTTTAGTAAATTTGTTGCGATTTCAGGTGTAATATCACGAAAAATAGGTAACGAATCGCCTTATTTTTTGTTTGTATTGATTGATGTATTTATTAAATGTATAATGATAAAAAAAATTAACTGTTTGCTTTGTGTTTCTCCTGGTAAATCACTATTTAAAAACTATCCGTTTTTTCACTATTTTTCAACTTTGACGGAAAATAAAAAAAATCTATATTTTTCTATATTTGCCATATTTGCAAAACCTGTTCATTGATTATTTCTTTACATAATTCAAAAATTTTATCTTCCCGTACGTGCCTGTTTGGCTTCTAGAGGTAAAAAAGGTTAAAAAGACATGGTTGCAGAAATTGTATGGCGTCCATCCCTTATATGTTTTGACTGACAGTAGTTTGATCTAAAAGTTTGAAAAAAACTACTCATTGAAATTAGCAGGTACGTACCTCACTTAAACAATACTTTGGCGTACAAATGGTCAAGAACAATATTGACTTATGGTCCCTACAGGTAGGCGCAAATCTTATTTGGACACGTGCATAATATCAAAATTGCATTATTCAGCCTAAATCCATATGTATGCAGGGAACAGGTAAATTTTTAGGCATGGTAGCATAATCCTATATATTGCAAAATAAGCATAATGCCTGGATGAGTCTACGACTGAAAGTTGGCGCAACAATTACTGAAACCATAAAACAATTTAAGTACTGAAAACATGGCGTTGAACAATTTTAAATTATTTGAACTGTTTAGAAAGTCAACCCCACCAAAGTTTTTCACGGAAGCTGCTTTAGAAGAACTTGATAGCTTATACGGAAATATTGAGAGAAGCGAAATTATAAAAAATAATTTTTATCTGATATATGCAAATATTAAGGCAAAACGGGTGAAATCTAATCGAACCATTCAGAACTTCAACTCCAAATACGAGGACTGGCTTAATGAAGACACCATCCTGGATATATTGGCAGAATATAAACCCACCACATCAACCAGAGCAGCAAAAGGAAGGCCAAAAAAAGTATTGAGGAGTGTTCAATTTTCACAAGAAAGAGGAACTTTGCCGATGCCGATGCACAGGAGTCTCTTAACAAATTTTATAAAAAATATAGATTTCAGAACACATTCAATGCATCAAGGGTAAGGCAAAATGAGGACCTCTTCAACATGTCGGCAGCATCTTCCGATCCACTTATTTCTTCCCTGCGGCATGTGAAGTCAAGAATAGAGTTAGAAAATAATTATAGTTTAGAAATGGTTAGTCTTTTAGATATACCTTCTCTTACGAACTGTGATGAATATTTTACAGAAAATTGAAAAAATAAATTTAAAAAAAAAAATAATTTTTTTTTAATTTGTTGGGTAATAATTTAAAACATAAAACCCTAAAGAAAAAAAATAAAAACAGTCTAAAAATGTAAAAATAATTTTTTTTTAGTTACCATAAAATTGATTTTTCTACTAATTTTAACTTTGATAACCCATAATTAGGCCCCTACAGAGCGTAGCACCCTTTCCAAATCTATCATATGCTGTTTAAACTGTTCAATTATCTTATTCGGTTTAGGGTTGCCATCCGTCCTCTTTTCCCCGGACACCGTCCTCTATTTTTGGGTATCCGGGGCAGTCCTACTTCTTTTTCATCAAGTGTCCGGGGTTGTCCGGCTTTTTACACCTTCATTGTAAATTTGTTCCTGGATTTAAATCACAGTTCACAAAATTCATTAAAAAAAAAGATTTAGGTGCTCGGGTTTTTTTAAGATAGGTATGATTTAATTTTTGGGGACGTAACGTGACAAAAAGAGTACTTTTCTTTGAATGTGCCCAAAATGGAGCTTCCAAAAAAATGGAACAAATAAGCAAAAGCAACCTTATCAATGTCGTTACTTTTGTTCAAATAAATACTTATTGCTCAAATGATTATATTAAAATTTTATTTTAAGATTCTTTTTGGAAAGAAAAAAAAAATCATGTCTTAAAAAAGCACATCCCTCAAAGTTTTAGGATTTTTAAAAAACAGTTTGAAGTATTATATAAAAAAAAAATCAGCAAAAAAATAGGGTTTTGACTTAGTCCATTTTTAAAATTTAATATTTTGCATATACATTTATTTCAATATATTTATTGTAGCCTCAAGTATTCTCTTTAAACTGACAAAAATCATCTTCGTATGTAAAGTAGTTTTCGAGATATTAAAAGAATAAACTCAACACATTCGGCTTATTCGGCGATATTATGACAATTTGAATATGAAATAACTTTTGAAAAAAAATTAAAAAATTGTTTTTCGTTGATATGTGTTCTTTATGGGATCAAATAAACCCTCTCGCCAAATTGCATTCAAATCGAAAGGGGTCGAGTCCCACTCTTGGTCGACTTGACATGGAATTACCCAAATTAAGTTTTTGTGTGCCGTCGTTAATTTTATTAATATTAAGTTGTTTAGAAAGTGTCCTCTTTTTTCGAACAAATGTCCTACATTTTTTATGCTGGCGTCCTCTTTTTCTCAAAATAGAAATGGCAAGCCTAATTCGGTTCAAAAGATATGATTTTTGCTACGAAAAAACTCAAATGACGCCACTGTGCGACTTTTAAAGTCCAATTTTATTTTATCGCATATCATTATTAATGTCACCCAAGGCAAAAATGAAGCCATAGACGATCCTTGAATAACCATATGCAATATGTTATGATCGGACTTTAAATGGCGACGCAGTATACAAAAAACTAAAAGGGCGGTATCCAGAGGCGTGGCAAAAAATTAAAAAAAAATTTTCTGGAATTCTTTTTGACTTATCTTTAATCCTAGAGGGCGTCTGGCTCCACATTTTTTTTTCGAACCACCTTACTGTACATTATGTATTTGTAATTACATGTTTTGAAGTGCTAGTTCTAATATCGCATCAATATATTAAAATAAAAAAGATTTTGGCCGTTTTACAAAACAGTTTGGATTTAAAAGGAATATTTTCACTCTGTTCTTAAATATTTTATTGAAAACTAAATGGTTTATTGAAAAAACTCGAAAAAAAAATTATTTATCAACAGTATAATATCGCCGATATCAATTCTACACCGTCAAAACTTAAGCATCGCCTTAAATACGTTAGGAATAAATCAATTGTGGTCATAATTCTATAAGGCTAAAAATCACATCAAATAAATTTCGTCAAAAGTTTTGTTCAATTTTTTCTTTCAATAATAAAAAAAATATTTCATACAATTTTATTTTTGCATTTTAATTCTTTAAATTTTTGTAAATATTGAAAAACTTACCTTATAAAATTTAATAACTCTCTCTTAAACTGCTTTTCTTTAAGCTCTATTAAATCTTATTTTATTTTTCTATATTTCTTTTATGTAATTTTAACTTTCTTTAAATTTTTATTCTTTTTTGCACATTTTTATTAAAAACAGGCCATATTTTGTGGAAATTTACCATCTTTAATTATTTACTATTTTTAATTTACCAACAAAAAAAACTAAAACAAACCCTTTTCTTTTTCATGTACTTTGCTTTTAGCTAAGACACTTTTCTTCTTCTTATTGACTTTGCTCTTATTTCCTAAAATACATACCATACAAACAAACTCACATTCAAAAAAAAAAACACGATACAACTCACTCAATGCTGTGCACAACCGCGGCGATTTTAACAACTTAAAACCAACAGAGACTGCGATGTCGTTAGCTCTGCTTTTAATGAAACAATTTTCTATCACTGTTTTTACAAGTATTTTTTCAACTTTTTGCTTAGATTTTTTAATAATATAATATAATGGTGATTTAATTTTATTGATTTATAAAAATTACAAATGTTCTAACACTTTTTACTATCTTTTTAATTGATTTAAAGGAGTATTTTCTTAAGACGTTCACGCACATTGAAAGTTTTTAGAAACTAAAACGAAAAAGAAAAGGAAAAGGAAATTAAGAAAACGGGAATTAAAGTAGATAGATAGTGCTAGCAAAAGAAGAATATGTGCTTTTATAACCAGAGCTGCCGTTTTTGGTTATTTCTAACTAAAATTGGTAATTTTTTTCATTGTTAAGATGTGAATATTTTTTCATTTTGGTTACTTTTTACCACCTGAAATAATAATAAGAATGAATGTTTTTTCTTAAACTTTAAAATCACATTTTTTTAACTTTTAACAATTTTATTTGCCTGTTTTTCCTGTTTACCTGTTTTTTTATATCACAAATTATATGTACTTTGAAAATCGCAAAATTACATTTTCTTAATATTTCGCCAAATGTGATTTTTATATTAGAAACGGACTTGTTCTGGAAATCGAAATCAATTGAACTTAAAACCGATGGAGTTTTTAATTAATTTTTTTATAATAAGCGTAGTTTTTCCGAATTTTAAGAGTAGTATGAAATGTGTAAAAGCGCTCATTTCAATGAACTTTCAAAACAATATGTTTTTAAAATTTGTTTGGAATTGATTTTAGAACATGGCCAAAAAAGTACACAAAAGTAACTGCAAATAAAAAAACTAATTTTTACGCAGGGCAAACAATTAGAGTATAGTTTTCTATAGATTTTAAAGGTTGCGCTTTTCCCATGCCTTTAACATAAGCTGAGCAATAAGAAATATTGCAATGTTATTCTGCCGGCGTTATTGCCAACTTGCTGAGATATTTATCTTTAGTGTAGACCTGGGGTAACATAAGCTGAGCAATAACAAATATTCTGCCGACGTTATTGCCAAATTGTTGAGATATTTATTTTTGGTGTAGACCTTATTGTTATAAAAGCATTTAGGCCTAGGGTTGTTATGCTTTTTTCTTAAAATATCGTCAAAAGTTTTAATAAAATTCGTCAAAATCGCCACGAACATTTAACAAAATCGGCAAATATTTCGATGTTCAAATTTTGTTTTTTACATATACATAGTATAATGTAATGTATTTAACAACTTCATTGATTTGGTTTCTTCAAAAGATATTGGTATCTTTCGTCAAAATGTTTAAATCTTTATTTTCTTACATATATCCTTTTCTAATGACTGTAATCACTCTTTAGATGAAAAGTTAGGAAAACTTTATAACAAAGGAATTTAAGAAGTATTTCTGTTTAAATAATAGATGGAGTTGTTAATTTTAAATTATTTGTAACAGAATTTCCGAAACTAAATCTTTTTTGCTATTTGAATGCATAATTTAACATAGAATGTCACACAATTATCTACAAATTAATTGTGAGCTTTTACATTAATTGCAAATTGAGAAATTCCTTCTTCCCTAGTTAAAAAATTTTAAGTGCCAACAAAATTAATCTTCTTTTAAAAAAGTTGTTAAGACAGTTTTAAAAAGTTTTGACGTATCACTTACTGTGCATTTTATGAATTTGAACACCTTAACGTTTAAAAGTTTTATTTTTATTATTTATAACGTTAAAAATGTATTTTAAAAAACAAAAATACAACCCATTTACATCATTTAGGTTTTTTAATACTATATCTTTTGCAGTATCGATGGCACCGATATTAGCAGCGGAACCAAAAAAAAATTTTAGCGGTTCAGATAATTGTAGAATCCGAATTACTTATGTTGGTTATGAAAGCCACATGGTGTGTGATGGGGGAAGCATTTTTATTGGTTTAATTTCCAATAATTTCGAAAAATTGATTGTTAAGTTTTGAGCTGTTCCCATTATAATTGTAAATATTTCTTGTAAGTGTTTCTAAGCATAAAGGCAGTTTAAAGCACGCATATTGATGCCAGAAAATCGTCATAACACTTATGGCCATTTTCTTATTAGGAGATTATCTTTTTTCCCAACGAAAAACTGCACATTAAAGAAATTTGGTTTTCTCATTCCTCATTTTTCATTTGCTTCTATTTTGTCGCAATGCTAACCGGCACGCATCTGCCAATTCGGTATAATAATTTATGTTGACATTAAGTAACAGACAGTTTGTCGATACATTGAGAAAATGGCCATTATACTTTTATTAAAAAAATCGTCAATCTTCATTTAACTGTATTTTCTCAAAAAAAAAAAAAAAAAAATCGTCACATCTAACAAACCTGTTTCAGCGGCTCATACACTTGCAATAAAATTGTTAAATTTTACGTATTGTACAATTATATCGCCAATGTGTATGTAATATTCGAAGGTGGCACAATGTATTGGCAACAATCAAAAGACTTTTGCTTTTTATTGCACAACGAAGAGAAAGTGAAATGTGTTGGCAACATTGTACAATGCTGTTTGTGTTATTTCTATAGGTTATGTTCACCTTTTTATTGAATGAATGTAACCATTGTGCAACTTTTGCATAATATAGGACAAAATGGAAATAATATTGCGAATATCAATTACAAAAATTTTGCAAGTGTATGGGCACGTCAAGTTTGACTCGTCAAGTCTTGAGCTTTTTGGAGAGGAAAAAATTTGAAACCAAAATGTAAAAATATAGTAACCAGAAGCGAAAACAATTAACCAAAAGTTCTTTTTTATTCGGACTTGAGTTGAAAAATATGTCAGATCTTACAATGTTGTAATTTTTCTGACAATGGTGCCATTGTCAGATGCAATAATTTAACACATCTGCCAAATGAAAATAGCGTACAATGTTCACACAGTTGCAAGTCATTTTTAGTCAATTTTAATGACAACATTGTAAGATCTGTAGCCCGTTTCTGTATATCTCACATCGTAAAACTCTTCGCATGAAACGTGTGAATTGCAACAAAAATAGTGTGAAATGAAACAAAAAATGGTTTTTCTCACGCAAGTGTTTCTGTATCTTTTTTTTGCGAGAATTATCTGTCATTTAAATAATTGTCAGCAATTATTGGAAGGATGCGAGAAAAAGTGTTTCTATAACAATATTTTGCGAAAAGTTTCTTTCAAGAACTGTCAAAATAAGTCACATTTGAAATTGGTGGCGAGAAAAACCAAATATAGATATTTTGAATTTAAAATATGTTTATATACTATAAACAAAAAACAATTGTTATATTTTGTAAGTTTAAATTTTTGTTAGCCTTTTCTTGTTTTGGTTTTAATCAGTGCTGCCAGATAAATTTGTGTCAAAATCGTCAATTTCCTGAGAAAAAAATAAAAAAGATCGTCTTTTTTGTTTTAAAAATCGTGCAATTTAAAATCAATTTTAAACAAATTTGTTTCGACTTTTATTAAAAAATAATCAAACAAAAACATAGTTAAAGTTCATGGGTATTTAATAATTATTATTTAATAATTGAGATATAAGTCTTTAATTTACCTATTCCTATAATCTTTTTCTTTTTTACCTGAAATAGACTTAAGTGGCCAATACACTTCAATATTATTGTATATGATACTCGCCATATTATTTCCATTTTGTCCTATATTATGCAATAAGTCGGACAATAGTTTCATTCATTCAATAAAAAGGTGAACATAACCTATAGAAATAACATAAACAGCATTGTACAATGTTGCCAACACATTTCACTTTCTTTTCGTTGTGCAATAAAAATCAAAAGTCTTTTGATTGTTGCCAATATATTGTGCCACCTTTAAATATCACATACACATTGGCAATATAATTATACAATACGTAAAATTTAACAATTTTATTGCAAGTGTATGAGCCGCTTTAGTAGAATACCTTGTAGTTAAAATTAAAAAAATCGGTTCATAAATAAACGGGTTAAAGACCCAGTAAAATCTTCGCCTACATAAAAGCACTACATACAATTCTACTGAAAAACTAATGAATTTTAAGAAGAAGAAAGCTACTTAATAACGCGTGAAAGAAGCTATCCATTTTGAAAAAGTTTTTACTGGGAGACAAACAAATTTCTTTCTTGCCGGAATAATGGTTTTGGCACAAAAGTGTACATATAAGATAAGAATATCAAATATCAATCATATTTTGTATATGTATATAAGAAGTATTAAATGTTCAAAATAAGCCAAGTCGATCCATTACTTTCCCTCGAAATTTTGCTTTTGCCGATACATTTTTTATGGAAGAAACAAACAATTTCGAGGACAATTTTCACAATAGAGATAAATATAAAAATTTAAGCAGCCTTGTTTCTAAAGATATCTTTTTTTCTAATAAACAAACATATACAAATATTTACAATTATCTTATTTCGAAGACTAAGGGGCTTATAGTGTAAAACGCAACGCCAACAATTTCATTAAAAGCAAAAATAAAATCGAAAATATTTTATAAATTTGTTGTTGCTTTCTACAGACATTCATATTATTTTTTTCAATTTTCAACGCCACAAAATAGAAGTGTTTGAAATTTAAAAATGTAACGGCCACATAACACGTTCGGTTAAAATTATGCCGAATGGCTTTATTTTGCTTTATATTATTATAATAATAAATTTCCACATCGTTTGCAAATAACGAGTAAAGGTAAACAACACTTCTTCTTATTTTATAAAAAAAAACTTATCCTAACATCCACTGGGAGTTAATGACACACACTCCTACCAATATTTAAGATAAATAATGTATGAGTACTTGGTTGCAAATAAATAGTACTATTAGACATGGGAGGTAACTTGTCTACATCCGCTAAAACTAATCTTTCTTGATTGAGACACGATGGTGATAAAAAACGCCAAGAGAAGTCAGTTTTGAAATAAAAATAATTTGAGAATAAGTGTGTCGCTCTGCAAAATAAGTGTTTGGAAACGACTGGGAAAGCGAGGATATAATCAGGGTAAGCTTATAGCAATACGACAAGACGGGATGCACATGATTTTTTTTGAGGAGACTCAACATGGGTATTGAATTATCACTCTTATTGTAAAGCTCATGATATATTCATCTCCTTAGAATATACATATATACGAAAATATATAAATGCATTTTAAGGGATGTTTATGAGTAGACGCCAGATAAGAACTGTGATAAATTAACAGGGCTTGAAAGTTGAGTTGCGGTTAGTTGAGTTCTCAAAAAAAGGGCCTGTGCATGAGGTGAAGAAAATTTTGGCCTGGAAGAAAAGGGGTCTTATCTTTAATCTTTTCCAGTTGGAGCTTTGCCCGCGAGTAACGTACGGTATTGTTTGGAAAGAATATACATACGTGTCTGTTGATAAACTCGGGTGAGGAATTATTTAAATATACATGGGTTATGTTTTTTCTATACATTTCTAATTCCAAACATAGGATATTAATGTCAAGGAACACAGGAGTGCGTGTAAACGGCATGAAATTTTCTGGAGCAGCTCCCTCTGCCGGCTTGCACCAGGTGTTGACAAATATCCCGAGTGAGTATTAGAATGAAAATATTTCCCATAGTTAAGACAAATAAATATTTGCGATAAAGTAAAAGACACCACTTGTCTAAGGTACAGTGGAACATGCACAACGTAAAACTAGGAAAATTGAAAAGGAAAATAAATACGTAAAAAAGAAGATAAAAAAAAAAAAGCTTAACTAATTGAAAAATCTTACACACTGAAACTTCATAATACATATGTTGTATAATAAATAGCATGTTATATCTTTATATACCTATATTTGTCGTAATAGTGGAAAATAGTTATGGTTCCGTGTTTATAATAATTAGGTTAATCACTATAATACCAAGGAGTAGAGAAGTTTAATGATTTATAACATAAGCGTTACTCATGCTTACTCCAACCTAGTAAAACTAACTACATGTAAAAGGAAAAATTACAATTATAATATTAAATAACCAAAAGATACCTTAATATATAACCTTAAAAAAAAAGTAATTACACTACAAAAAAAAAAAAAAAAACAGGAAAATTATGGTTACTATAGATTTTATTCAATGTTGAAGAATATTGTGAAATGTAAAAAAATTTAATTTTAAGAAAAAGTCCATTCGTAATTTTATGTTGCTACTATTTTTTTAGCAAACATAATTTTCAACTAAATTTCACTTTAAGGTATATAGTAAGATAATAAATTATGCATTAAATATATTAACAAAAAAATTCCTCAGTAACAAAACGAACTTTAAACAATCTAGAATTATTTAAAGTTAAGATTTGTTTTAAGCGTACTAGTTAATAAAGTTAAAATTATTACTGCTTTTCCGCTCTAATTCAAGAATACGTAACGGAAATTTTATTTAAATCCTAATCACGAAATATTAATTATTCTACTTTATTTACTAATTACGTTTATATTTGTCATATGCATGTAGGTTAGATGATATTTTTTTTATGGTGTCATAAAATTTCAAAAATCTTATACATACATTTTTACGAGATACACATGAGTTTAGTACTAGAAAGTAAGACAGAGTTATAATAAAATAAAAATTGGTTTTGTATACTAATGTTTGTAAACTTTAACATGTGTTGAATTTATTGAAATATAGTTGGTTGTGCAGATATGTAGAGGTAAGAAGGCGAAATCTTTTTGAATAGGGACATCTTTTACAACTAGGGCACTTAAGATGTCATGGTTGGTTGAGACATGCCAGAAGGGGGTGGGAAGCCTATAGCAGTACCAGTACACCAGGGTACTGACACGTAAAAAAAAAAGAATATCTCCTGCTACATATCGTATTTCTCAATCATATTTATTAATGGTTAACCTCGTTGTTCATAACATAATCTAAAAAAGGGAAATTGGTTTAGAATACTGGCACGAAAGTAAATGTAAACGGCCCACGGTAAATGAACCGAACCCACACATCCGGCGAGCTAATGCCCGGTACACCGCAAGCGTGCCATATCCGTCAGTCCGTAGGACAGGAGCCGTTACATTTTGGCGCCCAACGTTCGAGCATTTGAAAAGATGCTTCAACACAATATACTGTTTCGTAGTTAGGTATCATTGGTCCTGGTAAGTACACGAGTACTATGCCTGCGTTGCGACGATCCTGATTAGGTTACCCTATATTGAGAGACAGCTCAAGTTAAGTCCAACATGAAAAATTTTTAGTGTCATGGTCCGGAATGCTATACCGCTTAGAGTCCAATAGCTACTAGGTTTTGTCATGTAGGGATGGAAGTTTGGGTGACTCGAGTTTATTTGTGTTATGAAACCCATTCTTAAAAACGGTTTGCTAAAACCTCTTACAATTTTTACGATTGTGAAGGAAAGGGAAAACAAAAACATCAGATATGTAGGTATAATAAGAAATTTATTGCGTTTATATTTACAAAAACGTTTCAAAATTTCAGGATAACAACTCACTTAGTTTTATTATCGTACAGTACTTTTCTATGAGAAAATTAGAAACAACTAGTATCGGGTATTAAAATAATTTGTTTAGATCCAGGGGATTAAGTTTACGCCACATCCAATCTTGCTTACACAAATCTGCTAAAACCAACTTTAAAATTGTCTCGTACGTACCTAGAAAGAAAAAAAAAATTAACTATTATTAACCAAAAGTAGTTGTATGATTGTATACTCATTTATTTGTTATATAAGTACATTTTAACTATTTGTACACTGTAAACAACTAGAATAGATTTTTTGTAGTATATTTGAAGTTTTTTTTCAAATTTTTTTTTTTCGTTTATATAAATTTTTTTTTGTAGATTTTAAGTTTTTCAATATTTTTTCTCGTTTCTTTAAAGTTTTTTTTTATACTTTTTAAGATTTTCAAAGTTACGTTGTTTTTGGTAAAACTTAAAACCTTTTTTACCAGAATAAATTAATTTCGTTACAAACCTCTACCTTTCAGAATATTGATATTTTGGTTACAATCTTTTTCGTTTTATATTCCTCTATTTTTTTAACTCATTACAATATCTGAATTTGCATAAGCACTACAGAGTGTTAGAAAATTTTTATTTAGAGTGAATGGGAGATACATTTGTTCATAGGATTTTCTAGATAAAAGTCGGTTTTTTTTTTGCAATCGGAAGATTTGACTTTAACCATGCCGACGGGCTCCAGTTATACCAAAAACACCAGAACATCTAACCGCTTAGCTGCAAACAAAAACTCTAATGTTAATACAATGGCGACGTCGAATGTGGTCACAACTACAACAGCTACAACTTTGTCCAATCAACAACAACCTATGAACATTATTCCACCCACAGCCCAGACAAGTACAAACATAATACCACCATTAATGTCTTTACAATTCCCACAAGGGATAGGTCCTCAAACCACTTCATCACCAGAAACAAACAGTACGATTCGCTCACCAGAATACAGCAGTTTGACAGCTCGAAGTATTGTACAACAACGGTCTAATATACCACGGCAAAACACTCAAATGCCAAGTCTTGTTGAAGATGTAAGTCCTGAAATCCCCGTGAATCGAAATGGTCTAGCACTTCGAGAGTATGTTAGTGCATCGGTAGGTGCCGCTCGGGCGACAATTATGAGGGAAGTCCAGGAAAATTTAATGGCAATTGTCCCTCAAATTATAAGAGACTCTCTCAGATCAGAGCACAATTCAACCTTCGAAAATCGAGCGCGAAATCAATCAAATAGAAATGATTTTCAAAATCATCTTCCAAATTCTAATAACTGCAGAAATTACAGAGAAACTGCTAATTTTCCAGCTCAACCACCACAACAATATATTCCACAAAATATGGTACCCAGCCTTGGTTACCACACGCCATTACAAATGGAAAAATGGGGAATTAAATATGACGGCAGTAACCAAACGATGAGCGTAGAAGATTTTGTGTTTCGTGTAGAGTCACTGCGCGAAGACTACCAGTGTCCTTGGAGTACATTTATGAAAGGATTTCATCACTTAGTTGCAGGAAGTGCTCAACAATGGTTTTGGGACTTTAGGAGACAAAATCCGTCGTGCGAATGGGGACATTTAAAGTACCAGTTGATTCGAAAGTTTAGACGGTACGAAAGCGATTTTGAAATTCAAAGAAAGATTATGGAAAGAAGACAACATCCTTCAGAGTCTGCAGACGCGTTTATAGCCGAAATAGTAAAATTACAAAATCAGTTGAGATTTAGCATCCCAGAGTACGAGCTAGTTAGATTGGTAAAAGACAACCTAAAAGATGGCGTAACGCAATTAATATTTCCCATGGAAATTAGTAGCATGGATCAGCTTCTTGAGGAATGTCGTAGGGCTGAACGTAATCTAGCAAAACGAGCACCTTATCGTCAAAATCCGAGTAATTTCCGAAGAGTGAATGAAGTCCATTTCGAAGAAACACCAGAAGAAAACTGCCAGTACCAACTTGAAGTCATTAGCCACACAAGCAATACAGAAAAACAACTAAAATGCTGGAACTGTAAAGCAGCAGGACACTCGTTCGTTGACTGCACATTGACCCAGCGAAATCTGTTTTGTTATAGGTGTGGGTTCGATAACGTAATTTCACCAAACTGTCCAAAATGCAAGGGAAACCGTCCAAAGAATATGTTGAAAGCTGGACCAACATGTTCTCATCAAGATCAGAGCCAGTAAACAACAACTGTACAACAAAAAGCGAGCAGGTAATTTGTATTAGCGGAGATCAAAGAATATCCAATAAAATGCGTTTATATCCACAAACAAATTGCGAGAGAAAACTAAAAGAACTGATTCCGTATGAAACAAGACTAACTAATTACAACAAAAAAAGAGCAGAAATCTTCAAAGAAGTCGGTTGTGTTCAATCAAACCGGATATTAAAAACCCGACATAGATTTAGAGAAAGAAAACGTGAAAGACAAGAAATAGCTTCAGCTAGTATATTAAATAATTTTGACATCAGGCCTTACATGGACGTAAACATTAATGGGCTAAAACTTAAAGGGTTAATGGACAGCGGAGCTTCGATAAGTTGTTTGGGCAAAGATTGTCTGGAAAACGTTGAAAAAATGAAAATACCAATCATGAACTTTAGATCGTCAATTAAGACAGCCGATGGCAAATCGCAACAAATAATTGGAAAAATAAAAGCAAATGTGCAATGTGGTGATAAAAATGAAGAAGTAGTAATATACCTTGTACCAAACCTTGAACAACATTTGATTTTAGGATACGACTTTTGGCAACGTTTAGGCATAAAGATTAGTATGCATATGACCAGTATTGATGAAATTGAAATTAGTAAGCAAGAATTAGAAAGTCACGAGTTGACCCCAGAGCAGTCCACTATTCTAGAAAACGTGAAGCTATCGTTTAGGTGTTATACTAAATATGGACTTGGGAGGACACGTCTAGAAACTCATTCCATTGATACCGGAAATGCACCCGCAAAGAAAATGCGTTACTACCCTGTGAGTCCAGCAATACAAAAACTAACATACGCCGAATTAGACAGAATGCTAGAGCTAGATGTCATTGAAATAGCCCCTAACGCGGAATGGAATAATAGGACTACGCTCGTTATAAAACCAAACAAAAATCGTCTCTGTTTAGACGCTAGAGAGCTTAATAAGGTCACAAAAAAAGACGCGTATCCACTGCCAAACATAGATGGACTACTGGCACGACTAGGTGATACCTACTTCATATCGGCGATAGATTTAAAAGACGCTTTTTGGCAGATCCCGTTGGAGGAATCTGCTAGGCCAAAGACCGCATTCACAGTCCCAGGCAGACCTCACTACCAATTTAAGGTAATGCCATTCGGCCTGTGCAATGCTGCTCAACGCCTCTGCCGCCTTATGGATAAAGTTATCCCATCTGAACTAAAAGACCGCGTTTTTGTCTATCTTGACGATTTGTTAATTGTCTCTTCCGATTTCCGGACTCACATGGAAATGTTAAAAAGTGTTGGAAACAAACTTACAGCTGCTGGCCTTACTATTAATATGCAAAAGTTTAAATTTTGTTATAAAGAGTTACGTTACTTAGGTTATGTTGTAGGCGGAGGTAAAATAAAACCAGACTACAGCAAAATGGATGCGATTTTAAAAATTAAGCCCCCCACAAATCCTCGAGAGGTCCGCAGATTCCTAGGTACAGTAGGATGGTACAGGAGGTTCATAAGAGATTTCTCTACATTGACGTCACCACTCACAGACCTGCTAAAAAAATCACAAAAGTTTACATTGACACCCGAAGCTCTAGATGCGTTTGAGGAACTTAAGAAAAGACTAGTATCCAGTCCTGTCCTGATAAGTCCTGATTTTGAACGTCCATTTTATGTTCAATGTGACGCTTCGAATGTGGGAGTAGGAGCAGTATTGTTCCAGAAAGACAATGAAGACGGAGAACACCCAATAGAATTCTTTTCAAAGAAACTCAATACCGCACAGAAAAACTACTCAACCACTGAAAAAGAATGCCTTGCCGTTGTCCTGGCCATCGAAAAATTTCGTCAATATATAGAACTAATGGAATTCACGGTCATAACGGACCATTCAAGCCTTAAATGGCTTATGAAACAGCAAGATCTGAATGGTCGTTTGGCACGATGGAGTTTAAAGCTTCAACGCTACAAATTCGATATTGAACACCGTAAAGGTAGTAAAAATGTGGTACCCGACATGTTATCAAGGCTAGAAGAAATTACAGAAACTGCTGCATTAATAGATTTTAACTCGGACGAATTTAAAAGCCAAGAATATTGTTCATTGAGAGATACTGTTGAACAAAACCAAGACCGGCTACCTGATCTTAAAGTATTGGATAATGTGGTGTACAAAAGGGTAAAGTTTAATCGCGATGAAACCGAAAACGAAGAGGACTGCTGGAAGATTTGGTTACCTAAAGGCTTAACCGACGAAGTCGTAAAAAAATCACACGTGCACAATACAGCTCACGGAGGCACAGCAAAAACTCTTTTTAATATTAGAGAATTCTTTTATTGGCCCTGCATGGTGAAAGAAATAAAGAAATTTGTGACAGACTGCGATACCTGTAAAGAAATAAAACACCCTAAACAAACATTAAGACCGACAATGGGAAAAGAGGTTATTACACAAAGACCGTTTCAAAAAATATACGTTGATTTCCTTGGCCCCTACCCAAGATCAAAGTCCGGTAATACCTTCATTTTCATTGTATTAGATCATAAAACGAAATTTGTTTTGTTAAAGCCCATGCCCAAAGCCACTTCAAAGGCTGTGAACAAATTTTTAATAGACGAAGTCTTTCATAAATTTGGTGTGCCAGAACAACTTCATTCTGACAACGGCAAACAATTTGTATCCGAATCTTTTCAAGATCTATTAAAAACCTATGGGGTTAATCATATGCGGACCGCAATTCATTCACCGCAAGCCAACGCCAGTGAACGAGTTAACCAGTCTATTTTAACAAGCATCAGATCATACATACAACAAGACCAGTCAAAATGGGATCAAAATATTTCTAAAATTGAATGCTGCTTAAGATCCACAGTTCATGCCTCAACAGGAGTAACACCGTATTTTGCGCTCATTGGCCACAATATGATCACTCACGCTCAGGCCTACTCAATCCTTAGAAAAATTGGCTCTCTTGAAGATGACACTATGGTACTACCAAAACACGAACAAATAAAATTAATCCACGAAAAAATGTCTACAAAAATGCACGAAGCTTACGAGAAATACACAAGATCCTACAACAAAAAAAGCAGATATGTTTCTTTTAAACCAGGCCAAGAAGTTTTTCGGAAAAATTTTATTCAAAGCAACTTCAAAAAAGGTATAAATGCGAAGCTTTGCCGGCCATGGTTAAAATGTCGAATACTCAAGTCAGTAGGTAATAATCAGTATGAGGTAGAAGATTTGAGGGGCAAGCCAATAGGGGTTGTGCATGCCCAGCATTTGAGACAGTAAATTCTATACGGAATTGTTGATAACTTACCTGTGTATATTGAGTTGTATTTCTGAGTATTTTGGCCATACCTAGATCCAGGGCACAGGATTATGTACAAAACCTTTTCATGTGGGATTTGAAATCCATGCGATAAACGTCTAAGGCCTAAATGAAAAAAGAATGTGAGTGAAAAATCAATTCTTTTATTGTTCAGAAAACTTAGAACGAGCTGTAATCAAGTTCGTAAATAGCCTCACTCATATGAGCAGAAAACCATCCAATCTTCTTGATACATCTGCCTTTGTTGTTCAAAGGAAAAAGAAAAAAACGCGAATATGTGGAAAATATAATTTAGGTCTTATGAAACATTTTTTTACAATTCTATCGATTGTTCCTAATTATGCAGTTGCAAGCTAAACGTGCAATAATGACGCCTCGGTAACTGTTGCTAATATTTTTTATTATTGTCTACATCGCGTTGGCCATGATATCGTCTTTTTATTTGTCATTTTATTCAACACATAGTTTCTGCCTTTTTTTTTAAAGAAACACGTTTTCATTTTATCTGGACATTTTTAAATTCCAGGCACAGTCATTCAGGGTTAATTTTCCATACGAAAAAAGATGACGTTTTTCAACCATCTGGGCGGCGAGTTGAATATTCTAAAACCCTCAGATTCTGGCATCTTGCACCGTACACAATTGTTTGACCTTTTTTTTTGTATTCTTCTTTACACACTGGTTGAAATTTACAATTTTGTCCAATGATACACTTGGGGTGAAAGTCGTAAATGCTTCAGGTAGCTGTTAGTAAGAATATTAATAGCCAATGCGGCGACACCAAAATCTCACAATACATACCTTATTGTTGTTGTTTAGGTTGAACGTCTTAACTCAACTGACAATTGGCCGGAGTCTGCTTAAGGGCCATAAAGAAAAAAGAATTTGTTTTGTCTTCAGGTGCGGGCTTATGTCCCGTGTCGGACAGTTTTCATAAGCGACCTTTTGTTTTACATCAAATGTATTCTGGGGTCCCGCCTCATTGACAAAATATTGGAAATTTTTGTTGATCGTAGAATACAGCTGGTACTTTAAGGCCTGTTTATTTTATTTTGAGGGTGAATTTTCCCAACTCATTGTATTTCACCGGTTGCACACAATGAGCTGGCTTTGTAACGGCCACATAACACGTTCGGTTAAAATTATGCCGAATGGCTTTATTTTGCTTTATATTATTATAATAATAAATTTCCACATCGTTTGCAAATAACGAGTAAAGGTAAACAACACTTCTTCTTATTTTATAAAAAAAAACTTATCCTAACATCCACTGGGAGTTAATGACACACACTCCTACCAATATTTAAGATAAATAATGTATGAGTACTTGGTTGCAAATAAATAGTACTATTAGACATGGGAGGTAACTTGTCTACATCCGCTAAAACTAATCTTTCTTGATTGAGACACGATGGTGATAAAAAACGCCAAGAGAAGTCAGTTTTGAAATAAAAATAATTTGGGAATAAGTGTGTCGCTCTGCAAAATAAGTGTTTGGAAACGACTGGGAAAGCGAGGATACAATCAGGGTAAGCTTATAGCAATACGACAAGACGGGATGCACATGATTTTTTTTGAGGAGACTCAACATGGGTATTGAATTATCACTCTTATTGTAAAGCTCATGATATATTCATCTCCTTAGAATATACATATATACGAAAATATATAAATGCATTTTAAGGGATGTTTATGAGTAGACGCCAGATAAGAACTGTGATAAATTAACAGGGCTTGAAAGTTGAGTTGCGGTTAGTTGAGTTCTCAAAAAAAGGGCCTGTGCATGAGGTGAAGAAAATTTTGGCCTGGAAGAAAAGGGGTCTTATCTTTAATCTTTTCCAGTTGGAGCTTTGCCCGCGAGTAACGTATGGTATTGTTTGGAAAGAATATACATACGTGTCTGTTGATAAACTCGGGTGAGGAATTATTTAAATATACATGGGTTATGTTTTTTCTATACATTTCTAATTCCAAACATAGGATATTAATGTCAAGGAACACAGGAGTGCGTGTAAACGGCATGAAATTTTCTGGAGCAGCTCCCTCTGCCGGCTTGCACCAGGTGTTGACAAATATCCCGAGTGAGTATTAGAATGAAAATATTTCCCATAGTAAAGACAAATAAATATTTGCGATAAAGTAAAAGACACCACTTGTCTAAGGTACAGTGGAACATGCACAACGTAAAACTAGGAAAATTGAAAAGGAAAATAAATACGTAAAAAAGAAGATAAAAAAAAAAAAGCTTAACTAATTGAAAAATCTTACACACTGAAACTTCATAATACATATGTTGTATAATAAATAGCATGTTATATCTTTATATACCTATATTTGTCGTAATAGTGGAAAATAGTTATGGTTCCGTGTTTATAATAATTAGGTTAATCACTATAATACCAAGGAGTAGAGAAGTTTAATGATTTATAACATAAGCGTTACTCATGCTTACTCCAACCTAGTAAAACTAACTACATGTAAAAGGAAAAATTACAATTATAATATTAAATAACCAAAAGATACCTTAATATATAACCTTAAAAAAAAAGTAATTACACTACAAAAAAAAAAAAAAAAACAGGAAAATTATGGTTACTATAGATTTTATTCAATGTTGAAGAATATTGTGAAATGTAAAAAAATTTAATTTTAAGAAAAAGTCCATTCGTAATTTTATGTTGCTACTATTTTTTTAGCAAACATAATTTTCAACTAAATTTCACTTTAAGGTATATAGTAAGATAATAAATTATGCATTAAATATATTAACAAAAAAATTCCTCAGTAACAAAACGAACTTTAAACAATCTAGAATTATTTAAAGTTAAGATTTGTTTTAAGCGTACTAGTTAATAAAGTTAAAATTATTACTGCTTTTCCGCTCTAATTCAAGAATACGTAACGGAAATTTTATTTAAATCCTAATCACGAAATATTAATTATTCTACTTTATTTACTAATTACGTTTATATTTGTCATATGCATGTAGGTTAGATGATATTTTTTTTATGGTGTCATAAAATTTCAAAAATCTTATACATACATTTTTACGAGATACACATGAGTTTAGTACTAGAAAGTAAGACAGAGTTATAATAAAATAAAAATTGGTTTTGTATACTAATGTTTGTAAACTTTAACATGTGTTGAATTTATTGAAATATAGTTGGTTGTGCAGATATGTAGAGGTAAGAAGGCGAAATCTTTTTGAATAGGGACATCTTTTACAACTAGGGCACTTAAGATGTCATGGTTGGTTGAGACATGCCAGAAGGGGGTGGGAAGCCTATAGCAGTACCAGTACACCAGGGTACTGACACGTAAAAAAAAAGAATATCTCCTGCTACATATCGTATTTCTCAATCATATTTATTAATGGTTAACCTCGTTGTTCATAACATAATCTAAAAAAGGGAAATTGGTTTAGAATACTGGCACGAAAGTAAATGTAAACGGCCCACGGTAAATGAACCGAACCCACACATCCGGCGAGCTAATGCCCGGTACACCGCAAGCGTGCCATATCCGTCAGTCCGTAGGACAGGAGCCGTTACAAAAATTCAAGATGAATTTCTATAGAAAGCAACAACAAAATTATAAAATATTTTTGATTTTGTTTTTGCTTTCGTCACTTTTTTAGAAAAAATCATCAAAACGTCACTTTGCTAATATCGGAACAAAAAATCGGCAAGATGACGATAACTCGTCAAATCTGGCAGCCCTGTTTTTATTATATTTATTTCTTTGGTTGACGTTTCGCTTTTATTTGACACTTACTGCCTATTTCACGATGTCACTCGAACGTTTACGTTCGCACAAATAACATATAAAACAAAAACAAAACTCAAAAATTTGTTTTTGTTTTATATGTTATTTGTGCGAACGTAAACGTTCGAGTGACATCGTGAAATAGGCAGTTAATTACTGGAAATATTCCAGTATAAACAGAATTTGTTGTGTCTGTTTTCGCATTCAAATACAGAAACACTTTTATCTCATAAATCGAGAAACGATGGAATTTTTTGTTTCACACTTCATGTAAGAAATTTTACGATGCGAGAAATACAGAAACGAGCTACTGACCACCGTCTGTTCGAAGCTTAAACGTGAAAAAATAAAGCTAAATTTAGCTCGAAAAAAGCTAATGTGGTCACACTGCTCAGCACTATTTGTCTCTTTTCTCTCACACTCAAGCAGGGCTGCCAGATAAATTGGTGAAAAAATCGCGTATTTCCTGAGAAAAAAAAAATCGCCTTTCTCGTTTTAAAAAATCGTCAAAAATATCGGACAACTCAACATTTATTTTTTTTTAAACAATTTTTGTGTGATTTCTACTTTGCCGATTTAAAAAAATAAAAAAAAAATAGCTTCATGCCCAGTTAGCATTTTCAATCGTGTTGTATAATCAACCACTCGTCCAACAAACATCCTGTTAGCTGGGTAAGTATTTATATAATTTACATACGAGATCAAAATCAAAGTATATTAAATTCGTTTTTATATAAGTTAATCATTCCGCTTGCAACTTCTTCAATATTAATCATGCACACTATTAATTCTTGTTTGAAATGGGTTTTCCGAAGACCCCATGTGATGGTAACTTGGTTCTTATATTTTTATGTCATGTATAGTCTGCAATAGTTTGCTATTAAAACTTCATTTGATCGCTCCACGAGTGTTTAAGGTATAAGCAAATGACCACGATTGCTTTTAATTTTTACCCATAAATTTCTAATGTAATAATCTTTGAACTTTATTACTTATTTTTCACATGAAATAGTTTTAGTAAAATACTGATAGTGAAAATTAAGAAAATCGGTTCATAAATGACCGAGTAATAGACAAAACACTATTTTTTTCATGCAGAATTTGGCACAAAAGCGTTTATTTGTGCTAGGGCGATCGAATTTGGCCCACATTTTTTTCTATATAAGGAATATTATATAAAGAGCCAAGTCGGTCCATTAATTTGTCCCCATATTCGAATTTAAGGTTTTGGTATGATTTTTAATGCAATTGTGAAGGGTATATAAGATTCGGCCGTATATTGCACTTCAGCTTGTTGTTTTATTTAAATTGACTTTACTCAAAATTCCCACTTCATTGGCAGAAAATTGGCACACCAAAATGCGTTAAAAATCACGCCAATCGTGAATAAAAAGTGAATAGTTTTTTTGAAATTTTGCTTTTCCCCATCAATTTTTTTAGGGAAAAAAACTTTAAAATTAAAGCTGTCTTGTTTATAAATGTGTTTCTGTGCTGCTTAATATCTAAACATATAAAAATTTAAAGTTTAAGTTTAAAATCTTAATTTTTTAGAAAAAAATCAATAAATCGGCACTTTGCTAATTTCGGAACAAAAAATCGTCAAATCTGGCAGCCCTGCACTCAAGTTTAACCAAAAGGTGTCTTTTTTTTAAATTCCATCTTCTTAATTTCCTTTTCCTCTTTGTGTTAGTTTCTAAAATTTAACAAAGTGCGTGAACGTCTTAAAAAATACTCCTTTAAATCAATTCAAAAAAGATAGTACAAAGTGTTAGAACATTTGTAATTTTTATAAATAAATAAAATTAAGTCACCATTATATTTTATCATTAAAAAAAATCTAAGCAAAAAATTTAAAGCATACTTTTAAAAACAGTGATAGAAAATGTTTCAATAAAAGCAAAGCTAACGACAGCGCTGTCTCTGTTGGTCTTAAGTTGTTGAAATCGCCGCGGTTATGGGCAGCATTGAGTGAGTTGTATCGTGTTTTTTTTTTTAATGTGATTTTGTTTGTGTGGTTTGTATTTTAGGAAATAAGAGCAAAGTAAATAAGAAAAAGAGAAGTGTCTTACACTGCCTTTACACATGAAAGTTCTTTCATGAAATTTCTGTATACGTATTATAAATAAAAATTTCAATGAAACGGATGACTTTCTTGAAAATTTCTTGTTCGATTACACAGGAAAGTGAAAGTTCATTTGAAAAATGTCGTCAAAGGGCAAACTTCTAACAAAAATGTCTCTTCTTCTTCTTTTATTATTTTGCTTTTTTGAAGTTTCAGAGTTGCCAAGACAATTACTCACGCCGAACATCAGGCATGAGTTCAAATTAATATTTTTTTAAAATTATTTTCATGATATTTATACATTTCAGTTAGAATAATTGTGTTCTTAATCCTATTTAGTTGAAAATATATATTAGATTCTTTAATTACGCGAAAAACAAGTTGCTTTTGTAACTGCTATTTCACACAATCCTGAAATTTCAAGTGAATAGTTTTACATTGGCAACACTGCTTAGTTTACTGCCATTTGCTTTCATGAAATGTTCAAAAAATCGCTTTCTTGAAGTTTTCATTGAAAGCTAGCTGAAAGTTGGGTTGAAAGTAAGAAAATGTAAATGTGTTAGTGAAAAAGTGTGAGTGTATTGCGACTTTCATGAAATTACTTTCACGTGTAAATGCTAGGTTAGCTAAAAGCAAAGTACATACATGAAAGAGTAAAGGGTTTTTTTTTGGTTTTTTTGTTTTTAAATCAAAAAAAGTAAAAAATTAAAGATGGTAAATTTCCACAAAATATGGCCTGTTTTTATTAAAAATTTGCAAAAATGAATTAAAATTTAAAGAAAGTTAAAATTACATAAAATAAATATAGAAAAATAAAATAAGATTTAATAGAAGTTTAAAGTAATTTGAAGCAGTTGAAGGGAAAGTTATTAATTTTTATAAGGTAAGTTTTTCAATATTTACAAAAATTTAAAGAATTAAAATGCAAAAATAAAATTGTGTGAAATATTTTTTTATTATTGAAAGAAAATATTGAACAAAACTTTTGACGAAATTTATCTATGTGATTTTTAGCCTTAAGAACTATGACCACAATTGATTTATTCGTAACGTTTTAAAGCGATTCTTAAGCTTTGCCGATGTAGAATTGATATCGGCGATATTTTACTGTCTATAGATAGTTTAAATTTTTTTTTTTGTTTTTGTTTGTTTTAATAAACAATTAAATTTTGAATGATTTTTTCTGCATAACAAGTAATAGCGAAATAAAATATTTAAGAACAGAGGATTAAATCGAAACAGAATAGTGATTAACTTTCTTTTTAATCCTAACCAAACGGCTAAAACCTTTTTTGTTTTAATATATATATATAGGTATGTATATATATATATATATATATATATTTATATCAAAATCACTTTTGTGATTTTTTTAACATTTTCACATCTTTTATGACGTCATGTTTCGGAAGCCGAAAGAATCTGGGGTCTGAAAATTTATGTTTTGTTAAAGTCCAATAACATACAACATTTGTGTTGAATTTCATTGAAAACTGAGGTGATGATGCCGAACGACATGATGGTTTGACATGGATTCACCCATATTCGATATTAGCAGCGTTGCCGTTTTGGTTACTTTTAACCAAAATTGGTTACTTACTACACAAAAATAACCAATTTTTTGTTTTGGAACAAGAACTACCCACTCCGCTTTTTTTGACCATTAAAAATTGTGTGTGGTATTTGTGCATCTAAATAAAACCAATAATTTTTTTCATCTACTTAAAAATTATTTTTTAGAAGCTTTATGTGCTATTTTCACAACAGAAGTGATTGACCGTCCAGTAAAGTTTATACGAAAAATTCCTAGCGTTAACCCTGTTTGTGTTGGCCATTATCTGCTACTCTTAATACTTCATAGGTCTAACTGACACAATTTTTTAGATAAACGATAAAATCAAAGGACCTTCCGATCCCATTTAATATGATTATATTTCCACCGGGCAAAAAGCATCTATATGTATATAAAAGATCTACCGCATAATTTAGCTCAATTTTGCTCTCTGATACCTTAACACACAGCAAAACTTAAAAGTTTTACTTGTAAAAGCTCTTCATATAAAAAGGTTGAAAGCTCTAGCTCATAAAGTTTTTAAAATTGACGAAAATAAGTGTTAACTTGGTATAGGAGGTACCACTTCCACTAAAAATTTCAAAAAAATATATAGCCTTTTGTTCTTTCCAGACCATCGGTAATATACTGTCAATATACGCCAGAGACTCTGGTCTGTTTCACTACAACGGGCTGAAGGTCTACGTTACTATTGCTCGGTTTATTAAGTTAGAATATTATGTGTATTTGTAACTATTATTAAATAAATAAATAAAAAATACTGTCAAAACTTTATTAAAATCGGTCAGTGGTTTAAGAGCCTACAAGATACAAACAAACGCAATTTCTTCTTTAGACAAATTTTTAAACTGAAGTGCGATTAAAATAGTACTTTTGATACAAATAGTTTTGGTTACTTCTTTCGCTTTTGGTTACTTTATTTATTCATTTTGGTTACAAATATTTTTTGGTCGTGGCAACGCTTCATATTAGAGCTAGAACTTCGAAACATGTAATTACAAATACACAATGTACAGCCTATTTTGAATGTAGGAGTGCTGAAAAATCTCGTTATGAGTTTTATTTCAATTACATACTACATATTTGGATTTTTCAACAACGAAATCGGTGTATCATAAATTTTGATCTGTAAAACACTGTTCATAACCCTAATCCTACTGAACCGATTGTGCTGAGAGGAAGTTGTTGTTATTTTCTCTTGAATCTTTAGAAAGTGAGCGTGATTTCAACAGACGGACAAGACTGATTAAATTATTTTTAAATAAAATGTATATTACACTAGCCGTTTCCGCGGCGTTGCCCGCCCAAAATAAATTTTTGACTAATTATAAAGAAGAGCCTGTGTGTAGTTCGATCAACATAAGTTGTAAATATCATCGAAATCGCCCATCTGTCCCTTCATATTCTAAGCTTTGAAAAACATGTAAACCCTGTGTGTTTTAATTAAAATAGTAAAATTGGTTAGATATTTTCGGAGTGGCAGTAATTCTCCTTATGTCCCCTTTTGGTCGCTTTCGCATTCGGTCAGGGGATGGTGATAGACTGGACGTGGAATTGAGGGTGAACAGCGTACTCGTGTTAAAATGGCTGTCTTTTTCTTTTGCGTACAGAAACTTGCTTTAATAGATCTCTTCTAAAACGATTATTAATAATTTCTGAATATAGGAGGTTCAGCGGTACTGAACCCTATCATAAGTTAGTACCAGATAGAGAAATACCAAAAAAAAATCCCTTATAGATTCTCATTGACACTGGACTTTGCATGTTTAGTTTTATGTTTCTAGGTCTAAAATTAACGGAAATTCAAAAAGTACCAGTTAAAGAACAAATATCTACCACAAGCACAGATTCTTATCCACTCGAGACCTTGCATGTTTAACCCTCAAATACCTGAATTTTAAATTTGTAGTTTGCAATTTTTTTGTCTTTTCGCATCAAAGTTCTAACTAGAATGATTTCCTCGTCCACACTATCGCAATCATTCAATTCAATTGGTATCGTTATACTGAGATATTTATACTTATTTAAAATTTTTGCATCGGAACAGCGTGAAGTACATAGGCTTTGCTCAATACTAATTTTTTCTGATGACCGTCTGTAGGCGGTCTTGGGTGTTTAAGGGTTAATTTTATGTTTTAATTCCAATACTAACGGAGTATTCTTTCTTCTTTCACTTGCTTAACTTACATTTAAAACAAAAACAAATTATAAAATATTGTTTTACATGCAAGTAAAGCAAACGAAGTCTTTTATTTCGAAATCGTTGAACAGGAGGGTTACCGCGTATTTCGATTCGAAAGAAATAATTTACGAGTTCGAACAATTTGTACTGTATTACGATTTTCGTACTATTTGTTTCGAATGAACGGAAATTGTTAATACCTTTTCGAAAACAAAAAATTCCTTTTGTAACGGCAACTCTTTATTACGAACAATAAAAATCCCTTTCGAAACTCCAACTCCGTATTACGAAAACGAGCGTCAGTTATGTAAAAACCGTTAGGAAAGCTATTTTGTTAGTGACAAATTGCAAATGACAAAGTTTAAGATACATAATAGTGTAAAACAAACAAATTAAACCTTATAATATTATAATTGAATATTAAATAAATGTTTACTAACGTTATTATTGAAAATGTTTTAATATTTGTGGTCTTGAAATTTAAAAAAAAAAAATTTAATTTACAAACAAAAAGCAGTATAAAATAATGGTTGGTTTTTTCTGTTGACTCTTCAAACCACAGGGAAATACAATAAATTTTTATTAAAGAACACAAATATAATATTTTTCACACATTGAATAGTATTTATTATTTGTTTTGTTGTGGGATATTTTCGTCCATTTTGGTATTTTAATAGCAGAGCTACCAACTTTTAATCAAATTTCCCATTTTTTTATAAATACAACTCTGTCATCGTTTCGAACGAGCTACGCAGTACGGTTTAACTTTTGAATCGGAAATTGCTTTCGAAAAATTTTGCTTTACGAATCGAAATACGCGGTAGTCCCCCAGGCCATTAAAGTTTGGTGAATTTTCAAAAATTTTCTATAATTCATTTTATATTTTAATATTTAAACAAAAAAATTTCTATTCATGTTTTTAAAATTTGGATTAAAAACCAGAAACAGTTTAACAAAATAACCACAATACTAATTGTTGTTAAAAGCTCTTCAAGTTGTGCTGAAAAAGGATAACAAGAAAGACACAAAAAAAAATGAAAAAACATAAGAATGTACTTTGGACTTCAAGAAGAATTCTTAATTAAGGAAGAACATGTATATCAATTAAAAGAGATAATCATTCAAAGCAAATTTTGATCTACCAAAGGTTAAATACAATTTGGTTTAATGATTGATGTTTGACTACCCTGCAAATAATAGGACCAGTCCAAACAGGCGTGTAAAGAGTAGCCCACAAGGGACTAGGACTAGTCCAAAAGTAACCCAAACGTATGGAAAAAACATGGTCTATTTAACATAACGATGTCCTAGGGCAGGACCATATAACCCAGCTTTGGACTACAAAGGAGTAGTTTTAAAACTACTCCATGGTATACTCTAGAGGTTTAGTTTTGAGTCGTTAAAAAACGAAGACATGTCGTCTCACTACAAACACTTTTTAACAATAACATGCTTGCACTACATCGGACCAGACAATGGAGTAGTCCATTTTATCAAAATGGAGCAGGTAGTCCAATATTATTTGCAGGGTATTGACTGCCAGCAGTCGTCAATGGCTGTGAGTGTTAAACGGCAAACCCCTCTGAAGAGATTGAGTGGTTGCAATTAAATCATTTAAGGGTAACCTGTCTGAGACAGCCTGGCTTCGATTCCCGCGGCAGCCAAGAATGAAAAATATCACTAAATTTTAATTAATTTCATGTTGTAAAAGTTCCTTTCTTCATAAAAATAATTTAATGAAAATTTAATTAAATTAAAATATCAAAATTTGGTTTAAAAATGGTTTTTTTATGATAATTCGTATGATTGATTAGTCCTCGTCCATATTATGAAACATTTACTGCAAAAACTTTCCTCATTTCTCTTTTGAAACTGCATTCGTGTCCATAAAACAAAACTTTTGTTACGGCACCTGATTTTGACAGCTCGAGCTTATTTGTTTTGATTTGTTGGCGTTTTGCTAAGAATGATTGACATTTCGAGCTATAAGCACTAACAATGCAAGGCAAAAAACACTATGTTGTTTCTGTTGTTTTTGGATTGTTGTAGTTCCGACCCCACCTGTATTTGAATTCGCCTTGCTTTTGTTTTGCAGCATTTAAGCATTTTGTATGACTTCTCTATTTCTATCAATAACATTCTCTCTTTCTTTCAATAACAAACTCACAAAAACTGCTTGTACACGACACTCAAACTTTTTGCAGCAAATGTTTCATAATATGGACGAGGGCTTAACATTTTTTTCAACTTTTTTCATTTGACTTACAGTCAGTTTTTGTAAAACGCAAGTCCTCTCATTTGAAGTTGTCGTATTGTTACGATAATGTTTAAAATTTGGTTTTTAAAAAACCTTTAAAAGCTTTCGTCTATTCATTATTATTATTTGTTGCTTTAACGCCAGATCGTGGGCGCATAGTGGCATATTTATGGTTGACATAAATAGAGCTTTTCTCTTCCCTCGAATAAAAAGTATACATATTTATTAAGTTTCAAGAGCTTTAAAAATCAAGCCATGAACAACGATGTGCGATATGATGAGATTGGATGTTAAATGGCAGCGCTTTAAGTATATAAAAACGAAAAGGGCTGTATTTGGGGGCGTTTCCGGTTTTAGAAACTTCATTGACATACCTTTTATTCTAATGCGTGACTTTTTTGTATGGAGGTCGACCCGCTCTAATGAACATACATATTTTTGAGCGTATGTAGTTCCATTGTTTCTAGAAGTCCATGAACCTAATACATATCTAATGGGTGATTTTTTAAGCGTCTTTTTTAAAAATCTAATAAAACACTCAAATTTGCATCATATACGGACCTGTTCTGAAAATCACGTGCTTTTAAAATCACAAGTTTGATTTTGTGGCGTTCTAAAAGCCATACCATTTTTATGCTTCTTGGTGTGCTTTCGGCAATTGCAGATCACACCAAAATACACAAAAACGGCACACCAAAACATTACACTTGTGATTTAAAATGGCACATGTGATTTGAAATCACGTGCTTTGAGCTAAAGTGATTTTCAGAACAGGCCTGATATTAAAATTTTTATTGGAATCGATAAATTGGTCTTTGCCATTTACTTTTAAAAAATAACTTCATATTGCCCGCGGCTCCGGTTCAAATGATCCCTTCGTAAGGTCCAATTTTGCACCACTTTTTCGAGCATTTCGGCCTGTATTCCATGAATAACACGTGTTATGTTATACTCTAAGGCTTCAATCGTGTTTGGCTTGTCCACATAGACCAACGACTTCACATAACCCAACAAGAAATAGTCAATAGGCGTCAGATCACATGATCTTGGCGGCCAACTCACAGGGCCATTTCGAGAGATAAACTACTCACTAAATTCATCCTTCAATATGTCCATTGTTTCACGAGCTGTGTGGCATGTGGCACCGTCTTGTTGAAACCACATATCAACCAAGTCCAACTCATCCGATTGGGGCAAAAAAAAGTCGCGTATCATGGCACGTGGTTGAATAATAATGCCCAATACATGAGAACGGTGACGAACTGACATTTCACTATCCTCATTAACACTGGTCGCTACATCTTCGTACAGACGATGGCCAGATCTTACAATGTTGTCATTTTTCTGACAATGGTATCATTTTCAGATGCATTAAATAACCACATCTGTCAAATGAAAATAGCGTCCAATGTTCACACATTTTCAAGACATTTTTAGTCAATTTGAATGACAACATTGTAAGATCTGACCACCGTCTGTACGAAGCTTACGGCTGCAAGTCGGTGGTTTAATTTCCACCAAAGTAAATTTGGTGCGAAATTTGGTGATAATAGCACGAATTCTTGATTCACTAGGTCGATTAAGACGACCATAAAAAGTTCGTAACAAACGATGGACATTTCTCACAGAGCACGAATTTTGATAATAAATTTCAACGATTTGCAGTCGTCCATGATGAAATGGCAGAGTATACTGAACACTTTTCACTTTCACAGATGTAGTTTAAACACAATTACCAACCAGTGCTGCCAGCCCGAAAAACTTAATTCATAAAAGTTCACCCTTTACATACATATTTATGTAATTATCCACCACAAAAAGTTTTGAAGAGGGTATACTAAGTTCGTCATTCCGTGTGAAACTTTTTTATTATTCATCTCAAGGTCAAATTAGACGTGACATATTCATAGCAAAACTGTATTACCATTACCACTGTATTACCAAAACGACATAAACATACCATACAAACCAATTCAATTTTGTTTTCTAAATTCGCCGTTACGGCTGTGGCATTATGGTTATGTCACTTCTAATTGGACCTTTAGACCCCATACAGTATATATATTCTAGCTCCTTGAGTATTTCTAAGTCAATTTAGCCATGTCCATCTGTCTGTCCGTCTGTTGAAAACACGCTCACTTTCGAAAAACTGGGTGTCAAATTGCTTGTAGTTATCCTAAGCAGTTTGGGATTGAAATTCAGCAAAATCGGTCAAGTAGGATCAGAGCTATGAATCAAAATGTGGAACCACCACCTTTTAAAAACTGATAATTTTGTTACAAAAACTAACATGAATGGCGGAAAAATTCACGGAAGCATATAAGATTTTGCAAAATTTTTTTTATTCGAATGAAAATCACGCCGTAAAATTTCGTGAATATCCGTCCATAATTTATCCTATGCCCCATATAAGACCAACTCCCGGAAAACAGTTTAATACGCCTTTAACCGTAAAAACTAACGCTATCATAACAAAATTTGGTACTTCACAGTTTTATAGGATTAGAAAAGACACTGTAAAATTTCTTGAAGATCGGTTGATAATTTACCCTAGGCCCCATAGAAACCCTACTACCTAAAAACAGTTAAGTACGCCTAAAACCATAATTAATAACGCTATCATAATAGAAATTGGTTCGTCATAGTTTCATAGGACTAGAAATGAAATTGTGAAATTTCGTGAAGATCGGCTTATAATTTACCCTAGGCCCTATAGAAACCCTACTACCTAAAAACAGTTAAGTACGCCTAAAACCGTAATTAATAATGCTATCATAACAAAATTTGGCACGTCACAGCTTCTTAAGACTAGATATGACACTGTGAAATTTCATGAAGATCGGCCCACAATTTACTTTGGGGCCTATATAAACCCTACTCCCGGAAAACAGTTTAGTACGCCTAAAACCGTAATTATTAATGCTATCATAACAAAATTTGGTTCGTCACAGTTTCATAGGACTAGAAATGAAACTGTGAAATTTCGTAAAAATCGGTCCATAATTTACCCAAGATCAAAATTGTCGGTCAATAATTTAATATAGGTCTAAGCCGCAACCAATTTTAATGCTGATGTCTGTTTTTATAATCATAAATTATTAATAAATAGACATCATACAGATATCACAGCTGAATATAGCACTCCAACTTGTTTTTCTAATTTTTTGTGAAGGGGTTTTCAACGAATGTATTCTACTTATCGTCTTCTGTTTACATTTGTTTTCATTTGTAACGAAGATGTGTTTATAAGAACCAAAAATATGTAGAAAAAAAAATTAAAATTAAAGCTTTTTTTATCATTCACCGGAAATGTTTTTTAATTTTGTGAAAACCTACATAAATCAAATTTTGTTCGTTGTTGTTATTAACGAACAAATATTTCTTTTTTTAATTTACTAAAAACAGGGCCCAAATCGTCGCAGTCGTGATCGAGTGACTTTGATCGAAATTTTACTTTTTGAGATTATGGCATTCGATAACGAGTAGTCGATCGAATGACTTTACTCGAAATGTCATTCGATAGGTTAAGAGCTTTCGTAAAAACATTTAATTGTTTTTTTACAAACAATTTACACACTTTTTGGGAATAATTATTAGATTTCTTTAACGAATAGCTAAAAATTTAAGTATTAAACTTTTTTCAGCAGTAAGAAATAAAATAATAACATTCAGTTTAGCAATTTTTCGCAAATTATAGTCATAGATAGAAGCGATTTTTGTATTGAAAGTTTTTTGATTCTTTACAGCTTTAACGATTTTTAATAAATAGTAGACTTTGCTATTATGCCGCTGTTAGCAATTTTTTGCGAATTTCCCCTTATTTAGCAATTTTTTCAATTCCTTATATTTTTATGGACTTAAAATCAATTATTAAAAATGTTCGCTATTTTTGCAAAAAAAATTTTTTTGTTAATTGTTGACATTTTGTTTTTTTTAACCTATTTTAAATAAATTTTAGGGTTTGTTTCCAAGTTTGCGATTATTTGCGAATTTTAGACAATGCTTTCATGCCGCTGTTAGCAAATTTCCGCTAATTCAAAATTTTTAATCGAATTTTTGCCATTCCTTGTAATTTTAGGGACTACTAATCAATTTAATGACTTGTTTGATATGTTAAAAAATTTCGCGAATTTTCGCTATTTTTGCAAATTTTCTGAATTTGTAAAATGTTTTCCGAATTTTTGCGTTGCTTTGTTGCTCTTTTTGGCAAGCGCCGCCGCTATTAAAAAAGCCACATAAATAAACCGAAGTCACCTATTTTATAGGGCACTATCAACATTAGTATACAAGCATAAAAATCTATTACATTTTTTAAACAAATTTCGATACGAAGGCTTTCGAATGCCGCAATCCCGTTTTTGATACGTGACGAAGTTTTATTCGATACGAAAGTTCATTCGATCACGTGTGCGACGATTTGGGCCCAGGCTGTTAAGATGTTATGATAAAACGGCACAGATATTCGGTCATGTTCTACAAATCGAAAAGAAGTGGAATTAAAATGGAACGAGATATTGATCTCAATTATTTACAAAATGGCTGTAGTTTATCCGGGTTTCACAGTGTTTCTTGTAGAGATATTTAGTACTCAAAGTATCAAATATATAAAAAGGAATATTTTCATGAACATTATTTACAGGCTGGTTTTCAAAATTTGTGCGATTTTAAATCCACTTAATTTCGATTTTCACTTCCATTTTGTATTTTCAAGGGGATAGTTGTGTTTTAAGAAAAAGTGTTTTTTTGTGACAAAGGGAAGATTCTGGAGAGTAAAGAGGAAAAATAAATTGTTAACTCTATTTTAAAGTGCAAGTAATTTTTGTGTCGGATTTTTTCCGGTGGGAAAAAATATTCCTTGTTTGTGTGAAGTAAGTAGAAAAACTACTTGAAGGTGGTGTAAGAAAGAAAAATTTCTAAATATGGAAGATGGCGCCGAGGCGTCCATAATTCTTTCACGTTTCGACAGTGATGATAAAGACTCCTTTATTAAGGTTATGTTGAGGAAGAAAAAAACGTTTGGGATTGAAATTCAGCAAAATCGGTCTAGTAGGATCAGAGCTATGAATCAAAATGTGGAACCACCACCTTTTAAAAACCGATAATTTTGTTACAAAAACTAACATGAATGGCGGAAAAATGCACGGAAGCATATAAGATTTTGCAAAATTTGTTTTATTCGAATGAAAATCTCGCCGTAAAATTTCGTGAATATCCGTCCATAATTTATCCTATGCCCCATATAAGACCAACTCCCGGAAAACAGTTTAATACGCCTTTAACCGTAAAAACTAACGCTATCATAACAAAATTTGGTACTTCACAGTTTTATAGGATTAGAAAAGACACTGTAAAATTTCTTGAAGATCGGTTGATAATTTACCCTAGGCCCCATAGAAACCCTACTACCGAAAAACAGTTTAGTTCGCCTAAAACCATAGTTAATAATGCTATCATAATAGAAATTGGTTCGTCATAGTTTCATAGGACTAGAAATGAAACTGTGAAATTTCGTGAAGATCGGTTTATAATTTACCCTAGGCCCCATAGAAACCCTACTACCTAAAAACAGTTAAGTACGCCTAAAACCATAATTAATAACGCTATCATAATAGAAATTGGTTCGTCATAGTTTCATAGGACTAGAAATGAAATTGTGAAATTTCGTGAAGATCGGCTTATAATTTACCCTAGGCCCCATAGAAACCCTACTACCTAAAAACAGTTAAGTACGCCTAAAACCATAATTAATAACGCTATCATAATAGAAATTGGTTCGTCATAGTTTCATAGGACTAGAAATAAAATTGTGAAATTTCGTGAAGATCGGCTTATAATTTACCCTAGGCCCCATAGAAACCCTACTACCTAAAAACAGTTAAGTACGCCTAAAACCATAATTAATAACGCTATCATAATAGAAATTGGTTCGTCATAGTTTCATAGGACTAGAAATGAAATTGTGAAATTTCGTGAAGATCGGCTTATAATTTACCCTAGGCCCTATAGAAACCCTACTACCAGTTAAGTATGCCTAAAACGTAATTAATAATGCTATCATAACAAAATTTGGCACGTCACAGCTTCTTAAGACTAGATATAACACTGTGAAATTTCATGAAGATCGGCCCACAATTTACTTTGGGGCCTATATAAACCCTACTCCCGGAAAACAGTTTAGTACGCCTAAAACCGTAATTATTAATGCTATCATAACAAAATTTGGTTCGTCACAGTTTCATAGGACTCGAAATGAAACTGTGAAATTTATAAATTTATAAATAGGTCTAAGCCGCAACCAATTTTAATGCTGATGTCTGTTTTTATAATCATAAATTATTAATAAATAGACATCATACAGATATCACTCCTGAAATATTGGAACTGTCGGTGGAGGGTATCAAAGATTCGGCACAGCTGAATATAGCACTCCAACTTGTTTTTCTAATTTTTTGTGAAGGGGTTTTCAACGAATGTATTCTACTTATCGTCTTCTGTTTACATTTGTTTTCATTTATAACGAAGATGTGTTTATAAGAACCAAACACCTGATGAGGCTCTAAGAGCTATCAGGGGTTTGTTAAGAGAGGAATGGAATTTTGAATACATGAAAGACTCACAAACAAAAGGTAAACATTTTGCTGAAATTTTCCCGACAATTCCTGTTCAACCTTGGTATAAGGTTGCAAGCAAAGTTTAGTACAATACGAGCTAAATATAAGTTTTTTGAAAATTTTAATAAGACTATCGATGTTTTTAAATCCAACAATATGGATCATTATACATCAATTTTGGAATTTATAAGAGAAGCAAAACTTGAAATTTAAAAAAAAAAAAGGAATATATTTGTGAACTCAAGACCTTGAAATTATCGTTTCAAAACAAAAGAATATTTTTGCACTTTTAAAAGAAAAATAGGAAAGAGTTAATCATTCATCATTTTCAATATCATCATTTAAAGATCATCAATCATTAATTGTTCATCTCATTACACATATCATATGCATATTGTGTGTACTCGTTTTAATTCCCTACAAAAAACACTGATTCTCAACTTCCCCTAAAACTGTTTTTACTTACATTTTTGAATTTCGTGTGATACCCTGGCGCTATGACTTTGTAAGTCTGCCAAATACTCTGATGCTAAAACAAAAAAAAAAAAATTTCGATTTACAGAACATGCCCGATTATTACATTTTATGGGAAAAATCCAAACTTTCACTATAAACTTTTGTGCATAATTTTTACTAATTCTTGCTTTACGGCTTTTAAAAAATTTCTCTTTTTCAAAGGCAGACAAAACTGTGGTGTCAACAAAATAATCGACAAAAGTAGTACCGACTTGGAGAAACACGATCCCAGGTTTCCTGCAGGGAATTTTGAAATTTCTTCATACATATGTACATACATGTGTTTGTATGTATCAGGGGTGTTCTGGAAATCGAAAACGCAATTGGCTTCAATCATTTTACAAAGAGGCTGTTAGTTTTTCCATAGCTTTTACTTATTTCACCCAGTATAAAACCTTTTTTTTATAAAATTTTATTAGGAAATTAAAAATTTTACAGACACAAGCCAAAAATATAAGGCAAAGAATTAAAATATTCAGGTATGTGAGGAAAATCGATTTTGAAAACGAAAAGACTTAAAACCGATATCATTATCGTTATGGTAGAAATAAGTACCAGGTACGTTCATTAGGAAGAGTTGTCCTTATTTACACAGGTAATGTAAAATTAAGTTATTTGATTTTTGACGCTCGTTTTAATTTTTTCCCCTATTTTCTTTTGTTTGGCGTTATAGGGGTTTTAAAATTGAGTACACAATTTTTAATGACTATACCTTGTACTTATTCTACCATTTTAAAATGTATATTATATTTGTTAATTAAACTGTACTTTAAACAAAAAATTTCGACCGTTATCGTTCGCATAGAAAATTTAAATGAAAGACATACGCATATTTATATTGAAAACAATAATAAAATACTAAAATTTGTTTTTGATTTCCATACAAATATACGAAAGAAATGATCTTGTCGACATTGTGGGCCTGGGCCTCAGTATTAAAAATATTTTCCATATAAAGTTCTATGCGAACGTCTACGTTCGAAATCGTTGAACAGGCAGTAATTCAAAAATAGATTTTAAAGTCGCTCGAAATTCATGACACCTTTTAAAAACGATCGTTATGAAAACGACCGTTTTTCATCACATATCTGATTAAAATTTTAAATAGAAACGAAACTAATAATTTTGCAGTCTGTAAGTAAAACTTCTTGAAATGTTCTTTAACATAATCTTTTTAATTATTATTTCGCTTATAATTTCATATAACTTTACAAACTTTCCAAGACTAAATTAAATTGTAATGTAAATAAAAAAAAATAATTAAGTTTTCCATAAATTGAGTCTACTTTTTTTATAAATATTTATGTAGTTTAGTTTGTATGTGTATATTTTTTTTGCGTGTAAAGGGTGTGTATGGATTTGTAAGTATGTAAATTCTTTTTTAAAATTAGAACGAAATCATTATATTTTGGAGACTAATAATAATTGTTTTTTTATAATTAAAAATAATAATAATTGTAAACTTAAAAACTACTATCAAAAAAGACAAAAATAATTTTTTTAATGAGTTGCAAAATTAAACAGAAATTATCGCCAACATCGACATGTCTTAATTAAATTTTCTTTTTTTTTCTCAGTTTCTTATTGTTTTTGTTTTTTAAGCAGCGAAACAAGTAGAAGGAGTATCTAAATAGAAAAATTTCGAAAAATAGAAGGTAGAAACAAAACAAAAGGCAATTATTTTATGCTGTGGTTGGTGAAGCTGCAGTTGGTGAATTTGTGGTTGAATTAACGTTAGAATTATTTTTCGAATGCCGCAATTGCATTAGATAATGTCGTTGTGTTGGTTTGTGTAGAGCCAGTTGGGTCAAGGCGTCATCGATTGAAAACCATTGACGTTTGCGACCAATACTGCGAGAATCTTCCCATTCTTCCAGTTCTTTGGTAACGGTCATTACAAAAACTTCTGTACGATGCATGTGATCTTGATTCTAAATAAAAGAAAATCAATATTAGATTTATTACAAAACAAAAGTGTTGATGGAATATTTAAAATCATACCTCAAAAACTCCTAAACATCTACCCAATTTGCCCATAACACCAGCCTCTTCTAAAACTTCTCTCACTGCTGTTACTGAGGGTTCTTCTTCTGGCTCTACGCCACCACCGGGCACAATCCAAAGTTCTGGGCGCCTTGAGGATGTTACCAAGAGCACCTATAAAACTCATTAAAAATTTAAAGCAAATGGCAAATTAGGATAAAACTAACCTCTGTTTCAGCATCCGAACGTACACAAATGCAGGCAGCACGTCTACGAAAGCCATCCTTATCGTAGATACGCGTAGAATTAGGTTTTTCTTTAACCATCTAAAATTAAAACACAAAGGTAAATGATTAGCACAAAAGTTTTATTATGTTAAAATTTGTTATTTTAAAAATACATGGTACTATGTATTAATATGTATGTTTCGCTAATCATTTTTTTATATTTTGTATTAAGTTTTCTGATCTTTAAAAAATTCAAAAAACTTCAATAATATTTCGTATTAACCTTTTGAAAACTTAAATGAAAGTTTGGTAAAGTGGAGATCAAGGCGAATTTACACCAGCAGCCGTATTCTGTAATTCGCTTAGCTAAAACTATATCTCGATCGCTAAAATGCCTTTAACAAATGCAAAGATCGGTAAACTTCAATAAGTTCCACGACTTCTTTTTTCCATAAGTAATTTTTTATTTTTTTGACACCTGTTCACAACAAAAATATAATTGTACTGAAAATTAGTATGGGCTTGATGAGTTACACTGTAGACACATCAACGTTTGACATCAAGCATGCCAGAAATCAAATTTTTTTTTGATTTTCCATCCAGCATCGTCGGTGTCACACATACAAACACATTTTTACTAATCCCTGCAGATAACGAGACTAGTCCATACATGCATGTAAAGAGTAGTCCATAAAGGAGTAGGAGTACTCCAAAACTACTCCAAAAATATGGTTAAAAGGTGGTCGATTTAACATTACGATGTTTTAGGAGTGGACCATATAACCAGTGTTGCCAATTTAGCCATTTAGTGGCTAGATTTAGCCATTTTTCACCCTATTTAGCCATTAAAAAATGACTTTAGCCATTAGCCATTTTCAAATTGTTTACCCATAAAATTTTATTTGCCGTTTTACTTTTAAAAGAATAATTTTTATTTTATTTTAAAAATTTATAAAAGTAAAATAAACATTTTAAACAGTTAAAACGCCTTTAATTTAAATCACAACTTTTACAAATGCTGAAAATCGCTTTAAACGAGGATGAAACATCTTTCAAAGTAAAGTAACAGTATTCCAATATTTAATTTATAAAATGGATCAACACAAACATCGGTATTTCTTTCTGGTTGCAAGTATTTCAATAAAGAGATACAGTCGGCAACAAAATTTTTTTTAAGAAATTTAAGAATTGACTATAAAGTTGCTCTCACTTCCATGGTCTAATGCTGAAGTAGAGAGGGTATTTAGCCAAGTAAACATCTTAAAAGTAATTTTAGAAATAGGTTACATTTAGCAACCGTTAATTCCATTTTTTTAATTAGGTACATATTTTTACCGTAACAATAAACTATTTTTACCAACACCACAATAGTGGAGAGGGTACTATGCTTTTGTGCTGATGTTTGTAACACCTTAAAATATTGATACTTAGCCAACCTTTACGTATACCGATTGACTCAGAATCACTTTCTGAGTCGAATTAATGATGATTGTCCGGCTGGCTGGCTGTTCATTTACACCTTGTGCGCAAAGTAACGGTCGTAAATTTGCAGATAATTTAATAAAATTTGGTACATAGGTTATAATGTGGTGTAGGGTATCATCTAGCCGGGGTTGACCGACTATACTTTTTTAATTGTTTTTTATTGTAGATCTGGACTCAAAAGGTTGGGTTACTGTTGTCGTGATTATGATTTTCCCTCAAATTATTTAAAACTAATAGGCACGAGTGATTCCTATGAGATGAACAATAACGACATCGAATTTATCGATGATTTAATTTTTAAAATATATATCAAAATATTAATTTACGTTTATTCTTATTTAAGAAATTGATCTTGACTTACAATTTCATCGTAAACAAATTTAAATTAATTATTTCTGTTTTGTTATTGAATTTTAATGTGTTTCTATTTAAAAAAGCTTTTAGCCATTTTTTAGCCCATTTTTAGCCATTTTTTAGCCATTTTTTTCCGTAAATTTAGCCATTTTTGGTCATCAAGTTTTGGCAACACTGCATATAACCCAGTTTTGCATTACAACGGAGTAGTCTTAAAACTACTCCATGTTCATACATACTCCTAGTGGATTGGTTTGGAAACTACTCCATGGTGTACTTCAGATGATAAGTTTTAACTTCGTTTATAAATAAAAACATTTCGTTTAAAAACAAAGACATGTCGTTTCACTGCAAACTTTAACAATGACATGGTCCATGCTTGCATTACATTGGACCAGTCCAGGAAAGAAGTCTATTTGATCAAAATGGATCACGTAGTCCAATATTATCTGCAGGGATACTACCACTGCGATTGATGAACAGCTTGATGACAGGGTCTGTACACGGTCAAGCATTTCTCATCAAGTGCTATGGTAGGGTTAGTGAAAATGTGTTTGTATGTGTGACACCGGCGATGCTGGATGAAACCCTGGAAATAATATTGGACTACGTGATCAATTTTGATAAATTGGACTACTACATTAAAAATCAATCATCAATTCACGCAACTTAAAAATGTCTTTATGATTTTTATAGCGCACATAATCGTCTATCTGAACAGGTTTGTTAATGAACAAAACAACCGCATATGGACCGAGACCGATCCTTAACAGACTCCATTACATCTAGATAAATGGACCGTGTGATGCAGTTGGCATCATAGGACCTCATTTTTCAAAAATGAGGCCAAATGGTTCGTGAAAAGGACCTGTCAATTAGCCTCTAAGGTTGTTCGATTTGACACATCTTTACTATTTCCTTTGTGGCTAAGTAAAGTCGCTGGCTTATGCTATTAAAGTAGCAACAATTGACACCTTGGTAGTCAACATTGTTCGTGTTATTCGTGACATAAGGCCAGAAATGCTCGAAAAAGTGTCCCGTCCAGAACATGTTTCGTCAAGAACAGCCGTGGTGTGCCCATATGCACGCCAACATTTTCAAATGTTAATGCCATGTATCGATCTTTTGAGTAACATTTATTTATTTATTTTTTTAATTTTTTTTTCTTATTTTTACTATTTAAAGTTTTATGGGCTGTAAAAAATTATTTTATGGCTTCAGGCAACAGTCTGTTTCAAAAATCTGGGCTGTTTTCCTAAACGTGTGTTCACAATGTATCAATACCGTGTGGATGCATTGTGTACTTAAATTTTTACCTACGTTGTATTGTATATTAATATGGTTTGCATATACATTATTTTAACTGCTTTATTTGCTTTTCTCTGCGCAGTGAAAACTACAAAGTTGTATTTCGGAACTAAATGCATTGTCAAAATGTTTATGGTTGCGTTTAGGAACATGATGCAATGTATTACTACAATGCAATATGCGTTTAGGAAAACAGCCCTGTTTTACTACTATTTATGGCGCTAAATATTCTCCCAACTAAAGCATTTGGAATTGGCAAATTAATATAAAATATATTGGTTTTTAAATATTGGAAACATATCTTTTTAGAGCTGCAAAACTATCGATAGTCGGCTTAATCGATAGTTTCGATAGTTAGCTTAAAAACTATCGGTACTATCAATAGTATCGAAAAGTTTCTCTGTGCCACTTTTGTGGATACGGAAGTCAATGAAGGTGGTTAAAAATGAAAAAGTTTTAAAACTTAATTTACAGAAAATGTTATTCAAGTATAAAAACCAGCATAATCATTTTAAAGTTCAGTGTCATCTATAGTTTATAATTAATATAAACTTTATATACGGGCATGTTCTGACAATCGCCAAACGCTTAACATTGACGATTCTGACTTGAAATCCCAAATTAGGTGTTCTGTAAATCGCAATAGCAAGAAGTTTGGCGACTTAAAATTACAAAAGGGAACTAGAATATTTGTAAGAAACTATAGCAGATCGCAGGCTAAACGCACGAGTTAAGGAACACTATAAAATAAATTTGGCGTTTTGAGATTTCAAATCGTGCGGTTGTTAGAACATGTCCGATAGATATAGATACGGGCCCCTATTACGGTTTACAACTCAACTCAGTTGAGTTGTAATTTCTTAATTTTTGTATTATGGTTTACAACTTTGCTATATTGCGGTGAACAAAAACATAACAAAAATTACAACTGATCACAACCAGTTGTCTTAATTACAACTCAACTGAGTTGAGTTGTAAACCATAATAGGGGCCACGGTTAATTGTCATCAGGGTTGTCAGTTTTTTCACCTTCGACGTCAAAATATTCAACTTAAGTCTAGCGGCCTAATTTATAAAAAATAAAACCGGTTAATAAAGGGTTAATAAAATGGATTTTCATACAAAATCCGTTTAATAAACCCTTTATTAACATGTTTTATTTTTTATAAATAAGGCTGTAGAAATTTAAAAGGTTATTTCGTAACCCTTGCGTTAAAAATTTATTCATATAAAATATTTAGAATTTTTATTAAAATTTTTCAAGGAAGTAGAATAAAGTATTTTAAAAAAACCCCCATTAATTTTTTTAAGTCTTTTCGTTAAGAAAAACAGGTAAAACAGGTAAAAAATAGCCACATTTAGCGAAGAATCCTGGCTGCTATTGTTTTTTTTTTTTTAAACTTAAAATTATTTTAGCTCAATAAACAAGGTAACACTCTTTGAATTAATTTAGTTTTTATGAAGTAGGTACGCTTTACATTATTTTAATATGTATATAAGTACATAATTCTGTGGCAATAAGGAAAAAGTGCTTAAGTCGATTTTTTAAGTTTTAAAGGTGATTTTTGAAAATTTACTCCTATTTTAACATAATCATCACTTATCTGCGGTTATATATATTTTAAAGTTTTTTTTCCTAAACATTCCTTATGTCACAGATCGGAAGCAAACTTAAGTTTTTATTCCAAATATTTTTACACATTGAAAAAAGATATGTACGAAAGGAGTAATTTTTCTATAACTTCCTGAAAAGTCGTACAAAATAATTGAAACTTTACCCGTGTGTAATTTTGATTGTGAAGGTCTCAAGGGTGCCATTGTTTCTAGTTGTTGTTGCATGTGTGCATTTGCATATGAAGATCTAAAAAAACTTAAGTACTTTTTCCTTTTCCTTTTTCCCAAAGAACACTGCTTAAAACTTGCATCGAATGAGTTGTTTAAAATGTTTTGTTGGCTACATCTAATCAACTTAGCAGTTACTTTTAAAATTTTCCGATAGTATCGATAGTGATAAAAACTATCGATAGTCCGCCAAAAATTAAATTATCGATACTATCGATAGTACTATCGATTGTTTTGCAGCTCTATATCTTTTAGTTTGAATACCTTTTTCCAACCTTTTGAAAATCTATATTAAACGATTGATATCTTTTCTTTATAAGAAACCGTGACTTTGGTTGAGAAGACTGTGCATTATTTTAATCAACAATATTTTAAATGGTATAATTTTTGTTCTAAAATCAAATATTTACACTGAGACACCCCTACGTTTTGCTTTTTCGATTTCCAGAACACCCCTCATTATTTGTTTTAGAACGAAATAATTTTAAATTACACCTCATCTACACATCTAAGAAATTACCCAAGCTCTATCCGCGCCAGTAAAAATTTCACCCAATCCGGATAATTACCCACAAAGTGGCAACACTGTTGACAACCCAGGTATAACTCTTTAACAGTGGCGTCATTTAAGGCTGGTTCACCCACAAGTTTCTGAAACATTTTTGGTTCGGAGAAATTTATTGTTTACTGAGAGTTTTCTACACCATGGTTCACCCATTTCAGAAAAAACAGTAAAAACAGTGCTGCCATATATAATTGAAAATGACGTAAATACATATGTGCATAAATTTAAGAAAACTAATTATATTTGTGTCAAAATAAAGAAATAAAAAAAATTAATATTTATAACAAAAAAAAAAAAACAGCATTTGTGGTGAATTATTTGGTAAGAATAAAAACATCTTTTTCTGCGATGGATATATTATTTTGTTTGATATGATTGTTCTTATAAGAGCTGTTGCTCAAATCATACAAACATTCCCTTCCTGGCTTTTTTATTTCATAAATTAAATTTAAGACAACATCTTCTGACAACTCCATCTTAAATTTGTATCTAAAGGACAAAGAAAATTTAGAAATTATAAACTAAATTGCTTTAATATTACAACTAACCTAATATAATATTTTTCAATTTTAAATTGTTTTTCCAAGTTTTTTATTTTTGCCGCCAATACCTCTTTTTCTTTATATGTTTATTTCTTTTTTGCTTTTTGATTACATTTTTTAGTTTACCATACTGAATTTTTAATACAAATTCCAAACAATATGGCATGTCTCTTATACAAATTTCACATGGTGTGGCAACCTTTTCTAAAATGGTTCGGACCAAATTTAAAATTAATTTAATTCACACTGAGAGTCGTTCGCACAAAATAATTTCTCTCGCTCTCTGAGAGAAACGTCAAACTACATATAAAAAAAATTTTGTGCGAACCAAAAATGTTTCAGAAGCTTGTGGGTGAACCAGCCTTTAGATAAGAGAAGTTAAACGTCAAATCGGCGAAAAAATGAAAGCCAAGCTTGATGCAGTTTTAAAACAGAATACTAGATTTTAACAAATTGGTAGTTTATTTAATTTTCCTTTCTATTACCTTTCAATCACATTCGTTGATGTCGAAAGGACATTTTTACCCCCGTATTCATAAACGATTAATTAATTTAACAAACGTTTATTAGGGATAATTTTCATAGTAAATTTGTTCTTTAAACCTTAATTAAATTTAAAAATTTTTTATGAATACAGGCATTAATGTTTAAAACTGTGTTAAGACCAAATAGAATGAGTTTTACGATTGATAACTTAAAAAAAAATTAATAAATAAGTTTTTTTCTTAAGTTTTACTACTTTTTTAACTATGTTTTGCACTTTTTAAGACTGAAATGCATGTTGTATGGTTATAAAATCACTTTAAAGTACATAGTTTTTATTTTATTTTTGCATATTTTGCGATTTTTAGTGTATATTTTATGCGCATATATTGCAATTTTAAGTGCATGAACTTCTTTGCCCTATACATAATATATACGATTTTAGCAAATTATTACATTATTACCAGAGTGCCCCGGTGTGCTATCTGGTAGTGAGGTAGTCTATCAGTGCGAGAGACTCTGGCCTGTTCTACTACAACTACAACATAAAATATATTAATTTGAAAAATTTCGAAACAAATAAAACGTTTTAGTACATAATAGGTCTCAATAACTGAAAGTGATTGCTTATTTTGAATAATTGTTACTAGTAAGTGTTTACGTAATTTCAACAATTTCAAGGATGTAGAATATATATACTTTATTAGGTCTTCGATGAATATTAAAAAAGTTTCACACGCAATTTCAAACTTAACTAGTATATCCTCTTCACAACTTGTGGCAGAGGGAACAACTATAAATTAAAACAAAATTAACTATAACACTGGCCAACACATTTTTAATCCATAGACCAGAGTATAGTTTTCTAAGGGTTTTAAGAATTTCTCCATCACATCAGGTTTTCGAGATATCTTGGCATAAATTAAAGAAACCCCCCGTTTTCGCCACATTCAAGACGCTATAACTGCGCGAATTGATCCTAATTTATAAAACATGATATGTTGTCTGACCTTTAAAAAAAATGTTTAACCTTTGTAATGTCCTTAACCTTAAGTTTAAAAAATCCGGATTTTCGCTACTTTTTTAAAATTTTTTTTAATATTTTAATTTGAAGAGAACTTAAAACGACAACATCGGACAACACTGCATTAAATATTAAGTAAATTAATTGTTTGTTATTAAAATTAAGAAACATGTTTAAATTTATAATATTTTAGATCATAACTATTTCCCTGAGGATGACCAACAAAGTTGGTTGAAATATTGGAACAAATAAATAATAAAAATTAAAACAAAACAAGAGTTTTTATTTTTATTCTATTTTATGAAACAGACCTCAAGCCGAAAAATATAAACATAACACATTTTTTTATAAATTTTTATAATTTTGACTTCATTTTTGGTTTTTTCATGAGACTTTTTTCTTTGTTATTAACATTTATTCATCCCAGCTGTCAATAAAAATAACCCAGGTCGACACCAAAGATAAATATCTCAGAAAGTTGGTAATAAGGTCGGCAGAATAACAGTGCAATATTTCTTATTGCTTATAATTTGAAAAAAAAAAACAAGGAAGAAGGTGCCGTGTAAAAACTGATGCCATCTTGCAAAAATTATTATTGTTAATCAGTGTGACCACAACTAAAAAAAAATATTGGATGCTAAATGGGGCTTAAAAAATGCTAAAAATTCTAAAAAAAATTGAAAATGCTAAAAAAAATGCTAAATTTTCTTAAATAATTGTATCATTAAGCTTCGTTCACAATCACAGCAACAATTTCGTTTTTTTTCTATCTTATTTCTTCCCAAAGTATTTCATATATTTTCCTTTCATTTTATAAACAAAAATGTAACTAAAGTTTTTTTAAAAATTTGATTCAACTAGAACTTCAGCAACAATTTGTATGAAATTGTTTCTGACGTTTAAAATAATTTTATTAAGTTTTGAATGAAAATTTTAACAAAATGTTCCAACAAATAATAACAAATGCATAATATTGTTGTGGGTAAAATTTGCAAACGGTTTCTTAGTGCAAAATGTGTGTGGTTGCGAAAAAAATTGAACACAATTATGAACACCAAGTGAAAATGTTTCTTTGATTGTAAATGAAGCTTATAATGAATGAATTATATATTAATTTACCTGGAAATATTATATGGGTAATTTCGTGTCAAATCGACCAAGTGGGACACGACCCCTTTCCTAGATGGGCCAAATGTATGACCAACCCCACTTTATTATTTATTGTGGAATTTCGGTTTTTTTTTAGTAATTTCAATAAGCGAAACCGGTTTTTGAGTTACGTGAATATATGTTGGGCAGCCTCCTCTATTTTCGAAAAAAAAAGAAAAAAACACCTTCTTCAAAGTTTCAGGATTTTTAAAGAACGGTTTAAGGTATTATATGTATAAAAAAAAAATCAGCCAAATAAAAAATAGGTTTTTGACTTAGTCCGTTTTAAAAATTTAATATTAGCCCCAAATATTCTCTTTAAAATTACATAAAAATTATCTACGTATGTAAAGCAGTCTTCGAGATATTGAAGAAATAAGCTTCTTTTTGAAAAACTTTTGAAATTTATGTTCCTAATAGGATAAAAGGAAACTTCTCACCAAATTTCATTAAAATCGAAAGAGGTCGTGTCCCACTCTTGGTCGATTTGACATGGAATTACCCATATTTCTTTTTGATATCAAAAAAATTTATATATGTACATATGTATATAAATTAAATACATACATAAAATATGCAAATATTTCTTTCAGTCTTTTATACAAATGTATGATGTAAAATTACATACACATTCGAATTAATATCTGTGACATTTTGACAAAACATCTTAAGTTTTTAAAAAACTTCGGTGAAAAAATTATTTTTATTAAATAATAAAATAAACCAAAATTAAGGAAAAATTTCGTTTATAATACAAAATTTTTAAAACGTAAACAAGAATGGTTTTTGAATGAAAATTCGTAAGATTTAAAACATTTTTTTCAACTTTTTTAAATTTGACTTAAGATGTTTTGTCAAAATACCACAGATATTAATTCGAATGTGTATTCTAAGTCAAATTACAATTTATAAAGCTTTAATACTTTAATGGTCTTATTCCTTCAATATTTTTCAGGAATATTTTCTATGCACTATCAGAATTATTTTATGTACCTATACATTTGAATAAAAGAATGAAAGAAATATTTGCATATTTTATGCAAATATGTACATAAATTTACATGTATGTAAATATGTATTTAATTTATTTTCTATGTATCTACAATACATATGTTTATAAATTTTTTTATATCAACTTCGTTTTATTTAAAAGAAATATGGGTAATTCCATGTCAAATCGACCAAGAGTGGGACACGACCTCTTTCGATTTTAATGGTACATAAAATATTAAAAAAAAATTTATTATAAAATTCAATATCCCTAAAAATCACTAACTTACCAAAAATTAAAAATTAACTTTTTCATTTATTCTTATGTATTGCATCAACACAAATGTTCACAAAATAGTTTGACAAAAGTTATCGATATTTTAACCCAAAAAACAAAAGGCCCTATCTACAAAATACAAGTTGCAAAATATGCAAAAAATTAGAAGAAAAATAAATTATAAACAGTTTAAGGCGATTAATAAATTTATCATTTTAAATAGTTCTAAAGTAAAATTTTCAAAATATATATAAGGCTTTTTGCGTTTTAGGTAACGATATACATACATATATATATTATTAAATACAAAATATAAGTAAAAACAAAAATTGTCATTGAAATCATAAAAGGCTATTCAACAGCATTTTCAGTAAAGTTAATTACACAATAAACACATCATTATATGAATAGTTTTCTTTAACTTCCAAAGTGTTGGTCAAAATACCATTGGAATATGATCTGTTTTAATCACACATTTTCATAAGATTAACAGTAATGATAAATTCTCTGCAACATTTATTTAGCCTTTTAAGTCCACATCTAACGTAAATCAATAAATTCAATACCATCCTATTTCTAATCTTGGTTTTTATAAGGTTCATACCGCTAAAAATTCCTTTAACATCCGCGTTAAAAATGGCAAAACCAAAAACTTCATAACAAAAGAAGCTAACTCATTGAAAGCATTTTCTTTTAAAGAGTTTCTGTACTCATAAACACCTATCCAGATGGAATTCAATAGTTGAACTTTGGTTCATCCATTCGTATGCATTAAGCTTTTGCCATTACTGTCCCAAAACCTTTATTTCTTCTGTAGTAAAATCTACCATTTCTTTTTTAATTTTTTTTTGGTGTTTACAGGGTTGCTTTTATTATACATTTGTATGAACGTATTAATGACAAAACACAATGATAGAGATTGACAGAAAAGTTAAGTTATATTGTGAAATAGCAATATATAAAATTTATAAGATTAAAAAATGATAAAGAATGCTAATAAAATATTAGAAAAATGCTGAAAATTACCTTAGCTATCCATAACTCATAGAATAAATTCGAAAAATAAAAAATGTTGAATACAATTTAAAGTAACCTACGAAAGGAGATAATTCCCAGTTTCTATTTGTTAAAAATAGTTGAGTTAAATACATTCAATTTATAAAGAATCACTATCCAGTGTGACACAAAGAATGGTGACGAAGGCAGTAGCGGGCCAGAAAATGCATTACATTCTGCTGGTGTATAATATTTGTAAATTTTTCTGTACATACAATATACTTCATTGCTATCCAATTGATAGCTAAGGTAAAATGTAACAAGAAAATACAATATAATAGTCTGGTAGTGTATAAAAGTCATTCTTAAAAATTTAAGGAATAGAACTATTACAAAAAAGCTTTATAAAATACATAACTGAAATGTAACTCATAGAATAAATTCGAAAAATAAACAATGTTGAATAATATTTTTACCTATATAAAAAAGACCTCAAGCAAAAAAAAAAAAAAATTAATATAAATTTAAATAATAAAGATCGAATAAGAAAAAATTAATGTAATTTTATTTAAGTGCTTATTTTTCAAAAAATAAATTATTTTGTTTATTTTTAATTATCTATTTGCTACAATTTCACAAACTTAATTTCTTTCCCACACAATTTGCTTCTATTTTTTTCTTTTTGCTTCTTTTTTGCAATTGTCAAACAAATTTGACGTTTTATGTTAGCAATAATTGTCAACGAAAATTTATTAACAATTATTACAACTAGGGAATGGTAAATGGATTCCAAAATCGATTTTCGATTTTTCGATCGACTTTTTTTATTTCGGGTTTTGAAATCGATTAATCGAACCTCAAAATCGATAAAGATTATTTTGCAAACGTATTCCTTATAACACAAAGGGGGTTACACCAGCATTTTTTCGGCAAAGTACTACAGAAATTGAACAAAGATTTTTACAGTTGGTAGATATGACTACTGTTTATAATTTTCCTGCAAAAAGTGAAAATGTGTTAATTTTGAGATGCCCTTTAGAGGAACAAGTGCGATATGTATGTACATTTCACATTAAAATTGTGTTCTTGTGTAGTCAATCCGACCTCTCACATAAATCAATTCCGATCTAAAGTGATTTCCTATCTTGCTTCACATAAAACGAAATCGCTTTTGATCGGAATTGATTTCTGTGACAAGCCTAAATGTATGGATAGTATTTCAAAGGTTTATGAAAATAGTTCCTGATCGGTGGCGGCTGTTTCTTTGCTATGTTACTATTAAGTTAGATTTAGAAAACAAACGTTTGCATGTCATTGATGTCGGAAAGATGCAGATTTATTTCCTTGTAACTTCGTATTTGTTAGGATAAATTACATACTTTTTGTTTTTCACTCTGCTTATAACTAGATTTAAATATCGCTCACACACTGGTCTGTTTGAATATTAGCGTATTTCCACAGGAATACCATGGTCTAATTAACCTGTTGCGTTTCTATAATATGTTGATTTTCACAAAGCCGACTTTCAGTGTTTGGTTCGGTACGTTATGTTTGGACTGTTTTGTTCACTGTCCATTGATGTCTTTTATTTCTGAAGAACAAGAGCGCCTATATTAAAGTTGAAAGTATACCAAGGGTACTAATAGGTAAATACGTAAAACTACAACTTTAAAGTTAGAAATTTGCATAAACATACCACCTACACACGTATGTACGCACAAAAAAATCTTTAGCTTTATTGTGCATGCCCATAATTTATCGATTTAATTAAGATTAAAATTAAAAATTGCCAAAATTTTGATAAAAATAAAAAAAAATCGATTTTTAAAGCCCAATAATCGATTTCAGTATAAAATCGTATACGCAAATTCAATTGCAAAAAATCGTTTTTTTTTTTTTACCACAATTGAAAATCGATTTACCATTTCCTAATTACATAAATTACCGGTAATAAATAGGTATGTGCGAAAAAGTGCTGTCTAGATTAAAGATAACATAATTTTGACATTTACTGCAATATATGTATGTCGCAATATTTACCTCTGGTATAGACGGGGCTGTAAAACTCAATTGAACTTTTTCTACTTTACCTTTAATCTTCTCAACCAAAAGCTAATAATTTCCCTAACCATCTTTGATTATCGTTATTAAAGCATTTATTCTTTTTTTGCTGGCACTATCTGTCTCTTTTACTCTCATACTCAAGTTTAACCAGAAGGTGTTTTTTGAATACCCATCTTCTTAATTTCCTTTTCCTCATCGTTTTAGTTTCTAAAAATTAACAAAGTGCGTGAACGTCTTTAGAAAATACTCCTTTAAATCAATCAAAAAGACAGTAAAAAGTGTTAGAACATTTGTAATTTTTATAAATAAATAAAATTAAATCACCATCATATTATATTATTAAAAAATCTAAGCAAAAAGTTGAAAAAATACTTGTAAAATCAGTGATAGAAAATGTTTTCAATAAAAGCAAAGCTAACGACAGCGCTGTCTCTGTTGGTTTTAAGTTGTTGAAATCGCCGCGGTTATGGCCAGCATCTTGGCCAGCATTGAGTGAGTTGTATCGTGTTTTTTTTTTTTTGGAATGTGAGTTTGTTTGCGTGGTATGTATTTTAGGAAATGAAAGCAAAGTCAATAAGAAGAAGAAAAGTGTCTTAGCTAAAAGTAAAGTAAACGAAAGAGAAAAGGGTTTGTTTTGTTTTTTTTGGTAAATTAAAAGAAAATAATTAAAGATGGTAAATTTCCACAAAATATGGCCTGTTTTTATTAAAAATGTGCAAAAATGAAATGAAATTAAAAAGATAGTTAAAATTACATAAAAGAAATATAGAAAAATAAAAAAGATTTAAAAGAAGTTTAAAGAATTTGAAAGAAGTTTAAGGGAAGGTTTTTAATTTTTATAAGGTAAGTTTTTCAATATATATCTACAAAAATTTAAAGAATTAAAATGCAAAAATAAAATTGTGTGAAATATTTTTTTATTATTGAAAGAAAATATTGAACAAAATTTATCCATGTAATTTTTAGTCCTATAGAACTATGACATAATGGATTTCTCAATAAACAATATAATTTTAAATCATTTTTTTTGCAAACAACAATAGCGAAATAAAATATTAAATATTTTTTAAATTTAACATGAATTTAAATTCAATTCGTTTTTTTTCAGGGATCGAAAATAAAAAGATAGTTATGAAATTTTTAAATTTCAAACGCTGCATAGGTATGCTGTGGCGTTGAAAATTTTAAAACGCAATATAAATTTATGTAGAAAGTAGGGAATGCTAAATCGATTTCGATTCCAATTTTGTGGTAAAAAATAGATTTTTTGCAATCGAATTTGCGTATACGATTTTATACTGAAATCGATTATTGGGCTTTAAAAATCGATTTTTTTTATTTTTATCAAAATTTTGGCAATTTTTAATTTTAATCTTAATTAAATCGATAAATTATGGGCATGAACAATAAAGCTAAAGATTTTTTTGTGCGTACATACGTGTGTAGGTGGTATGTTTATGCAAATTTCTAACTTTAAAGTTGTAGTTTTACGTATTTACCTATTAGTACCCTTGGTATACTTTCAACTTTAATATACGCGCTCTTGTTCTTCAGAAATAAAAGTCATCAATGGACAGTGAACAAAACAGTCCAAACATATCGTACCGAACCAAACACTGAAAGTCGGCTTTGTGAAAATCAACATATTATAGAAACGCAACAGGTTAATTAGACCATGGCATTCCTGTGGAAATACGCTAATATTCAAACAGACCAGTGTGTGAGCGATATTTAAATCTAGTTATAAGCAGAGTGAAAAACAAAAAGTATGTAATTTATCGTAACAAATACGAAGTTCATCAGGAACTATTGTCATAATCCTTTGAAATACTATCCATTAATTCAGGCTTGTCACAGAAATCAATTCCGAACGAAAGTGATTTCGTTTTATGTGAAGCAAGATGGACATCACTTCAGATCGGAATTGATTTATGTTAAAATCTTCGTTCAATTTCTGTAGTACTTTGCCAAAAAATGCTGTTGTACCCTTATTTGTGATATAAGGAATACGTTTGCAAATTAATCTTAAACGATTTTGAAATCGATTTTGAGGTTCGATTAATCGGCTTCAAGACCCGAAATAAAAAAGTCGATCGATAAATCGAAAATCGATTTTGGAATCCATTTACCATTCCCTAATAGAAAGCAACAACAAAATTATGAAACATTCTTGATTTTGTTTTTGTTTTCTGTGCAATTTTTTGCGTTGCATTTTACAGAATTCCGTTCGGAGTTTTTTTTTTAACCACAAACTTCATTAATTAATGTTCGTCCGTTTCTGTTGTGCTTAGCGCCCTTCTGGCTGGTAAAAAAAAACAAAAAATTTTTACAAAAAGAAAACACACATACGAGAAAAAAACAAAAATCCAGCAAAAATTATGCACAAACAAAACAAATACACAAAAAAATACAAGCTATTAGTGCTGTGGTCGTTGCTAAAATGTTTGTTTGCTTATTTCTTAATCAATGTAAAAAAACACTATAGAAAATAAAAACATGATGTATATTTACAGAACTACTTCAATTGTCTTGTTTTATAACGAAGAATAGAACAATATAAAATTTTCTTTACCTTTTTGAAAATAGTTACGAATGGTATTAAGGGTTGTGTTTTTAAACACAAACACTAAAAAAATAGATATCGTTTCTGCGTGTGTGACCCCAGACGTACGCTAAATCATGTTCTGTTTATTTTTGAAAACTGTTTAAAATTAACGTTTTTAGCAGGTCTTTCGACCAATTTATTTATTTATTTTCAAATCTATTTCAGAATTAAAGTCTTGATTTTTTGTTGCAGTTCAATTAACATATAAAAATAAAAATTTAATAGAATCTAGACGGAAAAAAGTTTCCAAATCACCTGTTTATCTTACGCTTTTTTTGCAAAAAAAAAAAAAATAATAATTAAAAGCTTTGTTAATTTTAACTCAAATTTAATTTTCGTATCGATCGGTATCGCCGATATTTATTTTTTAGTATCGGTATCATATCGGAAAAAAGGCACTTCGTAACATTCCCATTTACGCACGATAAATCTTCTCATCAACAATTTTATAAGCATGTAAATCTTTTAGCAATCTTTAAATCCTGCATAGGAACGGCGACCATCCGTTCTGTATTACACATATTTCTGTTCTGTATTTTAGAACTTTGTTTTGTGTGCATTTTTGTATAGTTAAAGTTATTAAAATATTCTGTATTTATTTATCTGTCTCTTCTCATTACTTAAAACTTTAACAATTTCTTTTTTTTTCAATTAAATGGAATAACAGCTTTAACCCTTATGCATTTTTCCTTTTTTTAACTTCTCCAACAAAAGTATACTAAAACGGCACTTTATGCATAAAATTTCACTAGGGATCTTCTAAGACCAAAAATCGTGCAATTTAGGTATGTAAAACGGATTTTCGAAAATCCGGGCCTTAAAAATTTTGAATTTTTTGAAAACCCGTTTTGCATACATTGTACGATTTTTTGGTATAAGACCCTAAGTGAAATTAGATGCATAAAGTGACTGAGTATTCTTTTGTGTGGAAGTGAAAAAAAGGACAAATATGGCCCCTTAAAAAAGAGGGTTAATATATTCTAAGAAAAGAATCGCCATAGAATTCTACTGAAGACATCTGAAATAGTCTTTTAGCTCAGAAGTTCACTTAATAAATATTTTTTGACTTATACCAAACGCCTTTTCAAAAATTTTTTGTATTTCGTGCATATAAAAAAATAAGTTTTATATACATTTGTGTTGTTATTGGGTCAACGTGACCGAGCTGAATTTTTATGCCTTTATTCTTGGCCTACAATAAAAAAAAGTTGTCGCTTATTTTTTATAAAAATGTAAATTCCCTCTTGTAATGCAAATAAAAGTTGAGCTAAATTATATTTAATTTTAACGTTTTGTTATCAAAGTAATGATTGTGGTATTGACAGTTTTAGAATTTGTTTGAATATTTTTAAAAAAAGGATAAATAAGAAAAGGAATGTAAGAGATGTAAAATCTTGTAAGCATCTAGGGTACATAATCGGACATTTTCATATGTTAAAGTGATAGATCTTACTTTATGCCATATTTATTCCCAAGGTTTTCGCACCTTTTGGCGTATAAAACGAAATTCTATGCATTTGCTTTATTGCTGTTGTTATATTAATTTTAGAGTATAATTCTAATGCGACCAGTAACTATATTTAATCAGCAGACATTTAAAATTGTTGATTACAGTTACTAAACATGAATCAAATCCAATAAGCAATTTTGCTGGAAATCTTCCATACCCCTAAAGACCACACTAATGTACACATAAAATACAAAATAGGTATGTACCTATAATCACAATTTAAATTCGTTATAGAATAAAATTACCTCGCTTATTTGTTAAAAATGTGTGTGAATTTAAGTTAATAATAAGTTTATCCAACGACGAAGTCCAAATTTAAAGAATTTAGTCCTGGTTGGAGATTAAATATTCGTAGACAATATTGAATGTTGGATGTTAACTCTGCTGGTGTGTGACTAATTTATATATTGTTGCTGCTTTTGGTTGCTTAATAAATTAGCTTTTCAATTTTTTTGTTATTTTAGAAATTATTTTGTAATTTAAAGCAGGACTTTAAAACGGCGGGCAATTTTTTTAATTTGCAGGTTTTTTTTGTATTAATATTGGTATTGTAATTATTGTTGCTGCTGCTAAGCTTATTTTTGTAGATTATTTAGTTTTTGTTGTTGTTATCAAATAGGTTGATTATGAATTTTTAATTTAGTTAAACTTTAATAAAAATTTTATAAAGTAGTAAACAAAATAATATAAAAAGAAAACAATGTGTTTGCAAACAAACTAACAATAAATTTTAATTAAAAAAAATATGACTACAATGAAGAACAACTACCCACACAGGCAGTTAGGCCGACAGACAGACAGACGTAAACACTCGCAGCAAACCAACAAAGAAACATTCATACATTTACGCACATACATTTGTTATTATTAACAATATCTCGCAAAAATAAAATATAATCAATCTAGCCACATAAACAACAAAAAAAAAACTTTAGGAGATTATTCTTCTGTTTTGAATAAAATAAAAACAAAAGCAATAAGCGATTGATTTTCCTGTTCTTATTCAAAAAAGTTGGGAAGCTAATAGAAAAGAGCAAAAGAATGCAAAAAAAAATTTTAAAAAATATAGATTTGTTGTTTCTTTTTTATATGCAATTGCAATGTGAATAAACAAAAAAATTAAGGAAAAATTTAAAAAACGAAAAACAAATAAATTAATAAAATAGAAAAATTTTAAATTTTTCCTTAAATGATGGTAAACAACTAAAAATTAACTTAGCAAGTTAAGCATTTTGATTTTGTTTCTCTTTCTGTTGTTGTTGTTGTTAATGCTGGTATTTGATGTTTGATTAACTGGCTGGCTGATTCTGATGTGTAGTTTTTGTTGTTTTTGGTTAGTTGATGTAATTGTTGCTGTAGTTGTGTTGTTATTTATTTTGTCGTTTCTGGTTTTTGTTCTTCTTATTTTTGATTTTTTGCAAAAATTTGTTCTTTTCACCGCAGATTTTTTCTGAATATTTTTTTATATATTTATTTTTTACGTTTTACATATTTCTTAAAAAAAAAAACACAAAAAGTTTGAATTTTTTTCTGTTGTTGTTGTGGCCTGGTGTGTTCTTTTTAACCACAAAATGTTTGTAAAGTGAATAAGATTAAAAATAAATGATGGAAAAAATGAAGGTAGGTATTTGCTTTTAAAATCAAACAGCTGTCTTCAATATTACTCTTTTTCCCCTTTTAAGTGTTAATTACGTTATCGATCTCTTAATTTTACTTTTAAAAATGAATAATCTGCTGTTTTTCTTACACAAAATAATTAATATCTTTTCGAATAATTATATTTTTTTGACGATTTAGTCACACTTGTCTACGAAAACAATTTTTGCATAATTTTTATTGTATGATTTTTTAGACGTTCGTTCTTATTTCAACCACGTTGTTCAGTTTTTCTTAACATTTTTATTTCCCACAATAAGTTGTTATAAAACTCTTCATACTTGTAAATCTAGAAGTTTATCACTCTTTTAATTTGTTGCAGTTAAATAAAATTGATGATATATTAAATATTTTTAACTGCCTGTACCGGCAGCACGAAATCTCAATGAAATTCTTGTGAAAAAGTGCAAATTTTTTCACATTTTTCTTTACACCTTCTTTTGTCAGTTTTCACTGTTGCCAACTCTTTTTCAAAGAATATAACTAAAACAATCGCGGTTAAAAGAAAAACAACTTTTTCAACCGCAAATAAAAACTTTTTTGTTTACTTATGTAAATCAACCGCAAACAATATTGCTGAGTACGTGTAACAAAACGTTACTGCCCGTCTATACCAGAGATAATTATTGTGACATATATTGCAGTAAACGTCAAAATGATTTTATCTGTAATGTAGAAAGCAATTTTTTGTACATATTTATTGACGGCAATTTATGTTGCAATAATTCTTATTCCATTTTCATTGACTATTATTGCTAACTTGGTGGCCACACGATCAAGTTTTGCCTTTCAATTCCATTCAATTTACTCAACTCTCTCATTTTTTTACTAACACACTCACACTTTTTAAATTGACCACGAGATGGCTTTCAATTTCACCTTTCCATTTGTTTGACAATTTACTTTCAATTTAACAGCTGAGTACATGTTTGTCTTTATAAATTGTTTTTTTTTATGGCATCTTGAAAGTAAATTGAGTGCCACCTACATCACACCTCTCAATTTTTGTAAATTTTGACAAGCAGTATATGTAAAAGACTATCAAGAACAACTTGATCGTGTGGCCGTAGGGTTAAACAAAAAAGGGTCAAATTTGGCTGTTAAATGAGAAAATAGAAGCAAAAAAGAAAAAAATAAAAGCAAATAGTGTGAGAAAGAAATTAAATTTGTGAAATGGTAGCATATTATAATTGTAGTAAAAGAATTAAATTAAAGAATTTAATAAACACTAAAATAAAATTACAAATATTATTTTTATAATTTTTTTCTTATTCGATCTTTATTTTTTAAATTAATATAAATTTGTGTAAGTTAGAGTTCTTTTTTATATAAAAATATTAATTTAATTTTAACAAAAAAAAAAAAAAAATTTAATAAATTTATAATATTTTTATATAAAAAAAGACTGCAAGCTTAAACAAAATTAATATACATAATATAGTCGAATAAGAAAGAATTTATATTAATAAAAATACCTTCTTTCTTGATTTTTTTCAAATTATGAGTTAACATAAATACGTTTTCCCATGCCTTTAACAAAAGCTGAGCAATAAAAATTATTGTTGTTATGCTGCTGACGTTATTGCCAACTTTCTGAGATATTTATCTTTAGTGTAGACCTAGGGTTATGAGACATAAAATACAACAAAAAAATTATTAAGCTTTGTTCACAATCAGAGCAACAATTTCGTTTTTTCTTCTATCTTATTTCTTCCCAAAGTATTTCATATATTTTCCATTCATTCTATAAACGAAAATGTAACTAAAGTTTTTTTTTAAAAAGTTGACTCAACTAGAACTTCAGCATACTCTAATTGAACTCTCGCTTTTGAAAATAAATCTATATTAAGTTAATTTTCATATAAACTTAAATCGTATTTAAATACAGATTGATTTTTTGAGTTTTATTTGAAAAGTCTGGGTACGTTCGTAAATGCAGTTGTTGCGCATCAGTTGCGCATTAGTAAAGTTGAATGTTCATTACCCTACAAGAAGACTACCGGTCATTTTACTAGTTATATGACTGGTAGTGGTGACCAATATTATTAAGAGCAAAATGAAAAAACTTACCGAAACTCTTGTGTACATGTGATTTTGCCTTTCGCTCTAACTAATTAGTTTCACTCACCTACGGAACATATATCTGTACTGCTTACTCTACTGCTTTTTATTAGTCAATGATAACCTAAATAATGGTTAATGCTAACTAGTTTGTCATAACGTAAATATTGGTTAGCACTAGCTAGTTATTCATAACGTAAAAGTTGGTTAGTACTAACCTTTATAAAAAAATATATTATTTTATTCATTTTTCATGCATTTTTAATAAAAAAATTTTTTTTTGAAAAAATTATAATCCAATTAAAAGTCAGGAAATTAGGCTTCAGAAAAGTTAGTACCAGATATCGCTATTTCTGTGGCTGCTTGGTAACGTTTCACTTCTTGCGTGGGTCTGGAAATGGAGGTGAACGTACGTGTGACCAATTAATTTATTGTAGATTTTGTTATCAGATTGAGACCAAAAAATCAAATACATATTTGAAAAGTCATCAGGACAAATCTTAAGCGATTGTCCTGGCCAAAGCCACCACCTTTCAAAACGACCGCTTCGAACATGACCACTGTTGTTTCCAGAGAATCCGCCACCGCATCCTCTGAAGCCACCGTCCTCCTTTACCACTAGCATTCTGATTACCGCTGTTTGGCGGTGCTACTTTTTCTTCAAGACATTTTTTTAGCTGTCTAATTTAATATACAATCTAGTTACAAACATAATTTTTTTTCTTTAACACCAATGGTAAATATTAAATTAAAGCAATTCACAAGTTTTATCAAGCGTATGACAAAAATATATTAAAAAATTGGCATTTTTAGAAAGTGTTTTTAGTTGTTCTACTCTAACACACATGTTAGAGTAGAAACACTAATGCAATATTGTTGCAAGTGTGTAAAGCGGCTCATACACTTGCAATAAAATTGTTCTATTTTACGTACTGAACAATTATATCGCCAATGTGTATGTGATATTCAAAGGTGGCACAATATATTGGCAACAATCAAAAGACTTTTGATTTTTATTGCACAACGAAAAGAAAGTGAAGTGTGTTGGCAACATTTTACAATGCTGTTTATGTTATTCCTATAGATTATGTTCATATTTTTATTGAACAAATGAAAACATTGTGCGACTTATTGCATAATATAGGACAAAATGGAAATAATATGGCGAATATCATATACAATAATATTGCAAGTGTATAGGCCGCTTTAGTAAACATTTTTTTTTTTAAGTTTTGGTTATGCATTTCTTGTAGGGTAATGCATCACTCGTAAGAAACTTGGCATTACTTTCATGTGTCAAAAGTTTTTTTATGCAGTGATGCCGCAGTTCTGCAGCAAATATTGGCAATTATTGCATCAGTTAATTTTCTGATGCAATAACTTTTAACATAAAAGAAATCGTTTTATTTTTCTTTGTTGATGCTTTTTCTTGTAATTTATAAGAAAACTATTATTTTTGGTTAAATATGTTCAATAAAATTTGCCATCGCGATTGTTGATAACATATTTTTTTTAAATTTTATGTTCGCTCATTAAACTTTTAAAATTAAGCTTGTGTTCAAAAATTCAAACTTTGCACAGCTGTTGTGCAGTAAAAAAGCATCAGCAGCACAAGTGCAACTGGTGATCACGCATCAGCAACAAAATTTTGCATCACTGCAGCAGTGATGCACAGTTTTGATGCATTTACGAACGTACCCTCTTATTTAACTAAGATAAAACCCAAATGCGACAATTTTTCTTGTTTACATACCCGCCAAGATCAAAATGAGCTTCATCTGAAAAGATGATTTCTTTTTTGGCAAAATTTCTTTCACTTTTTTCATAAGAAAACGAACATACGGAGCTGACGGTGCTTCTCTTCTTCCAAAATCCGTACGCAATTTTCGCACACACTCTGCAACATTACCATGATTTTCAAAGTAATGTTGCAATATTTCCCAGCGTTGTTCAAGCGTATAAGTTAAGGTACGAAAGTACAGCAACAAAACTAATTTGCAATATAAAAAAATTACAACAATAAACACTTCTTCAAAATTAGCGCTGCACGCGCGTCCCAAAATAACTGAATAAAATACCTTTTTTCATAGCAGACGCTACGTTGCATTTCTTAACTGCAAATTCCGTTCACATGAAATGTGAGTCCGTTCATAGCAGACGCTACGTTGCATTTCTTAACTGCAAATTCCGTTCACATGAAATGTGAGTCCGTTTATGCTGATAAGCATTTTTGCCGTGGCTTCTTCTTCTTCCTCTAGAAGTTGTAGAGTTCTTTAGTTTTCAGATTAAAAGTTAGTTCAGCACTGACACTCAAGACTTGCATAGCAAGTAATTGTAATTATAGTTATATTTGGATTTGTTTAAATAAAGTTATTTAATTATTTTTGATTTGTTTAAATAAACGGAAAATGAACAGAGATTAAATTGTGTTTTAATTATATTGACAACAAATCTAATTGACACTCAAGACTTGCATAGCAAGTAATTACAATAAAACTAATTGGCGCCCAACGGAAAAAAACAGTCACCATTGAAGTGAAAAGAAAAAAAACCTTTTATAATAAAAAACAGTGTTTAAAAAAAAATTAAAATTTAAACAACAAAGACAATCACCATACAGTGAGCAGATAAAAACTAAGTCACCATTGAAGTGAAAAGAAAAAAAAAACCTTTTATAATAAAAAACAGTGTTTAAAAAAAAAATTAAAATTTAAACAACAAAGACAATCACCATACAGTGAGCAGATAAAAACTAAGTCACCATTGAAGTGAAAAGAAAAATAACCTTTTATAATAAAAAACAGTGTTTAAAAAAATTAAAATTTAAACAACAAAGACAATCACCATACAGTGAGCAGATAAAAACTAAGTCATCATTGAAGTGAAAAGAAAAATAACCTTTTTATAATAAAAAACAGTGTTTAAGAAAAAATTAAAATTTAAACAACAAAGACATTCACCATACTTGTGAATAAAAATTACATTGCTTATTGAAAATTTAAAAAATTACTACCATACTGGTGCTAAAAACCTAATACAATTCTTAAAAATATAAAAAGCATTCATCACCAAAAAGCAAAAAATATAACAAAAACTAATCCATCAATCAACAACTTAGAAAAGCCAAGCCGTGAGCAGTTGCAAAGGACCCTTAGTGAAGCCGAGTCTTGAGCAGTTACATTCCAGCCAGAAAAGTTGCATTTAGAACCAGAAGGAGCCAAAGCCGTGATGATTTATTTGTAAGAATTCTATTTTTTATTATTACTATTGATTGCTATCTATTATTTTTTATAAAATTTTTTTTTAAAAAAAAAACAAATCGGATCTAAATTTTTGAAATTTCGTAAAAATTTTTTATTTTTGTTATTGTAACAGTTATTACCTTTGCAATTTAAAGTGAAATTTACGTGAAAAGAATTCTGAGTTGATCTTTGGTTTTTCCCTAGAGTTCATGTCAAGACCACAGGAAGATCCTGAAGAGTTTGACGTTATTTTAGCTAGGCTACAATCACTATTAATTTCTGAAAAAAGAATTGAGAACAAAGAGGAAATGAATTCTGGAAATTTGCAAGTTCTCTTGGACACTGCTATCCAACAAGCAGTCCAAAGAACAAAAGAAAGCTTTGAAGCAACTATTGCCGACCTTACTAGGCGACTCCAATCCTTAGAGCCACCTTCTGCCGTAGAAGCATATAAGGAAATAGAAATAGTACCCAATAGGACGTGTGAGGAAACTCTAGATATAATTAAATCTGTCCCAGAATTTAAAGGCGACCCCACCAGATATGTCTCTTGGCGTCAGGCCGCCACAACAGCCCATAAATTATTTGAACCTTATGTAGGAAGCTCAAAGTACTACCAGGCGGTAGCTATTCTGAGAAACAAAGTCGTGGGTAACGCAGATGCTGCGTTAAGCACTTATAACACAGTCCTTAACTTTAAGGCTATTATAGCACGGCTTGATTTTACTTACATGGATAAAAAATCCATCTTTACTTTAGAGCAAGAGCTCTCCACTTTAAGACAGGGACAGAAAACTATTATCCAATTTTACGACGAAGTAGAGCGTAAGTTAACCGCGATCGTGAACAAAATTATAATGTCGAATGAAGGAGATGCCAATTTGATTCAGTCACTGAACCAAAAATACCGTGAACAGGCTTTGCGTGTCTTTGTTTCGGGAGTTAGGAAGCCCTTATGTGACACCTTGTTTTCGTGCAAGCCTGCAGACTTGCCATCAGCTCTGGCACTAGCACAAGAGCTAGAAGCAAATCAAAACCGCTATCATTTTGCTGCCATTTACAATAATGGTTTAAACAAGGCTTTAATGAGTCCCTCAACACACACAGCCTTAAGACAAAACATACAGCATGTTAAACAGAACTCCTTTGGTCAGCAAAATAACTACTCTCAGCCTCCGCAAAACTTTGTCGGTCAACAAACTACTCCATTTTATCAAAATCGCCCTCAACAGGCATCTAACCAATCACAACGCCATAATGTTGCAAATTCGAATTTCCGAAATTTCGCCCAAAATCCTTTTCAGCCTGTAGGCCAACAAGCTAGTGACTCTCAACCAGTATCCCAATCCCTGGACACTGATGTAAGCATGCGTACGGTGCGAACAAACAACTTTCAGGGTTTTCAAACACAAAAGCGAGGTTTAACATCCGAAAGACAGGTCCCTCAGAAGGTCCAAAGGATTAACCACCTTGGCCAAGAGATGTTGCAAAACGAAGGTCTCGAAACCTTGGAAACACATGACTACGGCGATGAGCCAAACTTCTCTGGTAACCAAGAGCCGTATGAAAACCCTACTTTTTCTGATCCACCTTTCGAAGATGAGATTAATTTTTTAGGGGAGGGTCAGTTCTCCCCTACATTGAGCGAATGGTAGGTGGCAAAAACATTAAACTTTTAATCGACACTGGTGCCTCTAAAAGTTATATCACCAATATTAACGGATTAAAAAACATTAAAGAAGTCGAAAAACCATTTTTAGTCAAATCCATTCATGGTGCTGATACAATCAACAACAAAACACTAGTAAATGTCCTAAATCATACTGAAACATTTTTTATTTTACCGAACCTGTCTCTATTTGACGGTATCATAGGTTTTAGCTTCATAAAAAGCATAAAGGGCGTGATTAACACAGAAAAAGACATGATTTATTATAACGGCGGCGAAGAAAAATTGAAATATCTTAAGCTAGATGCAGTGAATTCTTTAATAGAAAATGTCTCTATCCCAAAAAATGTAGAAAAGAAATTTTTCCAAATAATAAACGAAAATGCTGGTGTTTTCGCTAACCCGAATGAAGCCTTACCCTTTAACACGAAAATTTCCGCAACAATTAAAACAAAAGATCAGGAGCCCATATATTCTAAATACCAATCCTACCCCATTTCGATGATAGAATTTGTCAATAAAGAGGTTAAGGAACTTTTAAAAAATGGCATTATAAGGCCATCCCGATCTCCCTATAACAGCCCTGTTTGGGTTGTCGACAAGAAAGGCACAGACGAATTGGGCAAGCCCAATAAACGCCTCGTGTTCGACTACACTAAACTTAATTCAAAAACTATCCCTGATAAATATCCTATACCTGATCCGTCTGTTATACTTTCAAATCTTGGCAAATCTAAGTTCTTTACAACCTTGGACTTAAAAAGTGGCTTCCACCAGATTAACTTGGCCGAACACGACCGGAAAAAAACTGCTTTCAGCGTGAATAATGGTAAATACGAGTTCTGTCGTTTACCATTTGGATTAAAAAACGCCCCGAGCATTTTTCAGCGTGCCATCGATGATGTTTTACGTGATGAAATCGGAAAGTCATGTCACGTTTATATCGATGATATCATCATATTTTCTGACTCTGAGCAGAAGCATATAGATGACATCCAAAACATCTTACTAAAACTTTACCATGCTAACATGAGAGTTTCTTTAGAAAAGTCCAAATTCTTTAAAACCTCTGTCGAGTATTTGGGCTTTTTCGTTTCAACCGACGGTATCAGAACGTGTCCAAAGAAAATTGAAACCATAGTCAACTACGAAACGCCAACAACCTTAAGGAGCTTAAGGTCATTTCTAGGGTTGGCCGGTTATTATAGAAAATTCGTTAAAGACTATGCGGCTATAGCGAAACCTCTGACTAAATATTTACGTGGAGAAAATGGTCATGTGGGGACAAAACATTCGAAGCAAGTTAAAATTGACCTTGATGCTGATGCTATTCACTCATTCAAAAAAATTAAGAATATCCTTTCTTCCGAAGATGTACTTCTCCTTTATCCAAATTTCGATAGACCTTTTGACCTTACGACTGATGCGTCATCCCATGCTATTGGCGCCGTTCTTTCTCAAAATGGTCGTCCAATTACCATGATTTCAAGGACCTTGTCACCCGCCGAAGAAACCTACGCAACCAACGAACGCGAACTTTTAGCTATCGTATGGGCCTTAAAAAATCTTAGACACTATCTTTACGGGGTAAATAATTTAAACATCTTCACCGACCACCAACCCCTAACCTTTTCGATATCTGATAAAAACCCAAACTCTAAATTAAAGCGCTGGAGAGCTTTCATTGAAGAGTACTCGCCAACATTTTTCTACAAGCCCGGCAAAGACAATATTGTTGCAGACGCCCTTTCCAGACAATTTGTTAACATTACAATGGATACCACATCTACATGCTCACTACAAGCTTGTGGAAGTGAGATGTCACTCACCGAAATTATTCCCGCGGTCGAAAACCCAATTAACTGTTTCAAAAACCAGATTTTAATCAATCATGGTTCAGAACAAAATAAAGAAACAAAAATTCTTTTTAAAAATCGCATTCGACATCGCATTTCATATCAAGAAATTGACGATCTTTTAAATACTATTAAGGACTGCATAAACCCAGAAGTAGTGAACGCGATTAATTGTGATTTACATACCCTTGCTCAAATCCAACACCTTCTTATATCGAATTTCCCTTCTGTAAAATTCAGGTACGCTAATAAATTTGTTACAGATATCTTTAACGCAAGTGATCAAATTGAAATCTTAACAAATGAACACAATAGGGCACACCGTTCTGTTTCAGAAAATACGAAACAAGTTCTTCAGGATTATTTTTTCCCAGATATAGCTAAAAAGTTAAAAGAAATTACAGCAAACTGCAAAATCTGTCGGCTAGCGAAATATCAAAGACATCCAAAAAAACATGAGATCGCTGAGACCCCCATACCCTCCTTCCCAGGCGAGATCCTCCATGTCGATATTTACAATACTGACAAGAAATTCTATTTAACATGTCTCGATAAATTTTCTAAGTTCGCTATTGTAAAACCTATACCCTCTCGAGCGATAGTAGACGTTAAACCAGCCCTTCTGGAGATACTTAACTTTTACAAAGGCACGGAAACAATAGTTTGCGACAACGAAAAGTCACTAACTTCACAAACCATAAGATCGTTAATAAAGAATAACTTCGGAGCAAACATTTACGCAACTCCACCCATGCATAGTACCTCTAATGGCCAAGTCGAGCGTTTCCACGGAACACTTGCGGAAATTGCAAGATGCCTAAAACTAGAGTACGCAATAGATGACTCTACAGAGCTTGTCTTAATGGCAACTGCAAAATACAATAGAACAATCCATTCTACTACTAACCATAAGCCCATAGATATAATTCAATCAATTCCAGAAAACTTGAAAGAAAATATTCGTGCGAAAATTCTTGCCAAACAAAAATCAGACCTTGATTATCATAACAAAAAGACAGTAACTAAAACATATAATCCTGGAGATAAAGTTTTTGTGAAAGTTAATAAGAGATTGGGGAATAAAGTTAGCAAACTTTTTGTCGAAAAGACTGTCCAACAAGATCTAGGCACAACTCTTAAAATTGATGACAAAATAGTGCATAAAGATAACATTCGTTTCCTCATTGCAGCATCCTAATATTTGCAGTCTTTGTACTCGCTAGCTATGCCACCATCCTGGACTATACTTCTTCACACTATATTCCTGTAGCAGACGGAAATGTTGCAATCTATGAAAATTATGGAATGTTGGCCCATGTAACGGACTTGACAAACTTTACTACCATAGCAGAAGAAACCAGAAATCTAACGGACCTACTACCAAAATCACACATGAGAAAACTGCTAGAATCAGATGTGGACCAAATAGAGAAGACAATAGAATCCCTGCGCATACACCACAGGCACGCACGTAGCATTAACGTTCTTGGAACCGCGCTGAAATACATAGCTGGTACGCCAGATTACGATGACTTTACCGAAGTGCGTAGCAAACAAGATGAATTAGTTACTGCAAGTAATGCTCAGATAATCATAAACACCGATATGCAATCGCAAATAAACAAATTAACTACGACTGTGAACACACTTGTAAGTAAAACTAAGGCTACTGAAATCGATTCAGGATACCTTTATAGTTTGTTAGGCGAAAGAAATAGAGCAGTACTTAGGGAACTAGATAACCTAGCTTTGTCCATAACCTTGGGGAAACTCCAAATGATCAATCCCATTCTGTTAGATAGCTCGGAAGTAAGTTTTGTTTTAAAATCCGAAATAGATTTAAATGTAAGCATTACTGAGATAATTGTAAATTCAAAACTAAAGATTTTGCAAACCGAAAATGTTATTACGTTTTTGATAAAATTTCCAAAAATTATAAAATTTTGTAATAAAAAATTAATTTTTCCAGTCGTTCATAATAATAAAATTTTGTCATTTAAAGTAAGTGATGTAGCAAAATGTGGCTACAAATATATCATGTTAAAAGATTGTAAAAAGAAATCTACAACTTCATTTTGTAAAACATTTAACCTTGAAAACACTTCATGCCTAGACACTTTATTAAATAATAACACGGCAACTTGTAACACAAATTCCGCGCATAATATGCCACCTCTGAAAGAGATTGACGATGGCATTGTTGTTATAAATAATCAACCCTCCAAAGTGATTTACGAGAATGTAACAAAAACCCTACAAACGGGTACATACCTCATAACCTTTGACAATACCTTAAAAGTTAATTCAACGGAATTCAAAAATTGCCGAAAAATTGCTTTTAGAAGCCCCGAAATTCCTATAGCTCACACTGTTAACTTAACTGATCATACCGCTATCTTATCACTTCAATACCTTCATGATTTAAATATTGAAAACCTAGACCATATATCGCACCTTCATTCGAAAGTAAGAGGAACTTTTTACACCTCAGCCTCTCTTTTTGTTCTTATTGTAATAATATGCGTTGCATACGTTCTCGCCAAAAGGCAACGTAAGGTTGAAATCAACAATATTCTTAGCAGATATGATCAGACGGGGACGTCCGATGCTTAAAGGGGGGAACAGTTAAGGTACGAAAGTACAGCAACAAAACTAATTTGCAATATAAAAAAATTACAACAATAAACACTTCTTCAAAATTAGCGCTGCACGCGCGTCCCAAAATAACTGAATAAAATACCTTTTTTCATAGCAGACGCTACGTTGCATTTCTTAACTGCAAATTCCGTTCACATGAAATGTGAGTCCGTTCATAGCAGACGCTACGTTGCATTTCTTAACTGCAAATTCCGTTCACATGAAATGTGAGTCCGTTTATGCTGATAAGCATTTTTGCCGTGGCTTCTTCTTCTTCCTCTAGAAGTTGTAGAGTTCTTTAGTTTTCAGATTAAAAGTTAGTTCAGCACTGACACTCAAGACTTGCATAGCAAGTAATTGTAATTATAGTTATATTTGGATTTGTTTAAATAAAGTTATTTAATTATTTTTGATTTGTTTAAATAAACGGAAAATGAACAGAGATTAAATTGTGTTTTAATTATATTGACAACAAATCTAATTGACACTCAAGACTTGCATAGCAAGTAATTACAATAAAACTAATTTATACAAAACCATATTCGTTTAGCGGAAGGATAAAACTAATTATCTGTCAAATCAGACATGAGCTAAGTGTTACTTACCATTCACGAAATAAGCACTAGTTAAAAAAAACGTTAGAAGGCGGACCCATTATAAATGCTTCTTATCATAGTGTTGTTCCCTCAACTTTTCACATACTTAAGCCAACCTTTAGTGAAGATATAAGATATTCTGGTAGTGTATAAAGTCATTTCTGAAAATAAGTACATTGCAATAGCTTCAATGTTAACCAAAGGTTGGTACTTAACGTTCCAGATCTTGAGTTGTGGAAACAGCACATACATACATAGCTAACCCAAATTATCCATTTATTAGTGCATAAATTACGAATAAAAACATAAATCTGTACGATAAATGAAATAAAATAGTATATAACAAATTTTAAACATAATTTAATTTAAATTTAAGAAAAGTTTTTTGGATTTTTGGGATACAAATTTACAATCAGGGGATACATTCTTAAAAAACTCTGGCCGCCTTGAGTGAGTGCTAAAAAAGCTTTTTAGCGGTTGATTTCAAACATTGATGCCAACTCTTGGGACATTAAACGCGTGAAGACACAGGCTATATTAAAAAAGGACGGGTTCAAAGCGAATACACTAGAAGGTGGGGTCCAAGGCCTATCCAATAGGTCTGCTTACTATTACAACAATACAACAATACAAAAAACAACAGCCATTTTGTTCGTGTAAAATTTCTCGCCGTTGTCAAAATCTTACTACTACATAGGCAAAACAAAAGGAAAAATGTGTTTTGTGTGCATGTATGTGTGGCAAAAAAACCAAAAAAGTAAACAAAAATATACACGTATAAGGAAAATGTAAACAACTTTTGATATCGTTGAGGAAAAAACCAAATAAACATCTGGCTTCTTAAGCAGACCTATTGGATAGACCTTGGTGGGGTCAAATCACCATACGGTGTTTTTTTCAGTTATGTAAACAAATATTTTTTACTAACATTATTTTTGACAATCCGACCTCAGAAGCAGTGTTGGTGTAGAGTTGACTTTACCTTTAGTGAATTCGCCTTGGACGGGTTAAGTAAAATAATAAAAAATTATGAAATGAATAATTGATATCTAAATTCGAAATTAATTAACAAAATCCCTTTACTAAGTTAACCATAAAAATCTTATTTCAACAAAAACACATTTTTATACACGACTAGTGGTAGGAATTATGTAGTTCATAAAATACATAACTTAATTTCGTGAAATCGCCCTACAAATTACGGTAGGTCCTATGCACACTCTCTGAAAACACTTTAATAATCCTAACCCTGTAAAGAGTAAAGCTTAAATTTTGAATTTGGTGCACAAGTGAAATGTGTTCTTCTTTAATTATTTTCTACACTTCTCACGTTCAAATTTTTTTATAACTGTTGGACACGCTTAAAAAGAATAACAAAGTTTAATTTTTTTCTTTGCTTTTCAATGACAGTATTAACAGAGTTAATCAAATAAATATTTAAGATCAATATTGTGTTCCCTATCCTCTCGGGATTGACTAAATCCTGCAAATCCCGGCATAAAAAAATTAAAATCCCGAGATTCGGGATTTAGAGAAATCCCTGTAGTCCTACAAAGTTAAAGTGTTACCAATCGCAATCTTATAAAGAACTTATCCGCTTTCGATGTTTTTCTATTCTACAGTTTGAAACAGTTTTTACAACTCGATAAAGCTATAAAAACCAAAAAAAGGTTAAACGGGCTAAATTAAAATAGCGAAAACGTCAAAAAAAAAGCGAGTTTATTATTTGAGGGCTATAATATAATAAATCGCGTTTCAGCAACTTAAAAAAGGGCTAAGCTCGCAACACTGATTTTAAATGCGAAAATAAAGCTTTCAAGCACTGTTGCCAATTTAGAGATTTTCCCGCTAAATGTAGCGATTTTGAAATGTCAATCGCGGGAAAAAATACGTTTTGGCGGTAAGCGGAAAATCTAGCGATTTTCAAACATCTCTCAGCGGCCCATTTGTACTACAAAAACATTCCCAATATTTAAATTTACAGTTTTATACTTTTTCTTATTAAGGTTTTTTGTTTTTCTGTTTAAAAACTGTTTGTTTATGTTCACGGTTTTACTTACTTTTGCAGTTTTATTAATAATAATTCACTTTCTTTCATATTAATAATTTTATCTAATTGCTTAAAACGGCAAATAATTGCTAAAAATAGTGGAAATTTTATAAACTTTTTTGCGTTTTTATATAGGAATTTGTATACCCTCCACCACAACTATACAGCCCAATTCATCACTCTTACTAATTTTGTTTGCGAATAAAATAGCAAGAAAAGTTGAAAACCTTAGTATGTAACGTATTTGAAAAAGCAGCTTATATCTAGATTTATATAAAACCAAAAGTAATTTTTGGGAATACAAAATTTTAATTTAAAAGATTTTGTTATTCGTGCTTAATTCCCAGTTTTTATTCTTGATAAAAACACTTGAAATTTATTGTTGATGGGATAAGCTATTCCTATGCGCATTTCACTGGTTGCTTAGGCCAGATCATCAGGAAACTTCATCCATAAAGATTTTGGAAAAACTAAAGATATTAAACAAAATAAAACTGTTAAGCGTATAATAATCATAAGCAACAGCTCTACTCTTAACAATATCAAAGTTTAAACAAAAACATCAAAAACATCATCTTACATTCCCCACTACAATTGATTGGAATTCTTTCAACATTAATTGTAGTTGTAAGTAGGTTAAGAAAAAACAAAATGCAAAAAATATTGATGATGGAATTCTTCCAACATTAATTGTATTCCCAAAAATTACTTTTGATAATAAACTGGCAAGTGCACGGCCTAAAAAAACTTACATGGCAACATGCCTTTGCAAGTAGTTTTTTGCATTTTGTTTTTTCTTAACCTACTTACAACTACAATTAATACTAGGAACACAACTGGGACGAACGACGAATTTCGCCCTACACGACGAATTTTTTAGTAAAAATTCGCTGAGTAAATTCGTAGTATGAAACACAATAACGACGAATAACTCACAGCTTTACTAATTGGAAAAGTTCTTTGCTGTTTGCGCAAAGAGAGAGAAATAGTGTGACCATGTAAAAAAAAATTACTTAAAAAACACAAACATGAACGAAACCACAATTAAAAACTATTCTTATAGTTATCTTCTTTGTATATTTATTTTAAATGCGATAAAATAATAAAAAACAGTTATTAAAGTAAAAAAGTAACTTAATATACTAAAATAATTGAAAACTAAAATCAAACATGGTCACCTGGTACTGATTTGTTCGTCGTTCGCCGGCGTATGAAATATAAATAAATCTATTGCAAAGTCGCCGCGTATGACGAATTTCGGCCGACGCCATGATTGTGTGTATTTTCATATACATACACATATGTATTTTATTTTTGGCGACGAATATTCGCGGCCAAAAATTCGTCGTTCGTCCCAGTTGTGTTCCTAGCATAATGTTGGTATTTTTAAAACAAAATCCCGCTAAATTAAATATTTAGAGGTTTTTAACGGCTTTGAAGTCCGATTTGACGGGAAAAGTTCAACATAAGTTGGCAAGAGTGCTTTCAAGGTCTATCGCCAAATCAAAAAGAAGGTCGCCAAACAAGTTTGAAAATCGCAACGTTTGGCGAGAAATCGCCACATCTAATAACTCTGACCACTAGGCCTAGAAAGCTTTTTAGTGGTTTTTCTCTTGTCTCTTGCTTCTATTTATATGACTGCGTACCAGGGTTACCGTAACTTATTTTTAAAAATTGTAATTTGAAAACACAAAAATAATTTTATTTTATATTTTTATGATTTGTCGAAGTACGACGTTGATACTAGGGAGATCGAACGGCTAGTATTCTACCGTTTTTAACCGGTTATTTTAGTTTTGCCCTAGGCGGATAATTTAAAATGTCCATTTTTCGAATATCGAATAAACCAGTAATTTTGGTAAAATAAACCGGTTATTTTAGTTACGTGTCATTTATATACGTTTTCCTTACCCTACGTTTCCACATGCAATTAATTACTTGCAAGTAGTGTATACGTATATTATCAACGAAAAATCGAGGAAACAGGCGATTGTTTGAATGTAAGTGAAAAAGTGTGAGTGTATTGAGTTTTTCGAACTTGCACTTGCATGTGTTATAAATGTACCTTTAATGGAAGTATTTTTCTAATTGAATATTGGGCAAATTTAAACTTTTTGTGAAGAATATCAAAACAAAATGTAACAAAAGTCAAAAAGCAATGAGCAATGTAAATACAAATCGCTTATATAGGTTTCTTGTTCTTGTAACCAAAAACGAAAAACATCCAAAATACTAAAAAAAAAAAAAAAAATATTCAGCTTAAAAAGTAACAAGCAGTTTGACAGTATTCTGAATATTATATATATTTTTATAAAGATGTCATATCCAACTGACAAAGGTGGTTAAAGGGCTCTAAAATGATAAGTTGCAATGGTTCTTGAACGTCACGACTTGTTAATCACCTTTAATTAGTCCACAAGCTTGACATAAATATACACCAACTAAAACTTGACTCTGTTCCAAGTAGTTCTTAAGGCTAGATTTTACACTATCTCACAAGTCTTACGTATTCCATAATACTTTGCGAGATAGAAATCTCATGAGTTTTGTTGCGACTCTCAAAAAATCTAATTAAACATGACAGCTTGTGTTCACACCATCACACAAAGTATAAGCACTCACACATGAAATAAAATGCAACACTGCTCCAATGAAAAGTATTATTGTTTAAAAATTTTTCAAGAAACGATGAAGTCGTATGGGATGTCAAACATTTTTCATAATAAGGGGTGATTTTTTAAGAGCTATAGGAAAGTTAAAAAAAACACATAAAATTCAGAAAAATTCATGAAATCTTTATTTGAATCGATAGTACGGTCCATATAATTTAATGTTTGAAGATTATTGCATGCAAATGTTGAACGTGACTGCGCCTCAAATGGTCCATCCGCTTAGTCCAATTTTGGCATACTCTTTCCAACATTTCGGCCGGTATCTCATGAATAAATGCTTCAATGTTATCTTCCGATGCGTCAATTGAAGCGGGCATGTGTGTATAGACATGAGCTTTAACATAGCCCCACAAAAAATAGCCTAAAGGTGTTAAATCGCACGATCTAGGCGGCCAATTGACCGGTCCCAAACGTGAAATAAAATGTTCGCCGAACTCGCCTCTCAATAAGTCCGTTGTTAAGCGTGCTGTGTGGCATGTGGCACTGTCTTGTTGAAACCACATGTCATGCAAGTCAAGCATGAAAGTTAGATATCATCTCACGGTAGCGCTCACCATTCACAGTTACGTAACGATTCGCATAATCTTTGAAGAAGTACGGTCAAATGATGCCACCAGCCCATAAACTGCATCAAACTGTGACTTTTTCTGGATGCATTGGTAGCTCTTGCAATGCTTCTGGCTTATCTTCACTCCAAAATCCACAATTCTGCTTATTAACGTACCCATTGAGACAAAAATGAGCTTCGTCGCTGAACACAATTTTTCGATTAAAAAGTGGATCGCATTTTGATAATAAAATTCAATAATTTGCAAGCGTTGTTCGTTTGTAAGACGATTCATGGTTACGAACACAAAACGTGCGTCAGCTGTTTAAACCAGTGTTGTCAAAAAGATAATAGCTAAAAAATCACCCGATACTTGTCATTTTCGTGACACATTGCATTCACACTATCACACTTAGTCATATTACTTGAGTTTTTGACATGTATTAATACAAAGTATAATAGTGTAATCTAGGCTTTAAGATACTGCAAATAATCATTGGAAGAAATATAAGCTTATTGTGTTGGCGAGGAAGGAATGCCCGTTTATGCATTAAAAACTCTTAAATAGTTCTAGCATATCCTCAGGCTTAAAACTACAACATACCGGCAGAATCAACGATATGGGAAAATTCATCAGCTTTATTTATTAAAACACCAAGAACCTAAAACAAAATTGAATGAATCAAACAATGTCTTAAAAGGTTTTAAATTGTGATCGACGAATTAACAGATACATATATCATACAAAAAGCATGTTCATATAACTTTTCATTCCTATAATGCTGAATCAAAATAATTTGAAATATATAATCCTGGCTAAGAGGTTTTGTTTGCAACTTTTCAAAAATATGGCTGAAGTCTACTGATTCATATAGGCATGCTTAACCGCCAACAAATTAAAACTCATTAAAAATAAATATCGGGGAATATCGCAAATAATAAATTTATTAATTTCCTATAATTTATAAAAACTAAAGTTTTTCAAAAATTCGAAGTCTATGTTCACACCTATTAAATAATTGACGTCCTACACGTAACCACTAGTTTTCTTAAAGAGTTGTTTGCTTTTGCAAATCGTTTGGCTAGAGCAAACATTATTTAACAGTTTCTAAATTACATTATACAATTATCATCTTAGAAATAAAGTTTGATATAATAATAATAAAGTTTAAATTGTTAAAAATAAAGCTTTAGTTTGATAAATTTACTGGTCACGCTCTTAACCGGTTATTTTTAAAATGCTTAATCGAAAATCGGTTTTTTTAAAATGGCAGCTATTCGGAATATTCGAAAACCGGTTTTTGAAAAAAGTCGAATAATCGATCTCCCTAGTTGATACGCGTTTACGTCCACGCCACCTTTGTGTGCCTTTGTATAAAATGTTATATGCTAATTTGACAACGTAAGTATCTACTTTGTACGCTACTACGTTCATATAGTGCAATTGTGTTCCTACGGTTATTGATTTATAGAATTCAGATTTGGAATTTTTGTTGCTGCAATTTGTAAAAATTATTTTTAGAAATTGCATTAGTGTCCTGTACCCATTCTCACTTAAGTTCTGTATCTTAAGTGAGAACTTCTCGCATCGAACAGATGCGAAACCAAATATTCCATTGTTTCTCGAAAAGTGAGAAAAAAAACTGTGTCTGTAACTCGTGTCGAAAACTATCAAAAGAGATTACGTCGTTACGTTATAAATATCATAATATTCCACTCAAAGCCGATGTGACATTGCAGACGTTGAGAACGCCAGTCACACATATTTAGACCAAAATTTACTAAAATTTTAAGCAACGGCGCACAGTGGCTGAAAATCGTTTTTCGTTGGCCAACAATTTTAGTGATTTTTTTTAATCGACAGACAGATTCTTAAACTTTCTCCACTTTAAATTTCATTAAAATCGGTTGAGTAGTTATTGCACAGAAAAAAATTTTTGCGCCAGTAAAAGAATTAATCAAAAATAAACTCAGTTTCAATTAAATATTTAATCAGGTGAATTAAACTTTTAATCAAGTGAATTAAACGTTTAATTGAAATATTGTAAACGTTTAATTAAAATATTGTCAATTAAACATTTAATACACTTGATTAAAAGTTTAATTCACCTGATTAAATATTTAATTAAAACTGATTTTATTTTTGATTAATTCTTTTACTGGCGCAAAAATTTTTTTCTGTGTGGGAAATTTAAGGGCAAATTGGAACTTTAGATTTTTTTTTTTAACTTTAGCTTGCAATATAGTTTTTTTTATTTCTTGTAATTATTTAAAAATGTAATTTTTAGATTTAAATAATGATCATTTATATTTTTTGTAATAATGGGACACTCAAAAAAATTAAATGTTTACACTATAAAAAAAATTTTAACATACAAAAAAATAGTAAAATCGACTGGAAATTTTGCTATTATTGCTGAAAAATAAACAATTTTTTGCTTTCAAATATGTTTACACTTATTTATTTATTAAAACATTTCATACATATGTGGATAAAAAAACTCTTTAAAAATAATAGCAGCAATAGATTTTAATAGCTTTTGTAACAATGTGAGTTTCTGTTTATTATTATTTTTTACTAATACAATGTCTGTCTTAGAACTAATGAATTACACAGCCCGACAAAATTAAAAAAAACTACCATAACTGTAAATAAGAAATTTTGATGAAAAATTTTTTTGAAATAACTAACAAACGGTCATAAATAGAGGTCATAAGTGGAGGGTATAAAAAAGCTATATCATGAAAACTAGAGCTGATAGAGACAAACCGATTACAGATTTGAATTCAGCGCACCCAAATTAACTAGAATCAGTTGATAAATTCAAAGAAGCAAATTGAGTGTTGGCCTGTGTTATAATTATTGTTCATTTAATTGAAAGATTGATTGCAAATATTCCATATTCTGGATTGTGTTATTTCTGTTCTTTAGTAGTTTTTTGACTTCTTCATTTAAATCCCGATGTTCCACTTTCCATTGATTTCGAATATTGGAGATGAACGGATCTGACGTTGCCAATAATACATTAAATAGATCTTCATTAGTGGAATTTCGTGAAATTTTTCTAGTATTGTGCTTTCTATAAAATCTGTAATCCTTATTCCTTTTTTCTTGAGCTTCCTCTGATAAATCTCCAAGTGACACCAACTGATATTTAATGACATCTTCTCCATGATAAAGGATTTTGTGAACTGTAGCAGACATATTTCTCCATGGGTACTTGGTTGTATATATTTTTGCAGTTTCCTTAGCAAAATCTCCAAATTTTCTAAAGTCAATTTCTTCATTGCACGCAAGTACTTCAAGGATTATTTTAAATCTAAAAATTAGGTTAAAATCAACACGTGTTATTTCAGATGCTGTTTCTGGATCTGAAAATAATCTTCTTTCGGTATTGCCATCATTTGTATTGCCTGACCCTTGTTTCGGCTGATCTATCAAATTTGCGATATTCATCTTGAACATGTTTCCTTTTTGTACTTCTTAACTCCTTGTTGGTTTCGTTGTTTCTTTTTGATCCTGAAGATCCGAAATCTAAATCATAACTGATTTTAAGTATGTGTTCCATTAGTCGTATTCTTGCATGTAGTGGTGATAATCCAAATTCATATGCATCAGTATTATCTAATGATTTTGTCGGGACTTGGTTTAATTGGCTTGATGTTGCATGGCATATGATGCAGCTGGATGCAGTCTTCGTGTTAGTCAAAGCCTGGTCTACTTTCCATCTATCATTGTTAGCACTAATTGGTAGCTAACTTCAATTTGCTGCCCATCTAAATCTAACTGTAATGGCTGTAGTATTGCAACTTGGGCCTTGATATCACTAACTTCTTTGTTAATGGCATCATGAGTTTCTTTTTTGAATTCATATTTAATAGGTCTGCAATATTTCGTAGAAGATGGTGTCTCATTTTTCCAAATATCCTTTGTTTGCGTTGTACTAGTCGAAGGCTCTGAATCTTCCAAAATCTTGTTTAATCGCAATGGTACAAATGATACCATGAACATATCTGAGTCCGAAATATTTTCACATACTACTTGTTTGCATTGTTTTTGTCCGGAAGAACCATCACATCCCCATTTACAAAAAATAATTAACTTTGTGTTTCCATATTTCTTTAACTCATTTCCTTTTATTGATTGTAGCAAGCGTTCGGCCGTGTGATCAAGTAGAGATTGTAGTTGTACCTCTGCCGAAATTGATGTGATTGTAATAGTGTCCTTTAATGGCAAACAGTCCATTTTAGCAGCTGTTATGTGATGTTATGCTGGATACAGATTTGAGCCTTTTTCAATCGCACGCAATCTGAGCTGAATATATTGCTGTTTTGTTAATTTCAAATCCAGAAATAATGCTAATGCCTCCTCATTTGTGAATTGTTTTGCATCGCTCGGAGCTGGTATACTTTTAAGAATCCGTTTTGTTCTCAATGGACTATTTTTAACAATTTTTTCAATGATATCCACTTTTGTCAATTGTTTCTGTGATCGTAATTGATGTAGGAAAGTATCTTGCATATTTTCATATCCGATTTCTTCATTTATATCCTTAAGCTTCCGCCTCTTAGATCTATCGCTACAGTTGTCCAGCGATTTTTGTGGTCTCCCACGTGTGTTTTGATTTGTAATTTCTGAAACGATCTGGACAGAAAGTTCGTTCTCTAACCAGTTTGCAAAGCTCTTATAAAATCTATCTTTGCTGTAATCAACTTTCCTGTATCGCTGTTTTAAATTCTTTATGAAAACAGATAATTTATTTTCTAAGTCCAATTGTATTTCAGTGCTATAGGAATTTAAGTTTCCTTTTTTTCGAATGTAATTTTAAACATCTCCCTCGTTTTTGTTTCTAAAATACTCTCCGGCCAATTCTTTGAGTTTGCATCCGAATGTCACTTGCTTTTAAACCTTTTCATACTTTTTTTCATACCAAATACAGGTAGAATAAAAAGGATTCAAAAACTTAAAATCCTTTTATTTATATGCTATAAAATACCTGACACAAATTTAACAACGCATTGCATAGCTATAGGGACATGGAATATTATTAGAGTCATAAAAACAGATAAAATAAAAAGACCAAACAAAATTTAAAAATCCCTTCTAAGGTGGGATTCACAATGTACATGTTTAGCTTAAACGCGTGTGTAAGCTCTTTATTCTGCTATAAAATACGCTAGTGTGAACGTAGTGTAGCGGATAAGGATGAATAAGGGTAGCTATACGTTTTTCTGATTGTGTAATATTAATAAAATGTTTTATTTGTACTACCTGTATGATTTTCAATCACGATAAATTTTCCCTATATCATTAAACTTTTTTTGAAGAAAATAGCACTTGATTTCCTTTACTTCTGCAAACATTTTTGCGGAATAAAAAAAAATTGTAAAAAAACAATTTCAAAAAAATTTGTTTTTTTTCGAGTAATTTCATTAAAATTACCTTTCTATCAGTGGTTTTACCTTCTTAATCCCTTTTGATCCGCAAAAGTTCTATTCTACTAAAGTTGCAATTTGACAAAAATATAGTAGTTTAGAAAATATGTCCTAACATCTCAAATATAAATAACACAACAGTCGCAAATATTACCTTTTTAAAGGTAACAAGACTACCAACCTAGCAAAAAAGCAGGCAGGTCATTATCGCTGATAGTTTTTGTGCAATGATAATATCTTTCGGATTAAATATTTAAAAAAAAAACACTTTTTTCTGAATTAAAAAAAAAAGTTGTCTTTAACAACATGGCACAGCCACAATTACCAATATTTTGACCTAATTTTTTGGCTACCTTAGTTTTAATATGTTTACTATTAAATAAAATTAAAATTTTTGAAATCGGTGACAAACAAAAATTGGACTTTTGGCCAATGAAATAAAAATTTCAGCCACTGTTCGGCGGCGAAAAAACAACCGTCGGCTAAACCAAATAATGTAAAATGCGACTTGAATGTTTGTTGTTTGCAAACGAGCTTTGAAAACATTCGTATGTTTTATAAAAATGTTAAAAGCAAAATAATTTAGCAGTGAAAAAATGTACCAAGAACAAAATATAATTATGATAATTCTTTGCATTTTGCATTTTTATTTGTTTTTTAGTGTTCAAATTTTTTCTCGCCCCATTTTTATTCGTGAGTTTATTTAACAGTTCAAAGCTGGAACTTTCGAACGCTGCTTGTGACGCTTACAAAAGTGGAAAGTAAACCTACTTTTCGCCTCAAGGCATCTACGCTTTTGTGCATGTAACTTACTACGTATAACTACACAGATTCTACTTTTTTGACAGCTGTGTATGCAGCGAAAAAGCGAGTAACGCGTGGTGTGGACCTCCAGCTTTGAAATGAATGTGGGCTTCTGTAAAATAAATAATTGTGAAATTGTAGTGTCCAGTAGTGCTGGGATACTATCGATATTTTTTACCATCGATATTTATCGATAGTTCCGATTTCACTATCGTTGTTACCATCGATTGAACTAGTTTTGTATCAGGCTACAGGTCGTTGTTTTTATCACTTTATTGAACGTATGACTGTCAAGCACCTTTCTGAAGGAACCGAAGTAGCAGGGACTAAAAGATATTTAATTGCAATTTTAAATAATGTTCTAAATTGGTTTTGATTCTCAACTAGAGTTTCTACGCGGGAAAGAATTCCGGGACATTTTTTTAAATTAATCCCGGGAAATTTTTTCCGGGAATTTTAAATTACATTTTTTGAAATTTTTATTTGTTAGCATCGTTTAAATCAAAAACGATCAATAAAAAAATATTCGTTCTTTACTACCTACGCCAATAAATGAACGTAGAAGTAGATGAAGTAAAATATTAAAATGTACACGATACACCATCACCAACACCAGAACTATCAACAGATTCTAAAAAAATAAATGTTAAGAAAATACAAAAGCCTGAACAAATCCTAAAAAAGGAATTTAAATTAAATGAAGTCACGGGTAACAGGCCAACAAATTTATATTCTTTGTATGATGCGCTTCTTTACCATAAAACCAACGTCTGTAGAGAACGGGAGCACGTTTTCGGTAGAAGGCAATATACATATCAACAATGATTAGAAATAGAATCTCCGATGAACTTTTAAATGCTTTAAGGCGTTATGATACTTGCTATTTTTTGTATTGGATTTTTTTAGGATTGACTGAATGAAACAACAAATGCGAGAAAGAACAAGAAATACAATATGTAAACAAACCCTTTTTTCTGATTGATCAAACAAAAAATGTAAACAAAACAAGCAATATTGCCCACGTTTTGTTTCCACAAAAATACGTCCAAAAAAAACCTAAAAATCGCAAAAAAAGTTAAAAACCGCTACTTTCGATCAAAAACTAAAAAAATTGGCAACAGTGCTAACATTTAATCTGGAAATGTCAATTTTAAGTTAAAAATTTTTATATTTTTTTTGACAGTCTTAGATTATTTATCGATAACACACGTATATTTGTTTGACATTTAAAGATTTTTTATGGTATACTCTTACTCTTTACACTTAGTCAGTTTTCTTATGCAAATATATTTGCACTGTTCTCCAATATTGAAAAAATACAAAAAATAGCAAGTATCATAACACCTTTAGTAATACTTAAAAATTTTTTCTTAAAAGAAAATTAATTTTACCAATTTGCTATTAATAATAACTACTAAATATTAATAAGTTTTAATAATTCGTGATCAAAAAAAAAAAAAAAAAAAAATATATACATACATACATATATAAATAATATGCATGTTCATATGAATGTAACAATTTATTTGGTTTTTAGTGGAATTAATAAAGCTAATTTTTTTAAATTATTGTATATGTGTACACTGTACATATATTCTTTTGAAAAAGTAAAAACTTTTGTCTTGAACTCATTTAATGAAATCATTGTTTTGTTCAAAAAAATCCCGGGATTCCCGGGAATAAGATTTTTTTCTTTCGTTTCCCGATATTTTAGTCCCTATATAAAAATATATAAATTTAGTCCCTATATAAAAATATATAAATTTCGACATAAAGGCCTCAAATTAGCAGTAAAAAAAGCACAACTAAGCAATCCACACCACCTGCCATTCTTGTTGTTTGTATTCATTGCTGTAATTCGGCCCGAATTAATAATAATAAGTCAAAACTTGGGGCAAAAAACTGTGTGTGTATAGCTGCTGAAACATGTCTTCATACAATGAGCAGTATAAAATTGACTGTACTCGTTTGAGTACACTGACAACATGCATAGGTAAAAAAGAAGTTTTTTTTGTTAGATTTTAACTATGAGTGGAGAACATTTTACGGCCCAAAAGTGATTAAAAAGCCTTCAAGAAGCATATCATGTGGAGAAGAGGTGTTTAGGAACATATAACGGTTTCAAGCCTATCAAAAGACAAACCTGGTACTATTAAAGTTTTCTTAAATCTTGAAATCATTGACAACGACGTCAGTGCCGAAAGTGATAAAGAACCGTTGGCACCAAAGAAAACTCGGCACGACTTCTCAAAGCAAATAAAACCTTTTTGGCGCAAATACTATCCATCACAGAGCTCGACCCCTCAGCAGAACGTTGAACTTTGTAAAGGATGAAATAGTGTATGTGAAGAAATATTTGAAAAATCTTTGATCACAATGTCCTTGACTTTATATCCTCCAATTCTTGAAGTCGAATCGAACTGGCTTTCTTTGAATGAAATGCTTAGCGGAATGGTGAACAAAATATTCCTTAAGATGGGTCAATCGTAATACATTTTGGCTACCATCCCGATAAGCAAGTTATTCGAGGAACGCCAGTTCGATTTGGCTTCAAAAACTGGGTTGCGGGTATTGCTGCCGTTAGTAAGTTTTGTACTCCGGAAATCGCATGTGGAATCTACTGATACATTTGGTTCACGTGTTGGTAAAAAATTATTGGAGTAATGGAATTGTACTGCACGAAATTATAGTGTTTTTTACAACTTTTTGCTAGATATTTAAGTTCATCTTAGATGTTTAGAGAAACGTCTGGGTCAATGTTTGCAGGCTCATCCCAAGATGGGGCTGGACACTAGCCTACTAACCTACAAAACCACCTGAGGTGCATTTTTTGCCATATAAGAGCCCGTTGGTAGTATAAGAAGTACTTAAAAACGCTTTGCATTAAAAAACAATGTTCTGAAAATTTTCTCAGTTAAAAAAAATTTTTTTTAATTTTTTTTTCATTTTATATTTTTTTTAAAACTTATTTTAATCAATAAATAAAGTTAAACTTAAAAAATTATGGCCAGTTTTTGTTTGACCTCCAATGGGTTAATAATGCGTTGAAATTTGTTTGCATATCAACTGATGTTCAACCCAAATTAGAGGCTGGTGCATTCCATTTAAAGCAATGCGGCGGCCCCTGTTTACTAACGAAAGTCTGTCAGTGGAAACCTCCTATTTCTTTTTTTAATGCACACCATTTTCTATTGACCTTAACACGTCAACATATACTACACACTATTATTACTTTGCCACTCTTTTGGGCAAGTCAATATAATCAAATCTAATATTGATTTACTTAGATAAACAATTTAGATCAAAGATTTTCCAAAGCGATATGAGACGAAAAACCTAAAAAATAGAAGGCAGATACACAAAGGCGTTTAAAGAGCACTAAACATGGTCTACGAGTTAAATTCAATATAAGTCGCACTTGGTCGATGTTTGATAGAGTTAGATGGTAGTGAATAGTTGGCAAAAGAAAAAAAATGTTTCACCAGTTAATCTCACAGTTGGATATTAAACATTTCGGCACTTCATTAATTTATATGCACATAACGTTCCTTCCTAAACTAAACATGTATCAGCAATAGCAATTGCAAAAGCATGGATTTCTTTCGATGATTGTGCAATGATGATCATAATGATGGTGTCTTAAGATGCTGTTGTAGTTGTTGATGAGGATGATGACGATGATAATGCTGAAAGAGCCTGAAAGCCAGAGCATGTGGTGAAATGCTTTTGCAACAAAAATAAAATAAAACAAACATCCAACAAACAAAAACACAAATTGCAACACCATCTCTTAGCTCCATCCTTAAAAAAAATGCGCAAAAACCACTTCATAAAATACTTTGGAATAGCACAACAATAACGTTAGACGTTTCTTTAAACATTTCAAACATCTCAGATAGAAACGCATTAGAATGAAATTTAGATTTTTTACTGAAGATAACAATGAAATCCGCATGTATTCGCACATAATAAAATAAAACAAAAAAATATAGAAACTATTTAGAAAAACGAATTGTCTACAGAACAGGTACGAGTGAGTGGTATGCCATGAAATTTGGTCAATACAAAACGATTGAATTAAATACCTAATAGTGGTAGGAGCGGTACTTTTTTCTTAAATATTTCTATGAATCTTTTTAAACTTTGGGGTATTGTAAAGTAAATATGCAATCTTTCAAACGGAAGATTAGGAATTTTACGCATCGGTTTAGTATTAGGAGAAATTTAAGGTTTTTTAATGCTTTAAAGTCAATTGGTACTTTTTTTTATGTATCATATACATATGGGGGATTTCATGTCAAGTGACCCAATTTTTAAATCGATGTCTTCCGATTTGGATGAAATTTACACCAAGGTTAGTCCTATTGGATAGTAGCTTAGACACAAATTTCTAAAAAGTTCGGTCAAAAAGTTTCTGAGTTAAAGTTGACCCCATTTTGACATTTTGGCCATCCATGTAGCTTATTACGTATTGGTGTTAGCAAAATTCGTCCCAAGAAGCTTCGATAGCTATTTGATCAATCTTTTGAAAAAAGATTTTTTTGTTTTTTTAAAAAAATTTTTTAAATTTTTTTTTTTTTTTTATCCGGAATGTTTTTTTTTTTTTTGCTTAAAAGAAGGATTATGTCTTTTCCTTTAAGGAAGTTTTGGTAGCTTTTTGGGATGCGAGTGGGATATGTATAAAAAAAAATAATTTCTTACTCAAGACGAGGGTTTTTAAATTTTTAGCATATGCAGCACTATTTTGAATTTTTTCCTATTTGTGTTTAAGTGTTTCTAAAACCTTAAAAATAAAACTTATGCATAGAAAATAGACAAATTAACCTTTCCGACGGTATGTAACACACCCAACTATCATTTTATACCTTCGATACTGCAATGCCCACAATATGTTAATCCCAGGAATAAAATCACTTTTTTCTGTAGAACTGTTGACAAATAATTACTTTTTTTATTAATTTGTAATAATAATTAAATTAATATATAATAATAATAAAAAGATAAATAATTTAATAAAATTTAATCTTAATCACATTAGATCCTTTTATATCCTAGTTTTTTTTATATTTAATTTGTTGTAGCTGATGAAGTATTTAAGTTTGCAAATTTTCAAATCCCCAGTCTTTCTTCCTCCTATCGCCCTTATTCTCTGCAATTTTTGCTAATCCTTTCTTGGCGTAACTAAGTTAAGCTGTTGATTTCGCTGCTGTTTTTTTTTTGTTTTGGAAAGAAATCGCAGAAAACTTCCATTGACAAGCGGTATAAAAGCATGGTATTGAGCGGTGCCATCGATTGTTCTCGCAGCATCGAATCTGCTCTTCAGTGTTTGTAATGTTTCCGCATGATCCTCTTTGCTACTAAAAATTATTTCAGTTTCTTTACAATATTTCTTTGCCCATTGGAATAAAGCAGTCGCATCTAAGATGCGATCTTGATGAGAGCACTAGAGGCTATACTTCGCTGCATTTCTTTTAAGGTTTGCTCCAACACCATCACATGCTCCTTTACCATGAGCAGGAGGGTGAAAATGCCATTCAGCTGGCATTCCAAAATCTTTTTCATGAGCTATAAGATTTGCGAAGCTACTTTTGTTTTAAAAATGTTGACGAGCTCCTTCCGAAACATAGTATACCTTGTCTACTGTAAAATTACATTAAGGATAATTAAGTATTATCTTCTGGTATTCATAAACTGAAACGGTATCATGTTTTAAATCGTCGAATTTGATTGCTTTACTTTTGTGTTCCAGTTTTTAATCTTTCATGTAGTAAATAACTACTGTGAATATAGTTGCTTGGTCGCTTGAAGTGGAATGACTGCATGGCATCCTGAAGGACATATTTATAGTTCTCTGCGAAATCAAACGAAGTAACGAATTCACCAGACTTTAAATGTATCTTCAAATCCTTGAAGAATGACGACTGCTCTGTGACTAAAAAGTCATGGGCTCTCAAATTTAACAATCCTTTACACATTTCTTCCACAAAATCATCCACATTTGAAATGATTGTTTTCAATGTGCATCTTTCAGTCTGAAGCCAAGATTAAAATTTGACCTCCTCAATACATTCTCTCTCAAAAGAGTTAATTAAATTCTCTTTGATGAATGTTGTTTTCGGGCAATTTGAACATTCGCCTAAGTGGCAAGGAGTTGTTGTATTAGGACACATAGTCAATTCTTCTGGTGAATAATCTGTTAAATACCTTAAGTTAATTTCCTTTAACATCAGATTAACATTTTCATGGTAAATGCAAACGCATACTGTGTGAGTTCCGCTGCTTCCCGCCAAAACGCAGTGTTTTGGCCTCAGTTGGGTAAATTTTGTGAAGCCAATTTTGACATCATCGTGTTCTGTTTGAAATGTTGCGAATAACTCATTCAGGTTGCAGAGAACCATTCTCTTTTGCATTTGAACTTTCTTGCCATCAATTCGTACGGACACCCAGTCTTTCATCCCTGGCATCAAGCTACTCATATCCAGCGTTACCGTTGGTGCCACTAAAGTGGCAATTTGCCACTTTTTCGACTGCTTGGATACTATTTGGTCACTTTTATAAAATGCACCCAAATGTGGTACTTTTTGCGATTCTTGCCACTTTTTTGATACTTTTTACGCTAGGAAAATAAACTTTTTTTCTTTCTGTTTTATTATAACCCCCAGCTTTAATATATGTAAAACTGTTTTAATATATGTATATTTAGGCAAGTTTATATGAAATTTTTTTCTTGTAATGCGTGGTTAGCTGAAAATCGGTTTAATAAACTTTCTATTAACCTGTTTTATTTATTATGAATAAGGGCATAAAGATATCGATGGTTTTCTTCCGCAACCTCGTAACTCAAAAACAACTACTTTTCAGGAGAGACAAAATACTTTTTTTTTACCAAATATTTGAAATTTGTTGCTACTTTTTTTTTATAAATCAAGAATTAGGAAAATTTCCTATAAATATTTAAAAGAACATATAGCAAAAAGTTTCAAATATTTGGTAAAAAAAAAGTATTTTGTCTCTCCTTAGAAGTCATGCAGCAGAACCCGAACTGTTGTGTACCGAAAACTTGTTTAAAATTTGTGTAATTGACATTAAAAGTAAAATCTAAGTTTTTACCAAAAATTGTGTAATGAATTGATAATAAGAATTGATATAAAAAACAAAAAGCTCAATATATTGAAGTATTTAGACCCAATATTTATAATGTCTAATGAGGATATAAAATATTTCGAATTAAGCTTCGTACAGACGATGGTTAGATCTTACAATATTGGTAAGCAGCGTTGCTTAAATTGCACATTGAACATTGTAAGCTCATTTGTATTTGCAGAAGTGCAAAATTAATGCATCTGACAATCGCAACATTGTCAGAAAAATATTGCTCTTGGCACCGCCTGCTTACAATATTGTAAGATCTGACCATCATCTGTACGAAGCTTTAGTTTCAGAGTTTAAAGATATTATAACTGACCCAGACGCATTTATACATGAATTTAAATTTCTAGAGAGTAAAGTAAATGACACGAATTATGAACACATATTTAAAATTTCGAATGCGTAAAATAGGAACATTGAAAAATAGATACCTATATATATATTCAAACTTGTACAAATTGATCTCTCATATTTTTACATTGTCACATAGTAGTGCTTCTGCTGGGCGTGTTTTAACTAAGTTAGCTTTAATAAAAAATAAAGTAACAAATAGGCTTAAGACATTTTACGAAAGTATGTAAATCGTTTTAAGCACAATTAATTGCAAAATTTTTATGAAACTGACCATTAATAAATATGTAGCACAGGACGACATTGAAAAAGTTTGTTTGACCATTCCAACTGATTCTTTTGTTTTTGGAATGCTAAAAACGAATATGAACACAGTTTTCTTCCATCGCGTCACATTTATCAGATGGTACAAAACATCTTCCGAAATTACAATAATTGGTGTATCTCATAAATGTGACGTGATGGGAGAAAACTGCGCTCATATTCGGCCAAAGCATTCCAAAAAACATAAGAATCTGGTGGAATGGGCAAATAAATTTCTAAAAAGTTCCTAAATGTCTACCTGTGCAATACATTGTCTTAAATAAATCAAAGAAAATGTATTCAGAAGGAATAGTACAAGAAAAATATTACTAAATTTGCTGCAACAGTGTCATAATCCAAAAAACATGTTTGGCAGAAAACAAGTTTAACGTTTTTGAATTACCAAAACATTAAAGTAAATATTTTATAAAAATTACTTCTCGAGAGAAATACCCAGCAAAAACTTTACTTACCTGGTAAGTTAGCAAGTAATGTTGGAGAAAGTTAAACACTACATATTTTTCGGCTGAATAACTACTTATTTTTGTTCGAGGTGTCCACAGAATTCAGTACTTACAAACTTACTAGAAGTCAAAAAATATCTAGTTATTATTTAACTACTAGTAAGTTGAATTGTAATTACTTACAATATACTTACCAGAAGCCAAAAAATCACTAGTTAATAGACCTAATAAGTAATTATTAAGTGCGTTACCAGTAAGTAAATATTCAGTACTGAAAACAACACAAGCAATAAGTAGTTATTGAGCTGATTATTAGTAAGCAAGTATTCAGTAGTGAAAATAATAGAAGTAATAAGTAGTTGCTGAGGTCATTACTTGTAAGTACTTATTGAAGTTTTCAGAATAATGACAATTGTAGTGACAAATACTTACCATGTAACGTATGAAATAGCTACCACCTATTACTACTAATCAAAAAGTTTTTCCTGGGTATGTACAAAATATTTATTTTAGTTTTTATACCATTTAAACCTATAATAAATAGAAGAAAAAAAACGTAAAAAAATACATAATGTGGTGTACTTATTTTAATTTTAAAAGATGTGCCCCTTTTTTTAAAAAAATTTATTTTTGGTGCCACTTTTTTTGTAGATATCCCCTTTTTTTGGTACTTTTTGAAAATATCCGACGGTAACACTGCTCATATCATCTCGCTGATAGAACTGAGTTACTAGAGCTTCAGTTTCGCAATCTAACAGCCGTACCTAAACAAGAGCGGAAAGCGGAACGTTTTCTTCCGCTTAGCTTTTACGAAGATATGCCATACCTAAACAAGATCGTAAACGTTGTGTTACAAACAGTAGTGTTAACTTTCTTGTTTAATAAAACCCACATAATAGAAATAAAAACAAGAGAAAAAGCCGCTATATTGACAAAAAACAGCTTAATTGCCATTATTTATTAACAATAGCGGCCAACTTTACTTTAAGAAGCGTTGTTAAAATCGGATTTTCCAATTGCAAAGCGTTGACGCCGCGCTATTTAGGGATGCTTCATACAAATTGTATGGACATGAGAATTTTTGACAGCTAGAAAACGCTTTCCGCTCTTGTTTAGGTACGGCTGTAAAGTTTTTCCTTTCTTTTTGTTTGGGAGTGTGTGAATACCATGCTCAGCAACCAATTTTTTAGCAAGTCTTGCTTTTTGTTGAGACGTTCCAAGCTCAAGCGTAAGAAGTTGAACTCTTTCAGCTCTACTTTGTGACGTTTTGTATTTCTCTCTTATTTGTTCAAGAACTTCTACTGCATCCTTATGATATATGTTTTGACAATCATCATTAACAGTTCTGTCATCATTCTCAGAATTACTTTTGTCTTCATCTAGAATAACTTCAACGCAAGGCTTATTACTATTCAAATCCGGTAATTCGTTCAACTTTCCGAGCTCTTTCCTGCATGATTCACAAATTTTCATCTGTTTTGACAGCGTAGGAAATTTTTTTTAATAAGCCATCGGAAATATTTCGCATATTAGATGACCTGCGAACTTTTTTGTTAAAAGGATTAAAACAAAAAGAAGCAAATATATCACTTTGAAGCTTGGACTTTTTCGGAACTGTAGACATTGTAAAAATTAATTATGTCAATAACACACGTCTAAACTGTTACGCTGTTTCAAAAAAAACTGAATTACGAATGTCTTCAGAATGACAATAAATAGTTTTTTTTAAGATCATTCAGGTAGTGCATTTTAACGAATGTATCTAATTTTTTATTAGGGTGAAGAAGGGATTAGTGTGGGTTAACCGCATGTTACATAATAAAAATAATAAAGTACCTTTTTAACCAATTATTACTCACAATAATAAAAATAAGCCCCCTGTTAATTTTCACCTTTTAAACATAATATTAAAAAACTACCTGTTAACTTCTATCTCTTCACCCACATTTTAAAGGCAAGTGTCATACAAAAATAAAATTAACTGGTACTTCGGAGAATGGCCATAAAATATTTCCACCTGATTTAAAAACTTGTCTCTGGGGCACCTGATATTTTGACAACAAAAATCACATTTAGTATTACCTGCGCTCAAAATAACATATTTTTATATGTAGGAAAAATAAAAAAAGTGATTTTATTTCTGGGATTAACATATTGTCGGCATTACCGTATCGAAAATATAAAATGATAGTTGGGTATGTTACATACCGTCGGAAAGGTTAATTTGTCTAGTTTCTCGCATCCCAAAAAAAACGACCAAAACTACCTTAAAGGAAAGTTTTGCTATCTTTTGAGCAAAAAAAAATTTAAATTAAGAAAAAAAAAAAATTTTTTTAATTTTTTAAAAAAACAACAAAAAATTTTTTTGAAAGCTATCGAAGTTACTTGGGACAAATTTTGCTAATACCAAAAGGTTATAAGTAACATGGGTATGCTAAAAATTAAAAAAAACTCTCGTCTAGAGTTAGAAATTATTTTTTTTAAACATATCCCACTCGCTTCCCAAAAACCGACCAAAACTACCTTAAAGGAAAAGACATAAGCTTTCTTTTAAGCAAAAAAAAAAAAAAAAACATTCCGGAAATAAAAAAAAGAAAAAAAAAGTTTTCAATTTAAAAAAAAAAATTAAAAAAATTTTTTAAAAAAACAAAAAAATTTTTTTTCAAAAGATTGATCAAATAGCTATCGAAGCTTCTTGGGACAAATTTTGCTAACATCAATAGGTTATAAGCTACATAGATGAGAAAGAACGCCTGTATGGCCAAAATGTCAAACTTTGACCCCCTCTAACTCAGAAACTTTTTGACCGAACTTTTTAAGAATTTGTGTCTCAACAACTATCCAATAGGACTAACCTTGGTGCAAATTTCATCCAAATCGGAAGACAACGATATACAAATTTGCCTAATTAAAAGAACCCAATCAGAAAAAGACCACTAACAACTCTACTGAAAGTAACAATGAATTTTACTTGGGAATGTCGCAAAATTAACGTATTCACATTTAGCTAAATGGTACTTGAAAAGTATGGCATTATTTTTATACCTACGTGCGCCCGAAAAGCAGTATGTATGTATGTAGTTATGAAAACTCCAAAAAATAAAAAATTTTGCAAACTTGTCAAAAATCTATTTTAGTTTATGGAGTATGCTGTTACATGGTTTAAACAGAACTAACTTTATTAACAAAACAAAAAAAACTTGTGCATGTTATAATGCATGGTTGTACTTTTAGGTCATACTAGTATGGGCCAGCAGCGGACGTAATCGACGGCAATCTAGAAATAAAGACTGTTGTTTTGTGTATGCCTGCCAAACAGACTTAGTCGATGGATAGACTAAAGAGGGGGTCCAGAACCAACATTTTTATCTGTAACATACTTCTGTAGAATCTCATTATATCCTCTCTACCAACTATAGTAGTGTGGGTATTAAAACATAATGTATAATTTGTAATTTTCTTTTTGGAAAATTTGTTTTTCTACCCACACCACCAAAAGTATAGAAGTTATTATACGTTTGTGCTGAACAAAAATGGTGCTTATTATAAATTGTAAGAATCGGTCCAAAATTACACGCAACCCTCATACAAAAATCTTTCCGGAAAATAATTTTGTGCCCATTAACTATCTTATTATGTTGGTATTTATATTAAATTTCACCAAAAATAATTTTATTGCAACCTTAAAAACACTGTGTCACAAATTTTCAACTAAGTCGTGACCAAATGAATCTGACACCTAATCTTTATGTAAAATTGTCCGATTAATCCGAATGTGAAGTCAGAATGGTCAAAAGTAAACAGTTTTCAGATATTGGCAAATTACCGTTATTGGCGGTTTTTAAAAAGATGATGTCACTTTAATAAAAGTATCTTCGAAACTATTCGACGGATTTTTTTCCTTTATTTTTATTCAAAGACTATGAAATAACTAAAACAACCACAGGTCGTTCGTAAATTGGTCAAGAAATGACTAAGTTATATTGGACCAAAGTTAAGATTTAACAAAAATTTTAATGATATTTTGCAATATTGCTCTTTTCAACTTATTTTTTTAAAACCAAACAATAAAATGTTTAGTTTTATCAGTTAAGACGTAAGCTTATTTCAATACGCACATTTCGTCCCCAGTAGGATCCAAATCGGTAAAAAATGACAAAGTTACAGAAGATTATTTGAAATATCCCACTTTAAAATTTGTCCCAAATCACAAAAAACACGCCAAGTAAATACACATAGCGAAATGTTAAGTAACAAAAAGTATTATAAAAGCCTAAAACTGTTAAATTACTATAGGGGTTAATTCACTAAGGCCCGTTTTAACGACTTACCTATAAAGTTCAAAATAGTTAACGGTACCTTTAGCACCAGTGAAGAATAAAGTAACCTTCAACTATTTTTAGTTTTCACAACTTCTGTATAAAATAAAATAAACTTAACAATTTTAATTAGTTTTCATGTTGTAAAATAATTTAATGAAAATTAAATTTAATGAACTTAAGCCTAATTTAAAAATGTGGCAATACTAAAGAAAATACCGATTATTTTTGCCAAAATAAAAATACGAACTGGCAACTACGTACTTTTTTACATTTAGTGCCGGTTCACACACGTCAAGGTTGACTCGTCAAGTCTTGAGTTTTTAGGAGAGAGGAGAAATGAAATGGCGTTCTCTTTTCCCTTTTCTCCTAAAAGCTCAAGACTTGACGAGTCAAACTTGACGTGTGTGAAGCGGCACTTACAAAATATACGTATAATTGGAGTTGCCATATATAAAAAATATGTGAATATAATATGGCAATCTAAAATCTAAACCTAACGACAAAAGTTAAAGGTAGAACGTTTCTCTCTTTAACTTATCCTTCACTTCTAGATTAAAGGGAACTTGTGATAACTAAGAACTCATTATCTGTTCGATAACTTCCTACATTTAGCTATCGTTAAGTCGTGAAAACGGGCCTAAATGTAATAATTATCACTGTTTCACTGCCCATTCTGCTTTGAGTAGATTTATTGCATCAGGAGACATTGATTTAAATACATGTACTCACTTCTTGCAATTGATCTAATCCACAACCCATCCACAGATGCTAATTTTTAGAGAATAGAAAACTAAATTTCAAAGTATAAATAGATATTTTCTGAAATTATGAGTAATTTTTTTATTCCCGGGATCCCGCAAGAAAAATGCCGGGAAAACGGGAAATAAAATAATTGAAATAATAAAATTCCCGGGACGGGAAATCCCGGGAAAAACCCTAAATATAACCATATAACTATGTAACATTCAAATTAGTCATATGCAAAAAATTCAAGTAATAAACGGTAACATTAAAAGAAAAAAAAAACAAGTAAGAGTGCTGTGCCTAATCTCAAAATACTCTCCACCGACAGTTCGAATATTTCAGGAGTGATATCTACATGATATCTAATTATTATTAATTTATGTTTATAAAGACCTATATTAAATTATTGACCGACGATTTTGAGTAAATATCATGATTCGTAACAGTTTAAGCCGAACTTAAATGATTTTTATGAGGGGGATTTATATTGGAGCCATGGTAAGTTATGAACCAATCATCCCAAATGCAGTGGTGAAATGAGTTTTAGCGTTTACAGTGAATTTCAGAAGGCTGCTAAATTGGGATCTAAGGTAAACTATGGACCGTATAGCTCAAAATTGCTTGTAATTTTTTCTGGCCATATGAAGCTAAATTCGAAGAAATTTTACCGTAATATCTATATCTGCTACGGTTGTCGGCGTATTTAATTAATTTACAAGAGTTTTGTATGGGGCCTATAGTAAATTATGGACCGAGCATCACGAAATTTATTAGCGTGATTTCTAGTCATAGCATTATTAATTACAGTTTTAGGCGTACTAAACTGTTTTCCGGGAGTAGGGTTTATATGGGGCATAGGGTAAATTATGAAACAATCTTCACGAAATTTCACAGTGTCATTTCTTGTCCTATAGAACTGTGACGTGCCAAAATTTGTTATGATAGCAATATTTATTACGGTTTTAGGCCTACTATACTGTTTTCCGGGAGTTGTGCTTATATGGGGCCTAGCGTAAATTATGAACCGATCTTTACGAAATTTTACGAGGTGATTTCTAGCCCTATTAAACTGTGAATTATTAAATTTTATTCCGATAGAATTATTAATTACAGTTTTAGGCGTACTAAACTGTTTTCCGGGAGTAGGGTTTATATGGGGCCTATGGTAAATTATGAAACAATCTTCACGAAATTTCACAGTGTCATTTATAGTCCTATAGAACTGTGACGTGCCAAAATTTGTTATGATAGCAATATTTATTACGGTTTTAGGCCTACTATACTGTTTTCCGGGAGTAGTGCTTATATGGGGCCTAGCGTAAATTATGAACCGATATTTACGAAATTTTACAAGGTGATTTCTAGCCCTATTAAACTGTGAAGTATTAAATTTTATTCCGATAGCATTATTAATTACAGTCTTAGGCGTACTAAACTGTTTTCCGGGAGTAGGGTTTATATGGGGCCTATGGTAAATTATGAAACAATCTTCACGAAATTTTACAGTGTCATTTCTTGTCCTATAGAACTGTGACGTGCCAAAATTTGTTATGTTAGAAATATTTATTACGGTTTTAGGCGTACTATACTGTTTTCCGGGATTAGTGCCTATATGGGGCCTGGGATAAAATTGATTAATTGTGATTTCCAGTCGAATAAAACGAATTTTTGCAAAATCTTATATCGTTCCGTGCATTGTGCCACCATTTATGCTAGTTTTTGTAACAAAACTATCAATTTTTTAAGGTGGTGGTTCCACATTTTAATTCATAGTTCCGATTCTACTGAACCGGTTTTGCTGGATTTCAATCCCAAACTGCTTAGAATAACTACAAGCAATTTGACACCAAGTTTTTTTATTACTTTTGAGTTTTTCGAAAGTGAGCGTGTTTTCAACAGACGGACAGACATACGGACATGGCTAAATCGACTTAAAATTACTCAAGGAGCCAGAATATATATACTTTATGGGGTCTGAGAAAAGTTTCACACGGAATGACAAACTTAGTATACACTCTTCACAACTAATTGTGGTGAAGGGTATAAAAATGCATCCGTATTGCCTTATGCAAAAAAATTAAAGTGAACTTGAAGTGCTCGCTAAACAAAAAAATTGTGGAAAATTGAAAACCTGAATGGAAAATCCAGTTTCACATTTTTTTTTTTTTTTTTGCATAAGGCTGATCGAGTTTTAAATTTCGACTGTTTTTGTAGTACCAAATACATAAAAAAATAGTTTTACTCCTTTTAATTTTCCGTGTTGCATAGAGTTATGAAAAATATTAAAATAAGAATAAAAAAAAAACAATTTGCACCTCAATTAAAAACATTTACTACGACATAATTAAATTCACCCTTGATCTATTTTGCAATCACAATCAGAATCAAGACTTATTAAGCTTAAGCGGATTCAAAAGTTGGTGTTTAATTTATTTCAACATTTGTTTCTTATCAACTTTTGAACAAATTAAATTTGAAATAATTCCCACGAAATTGTTAAACAAAAACCCAAAAACACAAAATTTGGAATTCTTATACAACATACAAGAGCTAGAGCAGTATTTAAAATTCATAGAACTACTCTGCAATTTAACGCACATTAGTTTCATCAATTAACATCAGCGAAGTTGGTTGCAGTTTTTTTGTTTTGCGGCAAATTAAGGCCTAGTGAATGGCGGCAAATCAGCATTATCGGGGTAACTACAAAAAAAAGATACGCATGTTAAATACTTAATTAAATATTTAACAAAATAACATTTAACGCGCGCTTCTATCTAAGACATGCTAAACAAAAAACTCGACAGCTAAACCGATGAAGCAAGCGACCAGCAGCAGTGAATGCTACAAAAAACAATATTTAGATTTGGCCAATTATGTACGTTTGTGTGTATGTACTTCTCTCAACTACCGGTAGCAAACATTTGGCAACAAGTAGTAGACAGTAGTAGTAGTAGATAGAAAGCAAGGAGGAAGAGCTATACTTTAATCGCGTTAAATGCTACCTTTTTTGGTAATCAGCTCATGCGGCGAATTTTACACATCGTACCGTAAAAAGATTTTTACAACTGATATGACTTTGACTCCGGTTAGCAGCTAAAGGTACTTTTACTCGACATGTATATTGCAGTGGCTTTGTCAGATGTAAAATCCAAATGTAAATGCAAATGCCAGTCCAAAATTTGAAATACCGAAAAGGTTTATAATTTTTGTTTTCATACGTTCGTTTTTGGTTTCATCTGACGTTACCTAAAATCATTAATTTCAGCAAATTATATACTAATTTGTATTTCCATTCACTTTTAAATGTACATATTTCAGTTAATTAAACATTTTTGGTTTTTTTAAGCATAGGAGTTAATAAACAGATTTGGATGTGTATTTTCCTCCACAAACCAATGACTTGCAAAACAGCTGATGTCAGATGGTTTGTCAGTACAAAATAGAACACGCTCTAATTGAAAAATTGTACTGAGATTTACAGGAGAAAATCTTTTTCTGCTTTCAAACAACATTTTCGCATTTTTCAAAGGGAAATTTGATAAGCACACACGCCTTCAGTTGGTTTTAGACGATATGTATTCAGCAGTGTGCTTGTCAAATTTGCTGCTGCAATGTTAACAAAAATCTATTTATTAACACATATTCTTATAAACTGAAGTTTTAGTTAAAGTTATCTTTATTGAAAAACGAACATTCAAGACTATGTTGTATAATGTAAGATCTTTCAAAACTTACAATTACAAAAACGAATTTATGTAAAACAAAAAAAAATATTGTTATTTCCGCCCTTGCTCCCGAGGCTTCCATAATTTGAGAGAAAATCACCTAAACTAAAACTAACAACATAAATTAATAAACTGAAATACAACTAAAATTTAATAGAAATATGTATCAGTTTATATTTTGCTGTTTTGAAACGTTTAAAAGCAAAAATTACAAACCTTTTGTATTTGTTAATTTTGACAGACATGCTCAACTACATATGTATGGATTTTAGATCTGAAAAAGCCACTGCAAAATACATGTCGTCTAAAACAATCTTTAGCTAGCTAGCACTAGCTGATTCTCTAGCTAAATAAGTTGTTGTGGTTTTACAAGTGCGTGTGCGTAATTTTTCGGTGCGAGCAGAGGGATGTTGGTTGTATTTGCATATTGGACATAATAGAATGAATACTTAGTCGTAATTGGCGGCCTTTTAATGCAAATTACCACAAAAATGCGATGCATACATCATTAGATAAATTAATCGTGTCGGTGTGTGAATATTTTTTCTTTTCTTTGTGTAAAACAATTTTTTGTTTAAATTGATTTTTTAATGCCCTTCGATAAAGAATAGTTTTTTCTCACAAAAATCGATTAAATGGTGAATAATAACACTGTGCTAGTTGAAAAAAACAGACACATGGCTCTTTAACATAATTCCGGTGCGGTGAATCCAATGGTGCTAACCGTTTTTTTTTTTTTTAGGTTAGCTCTTGTTTTCGAGATATACCGTTATTTCAAAAATGGAGGAGGTTGAACAACATATATTCGCGTAACTCAAAAACGGTTTAGTTCATTAAAATTACTAAAAAAAACCGAAATTCCGCAATAAAATTTCCTTTAAGAAAAGTAAAATTTTTTTCTAATATGAGCAGTCGTTTTAGAAACATTTTTTTTTTTGAAAAAAATAATTTTTTTTATCAAAATTTCTAAATTTTTGTTTTTTAAAAATTCATTAAAAATTGGAAAATGTAGCTAGGCTATTGATTTTATTCACAAAAGTCGAAAAATTTAAATTAATTTAAGAATTTCATAAAACGTAATATTTGTATGGGAGCCCCACAAAGAAGTGGTGATAAGGGGCAAGTATGTCTCAAAAAAATGTTAAGGACAAAAAACTAATTGAGGTCGGTCATACATTTTATCCCACTAGGGGCGACTCCTGGGCATTCATGGGACTTTTTCTTCAATATATTTCTAGTCTGCATTGAACATTTTGTATGGGAGCCCCCTTAAGGAATGAAGATAGCGGGTAGGTATGTTAGAAATAAATAGTTGAGATGAAAAATAAAGTGGGGTTGGTCATACATTTGACCCATCTAGGGGCATCCTACGCGCGGCAGGGGCCAAATTTAAGAAATTTATAAAACCGCCATATTTGTATGGTTGAAATTCTTAAATTTAGCCGATACATCTCCTAGAATGTATGACCAACCCCACTTAATGTATGACCGACCTTAATTAGTTTTTTGTCCTTAACATTTTCTCGGGACATACTTGCCCCTTATCTACACTTCTTAGGGGGGCTCCCATACCAATATTGCGTTTTATGAAATTCTTAAATAAATTAAAATTTTTTGACTTTTGTGAATAAATCAAAAGTTGCTAACTGTTTTAATCATTTGTGGCTTGTTTTGTTTGCAATTTCCTTTTTTATACGTCTGGAAAAAATTAGAAGCCTAGCTGCATTTTCCAATTTTTTATGAATTTTTAAAAAACAAAAATTTCGAAATTTTCATAAAAAAATAATTTTTTTCAAAAAAAAAAAAAAAAAAAAAAATAATAATGTTTCTTAAAACGACTGAGCATACTAGAACAAAGTTTCACCATTGTTAAAGTAAATATTATTAAGGAGTTTCGGTTTTTTAGTTTTTTCAAACATATGTTGTGCAACCTCCTCTATTTTCGAAATTACGGTATATTACGAAAACCAGAGCTAACCAAAAAAAAAAAACGGCTAGCACCACTGGATTCAGCGTACCCGAGTTAGGTTAAAACGACAAGTGCCCAGCTTGTCTAAAAAAAGTGTCAATTTCTAGGACAGTGTAACTATTCAAAAACATACAAGTTGATATTTTGGGAACCTTAACAGAATTAAAGAGATTTTTATTATTTATTTATTTCTTATTTTGAAAACTGAAATAATTGGTGTGAAAAATGGAGACCCTACACCCAGAGAAAAAACATGTTTAAATATGGTCACCTCCAACTGTTTCTAAATAAAATTGTATACATATTTGAAATTTCTCCTGGCATTACTGCCTCCAGCATGACTTTTAAAGAAAATTTTAAACATATTGGGTTTAATTTAACCATATTATTGTTACCCACAACCATATAATGGTTAAAATAGTCCTCCAACAGGAAGCCACAACCATATTATGGTTGCCTCCAAACATGTTATGGTTAATTATAACTAAAATATGTTTAACACTTATAATATAATGTTTGGTTTTCAACCATAGCATGTCGCTCTTGGAATAGAGGAAAATACTATGTATTGCTAATTTTGAAACAAATAATTGTGACTAATTATGACTAAATTAAACATAATATGGTTGTCGGTGGCAATAATATGGATAAATTAAACATAATAAGCTTAAAATTTTATTTAAAAATAGTTTTGATGGAGGTGACCATATTTAAACATGTTTTTTTTCTGCGTGTACACAGAATTAGATGAAATCTCTGATCACAAAGTTTTCTGTTGACAGAAGACAACTACATAGAACAGATAGAGAGAGAAAAGAACCTAACTTAGCAGTGAAAAACATATTCTTTTGAATGTGTTATTGCTCTTAGTTGTTATCCAAAAATAAGAATTGAAATTAAAATAGTTTGTTCAAAAAAACTCCAAAAAAAAGAATCGTCGTATCGCCAAGGAAATATTGCTAAGCTATGTCCTCACCTATTAAATATTTCACGTCCTATACGTAACCACTAGTTTTATTAAACAGTCAATTGCTTTTGCAAAACTTTTGGGTAGATCAAACATCATTTAACAGTTTATTATTGACATTATAAAATAATCTTCTAATAATTTTATTAACTCAATAGAAATAGTTAAAAAAATAAAGCAAAAGTTTGATCAATTTACTGTTCACGCTTTTTTTTGGATTTTTCAGTCAAATATTTGTTAGGTCTGCCCTTTAGTGATGAACTGAACCATCAAAAAACAAAACTAAAACATTTATGAGTCAGGCTGTATTTATAGTTCACAACCTTTTCTAGAAGTTTCCTGAACATTCGTGTTCTAATTATTTTTAAGTAATTGGTATACATCTAAAACCCAAAGTCTAACTAAAGGCGTAACAAATATTTTCTGTTATTACTGGCGAGTTCCGTACAGTGGAGTTAAAATACAATTATGCATAACCATTTAAAGTTAAATTTTGACTTAAACTATAAATAATTCTTAGCTAAATTTAATTTCGTAGCAATATTGTTGTTATTATTCACCATACCATGTTTTGAGACAACCATAATATGGTTCTTGCTTTTGGATGGACTAATTCAAAAATAACAACCCTACAAGAAGTGAATGAGCGAGTAGTCACTTTTTTCACGTTGGTGTTAAGAAAATTATAGAAAGAAATGACAGAAAACTTGATTTCGGTCATTGCATTCTATCATTTTCTTAACACCAAGGTGAAAAAAGTGACTACTCGCTCATTCACTTTTTGTAGGGAAGGTTGTGACAATAATATCGTTAAAGTAACCATAATCTGATTAAGTGTAAAGCTATAGGTTATATTGTTTAATTCAGTGATATTTGAAGCTTCCAGGGATGTAAACATTTTATTGTTAAATAGAAACACAATTTTACTAATCGGTAAAACAGTAAAGTTAAAAACATAACTGTACAGTGGAAATCTTAATTATAAGCGGTTTCCCACAGCAGTCATATATATTTCTTGTAATTATTTTAAGACATATGACTCGTGAATCCCCTAAATATTTTTTTTATAAACATATGTCAACCATGTTTTTCCTACTCAACATAAAAAAAGCAAGAAATACTTTAGTTCAAATCTTAACTGGTCATTAGAGTGGTTCCGTTCCCATACAAAAAAAAAAAAAAAAAAAAGTTGAGCCAGTCACCCCCTAGGATCGTTATTCATGGTTCGTCAATGACTTCATTTTTGCCTTGGGTGGCATTTTAATGCGACATCAAATTATGGGCGCCACCTATGCTATCTCGGAACGTACCACCCTAATGTACAATTTCTTGCACGTGGCAGGAAAGCCCTTCCAAAACTTTGTACTTCTAGCTTTTTATGTACCAACTTTTATGCCACGTCCAAAAATTAGGCATTGACTTTTTTGTTTTTTATATATAGCGCCGATGTTAAAAGTCCAATTTTATTTTATCGCATATCATTATTAATAGCCTCACTTTGGCTTAATTTTTGTGTTTTGGGGGGTGGTAAAAACTATTCTTTATAATTATATTTAGATACTTTATTTATATAAAATTTCATTCTGACTGATGCAATTTTCTTGTTTTTGTATGTTGATCTACCTGGTTTAATAAAAAAATGGGGTGTACTTTTGGGGCGAGGCATAAAAGTGAGAGAAAAAAAAACCTAGACATACAAAGTATTAGAAGGGCTTTCTTGCCACAAATTGGACATTAGGGGGGAAGTATCCGAAGTGTTATAAGTGGCGCCCAGAATTCGATGTCGGATTAAAAAGTCACCCAAGGCAAAAATTAAGCCATATAGACAAGCCATGAATAACGATATGAACTATGTTATGATCGGGCTTTAAAAGGCGTGGCAAAAAATTAAAAAAAATGTTTTCTGGAATTCTTGTCAACTAATCTTTAATCCTAGGGGGTGACTGGCTCAACTTTTTTTTCGAACCACCTTACTGGGCATTATACTCTATTTTACAAGTATGTATTAAAATTAGTGTTTGTATATTAAAATTATTTGTTTAAAGCCAACTTAATAAAACGGATGTGGAGTAGTTAATAAAATTTAAGACTTACAAGCAAAGACCTTAATCGTAGTAGCCCCGGTTCGAATCGCTGTTCACGGGTCTGCTTCTTCTCCACGTGAATGTTTTTATTTACAAAATAAGTCATGAAGTTAATATGGGAACATCTCTTGTAAAAATAATAAGTTAACTGGCACTTTAAACCTTCTTTTACAACGTGGTAGAGACCTTTTGCTGGGTTGTTTTTAAGCGTTTGCAAATTTATAATTAATATCATTGACAAAACAGCAAATTAGACTCAAAGTATTTCTCTTAATTTGAGATAAATAAGGCATATATAGCTAAAAAGTTTCCCTTTTCAAAAAGTATATTTTATGTATTTTTCTATCTTCTTTCCAAAGCCGAAGTAATTTTGCAATGTGGAATTCTTTGTTTAAAAGGTTCCCTTTTTACATGTTAATTTTTCTTCACCAGTGGACTGGCAACACCCTCATATATCCTTGAGTCGATTATAAGCTTTTTATAAGTACACATTCTCCAAAAAAACCTCTTAAAATTTACATTTAAATTAAAATACCATTTAAAATCTTAAGAAAAACTACCTACCTACAGTTTGCAAATATTATTCAGATCTTAACATTCGTAACATAAAAACTAACGAAACAAGAAAAAAGTCAATTCAATTAAATTGTAATTTCATATAAGTTTGTATGCCAAAGACAAGCCAGCAAATAAGAAATAAACTGAAGAATAAGAAACGTTATGAATTAAATTGAAAGAAAGTAAAAAAGCGTAAAACTGCTTAACACTTCTGCTTGAAAAGAATTGTAATGGTGTGTGCAAATTTCACACCAACTCACACACAAACACACACACACTCAATCTAACACATAAACAAGAACATACATTTTTTTTTTGGAAAATAAAGGAAAGGAAAAAGATGCAATCCTCCAGAGCAAAAGCGACAATATAAAACGGCAATTCATAATTCATTTGCTGCTTCTGGCAAATGTTGGCGGCGGAGTTGAAATAAAATCCAGTACATTTTTGTGAATAAACACACCAACTTTTAAATATCCAATTGGTTTAACAAAGTTATAAATGAAAAATACAAAAATCCATTGGCCATAAAAACTAATTCCAACAAAAACAACAACATCTATAGCATAAGAAAAAAAAAATCCTCTAAAAGAAACAGTAGCAAACTGGCAGTTGGAAAGAATACAAATTTAAAACGAATTCGACCAACTTCTTGTAAGAAAGAGAAAATGCATTAAGAAATGAAAGCACATTACGTTTGTTATGTACCCTACATTAAATAATAACAATAGTAGACGTTTTGAAAAGTATAGTAATCTTTCAACACAGAAAAATTTATCAGTAGTTTTATATCAATTAAAAAAAGTTTTTAAAAAGTATTTCAATTTAATTAATGTGATAATTGAATCAATTTTTTTTTTTTTTTTTTTTTGAAAGAAAATTAAAAATATAATTTTGATTTAATTAACTTATAACAAAAAATCTTAATTGATATTTTCGTTTAAAATAAAATAATTGACAATTGTTATTTTTAGTTGAACTGTTAATTTTTGATATTTTTAGTTAGGATTGAGTTCATCAAATTTAATTTTCATAAAATTATTTTTACTGAAGGAAAGAATTTTACAACATGAAATTTTTATTAAAATTTTTGATAATTTTCTTGGCTGAGCTGGGGCTCGAACCTGAGTTGAATTTACATGTTTCAACACTGATAGAAAAATGCATCTTTATATTGATGATGCCCTAACATCAGAATTGTGACATCAATGTTACTACAACTGGCATCAATGATGCAAAAAGTAACATCAATCCAATGACTAAAGTCTTCGTACAATTTTGTCATTTTTAACGTGTCATCTATTTTATGACTATAGTGACATCAATTCGATGCCACATTTTGTATATTATTAACATTATTTTCATGATTACAATGTCTTATAAGAAGCAAAAATTCCTATATTCTACTTTTTTAAATTATTTAGTTAAATACATGAAATTTTTAAAGTAGAATGATTACGAAAACCACATGAGGCATGGTGCTGGTGTCTTATTATTGAGAGTTCTGCTGTAAACAAAGGTCGTAATTAAACAAACGTGAAACAAACATATGCAACGGGTAAGTAAATAATAATATTCTCTCACTTTGACTTAAGTCAATTCCAATGACTTTGACTTATTGACAAACTGTCATTAAATTGATGCTAATGTGTCCTTTCTGCGATGTTACTGCGTCATCGCACTGAGGACATGTTCGTCATTTCTGTGATGCCGATCTGTCATCCCATTGATGACATAATTTCATTTTGACCCAGATGACACTTTGGCCAAGTGATGTTAAGGTTTACATCACAATGATGACAAGTGTCATGGGGTCAAAAACGAAGACACTTGTCATAGTACTGATGTCAAAATACATCAGCGTTATGACGCCTTTTCTATCAGTGAAGAATCACCACATTCTTTCATTAGAATTCTTTTGAGTTCTAACCTCTGCACCAGCAGCTTCATGTTGTAAAATACCTTTCTTCAGTAAAAATAATTTAATGAAAATTAAATTTGATGAACTCAAGCCTAACTTAAAATATCAAAAATTTAAAATTAGCAGATCAACTAAAAATCGCACTTGTTCTTAAAATAGCTATGGCACAAGCTCTAATGTTTACATTAGTACTTCAATTTGTAAAAATAAATAGGCCAGATTGTCAGTAAACCTTTTTCAAAGATTTTAGAAAAGCTAAAAATAATATATAAATAAAACCTTAAAGCGAATAAGAATTATAAACTCAAAGTCTTACTTGTAGCTATATCAAAGCTTAAACAAAACACCAACAATAAACAGTGAGTTTATCTTTTCTTACATTCCCCTACAATAGGTAGTCGTACAATTCGAATGTAAGAAAAGATATAGTGAGCTACCTTAACAAGAGTGGGAAGCGTTTTTTAAACATGCAAATTGTATTTCAAAGACAATTTCAAAAAAAACAAACCGACATATAACGCTGTCAACTAAAATTTTCCAGCCGGAAATTTTGACACAGAAAAAATACTTGCCGGTCTTATTTAGGTAGCTAATCTCACTTTCGGAATCTTTCAAGTACGATGTCGGAATTATAACAACTTAAAAATTATTGTATCAAGCACCTTTTGGATTAACTTTTACTTAAGTCAATCCCGATTTCGGGATATTTTAAGTACGGATCTCTTCATTAATCAGTACTTAAATCAAGCATTTTGCACATGAATTAAGAAAATCCGTACTTACCGTACTTTTAACGCCGCTTTGGCTTGGTGTAAGTACGGCAGGACTGATTTTTTTTAGTGTATAAAATCATATAACCGCGGTGGCGAAGGTGTGTTTAAATAGACAGGCGATGCGACTCAGTGTACCATTTGGTCGATAATAATTGGCCCTATGGTAGTAAAATAAGGCAAGAAACTATATAAGTATTTGCCAATTTTAAGAGCAATTTCGGCTTCTGGCCTGATTGGTTGGTTGGTTAACTAGGTAGCACGCCCACAACTAGGCTGAGTTTCACCTGCGATATCTCAGAGAGTCATTGTAAAGGGTAATTCCCAAATATTCCATGTCGTGATGAATTAAACGCTGAGCAATCACATAGGAGACAAAATACTGTCTCCTCAGTTCCAGGTTCCCTGCAGCTGAGGCAGCATTCATTAAAAGGGAGAACGAGTCTCATAGCGTGCTTACCGATCGTCCAGTGACCAGTAAGTGCGTATATCAGACCCGACATCTCTCTCCGACTGAAGTTGAGAAGTCACTTAGCGCGACCTATGTCTATGTGGGCCACGTTACTTTTGTAGCCCTGCAGCCATCTAGTTTCTTAATTTTTCGTCGGTCATATACAGATAGTGTCTGAAGTTTTCGCTTCTGGTAGTTCCCAGGGGTGTTGCGACCGGCACACCCTGTGAAATATCAAGAGCGGCTCCAGTCTTCGCCAGCCTATCCGCCTGTTCATTACCGTAATGCTCCCTACGCACAGGGATCCAAATTAAGGCAATGTCAGATATGCCCAGTCTGGATAGTTCTTCCTTAGACTGGTTGACGAGAATGGACGTTGTATTATGTGACTTTATTGACATCAGAGCCGCCTGGTTATCGACGAAAATGGCAATTTTGCTGCTGATGTTCCTACTACATGACTCTCTTATCCCCAGTATTTCACCCTGAAATACGCTTGCCCTATCCGGCAATCGGAAAGAGAGATTTACTTGCAGTTCCACTGAGAAAACCCCAGAGCCAACACTACATGTCATCTTTGACCCATCAGTGAAATCCTCGTTATTCACCAGCTAGGATTCCCCTACTCCAGTCCCGCGTTGATGGAAATATGACCTTGAATTTCTTTTCAAAGTCTGTACTGGTTATCATATAGTCCGTTGGTCGTTTTAGAAATGTGGGTTGCTTCTGTTAGATCCCTGCATGACGGTACGTCCTCGCCTTCCAACATCCCGACGCAGAGAGCCTGACCGAGCTGTTGACGGATATGGTCATTAGTTGTAATTCTATTGGAATAAGGTGCAATTTAGTATTCAGTGCTTCTGAAGGACTAGTGCGTAGAGCGCCTGTTATTCCAACATATGCTGATCTTTGTACTCTGTTCAGCTGGTCGACGACGTATTTCCTGTCCGTCGCGGTCCACCATACCAAAGATCCATATGTAAGAATGGGTCGTACTATTGCCGTGAACAGCAATTTGACCAGTCTAGGATTAAGGCCACATCTGGCGCCACACATTCTACGGCCTTCCTGAACCTGTGTTGAGTTTTAAGCTATGATTATAGCTTTATATAAATATAACGATCTATTTGTTCTAACGTTAGAAAATACGGTGGACAAAACTTTTCATAGAGCAACAAAAGGTTTTATTTCTTCATCTTGGGGCTTAGACAGAAATATTTTAGATTAGCGCTAGAATCAATCTTTACGGCTTAGCCTCAAGATGCCCTAAAGCCCGAGTAGACGACGACCAGTGTTAAGTTATCTACACATGCTTACATCTAAGATTCACTGCAAAGCATCTTCTGTTAAAACACAACAAAACGAAACAGAGGAAAATCCGTCGGCAAACCAAATTCCATCTTGCGTAAGGGCCCAACAATAAAATTCAATCCGGCATTTTTAAGATTTTCCTCTCTGCCATTTGAGTTTACACTAAAGACAGAATTTGATACCGAAAGGGGCCTGACCCATTACCAAGCTTAGGCCTATCCTTTCCGGTGGGTGGGCGTGTTTTGGCTACTGGTTCCCTTGGCTTCTGCTTAAACTCTCTTCAGCCGAATTCTCAGAAGGATCTAACTTTAGGTATTAACTACGTAGTTTTTTCAAAGGCAAGAGGGATAAGTGCCCCGCGGAGGTTTAGTTTAGGTAGCTGAGTTAAAGATCAACTTAAGTACCTCTCGTTGTTGGCGTTACCTCTCGGTTGTTTTTAAGCCGGAAGAAAATAATGCGTCTACCAACAACCCCATGTGAGAAAAACTAGCACACAGGAGGCACTTCTAATACAACGCCATGGGGAAGGTGCTTCTCAATACGATACAAGCGCACACGGAGGAGCGGTTAGTGTGGACAAATCTATGGTTTTTTTCGACGAGTAACGGACTAAAAAGCCATTGTATTTTTAAACGTAAACTCCCCGTAATTAAGGTTTCTCTTGAAAGTACATGAGCTAATTAACATCCTGAGTATGCGCCGACGGAAAATAAAGATGTTAAAATGTTTCGATCTCCGCCAATTTGAAGAGAAAACAGAAATAATAGACACTTAATAGAAACAATTTTTTTTGAGAGCAGATTCATTGAGATTCTAAGCGATTTTGATCTTTATTAATTGTAAACTTTAGAATTAAAAAAACACATATCTTTATTAAAAACTTAAACTTAGTGTATTCTAAAAACCATCTTTAACTAAACTCTTATACTCCCTTTGTTTCTGGATAAGGTACTGTTCAATTTCCTTTAAGTGTCGGTTTTTGTTCTTGGGTTCAATATAGTACAATGATTGCATTTAGTATGGTTGGCATAGAGAATGTAGCCAAAAACCAACGTGTCGCGACGCCAAAAGTCATGTTCCCCATCTTAAAAAAAAAAATAAAACACCAACATCAGACAAATCTTTCTTCTGTGTTTGTTTCATTTTAGTTTGAATCAAGAAAATCTTAAAGAAGCGCAACTCAACTAAAAACAAAAGGCAAATGTATCTCACACACACGCACACACACATGTTTTCAAGCCAATGCACACACTTACACAGCAAATTTTAGTTTTTACTCTGCACAAGGACAAGCGCCACATTAAGTAGTTCCATTAAAAATCGAGCATTTAGTAAAACGATGATTTGAGATCTTGTTCTTCCTTTCATTTTTTATTGTTTAAGATTTTCTTATTGTTTGTTATTTTCAGTTTTGGAAATCTACCAACAAAAATTAAAGTACACAGCAAATAGAGTTTTTTTTCGTCGGATTCCTGACCCCCACTGTTTTTATTCCCTATTTCCCGGAATTTCATGCGGGTTTTCGTTAAGTTTAGTTTAAAGAAATTATTTTAGTCATTAAACCGGAATTTTACTCAGTTTTGCAATTTATAAATACCAATCCTGGAAAAGGTTAGTGCTTTCATTATACCCAGCCAAAGGTGCAGTTTCGTGTTTTTGCTCAGCTGTTGAAACACATAATTGAATTCCTAGCTTTTGAAGATATTTGATATTGCAACAGAACTGTGCCAATTACATTTACTTGTGAAATCTGTGCTTAATTTTTTAAAGGCTATGTAAAGCTTGTATTTATTGTAAAATTAAATATGATAAATTGAAAAAATAGAACAGGTTCATAAAAGGTTTATTAAACAAATTTTAATAAAAAATCCGTTTTATAGGCTTATTATAAACCTGCTTTATTTTTATTATAACTTGGAAACTAAATATTTTTTTTAGTAAAATTAAAAGAGAATAGTAATTCTTTTTATTTACTTCATTTCATTAACTTTTAAAGTCTTATTTATATAATAATCAACACTAAATTCATTAAAATAATCTTAACGGTAACCTTTATCATTTTCGTTGCAGCAAAGAATAAGTAACTGAAATGAAAGGATCAGAACTTATAAGAAATCAAAGCTATTTTTGGGAAAATACAAAAAACATATAGCGCCCGATTTAATGAAGCGAATTAAATGAAATTTTTGATTCTAAACTGTTAAGCCACTCTTGATTAATAACTCAAGATTTGAAAAATTGAAACCAACTGACATATAAAAACATAATAGATTTAATTTTGGAACGAACGAGTTTTGCTACAATCCATTTGGGATCGAACTAGTTTTGCAATACCCTATTGCCAATCAGGAAAATTAATCATTAAACCTTAGTATATTTTGAAAGTTATATTAATTTATTAAAATTATGCAAACAGTGCTAAAAATGAAACAACTGTTCTGTAGGTGAGAGATAAACTGCACCAATTCACATCTTTTTCAAAATACGTTTTTTATAATGTTGAAATCAAAATTTTTCCTCTATCGATGTTTGAATTCCCATAAGTATTCTCTAATGTAGTTTTCGAGATTGAAAAGTTGAAAGCAACACCAAGTCCAACTTGCTTAGCCGTAAAGGGCATCAAGTGTACTTAGTGCTGTTTACCACTGAATTTGTAGAGGCAAAGAACATCAGGAGTTTTTAATATAGATAAATTAAAGCAATGCCATTTTGGTATTATTTTATTTATCACTACTGCCAGAATAAGCCCCCTGATGAGCCGTCTAGGGGCATCCAGGTGCAGGTGCCAAATTTAAGAATTTCAACCATACAAATATGGCGGTTTAATAAAATTCTTAAATTTTGCAGTGCAGCGCGTTGGATGCTCCCAGAGTGGTCATCAAATGTATGACCAAACCTTCTTTATTACTCCTCTCCAATCGCTTATTTCCAACACACCTTCCCGCTATATCCCTTTCTTAAGAGGACTCCCATACAAAATTTTCAATACAGGGCCCTGCAGGGTAGAAATATTTCTAGAAAAAAATTCCCATAATTGCTACGAAGTCGCCCCTAAAACATTTTTTTAAAACATACGTGCCCTTTAACTCCACTTTTTAGGGCGGCTCCCATATGGCGTTTTATGAAATTTTTAAGTTTAATTATAATGTTTCATCTTTTGTGAATAAAATCAAAAGTTGTAGACAGATTTTTATCATTTATAGCTTGCACCGCTTCTGATAAAATCCCAGACTGTTTACTGTTCTGAAGGCATTATAGAAATACTCCTTAGCAAAATTATAATGACTTTTTGAGAGCTTAAATGTTCTTATAAAATGTTTCTGGTGGAATTATCAAATTACTTCCTTAGCAAAAGTTTTATAGTTTCTTGCGAGCTTTAATTTTCTGAGGGTGGTACGAACTTATATACACATATAAGACCGATACCGATATATCGGCGATACTCCGTGTATGCCGATGTTTCGGTATCGGCGATATATAACTAGCGATACGACGATAGTTTTTTTTTATAGTTTTATGAACAAACAATTAAATTTTCAGTGCTTATTTTTTGCATTACAACTGAGAGCAATAACACATTAAAAAGGAGAGCAGTAAATCAAACAGAATACTAAAAAGTTTCTTTTAATTCCTAAGCTGGAGGTCTACACCAAGCGTTTTTTGTGTATGTTACTCTTTTGACCTTTTTTCAAGACGCATGCTAAAGTAGAAAGTAATCCTTCTTCATGCTTTCGATCAGTGTTCGAAAATAAACAGAACATTATTTAGCGTTCGGCTCACACACCAATAACGATATCTATTTTTTTTAGTGATTGTGTAGACGAACGCAACCCTTAATACCGTTCGTAACTATTTTCAAGAAAGAGCTGAACATTATATAGTGTTCTGTTCTTCGATAAAAAAACAGAACTATTGTAGTGTTACTGTATACAACCATTGTATTTTAATGTTTCTTTTTTACATTGATAAAGAAATGAACAAACAAACAATTTTAGCATCGACCGCACCACAAACAGTTTGTGTGTGTATTGTGTATATGTTTTGTTTGTGTAAAATTATTTTGCTGGCTTTTTTTTTTGAATGTGTATTTTGTTTTGTAAAAAATGTTTGATTTTTTTTACCAGCCAAAAGAGACGAACATTAATGAGCCGAATCGAACACAATGAAGTTTGTGGTTTTAATAAAAAACCGAACGGAATTAAATGTTCTCATCTTTTATTGAGTTTGATAAAAACAGTATTATTTTTGTGTCCCAAATATGACAAACAGGGAAACGTTATTTTTTAATGATTTTCTACACAAACACTACTAGCGTTTGTGCTTTCCACAAACCTACCGAACCGAACACCAAGGAGCGATATTTAGTTTTTATTTTCAAACACTGCTTTCGATACGCATATGCATTCTACGCGTTTGCTGTGTTACTTGTCATTACAATTTTACACTACTACTTTTTGGACAGATGCATACACGCATTGAACGTATTTTGGGTTACTTCAAAGATACCACAAAATCCTTAAGCAAAGCCGCTTCTACAATGTTTAACGCTATTTCGCTAGTCAACATTCTTCGGATATTATTAGAAAAAAATTAAATGAATAAACTGAGATGTCGAATAGATCATAGTCCTAAAAATTGGCTACTTTGCATGACTCTGCATTCAAAAAGTGGTGAAGACACGGTCACCTCTACACCTAATAAAAGTTATAATAAGTCTAGAAGAATTGACCTTTGGAGCGTTTGTGAAAATCTTATAAGAAAATTTCGGAAAGGATAATCGTCTGTCCATCCAACGCTAGAAGAAGCCTAGAGATACTTTAGATCTGCGATCGGCAAAATCAGGGCGCCGCGTTTTCTCTTTTATACTCTTTTATTACGTACGTGGGCACACACAATGAAGATCAATTGAATTCATACAACGCATACAATCGCAAAATGTAATAGTATAGGTTGCCGATCGCAGCTTTAGATACTAATTTTTATAAAGAGTCATATCCGCTTGTTTACTGGCGCAATGAAATGTTATACCCAAAATTTTAAAACATGGCGCAGAAATACCTTAGTTTTCAAATTAATTCTCTCTCATCTGAGAGATAATTTTTAACTGCAGGTCTGCTTCAAACGGATCTGCAAAAGTTTAAAATACTTTGTTTTTTTTTTTTTAACAAAAATCTTTTTAATATTAATTTTAAATAATCTCTGACATTTTTTTCGTTTAAAAAATAATTGAATTTTTTTTAAGTTTACTATGAATTCAAATTCAATTCTTTGGTTTTAAAATCTTATTAATAGCAATTTAAGATATCAATAATCTCGTACACTGTAATTTTGTATAGTAAAAAAAATAATCTACTTGAGTTTTGTAAACATAACCTTAAATTTAAATTTAATAGTCGTATCGATATCGCCGATATTTCTTTTTGAGTATCGCTATCGTATCGTCAAAAACGAGTATCGTTACAGCTCTAATATATATTTATATGTATCTATAAATTTAATATCATGAGATTAAAAATTAAAAAAAAAACTTTTAAGTCATTAACATAATTTTTCTTAGAAGCGTGAACCCGGGAAATTCATTATTGTTTCCCGCTTTTTTGGTAAGCGAAAAGAACGGGGGAAAAAAGCTCACAGTCTCACTACCACGAATTTCTTCTTCAATATTTTTGTCTGTTTGGCTAAAGTGCACCGAATGATTATTGTTGTTTTTGGGGCTTGTATATTTTATTTAAGAAAAAAAAAAAAAAAAAAATCGTTACAATGATACACATCTATATAAATTGTCCACAGTACATAAAGTAGATTATTCTTTACAAGTTGCGTACAGTATTGTTTTTTATTTTTTATGCGAAAGGTTTTGTATTTATTCCATTTTTTTTAAGACATTTAGCTAATAAATCATCGGAAGCTTTAAAGCGTGTGAATTTCAATACTTTTTCCTTTCTTTCTTTGTTTTTTTTTTTTCCTTTATTTTCATCAATATCTGAAAGCAATAAGTTGGAAATAATTGTAATTTTGTACAGTGGTCTTATAAAGTTTAATTGAATCTAATGGTTAAACCTTAATGGGTAATAATCCTCTAAGCTTTTAGTGGTGCCTTAGACTTTAAGGACATTTTCTAACAAAGAAGGAATATTTATTAAATGTACTGGATTTTTATTTTAACATGTGTCTATATTTTTTTTCTTAAGGACTTATTATTTTGTTTATATTTTTGCTTTAGGATCGAAGTCAAATGCTGGAAAGAGGGAGTTATTCATTACTAGCTTGACCCTAGGTCTACACTAAAGATAAAAATCTCAGCAAGTTGGCAATAATGTCGGCAGAATAACAGAGCAATATTTCTTATTGCTCAGCTTATGTTAAAGGCATGGGAAAACGTATTTATGTTTACTCAAAATTTGAAAAAAATCAAGGAAGAAGGTGCAGTCTTGTTAAAATTATTTTTATTAATATAAATTCTTTCTTATTCGACTTTATTATTTTAATGTATGTTAATTTCTTTAAGCTGGAGGCCTTTTTTTATATATTTTTATATATAAAAGAACTCAAACTTTAACAAATTAATATAAATTTAAATAATAAAGATCGAATAAGAAAAAAATTATATAAATAAAAATAATTTTTGTAATTGTATTTAAGTGTTTATTAAATTCTTTAATTTAATTCTTTCACTACAATTATAATTTGCTACCATTTCACAAATTTAATTTCTTTCTTACACAATTTGCTTCTATTTTTTTTTCTTTTTTTCAATTGACAACCAAATTTGACGTTTCATGTTAGCAATAATTGTCAACGAAAATGGACTAACAATTATTGCAACATAAATTTCCGGCAATAAATATGTACAAAAAATTGCTGTCTACATTGAAGATAACATAATTTGAAATTTACTGCAATATATGTCGCAATAATTATCTCCGGTATAGACGGGCAGTGAATTTCTTTCTTACACAATTTGCTTCTATTTTTTTTTTCTTTTTTTCAATTGACAACCAAATTTGACGTTTCATGTTAGCAATAATTGTCAACGAAAATGGACTAACAATTATTGCAACATAAATTTCCGGCAATAAATATGTACAAAAAATTGCTGTCTACATTGAAGATAACATAATTTGAAATTTACTGCAATATATGTCGCAATAATTATCTCCGGTATAGACGGGCAGTGAATTTCTTTCTTACACAATTTGCTTCTATTTTTTTTTTCTTTTTTTCAATTGACAACCAAATTTGACGTTTCATGTTAGCAATAATTGTCAACGAAAATGGACTAACAATTATTGCAACATAAATTTCCGGCAATAAATATGTACAAAAAATTGCTGTCTACATTGAAGATAACATAATTTGAAATTTACTGCAATATATGTCGCAATAATTATCTCCGGTATAGACGGGCAGTGAATTTCTTTCTTACACAATTTGCTTCTATTTTTTTTTTCTTTTTTTCAATTGACAACCAAATTTGACGTTTCATGTTAGCAATAATTGTCAACGAAAATGGACTAACAATTATTGCAACATAAATTTCCGGCAATAAATATGTACAAAAAATTGCTGTCTACATTGAAGATAACATAATTTGAAATTAACTGCAATATATGTCGCAATAATTATCTCCGGTATAGACGGGCAGTGAATTTCTTTCTTACACAATTTGCTTCTATTTTTTTTTTCTTTTTTTCAATTGACAACCAAATTTGACGTTTCATGTTAGCAATAATTGTCAACGAAAATGGACTAACAATTATTGCAACATAAATTTCCGGCAATAAATATGTACAAAAAATTGCTGTCTACATTGAAGATAACATAATTTGAAATTTACTGCAATATATGTCGCAATAATTATCTCCGGTATAGACGGGCAGTGAATTTCTTTCTTACACAATTTGCTTCTATTTTTTTTTTCTTTTTTTCAATTGACAACCAAATTTGACGTTTCATGTTAGCAATAATTGTCAACGAAAATGGACTAACAATTATTGCAACATAAATTTCCGGCAATAAATATGTACAAAAAATTGCTGTCTACATTGAAGATAACATAATTTGAAATTTACTGCAATATATGTCGCAATAATTATCTCCGGTATAGACGGGCAGTGAATTTCTTTCTTACACAATTTGCTTCTATTTTTTTTTTCTTTTTTTCAATTGACAACCAAATTTGACGTTTCATGTTAGCAATAATTGTCAACGAAAATGGACTAACAATTATTGCAACATAAATTTCCGGCAATAAATATGTACAAAAAATTGCTGTCTACATTGAAGATAACATAATTTGAAATTTACTGCAATATATGTCGCAATAATTATCTCCGGTATAGACGGGCAGTGAATTTCTTTCTTACACAATTTGCTTCTATTTTTTTTTTCTTTTTTTCAATTGACAACCAAATTTGACGTTTCATGTTAGCAATAATTGTCAACGAAAATGGACTAACAATTATTGCAACATAAATTTCCGGCAATAAATATGTACAAAAAATTGCTGTCTACATTGAAGATAACATAATTTGAAATTTACTGCAATATATGTCGCAATAATTATCTCCGGTATAGACGGGCAGTGAATTTCTTTCTTACACAATTTGCTTCTATTTTTTTTTTCTTTTTTTCAATTGACAACCAAATTTGACGTTTCATGTTAGCAATAATTGTCAACGAAAATGGACTAACAATTATTGCAACATAAATTTCCGGCAATAAATATGTACAAAAAATTGCTGTCTACATTGAAGATAACATAATTTGAAATTTACTGCAATATATGTCGCAATAATTATCTCCGGTATAGACGGGCAGTGAATTTCTTTCTTACACAATTTGCTTCTATTTTTTTTTTCTTTTTTTCAATTGACAACCAAATTTGACGTTTCATGTTAGCAATAATTGTCAACGAAAATGGACTAACAATTATTGCAACATAAATTTCCGGCAATAAATATGTACAAAAAATTGCTGTCTACATTGAAGATAACATAATTTGAAATTTACTGCAATATATGTCGCAATAATTATCTCCGGTATAGACGGGCAGTGAATTTCTTTCTTACACAATTTGCTTCTATTTTTTTTTTCTTTTTTTCAATTGACAACCAAATTTGACGTTTCATGTTAGCAATAATTGTCAACGAAAATGGACTAACAATTATTGCAACATAAATTTCCGGCAATAAATATGTACAAAAAATTGCTGTCTACATTGAAGATAACATAATTTGAAATTTACTGCAATATATGTCGCAATAATTATCTCCGGTATAGACGGGCAGTGAATTTCTTTCTTACACAATTTGCTTCTATTTTTTTTTTCTTTTTTTCAATTGACAACCAAATTTGACGTTTCATGTTAGCAATAATTGTCAACGAAAATGGACTAACAATTATTGCAACATAAATTTCCGGCAATAAATATGTACAAAAAATTGCTGTCTACATTGAAGATAACATAATTTGAAATTTACTGCAATATATGTCGCAATAATTATCTCCGGTATAGACGGGCAGTGAATTTCTTTCTTACACAATTTGCTTCTATTTTTTTTTTCTTTTTTTCAATTGACAACCAAATTTGACGTTTCATGTTAGCAATAATCGTCAACGAAAATGGACTAACAATTATTGCAACATAAATTTCCGGCAATAAATATGTACAAAAAATTGCTGTCTACATTGAAGATAACATAATTTGAAATTTACTGCAATATATGTCGCAATAATTATCTCCGGTATAGACGGGCAGTGAATTTCTTTCTTACACAATTTGCTTCTATTTTTTTTTTTCTTTTTTTCAATTGACAACCAAATTTGACGTTTCATGTTAGCAATAATTGTCAACGAAAATGGACTAACAATTATTGCAACATAAATTTCCGGCAATAAATATGTACAAAAAATTGCTGTCTACATTGAAGATAACATAATTTGAAATTTACTGCAATATATGTCGCAATAATTATCTCCGGTATAGACGGGCAGTGAATTTCTTTCTTACACAATTTGCTTCTATTTTTTTTTTCTTTTTTTCAATTGACAACCAAATTTGACGTTTCATGTTAGCAATAATTGTCAACGAAAATGGACTAACAATTATTGCAACATAAATTTCCGGCAATTAATATGTACAAAAAATTGCTGTCTACATTGAAGATAACATAATTTGAAATTTACTGCAATATATGTCGCAATAATTATCTCCGGTATAGACGGGCAGTGAATTTCTTTCTTACACAATTTGCTTCTATTTTTTTTTTCTTTTTTTCAATTGACAACCAAATTTGACGTTTCATGTTAGCAATAATTGTCAACGAAAATGGACTAACAATTATTGCAACATAAATTTCCGGCAATAAATATGTACAAAAAATTGCTGTCTACATTGAAGATAACATAATTTGAAATTTACTGCAATATATGTCGCAATAATTATCTCCGGTATAGACGGGCAGTGAATTTCTTTCTTACACAATTTGCTTCTATTTTTTTTTCTTTTTTTCAATTGACAACCAAATTTGACGTTTCATGTTAGCAATAATTGTCAACGAAAATGGACTAACAATTATTGCAACATAAATTTCCGGCAATAAATATGTACAAAAAATTGCTGTCTACATTGAAGATAACATAATTTGAAATTTACTGCAATATATGTCGCAATAATTATCTCCGGTATAGACGGGCAGTGAATTTCTTTCTTACACAATTTGCTTCTATTTTTTTTTTCTTTTTTTCAATTGACAACCAAATTTAACGTTTCATGTTAGCAATAATTGTCAACGAAAATGGACTAACAATTATTGCAACATAAATTTCCGGCAATAAATATGTACAAAAAATTGCTGTCTACATTGAAGATAACATAATTTGAAATTTACTGCAATATATGTCGCAATAATTATCTCCGGTATAGACGGGCAGTGAATTTCTTTCTTACACAATTTGCTTCTATTTTTTTTTTTCTTTTTTTCAATTGACAACCAAATTTGACGTTTCATGTTAGCAATAATTGTCAACGAAAATGGACTAACAATTATTGCAACATAAATTTTCGGCAATAAATATGTACAAAAAATTGCTGTCTACATTGAAGATAACATAATTTGAAATTTACTGCAATATATGTCGCAATAATTATCTCCGGTATAGACGGGCAGTGAATTTCTTTCTTACACAATTTGCTTCTATTTTTTTTTCTTTTTTTCAATTGACAACCAAATTTGACGTTTCATGTTAGCAATAATTGTCAACGAAAATGGACTAACAATTATTGCAACATAAATTTCCGGCAATAAATATGTACAAAAAATTGCTGTCTACATTGAAGATAACATAATTTGAAATTTACTGCAATATATGTCGCAATAATTATCTCCGGTATATTTACCCCAAAAATGCCAATATTTTTGGGTAATTATGCGGGTTAAGCATTTAAACGAATACGCTTAACTACCTTGTTGAGGTAATTATAAGAATACGTTTTACTACCTCATTAAGGTAATTAAGCGAATACGTTTAAATGCCTCAGTGAGATAATTAAAGATATTTATTAACAAGATACCTTAACTTTGAAGTATAAAAAAAAAGTTGACAGGAATTTTTACTTGTATCAGCTAAATCTAAAGAAATGGCAATAAAAAACAACGGGATTTGCGTACTCATACATACAAACTTAAGATCAGGGAAGCAGTAAATTTGCAATTGTATGGTTTTTCTTGTGCGATCAATGAATGCAGAAACAATATATTTATCCTTTTTAAAACTTTTTATTAATTTTAGTATCGATTCGTTTGTGAATAATTTGAATATTTTAGTTATTGCTGTATTTTTTGCACACACATTTCACAGTTTTTAAGCATATTTTAAAACATTTTCAGCAAATAAAAAATGCTTAAAATAATTTGTAAAGCAGATAAATTTTCTCTTGCTTTAATTTCGCCATCTACATTTAATTTTCACTCTTCAATTGTAAGCCAAAGCAAGTTTCCGTTGAAGATATTTGTTATTCCAAACTTTAAAGTTTTATATGTATGCAAAAACAAAGAAAAAAACAATTATGCTATTATGCTGTGCTGCTACATATAAATCTAGACGCATCGTCAAGCTTACCGATCGAATCAAAAACTCTTTTTAAAGTGATCTTTTCGTGTTCGTCCGTCCATCTGGCTGGTTTACTTTCCATATAAACCTTGTGCGTAAAGTAAAAGTAGCAGTAAAAAAAGTTGGGTTTTCGACCTTTTCTTTATAGAATCTCAAAGAAATAAATACTTAAGCTCGATTCACCCATGCGTTCCGAACAAAATTTTTGTCCGGACAAAATTTTTTTTATATTGAGTTTGACGTTTTACTTTTGAGAGAGAGAGAGAGCAAAGATTTTGTTCGGCACGTTTTTTCTTTAATTGGTTTAATTTTAATTCTTGTGCCGAACAAAATGAACTGAGATGCCACTTTTTTTAATAAAAATAATAAAATTAATTTTCTTCTTTCGTCCATTTTCTTTAACACACTTTTATAAAAAAAAATCTAATAGTTTGCTAACTGTGCTGCCACTTTGTATAATCGTTTACATCTGTAAACCATATGGTAGCTTTGTTTGTCCGGACACATTTTCCGAGATGGGTGAATCGTTCTGCAGAACACTCTCTGTAAAAAAATTATTGTCCGGTCAAAAATATTGTTCGGAACGCATGGGTGAATAGACCTTTACGCTCGAGGTCATAAAACTTATGAGATTCTAAAAGTAGCCGTTTTTTAATAATTTGATAAAATTTGGTAAAAACGTTTTAATTTTCATTTTGAAACCTATGTAAATTGTGAGAATCGGTCTATAATATCATATGTTCCCCATGCAAACTTCTTTCTTTATATCCAAAAACCATTTAATAATGTTCGTATTTAGATTAAATTTGGCCCAAAATATCTTACTGCAAAATAAATATTGTTGAATCGGTTCAGATTTAAACATACAGCTTCCATTCAAATTTCAATCCCTAAAATATTCAAGCTATTTTATCCTTTTAAATGTTAATGTAATTTATAATTGTAATTTCAAATAAGCCATATTTTGGGCATATTTTTTTGTTGTCAAATAGTACGGAGGCAATTAATCGAATGAAATTTAGGAGTAATTTTGTTTTGGGATTTTAATTTTTAGGGCAATTACCCGAATTGTGTAATTAAGCGTTAGGCAATTAAACGTGAATTTTTGTTTGAAAAATGGAAGAAAAAAAGGGTATTTTAAACTCAAGATAAATAAGCGTGAAAGGCACTTAAGCGTGGGGTAATTAACCGTGTTATACGTATCTTGGGTATAAGCTGTGAAATAGATGTTAATTTCGAAGACATTGTGACTTGAAGCTTAACATGATATGGACATCGATCAGCTAAAGGCTCTCTAACCTTCGAGATTTAAGGTTTCTTTGACCTGCTGAAGTGATCTGCTCAACTTTGAGAAAAATATTGCAATCATAGAGAAATTTAGCACGTCCATGAAAGACTTCCGTATCAGTGCTGATAGCCAGATTCTAAATGGATTGGTAAATTGTCAATATAATAACGTACTTCTATTGGACCGATAGCGAGTCAGGACGCGATTAAATTGGCCATGAAAAAAACTAACCGCATGCAACAAATTTAAAAAAAAATAAAGCTCCTTGCGACAATTTCTGTTCGCCTTGCGACAATTTCTGTAGGGCGATTTGCACTACACTCACATTACCATTGAATTAATTGATCATAAACTATTTTAGTGCAAAATTATTGTATTACCATTAACTTTAACACTTGTTACATTATTTTCTTTTCACAATTGTGCATTATTTTTTAAATGCACTCCTTTGTATTTTTTAATACATGGTGAATAGTGCATAAGTATTATTGCATTATTACTAGAGTGGCGTTAACATGAGTATACATATACACACTGAAAAAACAAATCAATCTATCCGTACCTTAATCAAGCCGAAGCGTTGTCAATAGTACGGTAAGTACGGATTTCTTTAAATCAAGTGCAGAACGTTTGATTCAAGTACGGATTATTCAAGTGCGAAATACGCGCCCCGGTAGGCTAGCTGGTAGTGAGCTAGTCTATCAGCGCCGGGGTTGCGGGTTCGATTCCCGCCACAGACTCTAGTTTCGTTCCTGCAGACAAGCGTAGAGCTTTAGAAAGGAATTCTATTTATGATAAAAAAAGTTTTATTCTATTTACAGTATAACCCGGTTAATTATCCTACGCTTAAATGCTTTTTACGCTTATTTACCTTGAGTTTTAAACACCCGTTTTTGTCTTCCTTTTTTCAAACAAAAATCCACGTTTAATTGCCTTACGCTTAATTACCCAATTAGGGTAATTGCCTTAAAAATTAAACTCCCAAAACAAAATTACACCTAAATTTAATACGCTCAATTCCCTCAGTACTTTCTTTTTCTTAAACCACATATCTGTGGTTTTCACGAATAATCGCGTAAGTTATAAAACCAAACTTTTCAAGAGAGCAAAAACAATTATTTTTTTCAATTGCGGCTTCTGTAGATGCTTTTTTAAACTTTTTTCTTTACTATCCTCTTAACAGTGACTTTCTACGTATTATACATAGTTTTCATGAAAAAATCCTCACAGGATCACAATCTGTAAAAGGATTAAAAATGCATATGTTTGATTGACTCATTAAGTGTGTGCAATATAACATCATATCTCCACATAAGTTCTTTTTTGTGAAAATAAATGTTATCATTTTAATCACACATGACGACTAACGTTGTTATTTTTAGCACACAAGTTGGCGACATATTCAGAGTTTTTGATACTTATAGCACAACGTATGGACTTAAAATTACAAACAACCGCTCATCTGCTGTTGTTGCAACTAAAGAAGTCAACAATAAACGCACATGTACATATAAGTTGTTATTAATAGAAAAATGTTCAAAAAATAGTTCCATATTTTTTGCACGAATAACAACATAACATCACATATGCTTTTCATTTGGAAACATATTCAGCAATTTTACAATTTTTGGCGATGTATGTCGACATAAATCGTTATAAAAGCAAAATATTTTATTAAACAGTTAACTTAAGTTGTTTTTAGCAGAAAAAAATTTATAATACTACATTATATTCTAAAAAGCTTAATACTTATAAAAACCTAAAGCAAAATGTAGCACTTTGACATCATTATCTCAATTTCGGTAAAAACCGACTTACGCGATTATTCGTGAAAAAAATATTTCATAAATTAATATTTGCACCGCAGTGGGTAGAACACAAAGATCTTCTGACGATAGAAAGTGGTGTTTCTTGAAACATGTAAAGATCAACCCGGGTTCAAATCACAGCTCGGCCAAGTGAAAATAAGTGAAAATAATTTAATGAAAATTAAATTTGATGAACTTAAGCCTAATTAAAAAGAATATCAAAAATTAAAAATTAACAGTTCAACTAAAAATCAAAATTGTTCTTAGAAATGGCTATGGCACAAGCTCCAATGTTTACATTTGTACTTTAATTTGTACAAATAAAAATGTCGACGAAAGTGGACAAAAAAAAAAAACATAATAAACGAATGTATTCAGGTTTTCAAGACAAAGTCTTGACAGAAAGAATACGAAAAAACAGAGAAAAAGGAGGCAACATGTAATTTGAAATTTAAGTGATAATAACAGCAAATTTCGAACCACCAGTACTACTGGTTAAAGATTGATGTTTGGCTGTTGGCTAACGGGCACCGCAGTGGTGCAGTGGGTAGAACACAAGGATCTTCTGACGATAGAAAGTGGTGTTTCTTGAAACATGTAAAGATCAATCCGGGTTCAAATCACAGCTCGGCCAAGAAAAATTATCAATAAATTTTAATGAAAATTCCAAGTTGTAAAATTCCTTCCCTCAGTGAAAATAATTTAATGAAAATTAAATTTGATGAACTTAAGCCTAATTAAAAAGAATATCAAACATTAAAATAAACTTTATTCAAGGCTTACCAGAATAAAGTTATGTTATGAGGTTAAGATTCATATAAGAGTTATTCGTGCTGCATATTATCTAGATACACCAAATATTTGAGATATTTTACTTAAAGGGATTAAAGGAAAGGTCGCTAAATTTTAAATTATATTAACATTTAAAAATATAAAATGGCTTGAATATTTTAGGGATTGATATTTGAATGGATCTGAACCGACTCAACCATATTTAATTTGCAGTAAGATATTTTAGGCCAAATTTAATGTTAATACGAACATGGCAAAATGGTTTATGGACATAAAGAAAGAAGTTTAAATGGGGACTATGTGACATTATAGACCGATTCTTACAATTCATTTCGTTCTTATGAAAATTAAATCATATTTACCAAATTTATCAAATTATCTTAAGACAGCTACTTTTACTTTCCGCACAAGGTTTACATGGATAGACAACCATATTTAATTTGCAGTAAGATATTGTTACGAAAGTACAATATTTAGATGGACGGACGGATACGACAAGATCACTATAAAAAGTGTTTTATCGGTTTGCTAAACGATGCGTCTATATTTCTACTTTTCAGAACAAATTGATATACATAATTGCTTTTTTCTTAATTTTTGCATATGTATATAAAGTTTGGAATAACATTTATCTTCAGCGAAAACTTGCTTTGGGTTAAAATTGTGGAGTGAAATTTAAATGTAGATGGCGAAGTTCAAGCAACAGACAAATTATCTGTTAACCAGCATTTTAGCAATTTGTTATTGGCTGAACATGTATTAAAATGTGCTTCAAAAACGTGAAATATGTGCGCAATAAAAATGTAGCAATAGCTAAAATATGCAAATTATTTACAAACAAACTAGTTGGATTCACACCGAACTTGTTAGTTTGTTAGTCGTTAATCGTTACTTTTTTACACGCATTTTGTTTTTGTATATTTAACGCGCTACCGGATTAACATTTAACAAATTAACGACACGGCACCCCCGATAAAATAGTTGTTAGTTGGTAACTCACAATCAGCTGTTGCAGTTTCTAAATAAATATAATAAAAAAGTCATTTGTGATACATTTCTAAAAAAATATTTGTGTTTTGGCAATTTTCGTGTACATTGAGAGTAAGTATGTTAATTAAATGCTGTTTTACTACGAAAGTTACCAGACTAACAAAGTTTTAAAAAGGAGATCGTTCACAGTTGGTAACTTTAACAAATTAACAATCTACCGAGTAACAAATTAACAAGTTCGGTGTGAATACCACTACTGATACCAAAATTCATAAAAAGCTCTAAAACGGATAAGTATATTGTTTCCGCTTTTATTGGTCGCACAAGAAAAACCATGCAATTGCATATTAACGGTTTCCATAATCATAAGTTTGAATGTATGAGTACGCTTTTGTTAGTAGGATAAGACAGCACATCTCAAAAAGCACTACAGATAAAATTAAAGACAACAAATCGTATTGCTTTTTATGACTATCTCTTTAGATTAAGCTGATACATGTTAAAATTCCTATGTCTTAACTTTTTTTCATCACCAAAGCTAAGGTATCTTGTAAATAAATACGTTACATTACCTCACTGAGACACTTTTAAACGTTTTCGCTTAATTACCTCAATGAGGTAGTTAAGCGTATTCGTTTAAATGCTTTCCCCGCATAATTACCCGAAAATTTTGGCATTTTTGTCGAGGTAAATATCCGTGGAATACTGTATTTCGGCAAGTGGGCTTAGATATTATAAAAAAATAAGTAAAAATATATTATCATTTGAAAATAAATAAATAGAAGAAGAAATACCGAAGAAAAAATATATTTTTTTTTATCAAAGTAATTTTTGGGAATACAAAATTTTAAATTAACAAGATCTTGTTTGTCGTGCTTAATAGTATGTTCACATTTGGCTTCTTAAACGCGTTTAAGCAGTTCGAACGTGATTAAGCTATAATCACTTCAAATCGAGATGATTACCCATACATTGAAGTGATTTGTTAATCACTTCAAATTGACATGATTACAACTAAATCAATTCTTAAATCACATAGAATCCACTGAACATACCTCAAATGTAGAATCGCCAACATGATCGTGTACAACCGGCAAAGATTTCTGCTTAATGTTTTTATTTTTTTCCTTAAATAATTCATAAATTTTCACAATTTCATCTTTAAAATGATTAAAATAATCTTCTGATAACTTTATAAAAGTGTTTTTATCCATTTTTAATACTTTAAAGAAATATACATTTGCTTGTTGTTTTTTTGTGTGTTTTTTTTCTTAATCATCTGTCATCTTAATCATCTCAAATGTAATGTGAACGGCTTTGATTAGCTAAATCAACATTTTGCTTAAACGTTTTTAAAAACCTAAGTGTGAACTTAGCATAATTCCCATTTTTTAATCTTGATAAAAACACTGCAATTTATTGTTGATGGGATATAGCTTAAGTTTTTATCCAGAATAAAATTTTAGAATTAAGCACGACAAACAAAATCTTGTTAATTAAAAAATATATTTTCATAAAAAGATAACAAAAATTTATTTATTTCATTTATCTATATTCACAAAAACATTTAATAAAAAATAGAATCTCATTTGCTATAAACTCGAGTTATCTTTAAATGATTAATTTTTAGCGCTATCTCCGTTGCAAATTGTTTTTACTGTTGAAGGTGGAGGAACCAACAAGGGTTCTGTCTACATCAACAGCCTTTTCACCCGACTTGAAACGTTTTATTATGTAGCGACGCAAATCGAAATGAAAACGACGAAAAGCGGATTTAACCAATTTTAAAAAAGCGACGCAAATCAGGGTTTTAGTGTATATATTTTGTAGTATCGATGGCATTCATATAATTGTAGAATTCAAAATAATAATGAAAGCCACCTGGTTTGTGATGGGGGAAGAATTTTTTTTTGTTTAATATCCAATAATTTTTTGTATTTCGAAAAATGGATTGTTACGTTTTGGACTGTTCCCAATATAATTATAAATATTTTTTATAAGTGTTTGATTGATGCCAAAAAATCGTCATAACACTATTACTTTTAGTAAAAAAATCTAACAACCCTGGTTAGGATGCGCCTAGATGGGTTAAATATCCTCCTCCTTACTCCTTACTTTTCATCTTCATAATTTATTTCTAGCATACCTACCCGTTATCTCCATTCCTTAAGGGGACTCCCATACAAAATTTTCAATACAGACAAAAAATATTTTTAAGAAAAAGTCCATAACTGCCATGGAGTCACCGCTAGGTGGTTTAAATGTATGACGGGCCTCCATTAGTGTTTCGTCATGAAAATTTTTTTAAATCATACTTGCCCTTTAACTCTTAGGGAGACTCCCATACAAATGTGGGGTTTTTTGAAATTCTTAAATTTAATTAAAACTTTTTCGTCTTTTCTGAATAAAATCAAAAGTTGCAAACAGATTTTAATCACTTATGGCTTGTTTTGTTTAGAACTTCGTTTTCTATAGCTGCATTTTCCAATTTTATATGATTTTTTGTATTAAAAAAAATTTCGAAGTTTTGCTTTGGCTCCTATGTTGATATTTGATGATATTCCGCACAAAAAATTCTTATATGAATCTTAACCATGATTGGACATGGTTTTTAAATACGGTACACTCCCGAAAATTTGTCTGTATAAATCGTGGTCAAATGTTAGTTTTGATTTTTATAACACATCCTATTTTATTTTTTGAGTCAAATTCGTTGTTACAAAAACTTTATTGCTTGGCTTAGAAATGTCATAAGTAAATCTTAAAAACTTTATGAAAAACAATTAATAATGAATTGATGTGGTTAAATGTATAAAATTGCTAATGCATTAGCACTATAAAGCATTTGTCCCAGGTCTGCTTCAAGACTAAGGATTCTATGTAATCGTAGTTCGACAAAAATTTGTAGATATGATTGAGTTGATAAAATAGAATGCCATTTCACACCGAAAAATAAGATTTGAATAAATAACAAATGAACATCTAATGGTGATTTCTTTTCTGACAGAAATGTTCCATGTATGCTACCATTCGCGCGGGTTTTTGTTCTATTCTAAACATATATGCAAAATTGTGAGAAGTTGTCGTTTTTCTTTCTAAACGTGTTGAATTAAAAAAATGGCAAATTTGTTCCATTTCTTACCCCCAGTCCTAATGGAGTGTGTACCCTTTTTTGCATCTGCGTTAGGTAATTTTTTATGCAAGCAAGTATTTTTCTTATTAACTTTTTTCTTGTGTTTGCGTACAATTTGTTATATATTGTGATTTATGGTTATATTGTGATGGATAAAAAAAAAACATTTTGTTTTACTTTTTTTAATAATTATTTTTTTTGGCGCAACATTTTTAACAAGACCTGACCTTAATTATTAAAAATCAGTGCTGTTAACGCTTACTGGAAGAAAATTTAATGTTGAAAATTGCTACAACCCTGGTGAATATCGCCTAATAGTATAAACTTTGCATTCAACATTTAACACGCTAAATACACAGTAGTGTTGAGTGTAAAAAGTAGATATTATTTTGTTCCATTGTAGTTTAGAAAAATGTATCACTTTGTAAGGGTGCGTGAAACCTGATAAATATATTACACAATTTTAATGCATTATTATTTTCTAGAAAAGAAAACACCATAAATGTTCGGAGAAAAACCTTTACTTGCATATAAATCTACCCCTAGATTATACTCAGCGACAGTATAACTGTATAACCTTTTTTGGTTTTTTAATTCTTTAAAATGCTCTTCTGTTTCCTTTGCAAACCACTGTTTCTATTCATTCTAAACGTCCATTTATACGGAAGTGAAATTGTCCACTACGCAATTGTTTCACAAAACTAAGTGAAATGTTAAAATAATTTTTATATGTATAAATTTCTTACACTCAACCGAACGCACAGCAGAAAATAACCGAAAAATATATATATAAAAAAAAAAGAAAAAAAATCTTCGCAAAGAATAATTAAATAAATCACCGAAGATGACAATAAATCGTTCACACAATTATGACATGATCGGGAAGAAAGCAGAGCATACAGCACACAACTTAATGCCAACTCAAAAACATTTCTTTTTTTTCAGAACTTAAACTGTGGACAAAAAATAACACATAAAAAGTCCATTTACGGACTGTAAAGTGCGTTTTCTAAAGCACCATATTATTGCTGTAGCAAACGTTGCTGCTTTTTGTGGCCTTTTCTACATTTTATAAACGCCAACCAAATAAATCACTACACAAAAATGATGAAATTATTATTTATGTACCCTGTGCTCCAGTTATGCTACAGCAAAAAATTAAAAAAAAAAAAAAAAATACTCGTACAATAAATGTTAAAAGCAAAAAGTTGGAAAAAGGTGTATTTTACCTGTTGTTGGTTAAAAATTCACAAAGACGAGCAATGTTTTAGCAGGAACGGCAGCAGGAGCAGCATTAAACATAAAACAACACCAACCAGTAGCCAATACAGGGTTGGATGTACAAACTGTATTACAAACGCCTTTTTGGTGGTACATACTCTTATGCATGCATGTAGTGCAATTTGGAATACACACACATGCATTATGGGTAGATGGTGTGGAAACGTTTGTATGTATAAGAGGCGCTGAAGTCTGCCACTTACTGTATAGAGTATTGTATGGAATGCAATGTTGAGGTGCAAAAGCATAGTAAAAGACTGGTATCATTTTCGAATAAAGCTAGAAATTCTGTTTGGTAAATTAGAATCTATTTCTTAATTCAATAATTATAAAAAGGGAAATTTTAAGGCATTAGTGGTAAAAATATTATAACTGACACCATAACGACTTACTTTTGCAAGGCGTATCCATCCTGTCAGTCTTTTATTTTAATCGATTTTCAAGAATTTCTGTTGTTATTCTATTAATGGCATGAGTTATGTTGACCTTCAAGTGCTCAAGAGTTGTACACAGAAAAAATTATTTTTCCAATTCAAACAAAAAATTTGTAGAATCAAAACATTTTTTGTCTGAAATCGGCCCTACAAACAAATTTGCATATTCAAACAATTTATTTGCATTTCGTTTATTGAAAAAAACCCTGATTTTTTCAAACAAATAATTTAACTGAATCAAACAAATAGTTTACTGAAAATCAAATAAAATTTCAAACAAATAATTTTGCTGAATCAAACAAAAAAATTTTTGCAACAGCAATGACGCGCACAAAAGCAAGCACTGCAGAGAGGAGCGCGGCTGGCTTTGTTGGAATAATTTTTGAACCAAGTCTTGTTCAAGGTATATTTATAGCAGGTAGCCGCGAGATTACAACAATTGTATAATAAAACAAACAGCAGGGCTTTTTATTGTTGTTATGTGGTACGAACTGTCAAACAGCAAAGGGGTTGAAAAGAGACAAAAAAGACAAAAGATAAAGACAAAAAACTTGTTTACTTGTGGAGTTATTCATATTGCATATTGTCTTTATTTGGAAGGTGCCATGCCCACTTGGAATTTTACAAATATTTATAGCCAATGTTAAGTAATTTTACTCATTTTATCCTCTAAATATTTAAATTTCCAAAAATCTCTTTTCCATGGATCAATTCGTTGGAGGACTTATTCACTGTCGAAATTTCATGTCTCTAACTTCAGCCGTTTGGGCTGCGCAATGATGAATCAGTCACTTGACTAAGTCATAGATTTTATTTAAAATTTGAGTCCTATGGGGGTTCCGCTCCCCTACCCCTATCGACAAAATAAGTAGTCGATTATATTTTTTTTTGGCGCACAGGAGGCTTCTGTAAAAATTTATTGCACCCACTGCACCAACCCCCTTTATTTTTTGTTGGGTTTAGTTTACCATAAGAGTGGTTCCTACAAAGCTTGAAGGCTTTTGTCTTTAGATATGCGGTATTTAATATTTTAATTCGTTGGGAGGTACAGCTCCTCCTCCGCCTACCCCACCCATTTTTATTTTAAAATTTATTGTTAACCATGATAGTGGCCTTAACCACGTTTGAGGACTCTGGCTATACTAGTACTTCAGTTACGCGATATTTAATACATGCATCCTATGGTGGGTATTACTCCCCCTGCGCCTACCACTTTTATTTTTTCAAAGGTGTAGTTTACCATTAAAGTGACTCCTACCAAGTTTGAACATTCTTACTATAACAGCTCTTAAAATATGTAATATTTAACATGGGTGTTCTATGGGGGTACCACTTTCCCTACTACTATCTTATTTAAATTTTGGGGCCCAGAAGATGCTACTGCAAAAAATTTAAGAAAATGGGAGCAGCGGCTCTTAAGATATGCGATACTTAATATTGGCATCCTATATAGGGTACCACTTGCCCTGCCCCTATCGAAAAAATAAATAGCCTATTTTATTTTTGGCGCTCACTTGATGTTACTGTAAAAATTTTAGAAAATCGGTTCCGTAGTTTAGGAGTCTATAAGCCAACAAACAAACATACAGACAGACAAACATTTTTAATTTTTATATATATACCTGTAGATAGATGGGCTCTTAGAAGGATATTTAAAAAAAGTGCTACACGGATTGACAAAATAAATATATCCTCTTCACTACTAGTTGTGGAGGACTTAAAATAGTAGATAACCAATGTAAATATTAAAGTGTAAAATTGGTTTCAAAATGTTGGCTTTTATTCTTCTTACAAAATGTTGAATTAGCAAAGGGTACTTTAAATGTCGTACGGGGTTTTATGCCAATTATTAAATACCTTGAAATTACTGCCTTATACAGTATGTGCGCGTCATTTCACATAACAGGTACAATACATTTGAGGTTGCCTTTATGCCTTTTTATGATTTACCGACACTTGTTGCATAACTGTACGAGTATGGTATCCAACGTATCCTCCGTCCTATGCAAACCCTTTTTATCCATTCACTTCTGTCTGCCTGTGAAGTTTCTTTTTTGAATTTTTAGTTGTTGATTTTCTTCTATAGTTGGCGTTATAGCATTCACCTTTACAGCTCTCATTTTTGTTCTTATGTTGGAGCTCTCTTCATCGTCCTCATCATCTCAGTTTCCAATATCGATGTGTATTATGGGTTATTCGTGCGTTTATGGTCTTTCGTCTTTCACTTCATTTTTTTCTTATACCGTTCATTCAGAAAAAATTAATAAATTATGAGTATTTATGTGCTGTCTTGATAGTGACACAACGACAGACACACAAAGTGATAAAATTAGCATAAAAAAAGTTTAAACAATTTCTGTTTATTTTCTGGCATATTGTCGTTTCAATGTTTTGTTGCAGTTGCAAGTGCAACAAAATATGAGCTATATTGTTTGCAATCTATTTGGTGAAATACATACATATGGAATAAAATTACATTCGAAATGAATTTCAAACAACATGTACTTGAACAATTTTTATGAATTGTTTTGAACGACTATTGAATTGGGTTGGATTAGGAAACAAAAGCGAAATATAAAACAAATGTACCCAGAAAGTAGTTGTCTAAGGCCATGGTATTATGATAAATGTTTTTATTTTATGCAAAACATATGATTTTTTTTCTTTCAAACGCCGGAGATTTAACAAAAGAACCCTTTCTCTTGCAGGAAATGGTCGGCGCTCAATTGTAAGGCAACACTTTTCTAAATTAAAATTTTTTAAAAATTTTAAACAATAGTCGTTTAAGATTTTGAATTATTTAATGCTAGGAACACAACTGAGACGAACAACGAGTTTTTGGTCGCGAAAAAAAACCCGGCAAAGAATTCTGATGATGGGAATGTGGTTATTCTTGAAACATGTAAATTCGATTCGAGTTCAATCCCGTGTTCGGTCAAAATAAAATAAAAAAAGAAAAAATAATAATTAAATCATTTCATGTTGTTAATTCCTTCCTTTGATGAACTTAAGCCTAATTAAAATATCAAAACCTTCCATTAAACATTTTTAAAAAAATATTTATTTGTCGATTTGTCGGTGCTAAAGTGGTGCCGTTTTTAAAAAATGGTTTATTAATATTATTGTTTCGAACTAGAAACAAATTAAACAAAAAATTAAAATTAGTGATTTTTATAAGAAATCGTATGATCTTTTCAAAAAAAAAAAAAAGAGTTTTCATCTGCAAACAAAAACAAAAAACTTTTTGTATATCATATCTGCAGCTTTGCAGTTGTTTTTACACACTTCAAGACTCAAATTAAGGAAAAACTACATGCTGGTCGACGAGGCGTATCTTCCTCTACCACACGGCATCAAAATCTCAATAAACTTTAAAAGTGAATTTAGCAGGTTTGCATATGAAGCCAACGATATATCATACTTATACTACTTTAAATGTTTTGAACGTTTGAAGTTGTTGCATTGCGAAAACGGAAGTGAACCTTTTAAACTAAAAATTGTCTAACTTAGATACCTTTTTTCGTTTATTTTTTTTTTAAATGTTTTGTTAAAGTCCTAAAATGGGGTTTCCTTAAGTTAAATTTGTATGTAGTCTCCATGATAATTATTTAAAAACAGGACAGTCAACATTTAGTTTTGCTTTTGAGTTCGGCTAAAACAAAGCACCTCCTTCAAAAGCAACTGTGTTGGATAGTGGCAGTCCACATAGAGGCTTATCAGCAGACTGAGCTTTGTTTTAGGTTCTGCGATAAATTCAAAGGTCCCTCTCATCGCTAAAATGTATCTTCGAAGAGTTCTCCACAATAACTAGTTCTTGAGAAGCTTTAGGTTTTCACGTTCCAGATTAAACTAAACGCCAAAAGGTGAGTGATATTTAAGAGCCACTTTTTGGGTTTGAGATTAAAGTTAAATTTAATTCTATACTTAGATAATCTGAGATTTAAGTAAATTTAGCATCAATTGAATTTTATATTTTTAGGTTGTGGCTTAAACCATATAGTGTTACCATACTGAGCACAAATAAATGGCAACATTTTTTTTTGGCAAATGTCAACTTTTTATCAAAGCAATATGGATGTTTTCAAAGAAGAAAATGTGCGAATTTAATATTGCTTAAGCCCTTATGACACTACATTTTAATGCATTGTTCAAGTTTTGGTGAACAGTACAAATATAATGTAATACAAAAAAAATACCAAGTGCAAAGAGTTAAGCTGTATTAAGATAAATGGCAAAACGTCAAAAATTTTACTAAAGTTATCGATAAAAAATGAAGTTATGTCAAAAAAATGTAAAATTGTTTAACTTAAAATTGACATTTCAAGCTTGAAATATTAAAAGTGTTGCTGAATCAGCGGCTTATGGGCAAATTCAGCGATTTACCGCTTTTTGTTTTTAGGTTTCTCATAAACAAAAAGTTGGCAACATTTAATAAAATAAACAAAACAGGGATGGCTAAGTTGTTTCAATTGTACTTTTTTGTTGATACTTTTTAAACTAAGATTTATAATACCTTTTTGTGGTGTTTTTTATGAACATAAATAAAATTAATTTCAACTAAAAAAAATCTAAAAAAGTACAATTTTTAAAGGTTAGTGGTACAATTTTAAAAATTCTCAACGCCATCCCTGAAACAAAACCATAACAAGAGGAAAAAAAACTAAAAACTTTGTTTACATTTTTTATAGTTCGCTCTTTCTAACATTTAATGTTTCTTTCTATCAATTCTATATCAATTAATGAATAAAAAATGTAGTGTCATAAGGGCTTTACTAGGTAGAAATTTTTTACGTTTAAAGAAAAAATATATTAAAATATTATTTTGTGTTTAATTCGACCCTTAAAATGTATAAATAAAAGAACTTTTATTCCTTTTGAGCTCGAGGAAAAAATATATTAATGAAAAAATATAGAAAGGAAAAATTATATAAAAGTTCTTAGCAGTATCTTATTTTTTAAAAATAATTTTTTGTTAATATTTTTGCAACAATTCTTTATGTTAAACATGTGTATGTTGACAGTTTAAGTTTAGCTTTAAACCACCGCCATTGGCCGCTTAAACTAGCAAAAAAGTTAAAAAAATACAGAGATTAAAGTGAATTTAATCGCTAATCTCTAACCCAAAAAGTGGCTCTAAGAGGCTCTGGATTAACTACCGCAAAACCTGCATTTGGCTTTATATGGTGTTCTAAAGACCGAGTATATACATTCCGTCTTATAACGGCCCAGGATGTACACATGTGTACACCGACACACAGGTGACAATTTTAGCAAATGGTTATCTAAGCCATATACATATATACCACCTGCTCAGAAGCTGAAGCGATCTTATGCTAAGTTCACACTTAGGTTTTTAAACAAGTTTAAGCAAAATGTTGATTTAGCTAATCAAAGTCGTTCACATTACATTTGAGATGATTAAGATGACAGATGATTAAGAAAAAGAACAACAAACAAATTTATATTTCTTTTAAGTATTAAAAATGGAAAAAAACACTTTTATAAAGTTATCAGAAGAATGAATTGTTTAAGGAAAAAATAAAAACATGAAGTAGAAATCGTGGCCGGTTGTACACGATCATGTTGGCGATTCTACATTTAAGGTATGTTCGGTGGATTCTATGTGATTTATGAAGTGATTTAGTTGTAATCATGTCAATTTGAAGTGATTAACAAATCACTTCAATGTATGGGTAATCATCTCGATTTGAAGTGATTAGAGCTTAAGCTGAAGGTCCACACCATGCGTTTATGCGTCTGTCCTTTTTATGCATTTGACAAAAAAGTTGAATCAGTGTAATTGCATATGACAAGTTACACACCAAAATGCATAGAATGCATAGACGTATGAACGCATCAAAGTAGGTTTACTTTCTACTTTTGTATCCGTCGCATGTGTGGTGAATAAAAGTCAGCTGTTATTGATGGCCATGGATGACAAATCATATTTTATTTTCAATGTTATCGATAAATATGTTTGTGTGGTAAATTACTTTTTATTATTTTTTTGCATTAAAAAAGGTTTTTAATAAAAGAAAACGCTTTTGTAAAAAAGATTGTATAAACTTTAAAGAAAAAAATACACAAAAATTCATTTTAAATACAATTTTTATATTTTGTATTCTCTTTATCGATTTGTATTATATTTATCGATTACTTTTAAGTACTGAGTACCATCACTGTAGTGTTTATTATTATTTTAAAAAACAAGTGCTATGGAGGAGAAGCTTATTAATGCCGTGAAAAACCACGAATATTTATTATAAATAATTTCATAATAATTTATTTATAACAATAAAAGCTTACTCCTTACATATGTACTTATGTATGAATTTCATAAATTCTTTTTAAATCTAAATTTTACTTCCCATTTTGCCAAAATTGTTTTTATTTGATAACAATTTTAACACAACAGCTGATCCAAAAAATAATATGGCGCATTAAACGCATGGCATGTAACTTGAATTTAGAAACGCATAAAATGCACAAAAAGTATCATACGCATCTACGCATGAACGCATGGTGTGGACCTTCAGCTTTAATCGCGTTCGAACTGCTTAAACGCGTTAAAAAAGCCAAATGTGAACATAGCATTACATCCACTTCAATTTATTAGAAATAACAGAAATACTCCTGAAAGAGTAATAATATTGGGGAAGTGCTTTAGTCCTCATCTATATTATGAACCATTTTCAGCAAAAACTTTCTTCAATTCTCTTTTGAAACTGCATTCGTGTCCAAAGAATAAAAATTTTGTTTTACAGCATTGAGTCATTTTCTATGCGTTCTCTTTTTCTTCAAAAAATTTTTTTTTCTTCTTCAAACTTACCTCTTTTAAGCCATACAACATTATTATCAATAATAAAACTTAATATCGATCAGTCCTAAGTTTTAAAGACCTGCCAGTTTAAGGTCCTAAAGAAGCCAAGAGGTTCGCATGTGCTCCTCAAGATACAAATGCACACTTTCCGAAGTAGTCAAAGCATAAGTTGGAATTTGTGGATTTAATGATTAGTCATTAAAGATTTTAACGTATTTTTTTAAGAACTTAGAAATTGATTAAAACATTTTAGTGATTAGTGTCAATCTATTTCATATGTATAACTTCTGGTCTTTTTTATACAATTTATGTCAATGTCAATGTATAAATATTGAGCGATTATTAAATTAAGCGATTAAAAATCTTGCCAGAGAAAAATAACTATAAATGACGTCAAATGAAGCAAAGCCCAAAATGGAGTAACTTATAGGGTGCCCTATATTATCCTCTTTAATTCCGTTCATATCAGACTTTCAGACACTTTGGTTGTCTTTCAATGATAAAATAATTGTTAATTCTAATACCTTAAAACCTCCTTTTTAAGCACTTAAAAGAGTTGTATGACAAATATCCAGATTAGGCTTCAATTGCGAACGATTTCCGAACCATTAAAATGCACCAGTGTATTTCTGTGCTCCAGAACATATTTATTTTTAATCAATTTCACTTTAATAGTCCTTGCTAGTCATTTTATATAATTAATTTATTGGCAAATAACTTAATTAATATGGTATTAGAAAATTCCAAGCAATTTAAGTATCATCGACCTTAATAAACGGCTTGTTAACGCACTGATTCTTAATTACTTTTGGGTGAGGCGGAATGGGGGCAATGAAAAAACATAACCTTGAAATTAAATACCCATTCAATAATATTATCAACTTCTATTTTCATCTTATGACCACCACGTGATTCTTCTCTATTTTACACTCACACGTATTTGCACATATTGTGGTTAACCGATAAACAATTGTTGGTACGTGTGTTTGTGCGACGTGCAACAACGACAGCAACTACAAAAGCCAGCAATCCCTTCTGTTACTACTCCTATCACTTGCTACTAAAGCATCATCATTGTCGTCATCTTACCTTTTTCCATGCATTTTCGAGTTATAAACGGATGAGTATGTTGTAACATGGAAACACAGCAGGTAATAAGTTCGTTTGTATTCACATCACGATAGTGGAGTGGATTTTTAATACTCATACTTGTATGTAGCCCATAGTAATCGCGTGTTCCATAACCGCCCACTATATTAGTGTAAAACAACCTACTTGTACTTGACAAAAAAAAGGAAGAAAAAACCCACAACATATTCCAACCACCACAACTTGTCACTTGTACTCAAGTGACAACGATGTTATTTGCATATCGAGTGAGAGCTCATATTCCTTGTTTGTAGCAATCTGTACACTGTACACCACTGCTTATGCTTGTGGTGTGGGGTGCATAAGTGTGTGTGTGTTTCTGGTCATACAGATGTGTGATTTAATATCTGATCTGATATTGGTTTTGCTTAAGTTGGTTGTTTGGCTGTCTACTTGGCTAGAGTTTTACAAACTTCAGCAACAACAATAATAAACAAATATCCTTTAAAGCAACAGCAACAACAACAACGCTAGCCAATAACCGCAATGTAGAAAGTGTGGGTTACAAACAATTTGACATCATGCAGGTACGGAGGAGAGTATTTTTTAAGGTTTTAATCTATTTAAATTAGTTAATTATGTGACCTTTAATCTAATTGGAAAGATAATGGGAAGTAAAGTTTGGATACTTGTGTTTTGTTGAATGGGATGGTGTTTACAGCTTCTAATTTGTATGCAAAAATTTACTATTTGATAAACAACGTTAACAAAATTTCGGATAAAGCCATTTTTCCAATAAAAAATAGAGCCTCGAACGTAACAGGCTTGCAAGGGCGACATGTAAATGTTTTGCTTACCGAGGGCATGAGTTTTATCTGGCAAGATCGCGCTTATTTGCAAAACTAAACTCTTAAGTTAGGTTTTTGATGGATTAAATTCTACAGAGTTAGATTACACTGAACGACATTTTTGAAATCATCGAGTGCTTAGTCTTTCTCGAGTGGAAATTCTCGAAGTACTTATCGCAACCAACACAAAATTCTACTTGGATTCTGCTAGTTTGGATTTTATTGCCTCACGAACATTTTGGCTCAAACTTGATTTTTCCTAAAGGCCCAAATACACTTGTCAAATGCTTGTCCAGTCGGCGAATTCAACGTGTACGTGTGGTGGAGTTAATATTCGCCGTCATATCTAAATTTTTTGATTTTTCATCAAGCGTTGTCGGTGTCACACATACAAACCCATTTTCACTAATACTACCACAATGCTTGGTGAGTATTTTGAACAATGTATTTTGGCCTTAAGAACATGTAATTTTTCATATGTCTTCACCATTTACATATAATTCGCCCATAGTTCAATTAAAATGTATTTAGCACATTTGATCAAATTATCTACAAAGTTGCAACTTGTACTTTGCGCACAAAATTAACATGGACAGGCAACCAGCCAGACGGACGGATGGTTATCGTTAGATCACTTTAAAAAGGGATTCTAAATCGATCCCTTTTGCTTTTTCCTTAACTTTTGCTTATTCATATGTATATAAAATTTTTAAATTTAAAATGACATTTATCTTTAATGACAACCTGCTTTGTCTTACAATTGTCGATTAAAAATTAAATGTAGGTGGCGAAATTGAAGAAACACGGTGGGTATGCAACAGATAGATATTTAAAATAGAAAAGCCAAAATTTTCCAATTTTTTTTATTTGCTGCAAAAGCTCTTGTAGGCATCTTAATAAATTTAACATATATCAATTTATGCTTCAAAAAGGCAAAATATGCGCTAAAAACTTAAAAAATGCTGCAAAAAGGCTTTTTTAACTAAATTATGCAAAAAATGCTTCAAACGGTAAAATATGCACTAACAAATCGATGCAAAAATTCATAAAAAGCTCTTAAACGGATAAATATATTGTTTCTGCCGTCATTGGTCGCCCAAGGAAAAACATGCATTTGCATATTTATGGTTTCCCTGGTGATAAGTTTTATGTTTATTTTGCCATTTGCAAATACTTTAATTAAGATAATACTTCGCACCCCTAACATCTGAAAAACAGATTGTCGTCTGAACACATTGCCGACATTTTATTCACTAAAGAAGATATACAAAGAACGGCAATGAACTCCGTTAACACTTGCTATTGAAATTTAGCCAGAATATAAATAAAAAAATAAAAAAAAAACACGGCTGCCTCTAATTGTACCCATAAATCCCTTGTTGTTATTGTTGTTTTTTCTTGGTTATCAATTCACAAAATATGACAAAATGTGGGCGGGATAAGAGAAGTGGGCGTGGCACTTCCCATACAGAGAGATTATAAATTTCTGCATATCTAAAGAACGGCAAGAGCCAAAGTTTCCAAATTATGCACAAGGATCTTGGTTATCATAAGACAACATCTAACAAAATGTGGGCGGGAGTAGAGAAGTGGACGTGGCAAAATATACATTTATTTATATCTAAAGAACGGTAATAGAAAAATTGTTCAAATTCGGTAAATATAGCTGGGTTATCAACAGACAACCACTCTAAAAAAAATGGTCGGAATTAGAGAAGTAGGCGTGGCATCTGCCGCAAAAAAACATTATAGATTTCTTAAATCTGGACAACGGCAAGAGCCGTGCTGCCAAATTATGAACATGCATCACGGGTATCCATACATAATATCCGACAAAACATGGGCGGGATTGGTGAAGTGAGCGTGGTGCAAAATATATTTCTGTTTTTGAAAGAAACATATTAAGTCAAATTGAAAAAGTTGAAAAAAATTTTGTTATTCATACGAATTTTCATTCGGAAAACCTTTTTGTTTACATTTTAAAAATTTTGTTTCATAAACGAAACTTTTCTTTAATTTTGGTTTATTTTATATGAAATATTTCAAACAAAAGTCTTTATAACTTCGAAAAAAGTTATTATCCATAGTTTATGACAAAACTGCGCCTCTGAAAATTATCGAGTGGCAAATTCCTTTTGCATTCTCTTCATTTTCCACTGTTACAGCTTCAAAGCTGATGCCATTGGTGCTGTTCGTGATGATGGTTCGCAAGTTGGAAAAACAAAAAGAAAAAAAAAAAAAAAAATACAGGACAGCATATTTTAATGTGCTGTTTCTACCAATTTCATTTAATCACCCACCTGCTGCAACAACACAAAGAGTAACAGCTTCTGCAAAAAAAAAACGTAAGCGAAGTACATACATATTACTTCTGTGTGTTGCATGTTGTGTTATACGATGCGTGTGCATACTGGTAAGAAGGCAAGGAGAACTGAAAGCAAAAAAGAATTACTTGTGCGTGTATTTATGCATATTTAATGCTGCATCATCATCAACAACATCATTGAAGCTATCGCTACAACCTCTTCCTTCCTCATCATCATCGACGTCGTCAGCAGTTGAAAAATAGCTGCAACATGAATATGCATATGTTGAATTCCTGCCTCAACATGGTGCGTGGTACACACTTGCATTAATGTCTGTTAGTCGGTGTACGTGTAAGTGTTGTGTGTGTGACTTTCTGTTCGTTGCGACGGTCGGTTTTTGGTCACTTTGTCGTTGGAGAAGACCAATGTGGCAGTATTTTGTAGTATCAAGTACGCACTATGCTCGTGCAACATCCAAACATCTAGTAGTATGTACAAGAAAACCCATAAATATGTCGAATGTAAAGATCCACGCATTGCGGAAAAATAAAATCGATCGTTTTTAATGACACCTTATCAAAAGAAGCCAATCTTATGTCTATAATTTTGTTTGTTTGCTTATATGTATATTTTTTGTAAATGGCTGTTGCATATATTTTGTTGTCGGCTGTTAATGTTGTTGTTTCTTTTACCAATTCTGAGCGTAGTTTGTGATATGAACTTAATCATTAATGTTGCTAAAGGGAGTTGAAAAAAGGGCTAATATTTAATATACATAAATATGTATTTTTCTACACTGAATGAATTTTCTAACAGATGCAATACGATACTAATACGCAAATTTTGTGTATTTAAATTAACAATTAAAGAAAAAAGAATATGAGAATTGTTTGCTCTTGTTTTTTCTTTCTCGTTGTATGTTTTTTAACCTATTACTAACATTTAGGTAAATTCAGTATTTCGTTATCGTTATGCATTTTTTCATTGATGTTATGAAATATTGAAATTTACAATTTTTTTCATATATTTTTATGTCTATCGCTTAAAATGGAATTAAAAATATGTTTTTACAGTAGTTATAGGATAAAAATAATTTTTAGTTATAAGTATTTTGAAGTTAGAGAACTTTATCTTGTTTTCATTAATTTAGTAAAATTTTTCATTTATTTATTATTTATATAAGACCTCAAGCCAAAATAATAAAGCAACATAAACAACAGGTCAACTATACACAAGAATAAATATAATATACATTTTTAGTTCATAAATGATGTCCTACTGAACCGATTGTGCTGGATTTTAATACCAAACTGCTTAGGAGAACTAGAAAAAAATTTACATCAAAATGTTTGCTGTGGAGTCTTTCAGAAGTGGACGTGTTTTCAACAGACGGACAGACAAACATGGCAAAATCGACTTTGAATTAATTAATCAATGACCCAGAATATATAAACTTTATGGGTTCTTAGATGAATATAAAGAAAAGTTTCAAACTGAATGGCAAACCTTGCATGCCCTTATTCACCACTAGTGATAAAGGCTATAACAAGAATTGTTACTACAATAGAATGGGGTACCTGCATTCTATATACCTTTTCGCCATTTATAGGTTTTCATCTTAATCGATCTCGGTAACTGAAGCAATTTGTTTTGATTTATAACAAATTTACTTCTGATCCTAAATAATTTCTAGTACCAAAATAACCCCTCATTGGAATTACTCTTTAAATTGGTTGCATGTTTCTGCTTAAACACGGTAATATAATATTTAAAAAGTAATAAACATAAGAACTACAATAAAAATATTGCCTTTACTTCAAGTACATGTGCATAAAGACACAGTTTGTTGCAAGTAAAAATTTAAAAATCATATGCGTTGGCTGTTAAAGAAATATAAAATTGTTTTACTATTTTTTTTTTTAAATATGCAGTTGTTTTTTTTTAAAGAAAATTCACTGTTTTATCAATTTAAATCTTTTCCATGTGACACTAAATAAGAGTAGAATTATTATAAAATATAGAAACTTTCAACAATTATTTTCACCCTTCATAAATTTTGTAACCAGGCGCCATAAGTCCAATTTTTTTTTCGTTCTCCGTTAGGAGTTTGTTAAGTGCCCACTAAATTTTGAAACAAAAATCTTAAATACAGAAATAAAAAAAACTCATCCGCTGCAGTAGTAGCTACATAAAAGTTAAATAGAGTAAATCCGTTGAAAAAAGAAAGGAATGTCTACTATTTAGTCTGTGGTTCAGCGGATTTTTTTTTGTTATAAACAGTGCACCCTACTGTTGAATTTAAAAAAAAATTTGCTTGAAGTTTTAGCATAAGACAAGTTCGCCCAAATGAAGGAGTAAATTTTAAGGTAAAAGTAATTTCCAAAGTTGGTGTTGGCTTAAAGTTTTATCAGATACAAGCAGCTCTATCGCCAAACCGGATGTCAAAAATCGCCAAAAATCGCCAAACATCAATTTTATTCAGTTTTCGTAACTTTTTTTTTTTTAATTCAAATTTGCATACAAAAAAGAAAGTATAATATTTCAGTCAAAAATCGCCAAAAACTGACAAAAAGTCGCCGAAAGTAAATTTTGTTTAATTTCTATTATTATTTTCTTTTTTTTAAAATAATAAAAATGGAGTACACAAGTCTATAAGATCGTACACTTCAGCCTCATCGATTTCATTACTACACCTTTTCAAGTTGAAATTGAGAAAATACAAATTAATATTCAGAAAAACGAATTGATGTTGAGAAAATACAAATTGATATTAAGAAATCCAAATTGATGTTGAGAAAATACAAATTGTTATTAAGAATTCCAATTTGATGTTGAGAAAATACAAATTGATATTAAGAAATCCAAATTGATATTGAGAAAATACAAATTAATATTAAGAAATCCAAATTGATATTGAGAAAATACAAATTGAAATTAAGAAATCTAAATTGATGTTGAGAAAATACAAATCGAAATTAAGAATTAAAAATTGATGTTGAGAAAATACAAATTGATATTAAGAAATCCAAATTGATATTGAGAAAATACAAATTGGAATTGAGAAAACCCAATTTAATATTAAGAAAAACCAAATTAATATTGAGATATAAATTCATAGTTTTATTGATATTAGGATGTAGAAGATGGTTACATGGAATTAGCTTGATAATGTCTCCTCTTATCATTGATATCTGACAAACGCAGCAATTGTCTTTAAATTCCATTTTAGAAATAAAAACTTATCTTAATATTTTTTTGACAGATACGTCAATGACAATATTGATGCAACGCAATATATATTGCAATTTGTAATGTTTATTATATACTTATACATAATAAAAGGACAAGGTATTTTTTTATGTAAACATTACATATTCAAAATATAATAATAAAAAAAATCTCAATATTAATTTGTTTTATCTCAATTTCAATTTGTATTTTCTCAATATCAATTTGGATTTCTTAATATCAATTTGTATTTTCTCAATATCAATTTGGAATTCTTAATTTCAATTTGTATTTTCTCAACTTCAATTTGGATTTCTTAATTTCAATTTGTATTTTCTCAATATCAATTTGGATTTCTAAATATCAATTTGTATTTTCTCAATATAAATTTGGATTTCTTAATATCAATTTGTATTTTCTCAATATCAATTTGGATTTCTTAATATCAATTTGTATTTTCTCAACATCAATTCGTTTTTCTGAATATTAATTTGTATTTTCTCAACATCAATTCGTTTTTCTGAACATTAATTTGTATTTTCTCAATATTAATTTGGATTGTCTCAATTTCAACTTGAAAAGGTGTAGTGTTTTGACTGCATACATACTAGGGATGCCAAACGGGATCGATTTTAACAAATCCCGGGATTCGGGATTTTGGAGATCCCGATCCCTAAAACCCCGGGATTTTCGGGATGTCGGGATTTTCGGGATCAATTTGTTTCTTTAATATATAACTTTTTAAAAAAAAACAACAACACTTTTTTTTTTTTGTTTTTCTATTTGGCCATTTTTTAAATTCATTTGTATTTCCTTATCAAGCTAATACGGCCTAAAATCTTTAATGTAATAAAAACACCATTTTAATACATTTTTTCCCGACGTTTCGTCGATTTTTTATTATTTATGTTTGAATTTTTAAAAAAGAATTTTTTTTAATTTTAATTTTAATTTTTTTTTTTTTTTATTTAATTTTGAATTTTTAAAAAAGAAACAATAACAGCACAATTCTTTTACAACTTTTTCTTATAAACAAAAGTTAATACATATATATTTTTTTATTTTAAAAAAAGAAAACTTAACAAAACAATTCATTTTATAAAAAAATTTTATTATTTCGTTATTTCTTAATTTTTTGTGCGACGATAACAATTTTTACGCTTACTACGTTTAAAACAAAATATTATTTAAGATACATGTTAAAAAAAATTTTTAAAATTTTTTTATTGCATAACTGGATCGAATTAAAAATGTAAATTTTGAAAAAACATTTTCTTCAAGTTTAAAGTCATGTAGCTCAGTAAATCTTTATCCGACCGACACGGTATAGATATGTGCTGAAAGAGAAATCTATTAAAAATGTTAAATCTTGTACAATTCAGTTGAACAGTTCTCGAGATTTTTCGAAATACCTAAAACAATTGCATAAAAATACGATTTTCGCATATATCTCGAAAACGCTTCTTGGGAAAAAGAAATAAATGCCATATTCGTGTTCAGTAGCACCAATTTAGCTTAGAAAATATCTCATTTTTGAGGTTAATTTTTTTGGCATAGTGTAATTGGCAAATGAGTGCTGGTTAGCTTTGCGACAGAATAGAAAACAAATGAGACATTGAGAAAAACAAATTTCTTTAATGTGCAGTTTTTCGTTGGGGAAAAAGATAATCGCGTAATTAGAAAACGGCCATAAAACAATGAATATGTAATAAAAAAGCATAAAAATTCTATTAAACAAATATTTTTATACATATAAAAATTTTTGATACATAAAAGTTGTTAAATTAAAAAATCCGGATTCGGGATTTGTCAGTCGCGTAAAATCCCGGGATTTCGGGATTCGTGATTCGGGATTTCCCGTTTGGCATCCCTTACACATACTATTAGAATTAAATAATGACTAAATATAAAATTCACTTAAAATTATAACAAAACAAAAGTTATGAGAAAAAATTTTTGCAAGATTTTTTTTTTTAAATTAGTATAATAACAAAAAATGACAAACTGTTAAAAAAATCGGTGAAATAATATAAATGGTAAAAAAAGCCAAGTAAATTGCCAGTTATTTAAAAAATCGCCAAAAAAAAAGTTGCCAGTCGCCAAATGAAAAAAATCCCACCGAAAAAACACGTTTCAAAATCGCCATATCTGACCGCCCTGGATCTCCTAAGTGGAATTAAAGCTTAAAGAGTAAAGGCCCAACTATAATATACTAAAGTTGGCTCAAGAAATTGTGCGAATACATAAGACTAATATGTGTAGAACCATATTGAACTTAAGAAAACTTTTTGTTAAATTTTTTGAAAAGGTCATTTGCTTAAGCAAAGTACGAAACAGGTGGCACTTTCCGTACGGAATCAAATATTTTTTTATTTTATTTTTGTTTTTTTCAATGCTTTTGAGAGACTTTTTGTTAATTTTTGACAATAGCTTAAGGAAGCTAATGCATATTATAGTTGGGCCTTAAGTAATTTCTAAAGCTTTTGTCTCAATTAATTATCAGGAGGACACTAGTAATATGTCATAAAAGAAAATAGTTGATACATTAGAAAATGAAGCCAGAGAAACAATATGGTTAGAGGTAACCATGTACTAATGGCAACATACTATGAAGCTCATCGCTGCAGATGATTTGACTATACAAATCTGGTTCACTAGCCCATCCCTGGATAACAGTCCCACTGCACTATGATTAAACATCCAATAATATCGCTCCAAAGTCCTTTAAATAGACATACTTTTCCTACACTCATTTGATATTATATTTTAAACAGTTGACACTATTGAATTTTTTTCTTTAGTACTGACCCTTGACTTTCGACCAATTCCCTGTATTTCTACTAACTTGCCTCACTTGCTTCCCCATTCCTTATATAGAGTGTGTAACTAATGTCCGCTCATGATTTCTTTCCCTTTTTTATTTGTTTCGTTTAGCCGTTTATTTCATTTCCAAATGTTGTTAATGTTGCCAAAAATATTTGTATAATTGTATTTAGTGTTTTATTTGTTTTTGCTTGAGTTTTTTTTTTGCGCTGGTTTTGTTTTCCAAATTGCTTTATATACTTAGATACATTTACGAGTACACCACCGACTTCATGAATTTAAATGAGCTAAAAGTTTCAATTCGTTGTTTTAATTTTTTGTTCTTTTTTGTATTTTAGTTTAGTGTCCAGTCGAAAAGCTTCATTGTTTTAATGAGCAAAGAGTTGGTCAAAGAAAAACAAAAATGATAGAAATCTAATTACAATAAATGTAACAAATGTTAAGTAATTCTAAAGTTGTGTTATACACTGATTTGTTATTTAAATTGATGCTTTATTTTTTTTTTTAGAGAATTTGAAGAGACATTTAAAGCAATTCCTTCAAAATTAAAAAAAAATAAAACTTAAAGATTTCTTTTGTATTTCATTGCCCAAAGGAGGGGCAAGTGTATTAAACTAAAACCTTCAACATTTTTAAAATCTTTTTAAACTAGAGCTTTCAAAAACCGAAACTACAGATAGACTGGTTTTGTATTGTTTAAATGTTTATATTCTTAATCAATTTGGACGAAATCTTCGGCCGCTTAACTTACATGCAAATCCAAAATAATATTTCATAATTTGTTTACAGCCTGTTTTTAGAAAACGTAAACAAGTATCGGCCAAATGCTCGCCACGGCTTCGGTGGCATACCTCTATCCTATGGTCCATATTTTCAATGGCTCTAAGACATAGAGTCATGTCACAGAGTTAAATTCCGTTCGGAATGATTCCGTTCGGAATCAAACAAAACATATTTGCTTATTGATAAAAAGTGTATTTTGATAGTTTTGTGGACTTTCAGATACAGAAAACTCCTATTCCGTTCATGAAAACAAAAATGGTTTTATTCCGAAAAATGTTTTCATCATTTTCTGAAGCACCAAACGGACATCGCTAAATCAACTTCGCTTTTTATAACGACCCAGAATATATATATGTACTTTATAGGGTGTAGGATCAATATTTTGGAACATACAAACGGAATGACAAAATTATATATACCCTCTTACCTTCGGTGAAGGGTGTAAAAAAATAATTTTTTTAAGTAAAAGTGAAATTTGGCTATTAAAATTTGTTTTCGCAAAACCAATTAAGTTTACGTTTTATACTGATTTTGGTTTGTTATATATATGCAACATTGCCTATTTATACTGATTTTGGTTTGTTGTATATATGCAACATTGCCTATTGATGTGTATTATTTTGCTATTTTTTCAACATTGCGAATGATTTTTCTTTAGTATCAAAATGAGCCGTAAATTGCGTAATATAACTCCTAATGACCTAGAAATGATTCTATTACAATGGGAAGATAGTGAAGATGGCCTGATAACGACGATGTTGACGATCCGACGTACGAGTCAGACCGAAAGATGTCAGGTTGGACCAATACGGAGACTGGCCAGTTTGGGTCGATAAACGCATGAGATGCAAATTTTCAGAATGCAAAGGCTATACGCAGACATCTTGCGAAAAATGCGGGGTTAGTCTGTGCTACAATAAGCAAAACAAGAGCTACTGCCGCAATGTTGCATTTGTGCAACATATCATTTTTTTCAATAAATAAGATCTAAATATAAATAAAAATTGTTTTAAAATAAAATTCGTTAAGTTATTTTGTATTTTACTAAAGCATTTCGTACTTTGTACGCGAAATTACAAACGATTTCGTACAATGTACGACAGTTTTCGTACATAAAAAGCATGGATTTTTTTAAGTGTAGTTTTGCTGAAAAATGTATTTTTCCTGCGTGTCTCCATCAAAATTTATACCTCTATAACTTTCGTAAATCTCCATGTTCCTTTCACTCATTAACTCATAATATTTATCTACTAAACTTTCATAACATTAATTTTTACATTTATCTCTTAATTATAATTCCTAATATCTCAACACTAAATTTCTAAAACACACGATATTTGCGAATATTTATAAAAACCAACATTTGTTCATGAATTAACGAAAATTGTTTATTAAATGTCTACAAAGCATCAAATGACATGCGAACAGATTTGTTATAATTAACACCGCCGAAGTGTCATCAACTTAAAATAATGTTGTCCGCATGTACACAAGGGTGGAGTGCAACAATTTTTTCTTGTGAACTTAAATTTCGAATAGCACTAAAAAAGTTGAGTTATTTTTTAATCTCAGATACATGGAAAATATAATGAAAAAATTATTGGGTCATACTTAAAAGGTCAGATTTCAGACAGACTGAAGAGAATGTTGGGCATGTTCGTAAATGCATCACTGCGCTGCATCAGAAAAGCAAACTTTTTTTAATGCCGATAAAAAAAATTATTAATATTATCTGTTTTATTGTGTATTATTTTTGTGTAGTATTTGACAATTTTTTGGTCCACATTTACTTCACTGATATTTATATAAACATTTGAAATCACTAATGCAGCGCAGTGATGCATTTACGAACATGCCCGTTATGAGGCCAACTTTTGAATTACATACTAAATTTTTCTAGAAACTTAAATAGAAAAACATTTTCTTTGCTAATTTGAGGTCGCTAAAGGCAAATATGAAATTCATTTATATCGCTTAAAGAGAGTTATGACGGTATTAGCGAAAAACATTTTTTTTTGTTGCTTTTTTCTATTTATTTTTTTTCTTTATTGGCAGAAAGTCTGAGAACGGTTTATCAGAACAAAATAGGTTGTAAACAACTAAATTAACATCTCTCTATACTTTTAGGCAGGACAATGACTGTGTTGATTGGATAAAAACGTGTTGTGTTATAGGTTTTAAAAGTTTAAAAACGTTAATTTTTACACGTTTTCTCAAAAACTACTATTTTAAATTGCTCCATTAGAATGACAAAATAAACTGTATTTTAAAGATAGTTTTGGTACGATCACTGCATACTTAAGTAAAAATGCAGAAAACTATAATTAAGCCTTTAAGAAGAAAAAGCAGAATTTATTTTTTACTACAAACTTGCTATAATTCGGTTAAAAGTATGAACATTTTTTTTATTAAAAACAATACCCTTCCTCGCAGCTGTAAAGGGTATAGATAAGATGGTCATTTCATTTGTTATCTGTACAATATTGACTTTAGACCCTATAAAGTATATATTCTGGGTTCTTCTGAGTAGCAAAGCTAATTTAGTGTATCCTTCTGTCCGTGTTTATGTTGAAATGGTTTTTCCGAAGACCCCAGATATGATGGGACTAGGTTGTTAAATATATTTGTCACATAGGCTCCGTTAAAATTTGCTATTGAAATACTGCCTGATCGTCTTACATATTGCTGAGATATGAGTAAAAACCAAGACTGCCTCGACCTCCTGGTGCCCTGGTAGGCTAGCTGGTAGTGAGCTCGTCTATCAGTGCGGGGGTTGTTGGCTCGATTCCCGCCAGAGACTCTGGTCTCCTGCAGACAAGCGTAGAGCTTTGCGGGCTTAGCAAAGGGGAAAAAAGTTACCCCTAAGTCCCTTGTGGTTTTTTATTTAATTTTTCTGTGTGTCTGGAGAACGGCAAGAGCCCAAGTTACCAAACTAGGTACAAGCATCTTAGTTACCAATAGCCAACGTGCGACAAAATGTGAGGGGGAATAGAGAAGTGAGCGTGCCGCAAAAGAGATTCATTTATATTAAAAGACCAGTTTATATACGTATATATAACTTTCTGTTCTGTATCGAACTGTCGTGAAGGGTATAAAATATTCGGCATATCCGAATATAGCATTCTTACTTGTTTCACTTAATGGCGTATAACTTTTTTATTTTAGTTTGTTGATTTTGTTCGACATAAGGTCATGAGTGTAAAATATTTTAATACAGTCGGGCCTCGATTATCCGTGATCCGGTTAACCGGTAACCCCTAATAACCGTGATGGCCAAAGATCAGTCTATTTTTTTTTGTTTGCAATGTTTTCAAACTGTTTGCTTCGATTAACCGTGATTACCTCTATTATCCGTGATGGCAGTTGAAAATTATTAGGTAAACAATATTTCACGACTTTTTTTTAAGAAATTGTATTGTTTTTTTTTGCTTAATGTCATTTTTTTGCCTCATGTTTTCAGTAGAAAATTTAATGTATACATTAGCGTGGCCGTTAGTTGTATGGAGAACTTTTTTTTTTTGATTTCTTATACTCTCCCCCTCCAAATCGGTTCAGTTTTATGTAAAAAAAAAATACAAAAAAATTTCATAGCGATAAGTTGTGTTTTAGGGAGGGCGTCCGCCCCTCAAAGATTGCCTTCAAGCCATTTATTCAAATGTAATTTGTTTGCGTATGACTATCTTCTAAAAACAACATTTTACAAGAATATGATATATAGCAATATTTTAGCTCTTCTAGTCAACAACATAAGCCTCCAAGAAAATTTTTTGCTAAGACTAATATCTTAGAAAATAATTAAGAAAATAACAACAAAATACCAAACATTTTATTTACGTTTTATATATATAAAATGGGGATTTATTGTCAAGTGACCCAATTTTGAAATAGATGTCTTTCGATTTAAATGAAATTTACAAAAATTGTTTGTTTTTTTAAAAAATTTTTTAATTTTTTTTTTTAAATTTAAAACTTTTTTTTTTATTTTTTTTAGCCAAGTGTTAAATTTAAAAAAAAAATTTAAAAAATTTTTGAAAAAAACAAAAACAATTTTTATAAAAAGTTTGATAAAAAAGCTATCTAAGCTACTGGGACAAATTTTGCTTACACCAATAGGTAATAAGTTACATGGATGAGAAAGAACACCTGTATGGCCAAAATGTCAAACTTTGACCCCCTCTAACTCAGAAACTTTTTGACCGATCTTGTTGAAAATTTGTGTCTAAGCTACTATCTAACAGTAATAAAATTGGTGTAAATTTCATTTAAATCGAAAGACATCTATTTCAAAATTGGGTCACTTGACAATAAATCCCCATTTTATATATATAAAACGTATATAAAATGTTTGGTATTTTGTTTTTATTTTCTTAATTATTTTCTAAAATATTGATTTTACCAAAAACTTTCTTAGAGGCTTATGTTGTTGACTAGAAGAGCTAAAATATTGCCATATATCATATTCTTGTAAAATGTTGTTTTTAGAAGATAGTCATACGCAAACAAATTACATTTGAATAAATGGCTTGATGGCAAACTTTGAGGGACGGACGACCTCCCAAAAACACAACTTATCGCTACGAAATTTTTTTGTATTTTTTTTTACATAAAACTGAACCGATTTAGGGGGGGAGAATATAAGAAATCATAATAAAAAAATAACGGCCACCCTAGTATACATACTTATTTAATTTAAAAATGTACATAAACTTCTTGAATTATTTTTTTTTATGTAAATATGTATGTACACCAATTTTCACTTGTTTAATAATAAAAATATTAAAAAAACTGTATAATCAAAATTTTTATTCGATTAACCGTGAAAATCGATTTTCCGTAATGCTTCTATGGATAATCGAGGCCCGAATGTAAAACATATATAAACATACTTGGTTTTTAAAATGTTTCTCTTATTTTCCCAATATTTCAGTCAACATTGTTGACCATCTTCAGGGGTTATTTAAAAATAAGTAAACGAAAATAAAAATTCAATCAGCTGTTAGCACAAGATTGTTTTTTTACGTTTTGGCTTAAAAGAAATTGTTACAAAAAGTTTCCATATTAAATAAGCAAATTAAAATAAAACTCATAAAATAACTCCAAGTTCCAGCCCTGGTTGCGGTCTAAAAAATATGGCGAAAAAATTTTAAAAATTTGTTTTTTTTTATAAAAATTCTGAAGGTATTTGAAGTCTCTTAGATGACTTTTTTCCTCCTAATATTTTTGACAGACGTACTTGCGAGAACGGTGTTGTTTGTCTGTGTGTTAACATAAAAATTATCTATCTATCTAATGATTATGTATAAAATCATTAGTATAATTAATATTAAGTATGTGAACTTAATGGTCATGAAGGTAATTTTATTGCATTAAACAGCATGAAGGTACACAAGTAAACGAGGGTGGTATTGAAATTTTGCGGAAAAAGACAATTAAAACAGTGACAGTGAAAAATACTGTGGGAAGCAGTGTTGCCAACTAAGTGCTTTTGGTACTATTTATGGTGCTTTTTGATGCCTCAAAACGCCAAAACTTTATTCTTAGTGCCAAACTAAGAAAAAGCACTAACTTGGTGCTTTTAAAATTTTTCGTTAGTGCCTTTAGAGGATGATTAAATGAGCTTTGCTATTTAAAGTAAAATTATGAGAAAGCCTGTAAAGATTTTAAGATTTCAAATGATAAAAAAAGTGATAAAAGAAAGATGAAAATAAACATGGTCCCCCATTAACGCCGAAGCCTTTTTTTAAATTTTGGAGGTATATAATATTCGGCATAGCCAAATGCAACGTGTTTTGTGTTTAATTAAATTGTAAAAATGGCTAAGTGCTTTTTTACGCTTTTTTTTTTGTTCGAAATAGTGCTTTTTTAAATTTTAATGTGCTTTCTGCTCTCAAAAAGTTGGCATCACTGGTGGGAAGTGTAAAGTAGTAACCGTTACATGGGGAGATGGGAATAAAAAATTTAACTTTTTGTTTACACACCGAAAGTTAGAAAAAGTCCATATATAAATTTAAAATCAAGAAGAATGTCTTTAGGGCTAATATACAGAAAAAAATTATCAGTAGTTTAAAAAACTGTTTAAAAAGTTTTTCAATTTTAATAATGTGATAATTGAATCAATTATTTTTTTTGTTGAAAGAAAAATAAAAATATAGTTTTGATTTAATAAGCATTTAGTTGTTTTGAAATAAATTTTAAATTAAAATAAATATTAATTAAATAACAAAAAATCCTTATTGATTTTTTCGTATAATATAAAATAATTTAAATTTGTTGAATTGTTGTTGGGAATTGTCACAACCTGAGCTTTATTTAACTAAATCAATTAACACATTGTTTAAAACGGCAAATTTTTTTGATCATTTTTTTTAAACTAGAATTTAAAAAAATATTCACAATTTAAAATTACAATTTTTAGTAATCTATATAATCATTTTGGTCAGTGTTCGAAAATAAACAGAACACCCTTAATACTGTTCGTAACTATTTTCAAGAAAGAACCGAACATTATATATTGCTCTGTTCTTCGTTAAAAAGCAGAACAATTGTAGTGATACTGTAGACAAACATTATATTTTAATGTTCTATAATGTTTTTTTTTTTACATTGATAAAGAAATGAACAAACAAACAATTTTAGCAACGACCGCAGCACGAACAGCTTGCGTGTATTGTGTATATGCTTTGTTTGTGTTAAATTATTTTGCTGGCTTTTTGTTTTTTTTTCGAATGTGTATTTTGTTTTTGTAAAAAACGTTTGGTTTTTTTTTACCAGACAAAAGTGACGAACATAAACGAGCCGAAACGAACACAATGAAGTTTGTGGGTTAAAAAAAACCGAACGGAATTAAATGTTCTCATCTTCTGTTGAGTTAGATAAAAACAGTATTATTTTTGTGTTCAAAAAATGAGAAACAGCGAAACGTTATTTTTTTTAATGATTTACTTAACAAACACTATTAGCGTTGGTTTTTTCCACAAATCTACCGAACCGAACACTAAGAAGCGATATTTAGTGTTTAGTTTCGGACACCGATTTTGGTAATATGTGCAAAATCAACAAATTGTTTGCTTGATTATATGAACTTGGTGATTAGAGGCAATTTTTTATTTTTTCTGTGTACATTTTTTACAATTAAAAATTGTATGCCAACCTAACATAACGAGCAATAGTAACGATGGCCTCAAGCCTGTAATAGTGAAACAGACCAGAGAGTCTGGCTGGATTCGAATCCGCAATCCTCACACTGAAAGAAGAGCTCACTGACAGCTCCCATACCGGTGCACCGAGAAGGCGAATGTTGTTTTCTTAATATATATTTTTATAAGCAAAATGTTTTTGTTGTTGAAAAATCATGTTTATGATATTTAAAACCCAGAATGATCAGTAGCAACCATATTATGGTTGTGCCTCCCTATGTAAAACTAATTTAACCATATTATGGTAACACGAGATATTAACCTGGTTTTAGGTTTAAAATAGTTTCGTTTAAAATTTTTTCGTAATTTTCGTTTTCGATCAAGACCGTGATAGCGCTTCATATATGTACGTCAACTTACTGCCGTAACTTAGTAAAAAAGAGCTCTTGTTGTCATGTCATATTCCTTTTCAAGAGTATGCGACTGCGGGCAAAGTCCGAGTGTAGGGAACATATATCGCTAATTTACATTGCATCGCAACTACGTTGGACCGTCAGGCAGGCATTGCCTTTGCAAACTAGAAACACAAACACAAACTTTAAAGATCTCGAAGTAGATGGCGCAATAATGAATAATTAAGGGATGAGAAGCGTTTGTCTTAGTTAAGGGACCGTTATTGTTAATCAAAATCGAGGATAATGATCGTGTTTTATTATATTTTGCCAGAAAACTTGCACTTGCAGAAATTCATAAACACTCGTATAATGGATGAATTATTTTATCCCTTGGACGCACACTCGTAAATAAAGCCAATATAGCGGCGGAAAAAAATGAAGATATAAAATATTTAAATGCAGCATCAAAGCGGACAAATCGGTGTATACAAAAAAACTTATTTATCACTTTGTTACCTGTACCCATGTTCTGTTGTTTCCCAATAAAAAATAGTGCTTCGAACGAAGCAGGTTTGTAAGGGAGAAATGTAAGAGTTTTGCTTACCATCTCGCTTACGGAAGGCATGAATTTTATATAGTGAGTTCCCACTTTGAAGCAATACATTTTTGACACAAAAAGCGCTTTATTCAACGCATATAAAAACTGTTGAGTGTAGCTATTAGATTTACCCACTGAATGTTTTTTACAGTTATTTTTTAGTATTCTCCCTTACAAACCTGCTTCGCAAAATGATAAAATTTTTTATTGGGTTTAGTGAGAACTTCTAGCATCGAAAATATGTGAAACAAAATATTCCATCGTTTCTCGAAAATTGAGAAAAAATTTTGTCTGTAACTCATCTCGAAAACTATCAAAATGAGATAACGTCATTACGTTATAAATGTCATAACATTGCACTGGAAGCCGATGTGACATTTCAGACGTTGAGAAAATTTCAAGGACGGAGGCGAAAATACAACCGTCGGCTATATACCAAATAATGTAAAGTGCGCCTTTAATGTTTGTTGGTTGAGCTTTGAAGACATTCGTATATTTTGTAAAAATGTTAAATGAAAAATTACACTGGTTCACAAATTTCTAACAAAGTCGTGACCAAATGAATCTGACTGGTCTGTCTATTCGTTTGTTAAAATTAATATTGGCGACAAATTGTTTCTAGATCTCCTAAGCAGTTTGGGATTTAAGTCCAGCACAATCGGTTCAGTAGAAAAAGAGTTATGAATCCGAATGTGTACCAACCACCCTAAAAAATTAATATTTCTGTTAGAAAAACTAATATTTTGAAAAAATTTAGAAAATTTGTATTTATGCTTCCAAGCCTTAACTGAAATAGCAAATCTTAAAGAAAAGCCGTTTAATTTGCTGATATAACTTTACAAAAGAAGTTACTGTGTTCGAAAACGCCTAGCATTTCCGATGCAAACCGGCAACATATTTGATAAAAAAAAAGAATTATAACCAAATTTGTTCTCAATGTTTGTAAAGATCATATTTTCCGAACCAGTGTCTACGTTCTGTAATTTTTGCGACGAGGAGCTTTTCGATTGAAATGTGAAAATGAAACAATCACATAACTGCGTCTGTAACATTTTTGACTAGTGTAATTTGTCACGTAAGGAAATTAATCGCTAATTTATAGAAAAAGTGTGTCTCTAAAATTTTTGTGAGAAAATTCCCGCTTTCAACTGTCAAATAAACTCAAGAATAAAAACGAGGCGAGAAAAATATTTTACACTAAAAATATTTAAAAAATGCAAAGAATAATAACAATAATAATATTTAGTTTTTTTATCAAATGAATCTCACACCTAATCTTTATGTAAAATTGTCCGCTGATTCCGAATATGAATTTTATAACCTTTCACAAAAAAGAAAGAAATACATAGTCCACAGAAATACACAGAAATATTAATTTTTTAAGGGTGGTTGGTACACATTCGGATTCATAACTCTTTTCCTACTGAGCCGATTGTGCTGGACTTAAATCCCAAACTGCTTAGGAGAACTAGAAACAATTTGTCGCCAATATTGATTTTAACAAACGAATAGACGGACCAATATGGCTAAATCGACTTAGAATAACTCAAGGACATTCATATATACTTTTTGAATATTAAAAAAAGTTTCACACGGAATGACAAACTGAGTATACCATCTTCACAACTACTTGTGGAGGGTATAAACATTTAGAGGGAAATTCCTGAAATTTTTCGTTTCAAAATTGCTGGGAATTTTTTTCCCAAACATAAGCCTTATTTTACGCCCTTTGCCTAAAACTTCAAAGTCCTGCCTGTTCCACCAAACAAAATAGGAAATAACTATTTCGGCGACTGATGAAATACTAGATCGCTTTTCTTTATCCAACATTAAGCATATGGCTCCTTTCGTGTGGGTCCAGCCTTGCTTACAATAAACGGACGGATGAAAAAAGTGTGATAATTTCAGAATTCCACCAGGACCTAGATTAATATTTTGATAGATATTAAATTTTTTTAACAACTAAAAATTATAGCACAACCCTCGCATATTAATAAAAACTAAAATTATTTAATATTTACACGTGAAAAATAACTGACAACACAGACAAAACCACCCATTCGCTACAGCAACAGCAACATCGACATCATAATACTAATCATCATCATCGTCGTCACCACCACCAACCCACCATCTTACGAGTTTGTTGCTGCAGCATTTTAATGCTGTTGTCACGTAGTAATACAGACTGCAACTATCAGCAATATGAATGTTGCAATAAATAAGGAAAAAATTAGAAAAGAATTATACACCACAAATAGAAGATAGAAATTCTTAAATAAATATTGCTGACTCTTTAAATCAACAACATACAACAAATAGACAAACGTATGCACTCGAGTATCCACCACCACAAATTTTTATGTTGGTGCATGTTGCAATTATAAAACTTATTATGTTGCCATGTAATCGATGTGCGCTTGAGTCTGTGTGTCTCTGTCTATATTTCGGTTTAATTGGTGATTGTCAAAGACTTTACTTGCAACAATATCGAAGTATATTTTTAAAAAAATATATTTTTTATTTTTACTATATGGCAAGTTAAAGTAAATTTAATTGCTTAACATGTCATAATTATACTTGTTTGGTTAGAAACGAATGCCACCAAGAGCAAAGAAGAGCCATTTAGCAGCAGCTGTGTTAGAGGTGTTGTGTCGGAGGCGATGGAGCTGTTGCCGCAACACTTGCAAATTCTTAAGCGTTTGTCAGTTTTACTGCTTAGATTTTTAGGACTTTAAGTTTTTGTGTTTGCATTAAAATTATAATTGAATCGAACATGAGTCATTATTATTATTTTCCCATTATAATTTTAATCGTTGCATGCAAGTTTGTTGACTTTGTCTAGATGGAGTATCATGAAAATAAGTCAGGTGCCGGGATGGGGTATGCAATTAAAAACAATATGGAAAAAAATAATAAATCCACAAAATATTTATAACTGATACCTTTGAATAGGGGGAGAAAAACATTATTTATTAACTAAATACATGCGTATAATTTAACGATAGAATTCAAACAGCAACAACTTTTTAACTCGGAAAATGTCATTTCAGTGTCAATATACAGGTCAAAAAATAGAGGTTTTAAACTCTGTTGAAGTCCGTTGCAATGCAGCTACTAAGTATTTATCGATTTTTTTTAAATCTGACAAAATTTCGACAGCAATAGAATTTTTTGGTAATTGAAAAACTAAAAAAGGGAAAAGTAAGTTCCATTCGTAAAAGCTCTTAAATGTCATATTATAACCGCCAAACAAAATTTTCTAATATGGGGCAATATTTGTGAAACGGACAACCCAATAAAAAAACTTTTGTTGGAATTCGTTAATAATTGGCATAACTGCAGTTCTAGTAGATAAGTGTGTGAAATATTTTTTTCTATGATGTTTATTTGTCGAGTTATAGGAAGGTAAAGGTTGCCGTTTTCAAAAAATGTTTTTTTTTTTAAATTTTTTTTTTCAAACTTCAAAAAATTTTAGCAAAAAAAAAGTAAGGTGAGAATTTTAAATTGGCCTTTAAATTAAAAGAAATCAATTTGAAAAAAATTTTTTCATCTGCAAAACCGGAAATGACCAATTCAAATCAAAATTTTGCTAAGTTATTGCTAATTTTGTTAACCGAAATTAGCCCATAGTGTCCTTATTATATTGTAAAAGTTTTATTATGGGACCACTATTAGTTTAAAAGTTATGCGTTTATTGCAATGTTGTACCGTAAAAGACAGGAAAGAACGAGTTTAAATTGAAATTTTTCAAACTTCGACCTAATTTTTTAATTTTCTTTTTACCGAAGTAAGTCTACGGCGTACTTATTATATTGTAAACGTTTTATTATGTTCTCTTCATAAGCTGAAAATATGTACATGCAAATGATGATTGTAGGCGCTTGTTTATGAAGGCTGGTTAAGCATATTGTTACGTTTTTCCTTTGATAAACGCGTTTGAGGTCATTTAATTGCAAGTCCAAATAAATGTATATACACACCTATTCAACTTAACAAATTTTATTAAAATTTATTTGCTTAATTGTCATATCTCACAAAATTTTTAACGTCCTAAATAAAATAACAATTTAAACTAATATAACTTAAATTATATAATTTACAAAATAATATAACTAAATTATCAAGCTTGAGGTCTTTTTTTAATTTTATATAAAATAAATTGTGTTATAAGCGACCTACATCTAGAATATTCTGCCTTTATCTTTCGCCCACAGCGTTGATGATTTCTCGGTAAATGGCGATCAATGTTGCCATATACAAACTTTAATTTAATTAATCCTACATATAGCTTTTTATGCTTCTATATATATAGGTGCCTATATATATATATATATATATATATATATATATATATAGGTGCCGTACGACTTCTTCTTTGATATCCCAAGACATAGGACATTTGTTTAAACGTGTAAGTTGTATGGCAGCGCTATTTTAATATAGTCCGTGTTGATGTCAATTGTATAGTTAGTAGGATCTAACTTCCTTATGTAGGTTTATACGTCAATTTTATCTAAAGATTAAAGGCCTTATTCATAAAAAATATTCAAGGTTTTTAACAAGTTTATTAAAAGAATTTTCTATGAAAATCTGTCTAATAAACCTTTTATAAATCAAAATTTTTTTATGAATATGGGGGTAAATAATTAACTGTGTAATTAGTATTGTGGTTATTTTGTTGAACTATTTATGGTTTTTAATCCAAATTTTTCTTTTAATATTTTTAATTAGGCTTAAGTTCATTAAATTTAATTTTCATTAAATTATTTTTATGAAGAAAGGAATTTTACAACATGAAAATTAATTAAAATTGTTATTGATAATCTTTCGTTCTTGACCGTGGCCGGGGCTCGAACCCGGGCCGGCAGGTTACCATGACATGTTTCTATCGCAACCACTCGATCTCTTCAGATGGATTTGCCGTTTTACACTGTGTATAATTTAAGTGTTACCCAATAGCTCTTTAAGTACCGTGACTGAACTTTGCACTTTGTACGTGACTGCTGTGGAGAACAGAAACTGGCAAAAGGTTTCCTTAATATTTTAGTAGAGATCGCAAACAATAAAAAAAACAGCCCCCTAGATTGGTCACCTCTGTCGCGAACGTATCGCAGCCAATAAGTTTTTTATATTGTAAACTACACTCGTTGATTGCAGGTGGATACATTTATTACAAATTTATTTTGGCAATCGATTGTGACATTGATTAAGTAGCTTATGGCAAAATACAATTATCATCAGTGTTCCAGAGTAGATTTGTTGTGTGATGTTTACATTTTGAAAGTGTTAATTACAAATTTAAAATAAACAAATGTACTCAAATAGATTTAGTAGCATGTTTAATCTAATATTTCCTTACCTTCAGTCGGAAAAGAGCTAAAACCCATTTAATAAATTTTACAGTTTTTAATAAATTTATATCCGTAAATGCAGTTTTTTTTCTATTTTGATTTCTCTTATATTATTTATTTAAAAGTATACAATAAACAAGTGCTAACATTTTGTTATAAAATTTCATATTATCACTTCTTCTTTAACAATATTGCAAAACTAAAAATTAACCCTAAAAATAGTGGTTTTTTCTGAAAACCATCTAGTTTTGCTCACTCGATTGCACCGCATCACAAACTGTATTTTCAAAAAATGTGAACTTAGCTCCTTTACAACAGAAGGAAACGATTTCCCTCATATGGTTTAAATATTAGTTGAAAAACAAACGTTCTTATGCGGAAAAAATGTTAAAGTTCAGATTAGGTAACAACACATTTAGCCCAGCAAAACTGTATGGGTTGTTATATGTTGGTTAACTACATAAAGGGGTTAATGATTCATATAACAATAATGAAATAAATTAGGGGAAAGAGGAAAGTGATTCTATAGTAAAAATTTAGTTACTTTTTTTAGATATAACAAGAGTTTTTTCCAATATTTTCCGCCACATTTTTTGCTTTATAAATACCGCTTTCCCAGAAATTAAATGTTAAATTCTCAGGATTTCATTTTAATCAAAAGTGAGAAAGTGGGTAAAATAATAACATTTCATCCGGTATGTTTTAAGTCAAATCTATTACCTGTGCAAGTGGCTGTTAAGTAGCATGCAATATGTAAAAGCACATATTACACAAAACTTGCTGCCTCGAAAAGTAGAGCTGTTTGCTATCAGACGCGTTCACAGGTTGCGAAGAGTGGAAACCTCAGTTGCGGTCAATTCAGCGGTTTCAAAGGGAGAGTCTCGGGAGGTCTCGTTTTGTAGCTCCTGTAAACACCCGAGTTGCCAATGATCCTTGGAACTACGTGGTGAGTAATTGGGCAACTGGCAATATGGTTTGGCTCTTATGTCGACATATTCTCAATTCCGCAACCCACAACTGTCTGAAAATGTCACTGTATCTTAAACAAGGTCAGGGGCCTAATTCTGGCAGTCGTGATCGAGTACTTTCTCAATTCGAAAGCAATTTTATTTCAGTCGATTCTAAACGAATCGAAATTATTTTTTCAGTATTGTGAAGCTCAAATTAATGATTAATAACACTGAAAAATAATTCCGATTCGTTTAGTATTGACTGAAATAATTAGATATTAAATTGCTTTCGAATCGAGAAAGTACTCGATCACGACTGCCAGAGTCAGGCCCCAGATCTAACATAAGTAGAATCTGCCCAGACGAAGTCAAGAAAGGTAATGCTAAACGTGAACTGAGTGACAACATCAACCCTGACCTGCTTAAGGCTGATCCGAGCGCTAATAATCAGACCTTTTATCAGGAACTATTGGACTTCCTACTCTCTTCCTGCTGAACTGAGGGAGGGAGTGATAATCAAGCAAGGATCTGCCGTTAAGGTGAATGGCGAGCGCTATCGACTACCTTGCTGACTGAATTTTTGTTTCCAGTTTTAATTCATTGGTTAATGTCAACAAATCAGCGACCCTTGAAGCATCGAAAGCCAATACTCAAGCCACCATTGACGACATAAGGCCAGATTTACTGGCAAAAGTAGTCAAAAATTGGTCTGATCGAATGGACCATGTAACTTGTAGCCGCGGCGGACATGTAACGGAAATCATATTCAAAAAATAAATGCTATGAAATTATCTACCAGGTAATAATAATAAAAAAAATTAATTTTAGCAATATTTCTGTCTTGTGTTATCATTTTAAGTTCCATTAAGCTAAAAAAAAACATCCTATATTTTAAAAACCCGTTAAAAACCCCCATTTCAATGACTCTGCAACAATTGCACTTTTTTGTTGTCGCATCACATTTTGTTATTGTTGTTTGCATATTAAAATCAAATAAAAAAAGATTGTCGGACTTCCGCCGCCAATATCCTGCCTGTCATGTTTGCATTCAATTTTCTGTTCCGACAAAAAAAAAAAAAAAAAAAAAAAACCAAAAAGGAAGAGAGAATGCGAAAATTTTTTTTTATAGAAAACGTACATTTTTATTAGTTAAGTCGGCCAGATTTAACATGCAACATTATTATTATTTTGTTGTTGTCTATTCTTTGATCTGATTAACTTTGGCAATGAAATTTTTATATTTTTTATTGAAAATTATTCTAGCGTAAATGTTAAATATTTTTGTTACAACTTTCATAAAACTTAGTGAAAATAATATTGTTCTTTTTTTTAAAGATTTTTATGATAATTGTTGAGATAAGTTGTTTTAGTTTTATTTGAATTTAAATAAGGGATATGAAAGATAATGAAACCAACAAAACGGAACTGAAAGATTAGAATTCCATAATTAACTTTAAATTTATTATAGTGTTATTAATTAAATTTTCTTTTCTTTCTAGATGACCTTCTTGTAAAAAAATCGGTAAGTCTTAAAAATTGCCACTCCACTTAAAATAAGGTAAAACAATAACTTTAGTAAAATATCTTAAACAAGATGGCTTTAAAATATAATGTGACCAGAAATCAATTAATTGTTTATAACTTCTTCTGTCGTGTGCAGCGTTACCGTTGCACAGTGGTCCAAATGCTTAACCTAGCCGGAAGAAAGTCATAACTCGCTTTTGAAAAGCCGCATTGACATAAAACTTTGCACGTTCATAGATTTTATCAATAAAAACACTCACTAAAAAAATGGGCGCAATCGGTGAAATGGGCGTGGCAAATTTTTTGTTAAAAAATAAAAACAAATAATATACCTGTATTTTTGTAAAACATTATTTATTTATTTATCTAAAATTTTTGTTTTGTTTCACTTGTTTGCAATAGCTATCCGTTTCATTATTCTGAAGCCCGATCTTATCAAAAACATGTGATACAACAGCATTAAGTTTTTTATTTTGTTGTTTTTCACTATACCAAGCATCAAATAGTTCCCTCTTAGTAATGGACATTTTAAACTGTAAACCAAATAAAAAGCATATAGGCAAAAACTGGCAGCTAAATTTGAAAACATTGACAAGCTACCATTATACAGATTACAAAACCACAAATAATAGAATTAAAGTCTTATAAATTCCCATTTAAAACTCTAGTTGAATTTGGACATTGAACAAAATGTTAACATATAAGACACACACGTACAAAACTGCATTCTTTTTCTAAACAAAACATTTTATTTGAAATATAAAAATAGTAAAATTTGTTCCTACCTTTGTTAAATTAATTTCAGCAAAAAAAATAATTTAAAAACTTTTTTCTTATTTTTTCACGACAACTTTAATTTCGGTACTAAATATCAACTGAGCTATAATAGAAAAACAAAACAGCAATTACGTGTGTTTAAAACAAGAAAGCAAACCTGAAACAGAAGTTAAATAAATAAAAAATGTACCGTTATGCACTGTGGGCACTTGTCAACTTATTATCAAACAAAATATTTAGTTTCGAAATAGTAAAAAAATTACTTTCTTCCGGCTAGATGGAGAATTTGGACCACTGTGCGTTGGTGCTACTAAAGTAGCAAATTGCCACTTTTTCGATTGCTTGGATACTATTTTGCTACTTTTACAAAATGCACCCAAATGTGATACTTTTTGCAATTCTTGCCACTTTTTTGATACCTTTACTAAATGAAGTGAAAAGTTTTTTTACTTTCTGTTTTATTAAAATCCCAGTCTTAATGAATTAATGAATCAAGCTTATATGGAACCTTTTTTCTTGTAATGCGTGGTAAGCTTATTTATTTATTTCGGTATTTTTGTTCTTATAATTTTTTCTGAATTTTTTTAAACAAAAATAGCATTAATTTTGCTTTAAAAAAATGTACCTCTACTATATTCAGTATTTTTACAGCTCTTGCCCATTTTCAAATAGCTTTTATATCGTTGCGAGTAATACTTAAGTGTTTGTAATTCTCATTCGCTTTACAGTTTTGTTTGTATAATATCTTTAGTTTTTCCAAAATCTTTGGAAAAAGATTTCCTGATAATCTGGCCTAAGGAACCAGCGAAATTCTCCTAGGATCTAGCTTATCCCCCAACAATAAATTTTAGTGTATTTGTCAAAGAATAAAAATTCGGAATTTAGAACATCATAATTATTGATTAAATATAGATTCGATAAACATTTTGTTTGATTTATTTAAAATTTTCACCAATTTTTTTTAACAAATTACATCAACATTTTGTTGAAAAAAATTATTTTGGCAACAACTTTTTTCATTGACACAATAAACTTGGTTGTTGACTAAAAATTCAATAATTAGTTATACATACCTACAAACTTTTTTTTTATCAATAAGGCAAAAATCGTCATCGCGCAAAATTCAAACATATTTTTAATCAAATTTTCGTATTCAAATATGAAAATTATTTTTTTCTGTGCATTGCTTTTATCTAACATCAAACAAAAATGCCAAAATTTTTGCAAAAAAAAAAAAAAAAAAAAAATATTTAACAAAAAAAATTTTAAACTTTTCTTCTACAAAAGTGACAAAATTTAAAAAAAAAAAACACAAAAATGTTTTTGAAGTTCAATTTGTTCAAAAATATCATAAATACTTAACAAAAAAAATGCAATAAAATAGAAATAAAAAGAAATTAACAAATGCTTTCAAAACAAACGTCTTTTTGTCAGCGATGCCACATTAATAATAGAACTTATTGCCGCTTTTTTTTAGTGATGACACTAAAATAATCGAAAGATGAAGAATGGAATAAAAGGAGATAGGAACATCTTGTAAAGATGTTGATTTTTGGTCCTATGTATTAATTATGGGAAGATGTTAACCCTCTAATGCCTAAGAGTGCCTCAAGGCATGCTTTTCAAAATATCTACTGACGTCCAATATATAAATATGGGGTATTCACAAGGTGTGCTATCATGTTGTATTGTCATAATGTTCTAACATTTTACAATGGTTTAAAAATATTGTTGTTGCTTTGTAAACAAAAAGTGTCTTAAATTAATAAAACTTTGCTTGCTATGTTTATTGTGCTGTCGTAATTAATCAGAAAAGACCTGCGCCGAGCAACTGAGCCGAGCGGCTATGATTTTGTAGCCGTCGTCGTTGATGGTATAGTTTTATCCGGCTAACATGCGAATTTAACCTGCGGCTAGCATTTTTTGCAACAAAACACTTGCGGCGTCAATTTGGATCGGCGTAGGACTCTGATGTTTGGTAAACAAACAAAATAAAATATTTGTGGTTTGCGTCTGAAAAATGGAAAAAAGTCAGGAAAGATCTAATTTAATTTATGGATTAGAATTAAAAAACATTTTTATGTTAGGTAAATATATATTTTTTTTGTATTTGTTTTAAATCAGCTGACTTAAATTCAAAATAGCACACTAAATTATGAGGGGTTGTTCACAACAGTCGTATTTTTTCATGTTATTATTTTAAGACATATGATTTTATGGCACCTTGTGAATCCCCCAATAATTTATATTAATTTCCATTTTTTTACAATTGTTTAAAGATCTAGAAAAATATTTGTTGAAGCTTCGAAAAGCTCTAAAAGCATTGTAAACAATCTCGAACACAATGTTTTTGTTCAAAATGCAAACTTCAGTTATGCTGCTCAAATAATAAAATTATTTGGTTTTATCATAAACTATATATATAAAATAACTATATAAAATATTTGGTTTTATCATAAACAAAACCAAATATTTTTAATTCGTTTCATTACTTTTTATTTTCAATACAAAATAGCAAACAGAATTAACAAAAATTAAATGTGTTGTTATTACTAGATGCCCAAGGGTGCCTTAAGGTACTCCTTGATGTTTTCTCACCTGAAACGTAAACAGCTCATTGTACGGGCTTAAACATATTTTTTTTGAACACAGGGACCCAAAAATACCTTAAAAAATTATTTTCATGATATATTCCCATTTATTCTGAAACTTGGCATTAGAGGGTTAACATCTTCCCAAATTGATGGCAGATGTTGGTCAGTGTAAAAAGCATATTATGTCAATACAAGAGGGCAAAGGCTATAAAACATACAATATTTCCCACAAAATACAAAATATTTCTAACAAAATCAGAAAAAGCCTTTTACCAAATAAAACTTTATACGAAAGAATACGAAGAGTCCCAAGTAAATCATCAGAAACCTAAAATTTGTCTATAAAATTGTATGTTTCTTTTATTGTCAAGCAATTTTTTACTGGCAGGCCGAGTGTTGAAATTTTACATCATGGGAATCTACGTAAACTGTGCTTCATACCACCCCTGGGTGATTTGCACTACTTTTTGATTACCTTTTAAATGATCATAAAATATTTGAATGAAAAATCATTGCATTAGCATTACTTTAATAACAAACTTATCCCAATTTTGATTTTGGTACTTAATTCATTTATTTTTACCCGAACATAACCTAAAAATCATAATGTTTCAAAATAATCAGCCATTAAACAAATTTAAATTAAATTAAATTAAAAATTTTATGACATAAAAATTGTATTAAATTTTCTATTTAAATATTAAAAGAAAATAGAACTTCGTCTTTTTCGTGCGCTATTTATTCAGCAATTTTTGGTTATTATTTATCTTTACCTATTTGTAGACATACAAGCAAAAATCCATTTTCATATACTTTTTGTCATTTTCAGTTGCTCTAAAATATCCAGATCGGCTTATAGGTTTTTCAGTATTAAGTTTTAAATGGGTTAGAAAATATCTGTTTGCTCTTTATATGCCTTTTTGTTTTATTATAGAATTTTTGCTCTAAATTACTTTCTTTCATTTAATGTTCGGATTCACAACAGATCGCGAGAGATTGAAACCTCCATTTAACTACCTCATAGCTAAATTTTGTCTGCAGGATTTATAACAACAGCCATCAAATAAGTGGAAAAAAAGTAGAAAGTATTCTAGATGCACAGACAACAACAAGCCCTATGCCACAAATATAAGAAGCACTCTAATAGCGACTAGGGATGGGCAAATTGAATAAATATATTGAAATATATCGAATCGATATTTTTTAAGAGTATCGATATTAGTTATTTCAAAAATATCGATATATCGAACGTAGTTTGCTGAAACTAGTACCAAATTAAAAAATTTAACATACCTTTGAACATACATATTTATGAACAAACATATTATATGTAATTACATTATTACTTTTTATTGTTTCATGTTATTTTAAAAAATTAATAGGAACAAAAAATTCAGTCAAAACAAAAAATTCAATTATAACAAAAACAAAAGCGAAGAATACACAAAAACCATATGAAATCTAAAAAAAGTAAATTACGAAATATTTAAATTGAAGTACCAAATTTGAATTGCACCCCAAAAGTACCAACTTTAACTAGAAATATTTTTGATTGTTTAACTCAAACCAGTAATCATCAGATATGGACATCAGGAGCACTCTCTGTTTTATGTGCTCTCCTGTCATTCTGCTTCTTGTATCCGGCACTGCTGCTTATAAATGTCAATCATTTTAGTTTAAAAAACATATGATGCCATGCAGTGATGTCAATTATTAAAAAACATATTGTTTGAAAAAATGGCTAAAATTTTGAGTTTTTAATGAATACTGACTTTAAAAAATATCGAATTCGAAAGTCGTATTTCAATATCGGTATATGGATATATCAATATTTTAAATATCGGCGATATATATCGATTATTATTTTTAAATATCGATATTTTGATATATCGATATTTTTTGGAGGCAACTTATTATTACAGAAAACTACACTACAAAATACGTTTTAAAATTATTTGAAAATATTTATTATATAGAGCAGAACAATATTTACCCAAGGACATCAAACTGCTTAAAAACTATAAATAAGGAAAAGACTAACTAACATATACAGATATGCTGATTCAGGCATCAATAACAGGAATAGGATAGACTTCATTTAATTTTCAAGAGTTAGTTTGGGACACACAAAATTAACACTTGGCTGCTGTTAAATAGAACTTATATCCCAATACGTAACTGTAACATTATCCGCCCTCTATCCACAGTACACTTTCTAACCTATTGTCCCCAATACCATAAAATTCGACAACAAACTTTTAACCTCAATAACCCTCTAGATATGATCGCAAGCCCTTGACCCTGACCAACATTATTTTACGAAATTAGTTTTCTTAAAAAAACGAATATATAAAAATTTATTTAAGAATATATATCATAATGTAACGTATCTGAGCTGAGAGCCTATACAGCTATTGCTACTCGAATACTGATACCAATATATCGCCGATACTCAAGGTTTGCCGAAATATCGATATTGGCGATATTTTACTGTCGTTACGACGATACTTCTTAAAATTTTTTTTATAGTTTTTTTTTTGAACAACCAATTTAATTTTCAATGCTTATTTTTTGCATAACAACTTACTGAGCTTCCTAAACAAAAGCGGCGAGGGTTTTTATAAACATGGAAATTCTCGTTTCAATACGTTTTCAATAAAATAAATTCCGATCACAATATGCAGTCTACTTTGACTTCAGATGTTCCGGAAATTTGGCATATTTCTTTATTAGTTTTCAAAACAATTATTTGGCTTTTTCAATATATTATAATACCGTGTTCAGATATCCACCTTAATTGAGTATTACGCAAAAAATGACATTATTGAGTTCAATTATCCATATAAAACTGCAATTTAGTTATGGCTCAATTAACACGAAATTGTTATCAATATTGAGAAAAATTAAAATGCGGCCCTGTCACAAGTGTGTTTAGTGAGCAAAACACAACTTTATAAACAAAGTGTTTTGACATTTGGCAACTGAAATATCAACAACACAAAGGCCCATCCGTTAGGTCTGCGCAGAAGCCAGATGTTTATCCCTTAAAGATGACAAAAGTGGTTTTCATTTTGCTTATACATGTACATTTTTGTTTACGTTGAATGTTGTATGTAGTAGTTATATAAACAATGTTTTTTTAACTGTCAAACGCTAAATGGTGTATATGTGAACAGAAAGATAATTTTGTCTAGAAACCGAATATTGACTCAATAAAAAAGGTATATCTGAACACGGTATAAATCGGTGCAGCCTAATTTTTTATATTTGAAACAGACACCCTTTCAGGTCAATCCACATTATTTTTGATCATTTCTACTGCATCGTTCATATAAAATGTTTAATGAGTTTAAATTTTCAAACCACTCTTCAAATCAGGAAAAACTACGCCCATTTAAGCTGAGTTTTTGAGATGTGGTTTAGTTAGTTTCAAACTTAGTTTAACGTAGTCTGAAACTCGGCAAAATGGTATTTTTTGTATTATTTCATTAATGACGCACATTTTAAGCAACACAAAGCTGCTCCCTCAACATTTTTTTATACAAAATTGGTAATGGCGACACAAAACTGTTTTCCGATAACCGAACCCTAGTTTAACTGAAATCTCAAAAACCCGGCCTAAAAAAACAACTGAAAATCTTTATCGACTTCAACTTCAATGGATATTGATTTCCATAACACGGCCGTTTCTAATATAAAAATCTCCATTTTTCTTAACAATAATCTTTTGGTAATTAAATTTGGCGATTCTTGGAGTACATATAATTAATGTTATACAACACACAGGAAAACGGTTAAATAAAATTGTCAAAAATTAAAAAAAACGCGATTTAAAGGTTTATCAAGTAAAATAAAAAAATATCCAAAATTAAAAAAAATACTCGCATCTCCACATTAAAAAAATAATTACCAATTTTGATTAGGAAGAACCAAAAACGGCAGCTATTTTGGTAAACCAAGGCGAATTAGTTTATTATGACAGTATAACTTACAATTTCCACCAACAACATGCATGTCGTTTTTTGTAGAACTGAGGTCACTTTATAAGTCATTCTGCCATTAGCCCTTGCAGCTGTCAAAAAAAAAAAAAAAACTAAATTGAACTTTTTTTATTTCCCCTCCAATCATCTTAAACAAAACCTAATAATTTCCTTAACCATCTTTGCTTATCGTCATAAAAGCACTTATTCTTCCTTTGCTGGCACTATCTGTCTCTTTTACTCTCACACTCAAGTTTAACCTATTGGTGTTTTTCTTTAATTCTAATCTTCTTAATTTCCTTTTCATTTTCTTTTTAGTTTAAAAAAATTTACAAAGTGCGTGAACGTCTTAATAAAATACTCCTTTAAATCAATAAAAAAGACAGTAAAAAGTGTTAGAAAATTTGTAATTTTTATAAATAAATAAAATTAAATCACCATTATATTATATTATTAAAAAATCTAAGCAAAAAGTTGAAAAAATACTTGTAAAAACAGTGATAGAAAATGTTTTCAATAAAAGCAAAGCTAACGACAGCGCAGTCTCTGTTGGCTTTAAGTTGTTAAAATCTCCGCGGTTGTGGGCAGAATTGAGTGATTTGTATCGTGTTTTTTTTGGAATGTGAGTTTGTTTGTGTGGTATGTATTTTAGGAAATGAAAGCAAAGTTAATAATAAGAAGAAAAGTGTCTTAGCTAAAAGCAAAGTAAATGAAAGGGAAAAGAGTTTGTTTTAGTTTTTTTTGTTGGTAAATTACAAAAAGTAAAAATTTAAAGATGGTAAATTTCCACAAAATATGGCCTGTTTTTATTAAAAATGTGCATAAATAAAATAAAATTAAAAGAAAGTTAAAATGAAATCAAAGAAATAAATAAAAATAAAATAAGATTAAGTAAAAGTTTTAAGAATTTTGAAGCAGCTTAAAGAACATTTTTTGATTTTAATACGGTAAGTTTTTCGATATCTACAAAAGTTTAAGAGAATTAAAATGCAAAAATAAAATTTTGTGATATGTTATTTTTTTATTATTGAAATTATCATCCCAATTATGAATGAAAATTCATCTGATTTTTAGTCTAATAAAACTATGCCTACGATTATTGTATTCAAAATGTTTTAAGCGATGCTTCAGCTTTGCCGATATACATATGTATATTGATATCGGCAATATTTTATTGTCGAATCGACAATAAAATATGCACATTGGCTGAAAATCGTTTTTCATCGGCCAAATGTCTCTAACTTTTGAACAGATAGAGATGTTTTTGCAATTTTTTGCTGGTGAGAAGACTTCTTGAACTTGCCAGCAGTTATTGAGAAATTTAAGGTCAAAGTTGAAATTTTTTATGTTCTTTAGCATTTAGTTTGAAAATGCTTTTGATTGAGATTAAGAATTATGATATTTTAATTCCAAAATGGGGATGTTTTAAAATACACTGTTGTAAGATCTTTTAAATCTATATAACTGCCAACTTTCATTATTATATCTTTATTCATGTCGTTTTATAGAATGTCAAACCTTTAGATTATTTTTTTTTGTACTCATATTGCAAGCCTTTTCATTCATTTACGTGTTTGACATTCCATAAATCTGACTTGGATAGAGATATCACAATGAAGTTTTAAAAAAAAGATCTTAAAACAGTGGACTAAAAAAGGCACTCCCATTTTTGGTTAAGAAATATATTAAGAGTTGTCAATTCAGTGTCTTTGTCGCTAGATTAAGCGCTTTTTAACTTTAGAAAAGGCGCATATTTTTTCCTTAGCGTTTTTTTTTAAAGAGCGCTAAATTAGCGCTTTTATTGATATGATACCCAACATTTTTGTACTTTTATTTGCATACATTAAAATCAAGACACAATAAACCAAATTTTTTTTTCCGTTTTTTAAATACTTTTGATATAGAGATAGTGCTCTGAAATGCGGAAAGAAGTTTATTTTCTCATTTTTGGTAGGTATATGATTAAAAATTTCTTTAAAAAAAAATACAAAACAAAAAAAGATATTTCTGAAATCAAGCAGATTTTTTTTAATATTAGTCTGATTTTCTTGATTTTTAAATAGAATCGAATTACTTGCATCAAGAAACAAATGGGATTTCTTTAAATTTTTCAGAAAATGCTCCAGAAAACTTCGTTTGATTCAATTAATTTTTATTTGGATCGACATGTTTAGCTAATCGATAAAAAGTTTCTTATTTTTTTTTATTAAGTTTTCTTAAACATACTAGTGCTACACGTTTTTATGAAAAAAAATTCGGGCTTTTCTTCTGATTTTGTAAAATAAAAAGCAAAAAAAACTCGATTTAAGTAACTATAGAATTAAAATATTTTTTTTTTAGCTGTAGTAAAGTAAATTTTAGTTCGCTTTGAGTGATAACTTTTTGATTAAACCAAGCAAAAAAAAAATTCAAAAAAAAAAATTTTGGTTTTTTTTCCAAATTGTCCTTTTTTTACAAAAAATTCAACGATATCTGTGAAACTAATGGGCAAATTAATAAACAATGTAAGCAAAGAATAACTTAAATGCTTATTATTAGGGATGCGATTTCCATGCAAATGCATGTTTTTTGTCGATAGTCTAAGGTCGATGTCGACCAGTTATCTTTCCGAACCATTAAATTTGCTATAAAATGCCGTAGATTTGATTCTGCATATTGTTGCATATTTTGGTGAAAATGCATATTTTTGCATATTTTGGTTTTAAATGTATATTTTTGCATATTTTAACATTTTTGAGTGACATATTTTTTAAATTTCCAAAAATTTCAAAATTGTATAAAACAATAAAAAAATTTTAAATCAATAAATATTTTTTTTGGAGCTCTGCATAAAATACAAGATTTCGACAAAAGATCATTCAATTTTTAACCGATGAACATGGTTAAGGCTGCCAAATGGACTAACATAATTTATCCAAAACTGTTACATGTTACATGCTAGGCACATGGGTGACATCGAGTTGCAGAGAAAATTAAAAGCCAATTCGATAATATTGATTTCATACGGGAAACAATGTGGAAGCCCAACAAATTAAAAAAAATCCAAAACGTTTTGCAAAAAAATATGGGAATCAAATGTGGGATGTGAATTTGAAAATTAAAATTCTTTAAATCAATTGGCATCCTTCAAGTATGCTTTAACTTCGGTTGACTTTGAGAGATCATTTTCTATGTACAAAAGCTTTTTAACAGACAAAGGTTTACTTTTGATGATATAAAAAAGTATTTATTTAATTTTGCAAATAAAAATTAAAATAATGTAGCTATTTAAATTAAGTTTTACAGCCAGGCCCACGATGTCACACGTTAACGTTCGCATAAAAAATTACATTTAAAACAAAAACAAATTTTAGAAATTGTTTTTGTTTTAAATGTAATTTTCTATGCGAACGTTAACGTGTGACATCGTGGCCCTGGCTGTTAAAAAATATTATACCTACACTCAAAATATTACGTCGTTAAATTTAAACGAAAATTCATTTTAAACAACTTAAAATTCATTTAAAAACGGATCATTTCCATTTAATTTAAAAAATGATTTTAAAATTTATTTTAAAATTTTTTATTTATTAAAGAGCATATTCTTCAAAATTTAATAGTTTTTGCTTTAAAAAAATATATAGCTAAATAAATACCATAGATGGGGGTACTGCACTCATTTTGCAGTTTCAATTCACACTTAGTGATAGAGCAGAAATTTTGCAGTCATTTTGTTGATGTTGAGTGATGAATTGAAAATTTGCAGCCTCACTAAACATGAGTGATAGTGATGTAAAAAAATTTTGCACTCATTTGAGTGCACCTAAAATTGTTGCACTAAAATTAAAATAAAAAACTTGTTTTTTCATGATTAAAGTCAATAATTATACCGTTATTGGCAAAATTTCATTTTGTTTAATGTTCTTTGCTTATGCATATCCTCCAAAAAAATCAAAAACCATGCACATACAAAGTTACATTTATTAACTTTTAGTGATACAATATTTGTATGCAGCTCTTTTGATTGCAAGTTCAAATTTTGCACTATTTGAATTGAGTGCAGATTTTGGCTTTCAATCTGCGTTTTGTGATAGTGAAAAAATTTGCAATATCACTAAAATTTTTTTAGCGGTAGTTAAAAAATAACAATCATCACTAAAGCTGATAAAAAAGAGTGCAAACAAATTTCTTTGCAGTTTTATTTAGTGATAGTGCACTGCTGATTTAAATCAATATTTAGTGCACTACCCCCAACTATGATAAATACGAAAAAACATTATATTTTGGTAGTTTGTTTGTTGAATAACAAACATTAATGTTAAAAAATAAAGTTATTCTTAAAATAACTATATTTTTATTCAATTTTAACAGGAAAACGAATTTAATAACCGACAATCAGTTACTGTAATAATTTTATGAGTGTAATAACTTAATTTTATTAATTAATAGATAATTACTATACAAGCTATACAAACTATACTATAATTTAAGTTTTTTTAATGGGACTTATCGCTGTTACGAAAACGCTTGCAAAAACATCATGTTCTTAATTTTTTGTTATAAAATTAATATTTACATATTTTTAAATTTAAAATCACCTCTCAAACGATAAAATGCATATGTAAGCATGTATATGTATACTAAAAATCCAAATTTCTTTAAATTGCCGTTTGTTAAATAAAATTATCTTGCTACCTTTGGCGGCCCAAAATTACCCTAAAAATGGTAATTACCGTACGGAATGAGGGTATACTAAGTTTGTCATTCCATGTAAAAAATTTTTATTATGCATCTAATACCCCTGGTTTCTTAAGTAATTCTAAGTCGATTTAGCCACGTCTGTCTGTCTGTCTATTTAAATTACGCTCACTTTCAAAAAACTTAAAAGAAAATCTTGGTGTCAAGCAGTTTGGGAGTGAAATCCAGCAAAATCCGATCAGTAGGATCATAGTTATCAATCAAAATGTTGAACCACCACCCTTAAAAACTGAAAACTTACGTAAAAGGTGCCATAATGTAGTTCTAAAACCGTAATAAATATTGCTATCATATTTAAATGTGCTTTCGTAAAGATTGGTCCATAATTTACCATAGGCCCCATATAAAGCCTACTCCCGGAACACAGTTTAGTACGCATAAAAACGTAATAAATATCGCTATCATAATAAAATTTGGTACGTCACAGTTTTATAAGACACTGAAAAATTTCGTGAAGATCGGTCCACAATTTGCTATAATTTTCATATAATTTTCACTCTAGTAAATTATTTAAATACACCTAAAAGCGTAGCAGCTATAGATTTTGTAAAATTTGGTTACATTTTGGTTCATATGGCTAGAAATAAACCATGCAATTTTCTGATGATCGGTCCATATTTACATAAGATCCCATATTAAGCAGCCTTCTGAAAAGCACTTTAAGCGCTAAAACGAATTTCACTACTGTTTGTACTGGAATATTTCCAGTACTTAAGTGTCAAATAAAAGCGAAACGTCAACAAAAGAAATAAATATAATAAAAACAGGGCTGCCAGATTTGACGAGTTATCATCATCTTGACGATTTTTTGTTCCGATATTAACAAAGTGACGTTTTGATGATTTTTTCTAAAAAAGTGACGAAAGCAAAAACAAAATCAAAAATATTTTATAATTTTGTTGTTACTTTCTATAGAAATTCATCTTGAATTTTTAAATTTCAAACACTTCTATTTTGTGGCGTTGAAAATTGAAAAAAAAAAAATAATATGAATGTCTGTAGAAAGCAACAACAAATTTATAAAATATTTTTGATTTTATTTTTGCTTTTAATGAAATTGTTGGCGTTGCGTTTTACACTATAAGCCCCTTATGCCCGTAATTTCTACAAATAGGTATCAAGCTGTGTATAGGTATCTATGGTTTTCATAATTTTAAAACGTATTTCTAACCTACGGGTTAAAGTGTAATGTATTTTACCCCATCGATTTTCGGTAGTTAATTCACGTAGGCAAAATTAACGTTGAAGTTACCACAATAGTGATACCGGATAGGTAAAGATAACTGTTAGGTATGAACACCACTAGATATCTATTTGTAGAAATTACGGGCATTAGTCTTCGAAATAAGATAGTTGTTAATATTTTTATATGTTTGTTTATTAGAAAAAAAGATATCTTTAGAAACAAGGCTGCTTAAATTTTTATATTTATCCCTATTGTGAAAATTGTCCTCGAAATTGTTTGTTTCTTCCCTAAAAAATGTATCGGCAAAAGCAAAATTTCGAGGGAAAGTAATGGACCGACTTGTCTTATTTTGAACATTTAATACTTCTTATATACATATACAAAATATGATTGATATTTGATATTCTTATCTTATATGTACACTTTTGTGCCAAAACCATTATTCCGGCAAGAAAGAAATTTGTTTGTCTCCCAGTAAAAACTTTTTCGAAATGGATAGCTTTTTTCACTCGTTATTAAGTAGCTTTCTTCCATAAGAACTTCGATAACTACTTTTTTCTGGATGTATTAAGATACTTACTTTTGAATGTGTTCTTTTTGGCACAACCCTTGTAAAATTCATTAGTTTTTCAGTAGAATTGTATGTAGTGCTTTTATGTGTTTCTGATTACTTAACATATTATTTTGTAGGCGAAGATTTTACTGGGTCTTTAACCCGTTTATTTATGAACCGATTTTTTTAATTTTAACTACAAGGTATTCTATTAAGTCTATTTCAGGTAAAAAAGAAAAAGATTATAGGAATAGGTAAATTAAAGATTTATATCTCAATTATTAAATAATAATTATTAAATACCCATGAACTTTAACTATGTTTTTGTTTGATTATTTTTTAATAAAAGTCGAAACAAATTTGTTTAAAATTGATTTTAAATTGCACGATTTTTAAAACAAAAAAGACGATCTTTTTCATTTTTTTTTAGGAAATTGACGATTTTGACACAAATTTATCTGGCAGCACTGATTAAAACAAAAACAAGAAAAGGCTAACAAAAATTTAAACTGACAAAATATAACAATTGTTTTTTGTTTATTTTCATCATATAAATTATGCATTTATCATTTATATTCCTTCTATTTTTTTATTTATTTAAAAAAAATAGTATATAAACATATTTTAAATTAAAAATATCTACATTTTGTTTTTCTCGCCACCAATTTCAAATGTGACTTATTTTGACAGTTCTGGAAAGAAACTTTTCGCAAAATATTGTTATAGAAACACTTTTTCTCGCATCCTTCCAATAATTGCTGGAAAATTATTTAAATGACAGATAATTCTCGCAAAAAAAAGATACAGAAACACTTGTGTGAGAAAAACCATTTTTTGTTTCATTTCACACTATTTTTGTTGCAATTCACACGTTTCATGCGAAGAGTTTTACGATGTGAGATATACAGAAACGGGCTACTGTATTGAAATTTGTTCCATTTAGATTTTTAATAACGGAAATCACTATACAGGATTTCGTGATGATCAGTCCATTATTTATTTTTTTAAAAAATCTCTTATTTCTGAAAAAAATATTTTTTTTTACAAAAAAGGCAACATTTTTAAAAGAAAACACAAAAACATGTTGTTAGGCTTTTTAAATTACTGTACAATAATTAAATGAAAAAAAGTATATAGAATTCGCCCTCGCGAAAATTTTCAATATTTTGCTTTTTCTATTAATTATGTTCTTTAAAATAAAAGCTCAAGCTATTCATTATTAACTTCTTCAATATCACTCAAATAGACTTAATTTGCCACAATAGCACATAATTGAGAAATACTCAATTGGTTACCTCTTATTACATAAAAAGGTGCAAGATCTTTGACGTGTTTAAGAAAGTCGTTATCAAAATCGAACTTTTTTAACAGACCATTAAAAAAGTGCAACATATAACTTTAAAGAAAAAACTCCAAGATCTATTACATTAACTTCAGACAACTTATATGAATCTAGTGCTAAAGATATTTCAGAATCTAAAAAAAAAATTGGGATCTTTACGAAGAAGTTAACACAATGAAAATAATAAAGAACAGAGAAAATACAAGACCATTTAATAACATGAAAACATCAGTTAATATTTGTATCCAATATACTGCAAATTTTAAATTGTGTATGTATTTATAAAAATTTTTTATTTAAATATAAAACTTTTTTGCATCTCAAAAAACTTGCAAAAAATAAATGGCAAGGCTGCCATGTAGGGTTTTTCCCGGGAATTTCCATTATTTTATTTCCCGTTTTCCCGGGATTTTTCTTGCGGGATCCCGGGAAATAAAAAATTTCTCACAATTTCAGAAAATAGCTATTTATACGTTGAAATTTAGTTTTCTATTCTCTAAAAATTAGCATCTGTGGATGGGTTCTGGATTAGATCAATTACAAGAAGTGAGTACATGTATTTAAATCAATGTCTCCTGATGCAATAAATCTACTTAAAGCAGAATGGGCAGTGCAACAGTTGATAATTATTACATTTAGTGAAGTGAAGAGTTAATAAAGTACATTAATTCAAAATAAGATGCAGGCAGTAAAGTTTCATTGTCCATGAACAAGTCTTAAAAATAGGAGATACCTAAACATATCGCTCCTTTATTGCAACATAGTCATATCTACAAAAACAAACTATCTTGGCAAAATGCGATTAAAGTTTTAAACATGTACCGATTTAAAGATATATTTTGCTATAACTTCGGTTCAGTTTGAGATATAATACGAGAAGGTATGAAGGAAAACTTTGTAAAGTTACTTAAAATTTTGAGATATGACTATGATGCAATGAAGGAGCGATATGTTTATTAGGTGATAAACACAAATTTTCACTTTCAATTTGTGTTGGCTTATAAACCCGTGAAGTGCGGGGAAACCGAAATAAAATAACATTTTGGAAACTCGTGTAAGATACTACAACATACAACTTGAAAAACACTTTGTCCTAAAGATTACAAATGGACCTATTGAAATGAAAAGGTTTGTAAGAAGCAGTCCGGTTGATGCTATTTTTGCATCAACCTTGACATACATTTGACTGACATAGACGTTGTTTATAAAAAAGAAAAAATTGCTTCTGATTGTGAATCCGAAGCATGCTACAACGGTGCACTTTTAACTTTTTGTCCAATCTCGGCAAAAAATGAACGAAATTTTTCGGAAACATGATAATTAGTAAATAAAATCAGGAATATACTTTTTGACGACTTACAAAGCGCTTTGAGTGTCAGAAAGTTATTTCCTAAGCCATTAAAAATGTTTTATATTTCTTTAAAGTATTTTATCTATTTTATTTATTAACTTTTTGATTTCATTTCTTGAGTACCTCAATTTTTATTTTGTTTTTATTATTGTTTTGTGAATTATTCAGAGCATAATAATGCTGAATAAAAGCATAATAATAGGGAATAAAGGCGTGAGGTAATAATTATTCAAGTTCCTATTTCAATATTCAATTAATTTTGTAGTATTGAACCATTTCATTTACTTTCTTGGTAAAAAAGTTCCCTTACGTTTTTTATATAAAAGTTTTTTTTCATTAATTAATACCAAAATTTACTTTGTATTATTTATATGGAGCGGGATCCCGGGATCCCTGGAAAGTTAAAAAAATTTCCCGCTTTCCCGGGAATCGAAAAAGTCCGGGGAAAAAACTCTACTGCTATAGGATAATATAAATGCCCGTCCTGAAAATCATTTTAGTTCGGCATAAACTGTAATGAATCATGATGTATTATTCTTAAACTAACTTGAATAATATTATATTTGCTAGGAAAAAGCATAACACTTTCTGATTGTCGTACAATTGGTTTGAACCGCAACCAATTTTTATACTGACGTCCGTTTTATAAAGATTATTTAATAATTTACAGCCCTCATATATTCTTACTGTCGGTGGAGGGTGTCAAAGATTCGGTACATCCGAATATAGCACTCTAACTTTTTTAATGCTTTAGCTTTTAAATGGTTAAATATAGCATAAAAATGGTTCTTAAAAATTTCAAATCGATTTTTTAAATATTGCATCGTCAATTTCGAATAATTTTTATTTGGAAATTTTTTTGATCATTTTTTATGCCGAAAAACTTTGGAGTCGGGGTCGCGAGTTTTTGTGGGTACTACGACTCCGATTCCGGCACAAAAACCTCAACTCCGACTCCGACTCCGCTGCCCTGCTAAATACATTGACATTGAGTTAAACCCAATCAAGAATTAAAAAGAATTTTTTAGACTTAAGGCCTTTTTATCGAACTTCAAAGATATTTCTTTTTTATACCTGTGAAATGTTGCGAAAATAACCATATTGCATGTTTTATTCTGACCAAAGAAATGTTCGGCAATGCTGGTTAAGTCGCTTTTTAAACTAAGCCAAAACTAGCCGGAACTTTTGGAGGCTAATGGTAAGAAAAAACAGCGGCGGCGGCGCTATGCCGGTTTGGACTCGATTGACATGGTGCTCTGGGCCCTCCTCCAAAAATAAATTTTAAATAACAAGAAATCATAACAAATTAGTACAGAAAAGGCCCATGCAATTTATTGAACATGATTTTTGATAATCGTATAAACTAAACCTTGCCCAAATTAAAGATATGCAATCGAATTTTGACAGTTATTGGTGCAGGAACGTAAATTAAAATTTTTTTATGAGGTAAATTTTTTTAGACAAAGGAGTACTAAACTTTTTCAAAACTTCTTTTTATTAACCATTTACAAAGTTAGCACCATTGAAACACCAAAAAATTAAAGCCATTATAAACAATCACGAGACAATTAAGGGAAATATGTACCAAAAAGTGCAACATCAAATCTCAAATAAAATTTAGAGTGATACCTTCAAACACTTGTAATAAAAGGTACTATTTCACCAATGTTTTGGAAATCGAATTCTAAAAACAAATTTCTGTTGCAGATTCACAGAAATATTCACTTTTTTATATGTCATATGAAAATTCGTAAATTGGCGATAAGGTATAAAATAAAACTCTGTACCCAGCATCTGGCATCCCTAATTACAACAGATAAAAAAAATCCGTTTTTTCAGATACGTGCAAAATTATTAATATAAATAAAAGACCGATTATTAAAAAATTGCATAGTATTATATCTGGGTATTTGAAGCTAAATTGGACACATTTTTACGATATTTTCCAGTGTGATTTTTAGTCCTATAAAACTGTGACGTACCAAATTTTATAACAGTAGTACTATTTACTTTAGGCGTACTAAACTTTATTCAGAGAGTATGGGGCCTCTGGTAAATTATGAGCCGATCTTCTCGAAGTATAACAGTATGATTTCTAGTCGTAAAGCAGGAATTTGTGCAAAATCCTTTATCAAGCCTTGAATTATACCACCATTTAAGTAAATTTTTGTAGCAAAAGTAACATTTTTTTAGGGTGGTGGTTCCACATTGGGATTCAAAACTTTTATACTTCTGAACCAATTTTGCTTTATTTCAATCCCAAGCTGCTTAGGATACCTAGAAGCACTTTGACAGCCCCTTTGTTCTCTTCTTTTGAGTTTTTCGACAGGCGGACATGGCTAAATCGGATTAGAATTATTCAAGGATCCAGACTTTATTTACTTTACGGGGCCTGAGATGAATAATAAAAAAGTTTCACAAGTTAAATTATGAGCTGATCTTCTCGAAGTTTAACAGTATGATTTCTAGTCGTAAAGCAGGAATTTGTGCAAAATCCTTTATCAAGCCTTGAATTATACCACCATTTAAGTAAATTTTTGTAGCAAAAGTAACATTTTTTTAGGGTGGTGGTTCCACATTTGGATTCAAAACTTTTATACTTCTGAGCCAATTTTGCTTTATTTCAATCCCAAGCTGCTTAGGATACCTAGAAGCACTTTGACAGCCTCTTCGTTCTCTTCGTTCTCTTCTTTTGAGTTTTTTGACAGGCGGGCATGGCTAAATCGGATTAGAATTATTCAAGAATCCAGACTTTTTATACTTTACGGGGCCTGAGATGAATAATAAAACAATTTCACAAGCAGACCTACTTTTGGAAAACCTAAGTTCATTGAAAAAAAATTGAATTTAAAATCCCTATCGATTTAAATTTTACGTGATTTCGATTTCTTGATGATGACTGAAGTAGTACTTTTTAAATAGATACTTTTCTGTAACTCTACTTTTTTTCTTTTTTATGTGGAAAATAATACTGAGTTTTTGGAGTCTCTTGGGTTTTTCCTTAAGTAAATAGTAATGTCCTTGGGGCTTCTTTCCCCTTCGTTTATGCTAGTTCGTTTTTCTTGTTGAAAGATATATTGGTATAGTTAAAGAAACAAATTGTTTATGTTGTTGCTATTTTCTTTTATTTGTTGGTGTGATTATTGCGAGAATTGTTGCCATTGTCGTTGTTCTTGCTGCTGCCACTTGGCAGGCATAAAATGAGTCTCTGTTGCATTGCGTACGTGTATATATGTGCATTTGTAACAAATTTTATCCAACGCCAGGAAGTAAATATTCATGGTATTTGTTGTAGCTTATGCAATGGTATGTGTGTTATAACCCTGAGTATGAGCAGCACTTTTTTCCTTTTTGGTAGTTTTATTCTTTATACAAACTTCCGTTTACCATAATAAATTTGCTAACCACGTAGTGACGTGCTGCAGTGCAGCATATTTTCTCAACGTTATACGAAATTTTTGTTGCTTTTGTTTGTGTGTACAAATTTCTCACATATTTTTGTACTAGCACTTCAGGTCCTTTTGTGTTCAGCCGATTTTGCTGGCTTCTTTTTCGACTAATTTTTTCTATTTCTTTGTATTGTTAGTTCCTTTGGTGTCATCTCTTATGGCAGCAGTATATTAGACATGGTCCACCATCGCCGCCACCGAAAGTTGGTTTGTGCGGCAGTTGAGTTTATTTAACCCATTCACAGTAGAGAAAATGAAAGAAACAGAAGAAGGAGTATGAAAAGAATAGCTAGAACTATAACGGCACACCAAAGAGTCCTTATTGTGAAACCAAAGTTAACGTTTGAAATATTCACTTGAAATAAAAAAAAAAAAACAGTGCTTTAGCACAAAGTTCTACTGACGACCATAAAGAATATTGTTTTAGGAACTTTTTTTTTTGCTTAACCACAATTGAGTTTAGTTCTAGTGCAAGTTATATCCTTTTAGATAGTGCTGTTCACTATTTTTTTAGCACAATATTAAAAAAAACGACGCAAATACACGTAAGAATAAAACTAAAGAAAAAAATTCAAAGATGTAACTATCAAATGAGTAAATTTATGCAAAAAAAAAAAAAAAATAATAGTAATGCTATATTCGGCTGTGTCGAATCTTAAATACCCCCACCAAAAATAAATTTTCTAACAAAACACCGATTTAGATTTTATGTTAATTTTTGGAATTTAATCGCGTAAATATACGAAGCACCCACGTAAGTGCACCTTTTATTTATTATTATATTATTCTATAGTTTTTTTAACCAAATTTTATGAATTTTTGGTGTTCTCCAATGCCCAAAATGGACCCAATTATTTTACATATCGAGAACTTACCGCTAAAAAGCTTAAGCGACAAAAGCACAATTTTACAGGAGAAGGTTTTCTTTATTTTATTTCATAAACATTTTGTATGAAAGTTGGCGCTTAAGCTAAAATTGTTTTTGCTCTAAAATCGTAACGGTAACATATGTGACCATGACATTTTAAGAGATGATGCAAGTGTTGTCAATAAATTTATTTTTTAAACAAAATTTATGTCGCTTAAGCTTTTTTTTGGGGAAAGGGCTTGATATTAGTAGCATAACGGCTTTTTTTGCGCTTTAGCTGTTTTTTTCCGTCACTTTGATGACCTTGTACATTTTAGTACACATAAAAACGTAACGATTAACGCTATTGTAGTTAAGTTTGGTCTGTCATTGTTCCATAGAAATAGAAATCAGACTGCCAAACTTGGTAAAGATACGTCCATAAATAGTTTTATATGGCAACAAGAAACTAGAGTTTCTACGCGTACACGATACCCCATCACAAACACCAGATGAACCATATACTTTCTTTAAAGAACACCTTGAAAAGGCTATATCAAATTCTAAAAAAATTAATGTAAAGAAAATATTTTAAAAAAGAATTTGTCGTCTATGAAGTCACGGGCCAACAAATTTAAAATCTTTGTATGATGCGCTTCTTACTATAAAACCAACGTCTGTAGAAAGCGAGAGTACGTTTTCGGTAGCAGGCGATATATGTGCATATGTACATATCAACAAGGATTAGAAATATAATCTCTGATGAGCTTTTAAATGCTTTAATAATACTTAAATGTTTTTTTCTTAAAAGAAAATTAATTTACCAAGTTGCTACATACATATATAATATGTATGTAAATATGAATGTAACAATTTATTTGGTTTTGTTTTGGTTTTCTGTTATTATTTATTATTTGTTTAGACTGTTGTACATACATATATATATTCTTTTAAAAAAGTAAAAACCTGTGTATTGAACTCATTTAATGAAATCACTGTTTTGTTCTAAAAATCCCGGGAATAAGATTTTTTTATTTCGTTTCCCGGGAATAGAAAAAGTCCGGGAAATTAAAAACCCTACAAGAAACACCAACCAATTTATAAAAATTTATAGTAAATAATAGTAGCTTAACTTTAGTACTTTGCGTTGACGGAAACGTACGGTATGAGACAAAGCTCATAAGAAAATCTGTATATTAGTTAGTTGTCAGTTGAAAAAAGCTTCGTGTTAAATACAAAGTATTCTATGTGGCTCGGCCTTTAAATACAAAAATATTTCTTAGTGTTACACACGAAATAAGAAACTTAATAAACCATTTTACCACTCGTAGTGGTGGAGGGTTTTCAAAAAAAAAAAAAAAAAAAAAATGTACTACTTCCAAACAACTAGAGTCCTTTATGTGTTGAATACCAGCAACCAGCATGATGGCCTCCCAAATGGCATATTGCGGCTGACTTTAACAATATTTGACAATACATATACAATTTTTTTGCCAGTTAGTAACTTTAACTAAAAGGAAAATGAAAAAAAAAAAAAATTATTTTAGTTCTTAAACTACTCTGTTCTTTAGATTTGTTGTTTTTTGCTTGTGTATGTTGCAAATACCCCATACACTTGTGCAACATCTTATAAAATATTCATGCATATTACGCGACTTTTGTGTGACAAGTGACGACCTCGTTGGCAGTTTCTAAACATTGACACTTCTTGTTACACACTCTTATTTCTTGGTTTTCTTAATCTCCTTTTGACTGTAACTATGACCAGGGTTTTTTGTTGTTCTTTGGTAGTTTTCTTTTTATTTATTTATTTTTTTTTTTAAAAAAGCAAGGAATGCATGTGAAATTAAGAAAAACAACAAAAACATGTTGAACACGTCAGGCGAATTATTGGATTTTATTTGCAATGTTGTTAAAAAGTCACTTATTGCTTGGTACTTTTGTTTAGATGACATGTTTTTTCCTAAAGTACTCACAGTTGTTGTAACAAAGTGAAGTAAATTACAAGAAAGTTGATTTGTTTGAAAAAAATTCCATTTAACTTTATGTTTTTATAAGATTTAAAAAAACATTTTTAAAAGTTTGAATTTAAACTTCTTATACGGAATTAATTGCTTTTTCTTTGATTATTACAATTTTTTTTTTTCGCAAATAATATTAGTAATTCGCGTGTAATTTTTTAAACTTACTAGCTGTTTGGTCCCGGCGCTGCTCGAGATTTTTCAAATGAAAATAGAATAAAATAATGTCCAAGAGACGCTGAGGCAATTATTTATATTGTTGAATGTATAAATAAAGTTTTAATAAATATTAAAAAAATATTCCCTATTTCCTTCAGATGTCTGTAAGCCAAATTTTAAGAAAACCGGTTGATTAGTTAAGAAGATACAGGAGAGGAGAGCTTTAACCCTTTTGCCCTATTTTACGCCCTCTATCGATATAATAGTTATATATCTTACAACCTATTCTCATACCTAACAAATACGCATACAAAATTTCATAAAAATCGGTGAAGCCGTTTCGAAGGAGTTCAATAACACGAGAATTTTATATATATAAAGGGTGTTTTTTATAGAATGATACAAGTTAAAATCATAATAAAACATGGTTATATATTTCTGATATCAATGAAACGGCTTTTATTGGATAGAAAAATTTTCGGTCATGTGGCCGCCACGGCTGGCGCGTAGAAGGCGCAATCTGGAACACCAATTTCAACAATTTTCGCACTTTGACCATCATCGTTTTTAAAGACATATTGCCCCTGACTCCGCGAGCCCAAACAGTAACTTTCTGTGGACGTAATGGTGTTTCGACAAAAGCTTGTGGATTCTCCTCACTCCAAATGCGACAATTCGGCTTATTATCATCCAGAAATGGGCTTCATCGGAAAATAAAATTTTGAATGAATATTCAAAATCAATATTAATTTGTGCTTCAGTGCACTCGCCGAATTATTTTGATGTAAAATTTCCACAATTTGCACGCGTTGCTCTGGTGGAGGTCGATCCATAATGAAATGTCAAAGCAAACTAAACAAAAGGCAATTAACAGCTGTTAAATGGGTGGTCAAATAAAGCAGTGATGCCAACTCAAAGTTGTATTACTCGAAAAAACACCCTTTAGATATTTTATTTAATATGCATTCTTAATTTATATGAATTTTATTATAGAAACTATTTTAATTTAATTCAAACCAATACAAAATAATTAACATAAAGATAAAAACTAAAGATACTTTTACACAGGGCATGTAGTTTGCAGTGGCTTTGTCTGTTGTAAGATCCAAATGTAATTGCACATGTCTGTCAAAATTTACAAATACAGGAGGTTGTTAATTTTTATTTTTACATTTTCTATTTTGGTTTCATTTGACGTAACATAAAATCGTTCATAATAGCAAATTACATACTCGGGGCAAATTATGGCATTCGTGATCGAATACTTTTTCGATGTAATAGCAATTTTATTTCAGTCAATATTGAACGAATCGTTATTATTTTTTCAGTGTTATGAAAACGCAAATAAGTGCTTAACAACACTAAAAGAATAATTTCGAACTGTTCAGTATGGACAGAAGGATAAGAAATAAAAAACGCGTGCCTCTTTTGCTTAAGTACTGCTGTAAGTACCACGCAACTTATAATGTGAGTTCGCCTTGGCTTTTGGCTTTTTTTAAACCACTCTTTAACAATGTTCTCAAAAAAATTTATTAAAAACGCGCAAAACTTTAAAAAAAAATAGCTAAATTTTCTGCCAATAGCTAAATCACATTTATTTCCTGCAAAGTTTGAGTCAAAATCCCTGGCTTTTTCGAGAGAAAATCACTGAATTGGCTACAGAAGTGGCTTAAGTATACCATGAACTATACAAGATTGAGGGTCTTCAACCATAGAATGTTGCTCTTGAAAAAGAGACAAATACTATTGTTAATTTAAAAACAAATTATACTTGGCATCTTAAACCATAACATGTTTAGAGGTAACCATAATATGGTTATAATATGGAGGACTAATTTAACCATAATTTGGTTAAATTAAACATGATATTTAAACATGTTTTTTCTCTGCGTGTTGCCTGAGACACATGAATTTCCTGGGGAAATTAGTATAACTTGACATTTTCGTACACATTTCGATTCTTTTACATTTAATTGCAAACGTATATAAGGTAAAATTTTCAAAAAAAAAACCAAAAAAATTTCACTTTTTTGCGAAACATAGTTTTTTGGTGTGAAGAACATTTCTAGGGGGAGTTTTGGTACAATTTCGCATTTATTATGTACTTACATTAGTACATATCACACCCTAAGTCAACAAGTAAAAATTTTAATGTTCTAAAATATGACTACGTTGCAGTAAAGGAGCGATATGCGTTCGACTCTAGTTTAAGTAGAATCTTGCATGATTTCGCGGTCCATTTTGCATGCCTTGCGACAATACGCTAGAGCCAGCTTCTATACCACCTCCACTTTTATCTCTGCCGAAAATCGCCTGTAATACGCCTGAGCTGTTGGCTTCTGCAAATAATTTTTTTTATTGATGCATATATTTATTTCTTGCAAATATTAAGTGGCAAAATTGCCACAAAAAAATATTAAGAACGTCATCTTCCTTTTTCGCTGCTTTAAAAAAGTTCCACCATCCAACGAGCTGAGATTTGTTCTATATTAAAAAAAAAAAAAAATTATTAAATTTTCCTTTGTCGCAACTTTAAACGTCTAAAGCACAGAAAAAATGTTTGCAAAAATTGTTCAATTAAATAATTAATTGGTTAACAATAATTATTTCAATTAATTTTTCGTTTGTTGCAATTAATTTTTTTAATCTAAACACATAAATTGAAATTTTTGTGCATATGTTGTGTATCACGACTCGCATATACAAATCCGTTAATTGATATGATCAATTCTTTTGCAGGGGCAAAATAAGTAAAAAAATTGAATTGGCTGAACTAATTGTTTAATTAAAGTCGACTTTCTATTTTTTCTGTGAGAATATCTAAACTCCATATAGTTTTGCAAATGCAACAAATTTAATACTTTTACATTCTATTTCGTGGACCTAGCGGAATATTGATTCGAAACTCGAGGAATATGAGGTATTGAACATCTATAACTAGGGATGCGATTTTCATGCACCAAAAATAATCGAAAATATACACTAAAAACTCCAAAATATGCCTTTAAAAAATAAAAAATATGCACTAAAATCTTGAACATTTTCATTAAGAATGCGTTTTTAATTTTTTTAAAACAAACAAAGTAAAATAAAAATAAAAAGTTCAGTTAAATATATTTTAAAACTTAGTTTTAATAAGTAATATAAATTTTTTTTTTTTTGCATAAACAAATAAATACTTTTTTATATTATCAAAAGTAAGCCTTTGTCTCTTCGGCCGCAAAAAACTTTTGTACATGGAAAATTCTCTCCCAACGTCAACCGAAGTTAAAGGAGCGTACTTGAAGGATACCAATTCATTTGGAGAATATTAATTTTCTAATTCAAATCCCACATTTGATTCCAGATCAAAAATAGTTGAAATTTGTTTTATTTTTTGAAATCCTTAATTTTTTTTGCAACACATTTGGATTTTTTTTTAATTGGTCGGGCTATTCTTCCTTCCACATTTTCAATATACTTTCTGCATATCAGTTAATTTGACTTTAGTTGTCTTAAGTGAACAATATTCCTCAAATTTAGTTATTGTTACACCAATATATTCGTAGTTGGAAAATACAAATGCTAATTGACTTTTAATGTTATTTAAATTTAATATTTCTTTAACCTTTTTAATAGCATAAGCCTCGGTAGCAACAAGTTCTTTAATAACATTTTAAATTGCTCAAATTTTTTTGAATAATATTCTACAGTATCTAGCAAGGTTAATACTAGGGTATTCATTCGGTTAACCGATTAATTACTACCCGATTAACTGATCGGTTAATTTCAAATTCGCTTTTTTCGATTTACGATTAAGTCGGCTAATTTCAGTCGATTAACCGATTAACCGATGTAATAAAATTTTTAATTTTTTGTAGTATTATAAAATATTTTTTTGTATTTTTAATTATTTGTTTCGTCTCATATACAAAAGGTATGTGTTTAGAAAATATTTTTTCATAAAAACAAAGGTGTTCAGTGATCTTCATTTCAACCCATTTTCCGCCGACCGATTTCAATGTTCAATCAACAGGAATGTGGCGAAAAATAGGTTAAATGTTTGATTGCCAACACCTTTTTTTGTTTCACGTACTTTTTATATGTATGTGTTTAGTTATTTGTTTCTTCTCATACCTTCTCATATCAGTCTTTTATAAAATTTAACCGAAACAACTAGAAGTGTTAAACACATTTTTAAAAATTAAAACAGGACTCTATGGGCATAATGGATTTTTTTATATGTTTAGAGAAATCCTGAAAAAGGACTGAGAAATAAGATATTGATCTACGATAAGTAAAGAATTTTTTCTAAGTCAAGTTTTGTCAAAATAAAAGAAAAGAATCGCTTTACTCCAAAACATTTAAACCAAATTACTTTTCTAAAAGATTATTTTATAAGATCTCCTTTAACTATTGAAATAACTAATAAAATTATCTCAGTCTATTTTTTATAAATACATACTTCACAAGGTAGTCATAAAGTTATAAAGTCTTATGTCTTTAAATAATTACTAGAAATATATATCGTAGGATTAATATGCAAACCGGCTAAATCCACTTTTTATGTAAATTGAGATTTTGATGGCGTGTGGATGGGAATGATACGCCTCGTCGACCAGCATGTAGTTTTTCTTCTATTTAAGTCTTTTCTTCTATGACGTGCTGAAATTTATTGTTGAGGAAAAGCTAGCTTCTATGCGCATTTCATTGGCCGCTTATGCCAGTATTTTAATTTTCTATCAAGCTGCAAATAGAAAAAATAAAAAGTTTTTGGTCTCTCCTGTGAAATGTGCTGAATGAAAGTTAGCAGGCTTGCAGATGAAGCCGACGATATGACTGTTGTGGGCTACCGCTTATATATCTACTGTGCAGTTATGACGAATCAATGAGCGCAGCATTAAAACTTTTACCTTGTGAATCCCCCAATTATGTATTACATAATTGAAAAATGCATATTACATATTTGTGAATTGTTTTTTTGTTTGCTCGAATTTTAATGTTTGGTATGTTATTGTTTTTTTTACTAATAAACTCCAAATAATAAATAATTAATGCATTTCTATATATTGAAAATACTTACTTTATGAAAAAAACTTTATTAATCGGTTAACCGATCAAAAACAAAATTAACCGATTATTGACCGATTAAACCGAAACCTCGGTTATTTAATCGAGCGATTAACCGGTTAAAGCAAAAGGTCGATTAAATGAATACCCTAGTTAATACTGACTGCGGTGGTAAGGGTACCAAGGGATACATTTCATTAAAAATTGCAGCTCGTAAAAATATATTATTCACGTATAAAACCAATAAATCAATACTATCGAATTGGCTTCTAATTTCCTCTACACCTTAGTACCACACATATGCCAATCAAGTTAGATGTGAATCGTTTTGGATAAAATATTTTAAGCTCATTGGCAGCCTTAAACATGTAAATTTTGAAAATATTTTTCCCAAAAAAATTTATTGATTCATCTTAAAATTTTTTTTGGAAGAATTTTTTGTGTACATATTTGAAAATTTTTGTCGAAAAACTGTTGATTATGCAAAAATATGCATTTAAAACCAAAATATGCATATTCCCAAAATATGCAACAATATGCAAAAACAAATCGATGCCATTTTAGCGCAAATTTAATGATTCGGAAAGATAATTGGTCGACATCGATCTTAGACTATCGACAAAAAACATGCATTTGCATGGAAACCGCATCCCTATCTATAACTATATAAAATATTTTTATTTGCTGAATTAAACTAAATACTTACATATGTATAAAGTAGTTTTTCTTTAAATCTTTACAAAATATCAAACTTCAATTCAAATTTTTCTTTAACATCTTAAAAGGCTTATTTTGTTTTAATATTTTCAATATAAATCAATTTCTGTGTCTGTTAAAAATAAACTGAATACGAAAAAAAACATACATACACACATTTCGAAAATAGAAACAAACTACTTTTGGTGCATACAAAATGCCTGCTGACATGTTTAACACAGGCTCTACAAAATATATTTTTTTTTAACTTTGTTCTCTTCATTTGGGGCCAAACTACAAAATTCTAAACAAAATACCACAACTTTTAAAGAAATCCTAAGAAAACGTCAAGAATGTTTCGTAACGATTTCCTTCTGCCACTACTTTTTTTTTCTTAAAAAGAATATCTTAAGGATTTCTTTGGCTGCCAATGCTAAAGTCCTTGTAGATTTTTTTTTATTATTTATATTCAGTAGAAGTATTTGTTCGCCATAGTATTTTATTTTTTCTTGTATCGTATAGAATGTATTCCAAATGGAATATTTACTTTTAGAAGATGAATTTATGCAGCACATATGCCAACTTAAATTGAAAGGATAATTCGCCCTCAAAATAACTGAAATAAACGAAATAAACGTCCAACTGGGATGCTTTTCTAACAGGGGAGTATTTGTGGGATTTGTGAGGGCTGTGAGGAATGTGCAATTTGGTTAGATATTGCAGTAGAGATCTACACACGTAGCATTATGCAGTTTATAGATTTTTCACGTTTTCCTATGAATTTATTGAAAGTTTAAAACACTTGAGAAAATTATATTTAAATAAAAAAGTTTTTGTTAGTTTTCTTTGGTTTTAGTTAAAAAGATTTATTCACTATTTCTAAGTGAATATGTATATTTTTTTGGGGAATTCCGACACGAAGACAAATTAATACTTGAGGCTTTACAGAATGCATATAAAATATGCGAATGTGTGTTAGTTGTTTAAAAATTTTGGTCACAGGCAATTCTACTCTATCGTCACGAATCGTCACTTGTTATAATTTTGTTTCCTGCTTTATTGAGAATTTAATACAGCAAGTTAATGGTTGATTTTGCCGAGTTGGAAAAGTGTGGTACTATAATTTTTTTTAAGGGATATGGCAACCATAAACTAACAATGTTTTTAATTTTTAATCCTTAATTTGAGCAAATCGTGATATCTGTGAGCACTTGCCATGACGGCCTAATTCCATTGTAAATACAATGTCCCCGAACGTCCCTGTATGCGGACATTTATAAAGAAGAATTTAAATATATGAATCTGGTTCTTGAATTTAACTTAGTGCCTGCCAAAGTGCAAAAACAATTTTCTTTTCGTGATTAAGGTAACTGATCTTCGCCAGGGTGAGCCAGGAAGAAATGAATTTATTATATTTGGAAAATTAGTCTCCATTGTTTGTCTTTTATCTTAATTTAGACAAATCGAAATTATCGTGGTAACCTGCATGGCGGTTTAATGTAAAGAAACTTCTGCCAACGCCCCCGGTGTGTTGATACTTAAAGAGTGGTAGCAATTCTTGTACAATATTTTCTGAACCATGAACAGAAATCGAAACCCAACCCGATATCTTTTAGATTTTTCTTTCTGCGATTTAAGTAAAAATCTGAGCTACCTTGTAGTCTATAACTCTAGGTCTCCGCTAACAATCATATGATGTTTAGAAATTATATTATCAAATAGCTTTCAAGACAGATTGCTTAGAAACGCTGTTAAACAAGGAAAAGCCTTTAACATGATGAGGTTTACTTAACACTTACATCATGTTAGTGTTAATGTGAATCATTTCATGTCAGGGTGTAAAGGAGCCTAACTAAAACCCAGTCGAGGACCTACAATGAAGCAGAGCTACTGATTTCCTCACTACCTGATAAGATTTTGGTCATCCTTAGTCTATTGGAGATCTGCCAATTTTTAAGTGTTAGACAAACTAAAAATATTGATTGCATCAATATGTATCTCCTTAGATAGCAACAGCAAACTGCAGTTACGCCCTCGAGTAGCATACGATCAACTCTAGTGATGTTTCAACATTAAACGATTGGAGTTAAAGAAACGGCTTTCTTGTTAAAGTTTGGATGCGTTGGAAAGTTCATATCCAATAAAAGAATTTAGGGAAATACACACTGAACCAAAAATTGTTCATAATATTAACGAACAACGTTTATTTAAATTGTTTTCGTTGGCTCAAGGAATTATTCGTTAAGATAATGAAAATTAAAATTATCCAGGTATTGAAATTGAAGTACTGTTCATCGTCACAAAATTTCATATAAAATGTACGTTAAAGATAATAAAATGTTCTTTCAGGTAACAAAACATTTATTAAGTCTTGTTAGCACAAATGCCTATGAATCTTATAAATCTTTTTAAGAACGGTCATTCATTGTTACAACGAACAAATTCATTGTACGAAAATTAATAGATTTTTCGTTTGCTCAACGTACACTTTCATTGGTTTTTGTTTTAATGCAGTTGCCGCTAAGTTGACAACCTTTTGCCCAGTGCTGTGGAGTAGGAGTTGTAGAGTCGAATTTCGATTCCGACTCCAAAACAGTTCGGTATAAACAATTTTAAAATATTTTTAATATTTAAAAAAAAAAAAAAAAAAAAAATTTTAAGAGGGTCTGTCTGCTTTACAAATTACAAATAGGGACCAGTCTATTTTACATATGTATGTAAATAACTTTATTTAAGCTCAGAATTAAAATATGCACTTGAAATTTTTACAGAATCTTTTCTTGCTATATTTAACTATCCACTGCAGTACAAAGAGATAATAAGGAACAGTTTCATATACATTTAGCATCAAGGTTAGAGTAGGAGCTGGAAACGGAAATGGAGTCAGAGTCGAACTTAAAAAATTTCTGCAATTGGAACCGGAGTCGGAGTTAGTACTAATTTTTGAGGAGTCCACAGCCCTGCTTTTGTCAAACGTTGGTCCGATCTGAATTGATCCGGACTTAAAGCTTTTGCTAAGTTAACAATTTTTCGCTGAATTTAAGTCCGAAAAGTACTAAACCGAAAAAAAATTTTATAATTTTGAGATTTTTTGAAAATAATGTGTAGCTCAAAAGAAACAAAGAGGTATCAATAGTCCATTTTATGTAATTTTTGGAAAACGAAATCGAGTGAAAATAAAACCGATGGAGATTTTCAACTAAGTTTTTTAAAAGTGAACGTGGCTTTTGCTGATTTTTTTAAGTAGTATTTGCAAAAATAAATGGTTATCAAAGAATTTTTTTTGCCTTTATTTATTCCTCAAGGGAACATGGGGCTTCAATAAGATATTTCCAACTTAATCTATTGTTCGCAATTATTTTTGCCTCATCACATGATTTATCTATGTTAGCAAGTTCTTTCCTTACAGACCTACGCCACGTTTGTTTGGGTATTCCTCTTTGTCTACTTCCATGTGGGTTCCATTCCAGCGCCATCCTGTACCCATGCTCTGTAACTTTAGTGAAAACTTCTAGCATCGAAACTATGTGAAACAAAATATTCCATCGTTTCTGGAAAAACGAGCAAAAAGTGTGTGTTGTAGCTCATATCGAAAACTATCAGAAGAGATTACGTCGTTACGTTATAAATGTCATAACATTGCACTCGAAGCCGATGTGACATTGCAAGCGTTGAGAACGCCAGTCAGACATATCGCTGACGGCAACCAATTTACTAAAATGGAAAATTTTTCAACGACGGCGGCGAAAATACGATACCAAATAATGTAAAGTGCGCCTTTAATGTTTGTTGTTTGCAAACGTGTTTTGAAAACATTCTTATTATTTTATAAAAATGTTAAAAGAAAAATAACACTGGTTCACAAATTTTTGACTTTTTGCCATAACCTCAAAAATGAGATGTTTTCTAAGATAAATCGGGGCTGCTGAACGCGAATATGGCATTCATTATTTTTCCCAAGAAGAGTTTTCGAGATATACGCGAAAAGCCAGTTTTTTTGCAGTTCATAAGGATGTTTCCAAAAATCTTGAGAACTGATGTTTTTAATTTACACTGTTACAAAGATATATATTTCCTCTTTCAGCAAATATCTATATTGTGTTAATCGGACCAAAATTAACTGAGTTACATGCCTTAAGATTGGAAAAAATGGATTTCTTCTAGGTTTTTTCAAAATTCAACATTTTCAGTTTTTCCGCGTAGGCAAAAAAAAAATTTTTTCTTCTAATTTTTAAACCCACATCTTAAAGACAATTTTGTTTCAAAGATATTTGTAACAAAGATATTTGGACAAAAATAAGAAAGGTGCAATATATTTAGCAAAAACATCCAAATTTAAATTTTCAAAAGAAAAAAAAAATTTTTTTCTTGGATGTGTTGATTGGATTAGGATTAAGTGTTAAGAGACAATTTAATTTGTTTAAATAATTCTATTTTTGGTCAAAAATTTTAAATTTTTTCTCTTCGATTTATCCTTTTATGTTGCGAAGACGTTTCACGAATCTGCATCCAGCAGTATTTACCCATCATGGTCTGATCCCAATGGCGCTGATAATGCTTTTCCATTACTGCAAGACCTCGTTGAAATGTTTCACCTTGTTCGTCACAATAAAACAAGTCTGAAAGTGTTAAAGAAAACGCAGTTTCAATGACATGTGTGCTCCTGTAATCACAGGACACCCATTTAGATTTCAAATAATACTGGTTTTTTTTATTTATTTGATATAAGATGACTATTGTTATGGCTTCTGATGTTTACTACTTTCTGAAAAGAATTCATATCTTGAAGCAATTTCTATAGTAAAATAACGCGTATCTCTGTGTCTAAAAATCCTCTTTCTTTCAAACATGAAGCGAGTAATTTCGAGCTCTCTTTTGACAAGTTTAAGTCATGAAGTAAATCATAAAGTGCGCTTTGAATCATAGTTTAATATTCTTATCACCTATAGAATTAAAACTCAGATTTAAATCTACTTCTTTATTATCTGATGTTACTTTTAATGCTAGAGGTTTTCGCTTTAGGAATGGAGATAATTTGATTTATATCCGGATAAATAACATGGCCATTTTTCTGCTGTGCACTTTGGTTATGCAGATATAGCAAGCAGTCATATGACCAATTGGATCCCTCCATTCAACTAGCTCACCAAATAATAAATAATTTTAATTTCAGAATAAAAAACGTTTCGAGTCCATGGCTTATTGACAAATCTGGCTAAGTACCGAAGATAAAACTTATAAGATTCCAAAAATATTTTGATCAACTTTCTTCGGACATTTTTTTAATAATGAAGACAGACTTTTCTGAATAAGTGCGATATATTTTTATTAATTCCCTGAGCCTATCCCGCGAAGCTCTACGCTTGTCTGCAGGAAAGAAACCAGAGTCTTTGGCGGGAATCGAACCCGCAACCTCGGCGCTAATAGACTAGCTCACTACCAGCTAGCCTACCGGGACACGCAAACAAACTAATGGCGATTTCTTTTCTGAGAAAAATGTTGCATTAATGTTACATGTTCTACATTTTGTGTTCGTTTGTACAAAAAATACAACTGTGGGAAAAATTTTCAAGTTCTTTTGTGAAAATGTTGATGAAAAACATGCAAAACATGTAACATGTTTTACCCTTACTTTTACTTAAGGGTTCATACTGCCCTGTTTTACAACTTTGGTACCTACTACTTTGTTTGTACAACCAATATTTTATTTTGTTTGTCATAATATATTAAAAGTTTTATCAAAAGAATTCTACATCTAAATATTCTTTGGCGGCATACTCCATTTTGAATTAAATCGTCTTTTTTTTATTTTGGTGGAAAATTCTATGTAAGTGTGCAGTAAATAGTCGAATAGTTTTAAAAATCGCTAATGAAATACATTAATAATAAAAGTGTAATAGTTGTAAATAAAGGCAGCTAATTCTGTTCGATTGAAGTTGTACAACATGTAACACTTCGAGTGATTATAGGTAACATGAAAAAGTGTTACATGCATATACTGTAGCATTTTTTTCTCAGAATAGAAATCACCATAAGAGTTATCAATTGAATATTTACGTATTTTAATACATAATGTAATTTATAAATTTCAAAAGTTCATTATGGAATGGTAACCGTCTTCACTGCACAACGGTTGCAAAATTTGTGCATTGTTTTTTTTTTTTGTGATGCTTTGTCAACGCATTCGTTTTTAGTGATGCTTCGGTAGCTTGAAATATACCAATAAGTGAAAGCATACTACCTCAAACCTCAATAAGGTACATTAATATAAATGTAGGATTGATAAAAAACGATTGCTTCTGAAATTTCAAATTCGAATGCTTTTACTAAATATGTCGTTATTTCTTAAGTTTTGGTCCGACGATAACAATTTTACGCTTACTAAGTTTGGAACAAAATATTATTTAAGAAACATGTTAAAAAAAAATTTAAAATTTTTGTTATTGCCTTACTTGAGCGAATTAAAATGGTGAATTTTGAAAAAAATACAAAAATCACATTTTTTTCAAATTTAAAGTCCTGTAGCTCAAGAAATCTTTATCCGACCGAAACAGTATATATATGGGATGAAAGAGAAAAGAGTTATCTATGAAAAATTTCCAATATTGTACAATTTAGTTCAATTGTTCTCGAGATTTTATAAAATACCTAAAACAACTGCAGAAAACATGATTTTCGCGTATATCTCGAAAACGCTTCTTGAGAAAAATAAATGAATGCCATATTCGTGTCCAGCGGCCCCACTTTAGTTTAGAAAATATCTAATTTTTGAGGTTGAAAAAATGTGCCAAGAATAAAATGCTATTATTATTCTTCGCATTTTGCGTTTTTAATTATTTTTTAGTGTTAACATTTTTTCACGCCCCATTTTTATTCGTGACTTTATTTGACATTTCAAAGCGAGAACTTTCTTACAGATATTTTACAGACACCCTTTTTTGTAAATTGGCGAGTAATTTCCTTACGTGACAGCTAGTATTCGCCAAAAAAAGTTACAGACACAGTTTAGTGAGAAAAACAGCTGTGTGTTTTAATAAGTGGCATTTTTGTTTCACTTCACACATTTCAATCGAAAAATTTCTTGACGCGAGAGTTACAGAACTGGGTTTCTTAAGGTGTGTCTTATTCATTTCCTCAAAGTATGCGGTATATAAAAGGGAATATTTCTATGAAGTTTTGAAACAGGATCGTTTTAAATATTATACTCCTATGCTAATACATATATTCATCACTAATCTGCAGATTTTTTTTTAGTTTTCTGTGCTTTACTTTATTTGGCTATTCAACCAATTGTTGGTCCTCTGCTTGCTTAATAAATGATCTCTAAGCACGATCTTGAAGGTGCTACCTCCGTTTGTAGTACCAAGGATTTTTGCATCTTTTTTCATTTGGTCTTTCCATCGTAGTCTTCCCTGTCTGCGCTTTCCGTGGTATTTGCCATCTAACGCGTTTCAGCTGGAGCGTTCGTGTTCATTGGACCGGTTCGTTCGACGTCTATACACGGAAAGATTTATTTACTAAATCATCAAGAAAATTTTAATGATTCTAGCTCAAGCCAAAAATTACATATTTATTTTAAAATATGTGGTTTGGCTAAAGCAAAATATTTCTTTATTCAAGAAAATTTAACTAAATTCATACATACCCAGCAAAAACTTTGCTTACAAAATAAGCAGAAAAATAATGAGAACTTGACGAACAGACTACTTATTTTTCTACTAGAAGAAGTACTTATTTTTGTTCGAGGTGTCCCAAAAGTAGTCCTTTATAATTTAGCCTATTATAATCTAAAAAATAATATGTTTTTTTATACTTAAAATTTTTATAAAAATATATAGTTACACAAAGTCAATAAAGTAAAAATTTTTTTATTTTTTTTTAATTTTTTTTTTTTTATTTTTTTTTTAATTATTTTATTTTTATTTTTTCTTATTCTATTTTACTTTATTTTATTTTTTATTTTTTTTTTCTGTCTCTGGCGGGATTTGATCCCGCAACCTCGGTGCTGATAGACTAGCTCTCTACCAGCTAGTCTACCGGGGCAGTGTAGTTTTTGCATTAAAAAACTATGTTTTATGACTATAATGACATTTTTATTGTCATAATGAAAATACAAATTTTTCTGTAAATTTAAGATATAATAATAAAGTTATTATTTAATATATAACTAATAATCCAAAAAGTGGCGAATAAAGCTACAAAGTAATGAATTCTTGAAGTCATTAAAAGTAGGATTGTAAGTAAAGTTTTTGCTGGGTACGTACGAAATAATTTAAAAACAATAAATTGATATGGATTTTTTTGTGTTAAGAAACGAAATTGAATTCTTTAGAAAATAAATAAAATAGATGGGCTCATAAATTTTACGAAGGATCCGAAGGACCCAATTATCCATGTCTCGTCGCCATAAGTACAACATTTTCTTTCTTAGATTTCTTAACACTCATCTCTCACTTTCGTGAGCCCTTTCGTTTTCGTCCCATATTAATGTTTTTTTTAATGCTGGGATTCCCCAAATTAAAAAAGAATGCTACAAATAAAACGAAAAAAATTTGTTGTCGTTTTAGAGCTCTTAGCTTTCCTTTACGTTTCAGAGTAGTAAATGTAGAAATAAAAGTGTTCACGTTTCTGAGTCGTTCATGTTTTTGGGTATTCATTCACGTTTTCGTCAGTTCACTGATCCGAGACCCTTTTTTTCTGTGGGCCACCCTGTACATACACACAGAAAAAAAATTTCAATGTAAAATTAACATGGCACAATGTTGATTGAAAATCACCAAACGCTCTATCTTGAGAGCGAAATACTGTAATGAAACGTTCGCCTTTTGCACTACTGCAACCATTATGTCGTCATAATTTTTTTTCTAACTAGTGGGTTCACTTTCAAAAACTTCAGCCGCAGTTCCTTTTAAAGCCAAAATCAGCTCTTTCACACAGAACAAAATATCAATATTAAATTAACATGCTGCAATGTTGATTAAAAATAATAGTAAATTTCTACAAAAGTATGGACTTTATTTGAAATTATCATTGTTTCTTATTAATTTTAAATGAAAAATGTTCAAATAACATTATTGAACACAATAAAAAGAAAAACATAAACATTTTTAATTTTGATGTTTAAAATTATTTATAAAAAAAAAGAAAAAATTCCCGTATTCTTTTTGTTAAAGTGATTTAGTTAAATGGAACATCAAATTATCAAAGAAGAATGATGACGAAAACCCTATCGGGCCATGCTACTGCTGTCTTTGAATTGTGAGTGCTTCTGTACACAAAGGCAAATAAAGCAAAGGTGAAACATGTCTAACAGTGTAGGGTACATCCAGCCCTGTTAAAGGCAACATTTATTGCTTTTTTGTGAAAGCAAATGCAAATATATCGTTTCCTAAAACGAAAAATACTCTTTGTAACATTTTGAAAATTTTACAGAAAAGCAAAAATTATTTAAAATGATAAATTGCCTTAACCCTCTAACCGGCAAGACCGTAAAAATGATCGGATGAAGCCCATATTTTTTTTTGGAAGTATATATAGTCAAAACAAACGTAAGTTTTAATTTTCAGGTGTGAAAAACATTTTGGACAGACGCCAGGTGAAAAAAATTAAAGACCGTCTACAGACGGTGTTGCCGGCTTGCATGTAAAAAAATGGCACAAAAAAATTTGGTTTATAGAAAAAATTTTATTAAGACAAATGAGTAAAAAAGTTAAAATACATATTATTTTCGGTGGTGGTAGTCCCAAAAACAATTTTTGTCAATCTGACCGCATAAGTGAAGATCGCATTTGGAACAAACGACTTGGGTGTCCGATTTCTTACAATGTTTGCACCTTTTTTTTGGCTTTTCTGTCCACCCAAATAGGAAAGTGATCGACACCATCGAACCGAACATCAGCAACTTGATGAATAGCTCTTCCCAACACCTGATGTCCCTGGATATGGTGATAAAGGCTCATCGAGATTTTGAGCAGATGGTCGCCCTACAGACCGTTTATTTTTGAAGGAAACGAGGCCAGCAGCTATTTCTTCACGAAAATCTGGAAGCTGTAAGATTGGTTCTTTATTGGAGACATTATTGGAAGCATTGGCATTCTCCGTGCGTAAACGTTTGTATAAAATGAATGCGTTTGTAGAGGCCTGTCTAGCTGTTTTTGGGATTGAGTCAAATCGGTCGTTTATTTTGTTGGCCAAAGTGCGGATGCGGAACAGTGGATCATAGCCCGGTTCACATTTCTTTTTTCGCTGCGATTCATCTTGAAATGATAAATATTTTTTGATGGCAAAAAATCTTTTAGATGCCATACACTTCTGAATCGGCAAGAAGGCATTTTTCCCCCAATAACTTTCTAAATTAGGAAAGCGGTATACTGACATATACAACATTATGCCGATGTAATGTCTTATTTCAGTAGAATCTGTACTAAACGTTGTGTTTATATTTTCTTCCAAAGCACACCGATTTGTCTCTACAACGATTAATTCAATAATATCATCAGTGAAAAAGTAATTGAAGAATTCCATTGGTGTTTTGAGCTCTTTCACGGCCAATGGAAGTGATGAATCGCCTCGAAAGGCTACCTCGTTCACATGTAAGCACATCGAGCGTTTTCGCCATACAAGTTTGGAGAGCTCTTTGGAGTTTTAAGATATTTCATTTAAACCTGTTTATAAAAATATATACATATTAATAAGAAAAACTTAATACCGCCATACCTCCAACAAAATCGCCAGGATTCGGTTGAACAGATGGTCCAGTAGCTTCAGTTATTGGCAATGGAGATCGGGCTCTTTTGAATTTTGAGGATGCTTTTGTTGTGGTTGCAGCTGATGTCGACGGTTCTTGTGTCGCAATGGTTTCGAGCGTTGCTACATCTTCAACGACAGTTACATCAGCCATTGTGCTCAAATTTAGTGAAAAATTAATTGCCTCTACAAAAGCATCAGTGGTGTCGGCTATTGCCATGTTTTGAACACATTAATCACAGCTGACAAATGACTTGACAGAATGAGTTCAAAAGCTTACATGATGTAAAAAAGTACAATTACAATTACAATTAAGTACAATTTTCACTTTTTTTAAGCTTAAAAATTTATAATACAAAAATGGAGCCCTAAAATCGAAGACCGTCTTGAGACGGTCTTGCCGGTTAGAGGGTTAAACTATTAATAATATATTTTTCTTCTATTTCTTTTGTAAAACCTACCAGTTGTTGCTTCAGGCCGTTATACACTATCCCACAAAGTCTTAAGTATTTTACGAAAATGCTCTCCTGATCTAATTATTGTTTTTTTAATTTTTCAAAAAATAATACCAACTTATCATGACAGGGTTGTATTTTTCTCAAAATACGTAAGACTTGTGTGGTAGTGTAAAACAGCCTTTAGATCTAGTTTAATTTGTTATACTTTGTATTAACATATGTCAAAAACTTAAGTACTTTGAAATGAAAAAGACAAGTATTACGAAAAAAATTTTGCATCACATACGACTTTATATTTTTTGAAATTTTTCTAAAAAAATAATATTTTTCATTCTATCAGGGGTTGCATTTTAACAAAAGCCTGTTCATGTGGGATATTGTGTGAATACAAACAAAGTATTATGGAATACGTAAGACTTGTGTGATAGTGTAAACTAGCCTTTATAATGCAAACTGTAAGTTAGGCCATTTTGCGTTTATCAAATAATCTTTTGTAAATAGGGCCGTTTATGTTTTGTTAATTAAATAACTAAATTTAATCAAAAGATGCCAAAATGTTTGGTGGATAATTGTGTAGATGCAATACATCAGAACCAATAAAAAGTCGATTATTTTAATTATTGGTTAGTTAGAGCTGTTTGCATTTCAAGTAACGATATATATGCCTACAAGTGACGTACATAAACATATAGCAAAGCCACACGTTTTCATATAAATTGTATTTCGTGTAGAATTTCTTCTATTTCCCTGCTTTTTTATGTTTAAAGTCGTTATTGTATTTGCAACATCCTTAAACATACACACTTACACACACTGTTATACATATGCATATGGGTTATGTCGCATGAATTCGTGGTAGCATTATTTCAAATGCTTATACCACTGACTCTATGTTGTTTTTTTTTACATTTTGGGGATTTTTCTGGTGTTTTGTATTGTTGCCTCCATTATTACTTTAGATTTTCATCTTCGTTATTTTTTTACTTTGTGTTTTATTTTTGTTTCTACTACTACAACTGTCTTGGCTGCAGTTGCCGTATAAATATTTCTTGTGTCAAGGCGAAAAGCGTTATAAAAGAGGGGGGAAATGTTACATTATCCGGAAATTCAAGCCGTATTCAAACTTACAAATTCCCAGCCACTCACCCATCTAGACTCAGCAAGAAATTATGACCTTACAAGTCATTGTGCATGAACAGCAATGGGCACCTACAAAATGTGTATATTTTTTTTTTGCTTCTTTTTATTTACTTTCGACTTTTTTGGCAAAACATTTGCCAAAAAATTACATTCAGATGGAACTATTCTTAGAGGCTCATAGTCAAATAGCACGATTATATTTACAGAAACAAACATACTCGTAAACTCTGTGAAATTTGTACAATTTATAAGATTTATGTACCAAATCACCAACATTGTTGGGGCAGTCCTCGGTTTTATTATTTTTTTTTTTTTTTTTGCAAATTTTGTATGAGTAAATATTGTAGTAGCAAGTGGCAGACAATCAGTGGCTACGAGGAGTCACATATAAAACGTAATGCTGGCAGTAGTAAATTATTTTATATATATAATAAAATAAATGAATGGGAAGGTCACCGTTCCAAAACGGTTTTGATGAGTTTATACATATAGCCAACTGCAATTTTAAAAATGCGTTTTGGGTTCTTTACTTCCGGTTTCTTGCAGACTTTTAAGAAGGAATCCAGACTATGTCAAACAGAGTTGAGTCCTCAACTTCAGGCAAAAATCTTAAAGCCCATAATTACTTCGTCCGCAGAAATTTAAAATTCTATCTCATTTCTTTCTTTTTTTCTTTTCTTACCTTTTTTTGTTTTCAAAATGATTAAAAATTTGATGAAAGTATGGAAGCTTTGTACAGTGGTGCCAATGAGAAATTTAGAGCGAAAAAATTCCTTTTTTCCAATGATGCCAGAGTTAAAAATGTTGTTTATTTTTTAATGACAAGACCCCACCTTACACACCGGTATATATTTTTTTGGAATATTTGCAATATTATCACTGCTGCATTGATTTAAACATCAGTAATTGCTATGTTAAATTTTTAATAACAGATTAGCTGATAAATGTATGTGCTTTCAAAAGCTTATAAAATAAAGTGAAAACATTTTCTGTAATATTTATAGGTTTTATTTATACAATAGAGGTATATAATTTTTAAATTTCAAATGTTCTGCTGATTTAGCCTTCCGTTTAGAAAAATATGTATGCAGATTAAAATGTATTCATTAATTGTGGAACTTAATATGTTTTGTAAATTGTGGTAGAGTTTAAAATGTGACTTTCACCACACAGAAAAAATTATTTTTTCAATTCAAACAAAAAATTTGCCGGATCAAAACGTTTTTTGTTTAAAACAGGACCTACAAACAAATTTGCATATTCAAACCATTTATTTTGCATTTCGTTTATTGAAAAAAAACCCTGATTTTTTCAAACAAATAATTTAGCTGAGTCAAACAAATAGTTTACTGAAAATCACATAAATTTCAAACAAATAATTTTGCTGAATCAAACAAAAAAGTTTTTGCACAAGCAATGACGCGCACACAAGCAAGCACTGTAGAAGTAGATGATGGCAGAGCAGAGCAGAGCGGCGCGGCTGGCTTTGAGACACATTTTTTTGTTGGAATAATTTTTAAACAAAGTCTTGTTTATACACAATGTTTTTCTTCTTCACTCACTGTTGCTGTATCCTTTCCTTAGCAGCAGACCGACTCGACATGTTTTTCGTCATCATTTTATTTTTGCATTTGATGTAGGTATTTAACTGAACATTTTTAAAAAATTGAATACGGGATTTTGTTTTTCCTTTTTTTTTTATCAACTTTGAAACCAACCAAAAATTTATTCTGTTTCTTCTAATGTTGTTGTTGTTTAAAAAGAGTGAAACGTTTTTTTACCTAATATTGTTTTTGTTCTTTTTTTACTACAAACCTCGCCACGCTATTTTATCATCTTTCTTATAGTTGTACCTTTTGAAAGCGTCCAAAAATAGACTGTATGTGTTTTTTGTTGTTATTCTTATATTTCTCATAAAGTAGTGTGGCTTACGATCAAATAAAAAATTGCAAAAAAACGACTACATTAAAGAGCGTTAAATATTTCATACAAAATTATGAAAACTTGAAACCAATAAAGCGTATATTTTATGTTTTAACAGTTGTCAACATTTTTGTAGATACAATAAAAAATCAAGCAAAAATATTAATTGAAACAGTTAAAAAAATTTGTAGAAATTAAAAAATTTTTGAAACCAGCGTTTGTTTGAAAATATTTTAGGAATAATTTTTTCTGTGCAGCTGTCGCTGCTATTTTTGTGTTTTTATCATCTATAACATGTGCATTGTTAAATGTTTAAGACATAAGCTGCCTATTTTTGCCTGAACACTTTCTATCGTATCTTTAGGTTTGAATGTCTATCACTAAATGGGATTTGTTCAATGTTTGGTACTCTGAAAAAGACCAGAAGAAAAACCAATAACGATGTCGTATATTACATTTTTATGAAAAGTGGGATAGAAAATGATGATGACCATAAACATGAAGTAAAGCAATCAGCTCAAAATTTTCTTAGCAAACTATCGAAGAAGTGGATGGATGCATGCACACAGAACAAAGAATGTTTTCGAGTCAATCTTTAAATATTGGTAGGATGATAAAAGATTCTTTCCCGGTAAAGCCTCGTAGTATCAGTGATTACACAGCGGAACAAAATTGAAAATTTTTTGTGTTGATCAAGAATTGAATGTTGTTGAATTGAATATGTGGGACGCTGAATTTTTATTTTTTATGATTTTTTAAAAAACCAAAATTTTTTTATTTTAAATTAAATTTTTTTAATTTCAAAAGATTTTGTTATTCGTGCTTAATTCCCAGTTTTTATTATTGATAAAAACACTTGAAATTTATTGTTGATGGGATAAGCTATTCCTATGCGCATTTCACTGGTTGCTTAGGCCAGATCATCAGGAAACTTCATCCATAACGTTTTAGAAAAACTAAAGATATTAAACCAAATAAAACTGTTAAGCGTATAAGACTTATAGCAACAGTTCTACTTGTTACAATATCAAAGCTTAAACAAAACACATCAACAATAAACAGTGGGTTTATCTCATCTTACATTCCCCACTACAATTAGTTGAAATTCTCTCAACATTAATTGTAGTTGTAAGTAGGTTAAGAAAAACAAAATAAAAACAACAACAACAACTTTACAAAAGATGTTGACAATTAAGTGTTTTTTTAGGCCGTGCACTGCCTGTTTATTATCAAAAAGTAATTTCAATTTTTGGGAATACAAAATTTTAATTTCAAAAGATTTTGTTATTCGTGCTTAATTCCCAGTTTTTATTATTGATAAAAACACTTGAAATTTATTGTTGATGGGATAAGCTATTCCTATGCGCATTTCACTGGTTGCTTAGGCCAGATCATCAGGAAACTTCATCCATAACGTTTTAGAAAAACTAAAGATATTAAACCAAATAAAACTGTTAAGCGTATAAGACTTATAGCAACAGTTCTACTTGTTACAATATCAAAGCTTAAACAAAACACATCAACAATAAACAGTGGGTTTATCTCATCTTACATTCCCCACTACAATTAGTTGAAATTCTCTCAACATTAATTGTAGTTGTAAGTAGGTTAAGAAAAACAAAATAAAAACAACAACAACAACTTTACAAAAGATGTTGACAATTAAGTGTTTTTTTAGGCCGTGCACTGCCTGTTTATTATCAAAAAGTAATTTCAATTTTTGGGAATACAAAATTTTAATTTCAAAAGATTTTGTTATTCGTGCTTAATTCCCAGTTTTTATTATTGATAAAAACACTTGAAATTTATTGTTGATGGGATAAGCTATTCCTATGCGCATTTCACTGGTTGCTTAGGCCAGATCATCAGGAAACTTCATCCATAACGTTTTAGAAAAACTAAAGATATTAAACCAAATAAAACTGTTAAGCGTATAAGACTTATAGCAACAGTTCTACTTGTTACAATATCAAAGCTTAAACAAAACACATCAACAATAAACAGTGGGTTTATCTCATCTTACATTCCCCACTACAATTAGTTGAAATTCTCTCAACATTAATTGTAGTTGTAAGTAGGTTAAGAAAAACAAAATAAAAACAACAACAACAACTTTACAAAAGATGTTGACAATTAAGTGTTTTTTTAGGCCGTGCACTGCCTGTTTATTATCAAAAAGTAATTTCAATTTTTGGGAATACAAAATTTTAATTTCAAAAGATTTTGTTATTCGTGCTTAATTCCCAGTTTTTATTATTGATAAAAACACTTGAAATTTATTGTTGATGGGATAAGCTATTCCTATGCGCATTTCACTGGTTGCTTAGGCCAGATCATCAGGAAACTTCATCCATAACGTTTTAGAAAAACTAAAGATATTAAACCAAATAAAACTGTTAAGCGTATAAGACTTATAGCAACAGTTCTACTTGTTACAATATCAAAGCTTAAACAAAACACATCAACAATAAACAGTGGGTTTATCTCATCTTACATTCCCCACTACAATTAGTTGAAATTCTCTCAACATTAATTGTAGTTGTAAGTAGGTTAAGAAAAACAAAATAAAAACAACAACAACAACTTTACAAAAGATGTTGACAATTAAGTGTTTTTTTAGGCCGTGCACTGCCTGTTTATTATCAAAAAGTAATTTCAATTTTTGGGAATACAAAATTTTAATTTCAAAAGATTTTGTTATTCGTGCTTAATTCCCAGTTTTTATTATTGATAAAAACACTTGAAATTTATTGTTGATGGGATAAGCTATTCCTATGCGCATTTCACTGGTTGCTTAGGCCAGATCATCAGGAAACTTCATCCATAACGTTTTAGAAAAACTAAAGATATTAAACCAAATAAAACTGTTAAGCGTATAAGACTTATAGCAACAGTTCTACTTGTTACAATATCAAAGCTTTAACAAAACACATCAACAATAAACAGTGGGTTTATCTCATCTTACATTCCCCACTACAATTAGTTGAAATTCTCTCAACATTAATTGTAGTTGTAAGTAGGTTAAGAAAAACAAAATAAAAACAACAACAACAACTTTACAAAAGATGTTGACAATTAAGTGTTTTTTTAGGCCGTGCACTGCCTGTTTATTATCAAAAAGTAATTTCAATTTTTGGGAATACAAAATTTTAATTTCAAAAGATTTTGTTATTCGTGCTTAATTCCCAGTTTTTATTATTGATAAAAACACTTGAAATTTATTGTTGATGGGATAAGCTATTCCTATGCGCATTTCACTGGTTGCTTAGGCCAGATCATCAGGAAACTTCATCCATAACGTTTTAGAAAAACTAAAGATATTAAACCAAATAAAACTGTTAAGCGTATAAGACTTATAGCAACAGTTCTACTTGTTACAATATCAAAGCTTAAACAAAACACATCAACAATAAAAAAAATTTTTTTTTTTTTCACTTCAACGATATCTCTGATACTACTGGTCACATTTAAAACCAATGTAAGCACGGCCTTAAGATAATATTGCTGACGAATTTTGAATTTTTTTTTTTGAACTGAATATGGTGACCCATTTTCAAGTTATTCCAATATATGTAGCGGAAGTGCCTTAATTTTGGCCATAACGGTATATCTCCAAAAAGCGAGCTGATAAAAAGACTAAGTGTAGATATGGATTCAGCGTCCCAAATAACCTTAAAAACAACATTCAGCTCTTTATCAACAAAATCCTTGTTCCCTTGTATTATAAAATGATTTTGTAGGTTTTATTTCAGTTAATTTGATATGGAAAGCGCCACACCAACGCAATCGAATCGATAAATTTTTGGCGTAAGATCGTGCCAAGTTAGTTGTTCGTTTAACTTTTTATCCTTATATGTACTTATAAAAAAGAGTTATACGTTTTTTCACTCTAAATTTGTCATTGGGGCCACTGTGCATTGTTGAGAACAGCGTTTCCGTTCTTAATTTTCTAAAAGGTTCACAAAAAGGGTATTCCGAATTAAAACATATCATCGCCCAGACTAGCAATTTTCTTTGCTGCAATTTTTTAAAATTGCATAAGTTTCCAGTACCCATGTTCTTTAACTTTAGAGAAAACTTCTAGCATCGAAAATATGTGAAATCAAATATTCCATCGTTTCTCGAAAAGCGAGAAAAAAGTGTGTCTGTAACTCATGTCGAAAACTATCAAAAGTGATTACGTCGTTACGTTATAGATGTCATAACATTGCACTTGAAGCCGATGTGACATTGCAAGCCACATACCGCTGACTGCGACCAAAATTTACTAAAATTGAAAAATTTTTAACAACGGCTGTGAAAATACAACCGTCGCCCTGTGGCTGAAAATTGAATTTCATCGGTTAAAAGTCAAATTTTTTGTTGTCGCCGATTTCAAAAATGTTAATTCCATTCGATAGCACACATATTAGGACTACCTGCCTGTTTTTAGAAATTTAAAATAAGTGAGAGAGTGAGTGAGAAATTATATTGAAAACAACAATAAAAAACGAAAATTTGTTTTTGTTTTTAATATAATTTCTCACTCGCTCACTTGTTTTAATTTTCTAAAAACAGGCAGTAAAGCATCCAAAAAACTAGATTAAAATATTAGTAATTGTGGGTGTAGCTTGCTGCTGGATAAACTTACTGTTAATTGTTGGTGTTTTTGTTTAAACTTTGATATTGTTACAAGTAGAAGTGTTGCTTATAATTCTTATACGCTTAACAGTTTTATTATGTTTAATATCTTTAGTTTTTCTAAAATCTTTTTGGATAAAGTTTCCTGACGATCTGACCTAAGCAACCAGTGAAATGCGCAGAGGAATAGCTTATCCCATCAACAATAAATTTCAGTGCTTTTATCAAGAATAAAAATTGGGAATTAAGCAAGAATAACAAAATCTTTTAAATTAAAATTTTGCATTCCCAAAAATTACTTTGATAACAAACATTTTATGTTCTTTTAAAAAAAATTAAATTTTTGTACATTTGATCAGAACTAAATTATGATTTCTCCCAAACTGTTATCAATAATGGGTCGAAATTTTTTCGTTATATTGGTGGGATAGGAGTCTTTAAGAAATGGTTCTGTATTTAGTTAAATCCGAATTTCAGTGGAATAGAACTTGTTATGGTCAAAAGGGGTAAAAGGTTTTGGTACCATCAGAAATCTAAAAGTGTCCTCTTCAACCCCATATATACAATTGCAACTGTTTGGAACTGTCTGTTGAACACTTTTTTAATTTTAATGAAATAACTTGCAAAATTATTTTGCTCTTTTTAATTTACTGAAATATAAAATAATAATAAAAAAATAATTCTGCAACTGATGCAATTCTTAAAACGGCAAAGCCGGACAACTTTTGAGTTCATTTAAAAAAAACAAAAGACCTTAGAGGGTCGTGAGAGTGACTCGTGGGCCTCTAAAATTGGTTTTCACGGATATTCAAACTTTTAAAAAAATCCGCCAAAAATTTGACATTTGTTTCTCACACATTTCCGAACCAAAAAAAATAAAATTTTTTAAACAAAAAAAATTGATTAAAGTAAAAAATTCTGATAATTCAACCCACAGATTTTTATAAAATTATAACAGTAATGTTTTTTAATATGTCCATAATTTTCTGGAAAATTCTGATCAATATCGGGTGGTAAATAGTAACAGTATTGCCATTTTTGTAAAAAAATAATTTTTTTAAAAGTGTTTTTCCGGGATTGGGAATTTGGGGTATTTTTTTAAATTAAAAATAGGTATGATTTTTAGTCCACTGTTTTAGGATCTTTTCGGTCACATAACTTCAAAATTTCATTGTGATATCTCTATCCATCTCAGATTCATGGCATGTTAATTAAATGCATTACATATAAACAAAAATACCAAAATTTTTTTTTTGGTATTAAGGAGGTGTAACCAAATTGGCACAATGGTCACTTAAGTGTGAAAATTTTTAACAAAAATTTTTGTTGATGTAATAGGAATGTCTGAACTTTTAGTTTATCACTAATACAAACATATATTGAATAATGTCAAAAACTTTGTCGTAAGCAGCCAATAATGGAGTGTTCCCAAATTGGCACAGCGAGCGTTAATGGGAAAGCAAAATAATCAAACAATGAAAAAATGAGCCAAGAACCAAATATTATTATTATTATTCTTTGCATTTTTAATTGTTTTGAAGTGTTAACATTTTTTCTCTCCCCTTTTTTATTCGTGAGTTTATTTAACAGTTAAAAGCTTGAACTTTCTCACAGAAATTTTACAGACACCTTTTTTCTGTAAATTGGCGAGTAGTTTCCTTACGTGACAGCTAGTATTCGCCAAAAAAAGTTAACAACAACACTATAAACAGAAAAACATATTTTTTTTTTATTTTCATGTTTAAGATATTCTAAAAATAAAATAAAAATTCCCAAATTCTTTTTGTTAAAATTATTAAGTTAAAAAGTACATCATTAAGTTAAATAGTACTCAAAGTTGAATGATCATGAGACCCATATCGGGACATTCTGGCTGACTTCCAAAACGTACTTATACAAAGTTTGTATACAGTTTTACTCAGGGTTTAAAAAACTACAGTCAAAATGAAAAAATTGCTTTTTCTTCCACTTTTTCATTTTTCATTGAACAAAAATAAACCGTTGCTTTTACTTCTGATTCATTAAATGAAAACAGTCGCAGTGAAGGCAAAAGCAAAAAACGGAATGTTGTACACAACAAAGAACATTGGCAGTCGTCATGTTAGAAAGTGTTTGGTTTGACAGATTGAAACTTTTAATAAATCCCGAAGTTAACGAAGATGGGACGTTGTGTTCATTGTATATATATGAAAGCGATGATGTTATTTACAGTTTTATTTAATTTCAAAAAATTAAAAAGATTTGTTAAGCTTAAAAATAATAAATATGTACTTATGTACATATTTATGTTTTTATGAACGCATGTATTATTAAAAAAAATATGGAAAATAAAAACACAAACACAACATCCCATCTTCGATAACTACGGGATTTTTTAAAAGTTTTGGTCTGTCAAACCAAACACTTTCGAACATGTCGACTGCCGATGTTCTTTGTCGTGTACAACATTTCGTGTTTTGCTTTTGCCTTCACTGCGACTGTGTTCATTTAATGAATCAGAAGTAAAGCCAACAGTTTATTTTTGTCCAATGACAAATGAAGATGTCGAAGTTACAGCATAATCTTATGACTTTTACTATCTCAACTGCAGCTTTTTAAACGCTGGTTTTACTACTGTATTCTAACCAAGTACATGCCAACCAAGCACAAAGTACCAAAACAATGCAACTATGTGCTTTCTTTATTTAAACGTTTTAAAATGTAAGTGATGCAATGCATAATATTAATCTGTATTGTTGAAAATTAAATGTTAAATGTCACAAATCATCAACTTTAAAACCGATGCTCTGATTGCTTTTTTGCTGCAGTACTAATACTTATCAGTGATGTTTTGGAAGGGTTTGCATATCAGTTGTTAATTGTTTAGGAAAGCTATTATCAGTTGAAATCTTTTTATATCTCTATGAAATTCTTAAATACTTATTTTTACAAAGTTACGAAATAGAAATAATTTATTGATATAAACAGTACCACTGGTTAAAGATTGATGTTTGACTGCTGGCTGGCAGGCACCGCAGTGGTGCAGCGGTTAGAACGTCAAAGAATTCTGATGAAAGAATGTAGTGATTCTTGAAACATGTAAATTTAACCCGAGTTCGATCCCCAGCTCAGCCAAGAATAAAAACTATCAATAAATTTAAATAAATTTCATGTTGAAAAATTTCTTCCTTCGGTAAAATAATTAAATGAAAATTAAATATGACAGGCTTGAGTTCCTAACTAAAAATATCAAAAATTTAAATAAAAAATATTTTTTTCCTTTTTCAGTTAAACTTACTCGTTTGTTAGAATACAACCTTTAAATGATCTACTTAAACATTTTTATTTAATATTTAATTGGTTATTAATACATAATGCCTTTATTTATAGTCACTTTTATTTCATTTCATAACAGACAATTTTTAAACGAAAACTCGTAAAAAAGCCATTTTAATTATTGAACATTAAACAAAGTCATATATCAAAAACTAATTAACTATTGAGCTGAAATGAGAATTAACAATAAATTATAAAGTTTATGATCTCCCACATATTTATGAAACAGTCAAAGTAGTCATCATCATTATCTTCAACATCATCCTCAAAAACATCTTCCTCCTGTGCTGTAGCAACAAAAGGAAAACCCGTTTAATATGGTCGGTCACACGATGCAATACATAATTTCTTTGACTGTGTTTTATTTTATGTTTCATTAAACATAAAATCTGATAAGAAATAAAAAAAATGAGGAAAGAGTTGAAAAAATGTAAAACAAGAGAATAAATTTTGAGGTGTGCAAGTGACGTGATTACTTTAATCAAGAGAGTGAGAGTGATTAAAAAATAAAAGCTCCGTGCGTGATTCAAAATTTAAAATCAAGCAAGATTTACGAATGTCAAAATTCTTAAAAAACTTTCTGTAAGAAAATTAAAATTAAGGCAAATTGTCATATACCTAAAATTTTGGAAAACTGCTATGCATGTAAAATAGCTCGGTATACATCTAGATCGGCGCATAATCGGTGCTATGGTATTTAGTTATGGGGCACTGCCACGTCCTCTAATATCGAAACAAATCCAAAGGCGCCAAGTGTTCTCAACGTCTGCAATTTCACATCGTCTTCGAGTGGAATATTATGACATTTATAACGTAACGACGTAATCTATTTTGATAATTTTCGACATGAGTTACAGACAAACTTTTTTCTCACTTTTCGAGAAACGATCCAATTTTTTTTGTTTCACATCTTTTCGATGCAAGAAGTTGTCAGCAGAATTACAGAACATACATAGGTACTGGTATGTTAAAAACTAAAACATTCATACGGATCTCAATGTGCCATTCTCGCCACATTCGCTTAAGAAGAAGAGATACGGCAGGAAACATTCGATAAGAAGAGCGTTAAACACCGACAAATATAAACATAAACCGTTAAACAAAGAATTTTCGTCCCTAGTAACAGGACAAAAAAAAAATGGTATTAGAATAAGATTTGATTAATTTTTTTTTTTTTAATTCCCTAAACTAATCCCGCGAAGCTCTACGCTTGTCTGCAGGAAAGAAACCAGAGTCTCTGGCGGGAATCGAACCCGCAACCGCGGCGCTGATAAACTAGCTCACTACCAGCTAGCCTACCGGGGCATATTTAATAAATAAAGATTCAATTAATCAATAATAAGAAAAAATACCCTCTTGTTGATCAAGTGTGATATATAATTTTTTAGTTTATATGGTCGTTTTTTTTGCTTGTTATCCTAAATTTTTAAGAACAGAAAATTGTATTATCCTTTTCGAAAGTTTTCAGCAATACTTTTGGTTATAAAACGGCCTCAATTTGAAAATAAACTCGTGGTTGCTAATCACCGCAAAGTTAATGTACATATCAATATGATACATTTGCATAACATCAAATTGTTTGTGATCTGTATCTTGGTTTAACAAATATGGTTACCTTATCGCATAATTAGTTTCATTAATATGTATTCTATTCGTGAGTGTCGTGAGTCTTTAACCACTCACGTGCACAACTCTAAAAGATATTTAATGAATGTAAGATGATGAAGAGGGCGATATTTATGGATGCTGCCTGATAATGTAATGGAATGTAGGGTTGCCAGATTGCTGGTTTTATAACTTATTTAAATTTTCTTATGAATATTTCTTATCTAATCGATTTAAATAGGTTCGACTAGATTACACGGAGAGAATTGTGTGCAGAAATTATGCGCTATGGGCACAACTTATGCACAAATTGTTCACGAAAAACGACCAAGAACAGTTGTTCATAATCTATGCAAACTTGTTCATAACTTAAGTTCAGCACTATGAGCATGTTTTATGAATAACTGGCCGTAGGTTATGAACATCATTTTCATAGATTGTGAACAACTGGGAAAAGACTATGAACAACTGTGCATAGGTTATGAACAACATTTTCATAGATTGATAACAAGTAGGAAACATTTTACACCTCCTGCAAATATAAAAGAAACAAAATTTCATTTTATTTTCAAATGTCTTTATTTCAAAGTACAAGCGCTTTATAACAAATATTATATATACACATATTAAAATAAAATAAATCTTATACTTCAGTATTAACATGTTTATTTTATATAATTTATAAAGTAATTAATTTTTTTACATTTCTATAAAATTCTTATCATAAAACATAGTCTAGTGCTTAATATTGGATGAAGCTCAAAGGGTTTAGGAAATTCAATTAGGAAATTCAATATACAGAAATAACAGCAAATTAAATTAAAATATAAATTAATATCTTCTAAATTTGTAGAAAACATATATTCACTTCTTTGTTGACCTGCGAAGTTTTCCATATTTAGCACTTCAATGGAAGTTTTTCTGCAAAACACAAACAAAAAGTAAACAAAATCAGCTGAAGCAGAACTCCATAAATAGTTCGTCAAGCAACTACCCAGTCAGAAAAACAATTGGCTGTATCAGTTATCTTTGTTCTGTGATAAATATTTGATAATAACTCAATACTTACCTCTGGTTTTCTTGATTTGCACAATTATATATTTCTAAATAATATTCACTTCAACTACTGTCGCTTCTAAACACAACCGGCGCTCTTGACACAAGGAGCATAATATTGTTCATAATCTATTCATAAATGCACACAACTTATGAACAAGATACACACATATCAAAATGTTGGACAAAATCCATGCACAAGTAGGCATAACTCATGAACAATAAGTGTTAATAGTCGTTCATGCACAATGTTCATGCTATGAACAATGTTCACAAACTGTGCACATTTTTTGTGTATAACTTATGCACAATTTCAATAGATTGTGCAGAATTTATGATTATTAGGTATAATTTATGCGCAAAGTTGCATATTCAAAAATGTACCTAATCATTTCATAGTTATGAACAGCTTGTGCATAAATAATGCACAACAGTTTTCTCCGTGTAGGTTAGGTTCGTTGCAGGGTTGTGGATCATTATTTTGCGGAGATGGTTGCTGCATCAGTCGTCTATAAAAACTCCCATCGTTCTGCCACTCATAATTATCAGTTAATTTACGTGGCTGCTCTAAGTGACTTAGCTGTAATAAAGGCTGCGGAGTCGGAGTCGCGGTCTTTTTACCGGAGTCGTCGTTGAAGTCAGAAAACCTACAAAAATTTCTCGTTTTTAAATGAAATAATATAAAAATATGTTTTGGTTTTTTATTTATTTGCGCGGGCAAGAGACTTATGTGTAGTTTATAGAACACGAGCACCTTACTCGTCCGTTCAACTCACATTTAAAACAAAAACAAATTTCGAAATTTTGTTTATGTTTTATATGTAAGTTGAACGGACGAGAAAGGCGCTCGTGTTTTATAAACCACACATAAATTGCATTCGCAGAAAAGAAAGATTGTTGTAGTTTTTTAATGTCTGTGGTTAAATTTACACGCTTGAATTTGAATTCCCTCCAATATAAAAATAAGTTTTTTTAACCGTCAAAATATGTTTGACATTGGACAGAATTGGTATTGAGCTAATGCTAAAATACTAGCACTAACAAGCAAAATGTAATGGAATGAATTCAAATTAGAAAAATTGTGAACGTAAAATCAGTGATGACAACTCTTGGGAAACTAAACGCGTGAAAACATTTAAAACTCGGGCTAAATTGAAAAAATTACAAAGTCGGAGTCAGATTCAAAAAATTTTAACGGTTGGAGTCGGGGATAGAACAATTTTTGACGACTCCACAGCCCTGGGGGCTAATTCTGGCAGTCGTGATCCAATACTTCTTCGATTCGAAAGCAATTTTATTTCTAATTATATCAGTCGATACTACTGAACGTATTGAAATAATTTTTTCAGTGTCGCAAACCATTTATTTTAGTTTTCACAACACTAAAAAAATAAATTCGATTCGTTCAGGGTTGACTAAAACAATTAGAAACAAAATTGCCTTCGAATCGAAAAAGTATTCGATCACGACTGCCAGAATTAGCCCCCTGGCTAGAATCTGGATCAATATGAGTTACAATAGGAAATTTTTCAAATTAAATGGCATAATGTGGCGTTAGACATGTTCTATGATTATATGTTTCTGTGCCTTAGTCCGTATAACTGGTTAATTTTGGTAGTTGAAAAGCGAAAAATATGTGAATTTAGCACTTGACAGTTTTTCCCGTCCAATTATACTTTGTAATGCCGGTTAAGATAAGAAATTGATTTAGTTTTGCCTCTTCTAGCATTAAAGTTAATGCGTGTAACAAGAGTTCTTGTGGCTAATGATAACTTTAAATTAATTCAACAATGATTGTGAGGTTCTTCCGAAAATATCAAGATTTAGAGATTGAGTGCAGAGACAAGCGCCACCAGGTCAAACTTTGTCTTAGATTCAGGGCAAAAATCAGCCACTAACCCAAGACTAGTAAAATATCCCTCCCGCGATTGGAATTCAAAGAACAGCCATACTATCTACGAATGAACCTCACCAACAACATGACTTGAATTTAAAATATCTTGGTGTCTACGGCTTCCCTTGTTGACAGATATGTCTTTGTCTTTGGTCAGATGTGGAAAAGTTTTACATGGATACCTGCCCTAAGACCTACCCACCCCATTGTGAATCTTAAGCTATGTTCACACCTATTAAATATTTGACGTCCTACACGTGACCACTAGTTTTCTTAAAGAATTGTTTGCTTTTGCAAAACGTTTGGCTAGGGCAAACATTATTTAACAGTTCCTAAATAACATTATACAATGATCATTTTAAAATTAAAGTTTTGTAAATAAATAGAAATTGTTAAAAATAAAGCTTAAGTTTGATCAATTTACTGGCAACGCTTTTTTTGGATTTTATTGTCAAATATTTGTTAGGTCTGAACATACCTTTATCCACTGGGTTATATACAATGCCTTTACTTAACGCCCCCAAGTGTAAGCGAAACCAACAACCCAGGTAGCAATTGAGTGCATACTCCGGCAGGATTTACACTTGCCTCTTCTTAAAGAGCTGGAGCTATCTTACCTACGCTGCTTTTGAAAAAATGCTAGCAGCATCTGTTGGCTAGCAATAGCACCTAAGATATTCCTCTATCAGGCTAAACTCTCCGTGGTGAAGGAACAGCATTTTAGTGTTATTTTCAGGGTATTTTTTCTGCGACTTTGGAGTATCTTTTCAACGAAAAAGCGAAACTTCCGCAGAGGCAAGCTTCCTGAAAGACAGAAAGCTTTTTCCGCAAGAAGTATACCAGCAGAGGCCTCTATTTTAATAATACCTATTTAATGTTCTAAATTTCACAAAGAACAACTTTCATTAAGCTTCGTACAGAAGATGGTCAGATCTTACAATATTGTAAGCAGGCGTTGCCAACAGCAATATTTTTCTGACAATGGTGTGATTGTCAGATGCATTAATTTTGCACTTCTGCAAATACAAATGAGCTTACAATGTTCACACAGTTGTAAGACATTTTAGCCAATTTTAATGCAATTTAAGCAACGCTGCTTGCCAACATTGTAAGATCTGACCATCGTCTGTACGAAGCTTTACGATTTTTATTTTTTAAGGACAGATTATGATAAAAATTTGTAATAACACTAGTCTTTGTTTGTAATTGGCATAGTAATTCATAATGAATTACGTACAAATGAGATAATTTGCTCTCAAAATTATTATGTCAAATTATGTAATTTGTATTATAGCTAGGCTGTGCATTACGAACGCGAGAGCGAATTACGAAAACACTTTGTCGTGCGAACATAGCATTAGTAATAAACCACAAGATGACTTAAATAAGAACAAACTAAGCAGTTATGTGCCAAGCTGTGTTTATTGTTAAAACTTTCTTCCTGTTCTAATTACACAGGTCGACATTGAAAACATTTTTGTATCCATTCCAACTGATTCTTATGTTTTTTCGTATGCTAAAGCCAGTGTCAGCGCTATGAAATAAGTCCCCAAAAACAAAAAGAAATAAGCCCCCAATTTTTTGGAAACTCGGGACTTAAGAATAATCCTGATTTTGACATTTCGGCATTCTTAGATTAGAGATTTTGATACTATCCCCTTTTTCATGTATGGTAAGCCTATGTAGTAAATATAAAAGGATATAATTTGCATTGCTTACGGTTTTTGTAAACTAAAAATTAAAAATAAGTCTCCATTTTTTCCAAATCCAAATTTATTTCATTACTCCCTTTTAAGGAGTTATCTTATGTGAATACCAGTATGAAAGAAGTCCAAAAAAGTCAGGAAAAACATGTAAATAAAATTAAAAATGGATAATCAGTTGTAGCTAATTTCGATCCACCAATACCATTGGTTAAAGATTGATGTTTGACTATACCTGGCAGGCGCCGCAGTGGTGCAAACGGTAGAACGGCAGGGAATTCTAATGGTGGTTGTTCTGGAAACTGGTTAGTTCGATCCGAGTTAAATCCCGTGTTCAGTCAAGAATAAAATTATCAAAAAATTTTAATTAATTTCATGTTGTAAATTCCTTTCAGTTGTAGCAAATTTCGATCCACCAATACCATTGGTTAAAGATTGATGTTTGACTATACCTGGCAGGCGCCGCAGTGGTGCAAACGGTAGAACGGCAGGGAATTCTAATGGTGGTTGTTCTGGAAACTGGTTAGTTCGATCCGAGTTAAATCCCGTGTTCAGTCAAGAATAAAATTATCAAAAAATTTTAATTAATTTCATGTTGTAAATTCCTTTCTTCACTAAAAATAATTTAATGAAAATTAAATTTAATGAGCTTCATGGCCAATTTTCAGGATAGTAATTAAATCTAAATTAACTTAATTTTCATAAAAACTTAAAGCGTATTTAAATACAGATTGATTTTTTGAGTTTTATGTTAAAAGTCTTATTTAAATAAGATGAAAGTATGGTAGCACTACTAAATATAAAAAATATCATTAAAAAGTATAATTATTTACAAGGTGGTCTCAAAAAACAGCTGATTGTTATTGCTTTGCCTCTTGTTTTTGTATTGTCATGATATTGAGGCCACCTTGCTAAAATATTACAATAGAAACTTAAGTTGAAATTAAGTGTACCACATCGGTGAATTAAGTTTGATTTAAGTATTTAATGAGAAAGAGAATTTTGTATTTAAAACGATTTTAAACATAAATGTGTTTTAATATCAATCCTGAAAATTGGCCATAAGTCTTCTTAAAATATCAATTACTGCCTTGCCTCTACTGCTGTGAGATATTTAAAGTTTTTAAAGGCATGTCAGTTTTAAATAGGCATATTTCAGATCTCTAAATCAGAGCTTCTACGCGTGGAGTTCCAAACAAAAACCATGTAACTGGTATTTTATATAAGTGTAAGCAATTTACTCCGAATTATCCCTTTCATTACTGCTTCCGAGGAAGGTCAATTTTTGCTGCGAAAAACACAAATGTACAATTATTTGATAAATGTGTCGTGATAGGAAGAAACTGAGCTCATATTTGGCTTTAGCATTTCACAAAAAACCATAAGAACCAGGTGAAATTAAAAAAAAAACTTTTAAATTTTTTAAATTAAAGTGTTATAACCAGCGAAAATAAACGGAACATTATTTAGCGGCTTACACATCCAGGAACGATATCTATTTTCTTAGTGTTTGTGTAGACGAACACAACTTTTAATACCGTTCGTAACTAGTTTCAAGAAGAGCCGAACATTCTAAAGTGTTCTGTTCTTCGTTAAGAAACAGAACAATTGTAGTGATAATGTAGTCAAACACTATATTTTAATGTTCTATAATGTTTCTTTTTTTTAAATTGATAAAGAAATGAACAAACAAACAATTTTAGCAACGACCACAGCACGAACAGCTTGTGTGTGTATTGTGTATACCTATGTTTTGTTTGTGTAAAATTATTTTGCAAGCTTTTTGCTGTTTTTTTTCGTATGTGTATTTTGTTTTTGTAAAAAACTGTTGGCTTATTTTACCAGCCAAACGGGCGCTACGCACAACAGGAACAAACGAGCTAAACCGAAAACAATAAAGTTTATGGTTTAAAAAAAATCGAACGGAATTAAATGCACAGAGCACACAGAGGCGTCACGAGACATAAAATATTGTGTTTTTTTCTGTCATTTTCTTCGAAAGCTGCCCTTTTTTCCTTTTTTTGTTTTGATTACGCAATTCGGGTTGATATTCGCTGCCTGTTTTTACACATTGCCACTTCACTACCAAAAACTTTTGCTTTCTCTTTCTTCGAAAGCTGCCCTCGCTTTTTTTCATCTCTGTATGCTTTGTAATTAAATGTTCTCAACTTTGGTTGAGTTGGAGAAGAACTGTATTATTTTTGTGTTCGATAGATGATAAACAGGGAAACGTTATTGTTTTAATGATTTACTACTACACACACACTATTAGCGTTTGTGTTTTCCACAAATCTACCGAACCGAACACTAAGGAGCGATATTTAGTGTTTATTCTCGAACACTGGTTATAACACATTATTTTTATAGATTTAAGTCTGGTCTTAGGCACTACAAATATTTTTCCATTACTAGAAAATTTTGTACAGTGGAGATAAAAAACAATAATGCATAGCAATTTTAAACGAATACATCTAACAATTTTTAACTTATAATATAACTTATTACACTATGCCACAAAAGATATGAACCTCAAAAATGAGATATTTTCTAAGATAAATCGGGGCTGCTTCGAGATATACGCGAAAGTCGTGTTGTTCTGCAGTTGTTTTAAATATTTCGAAAAATCTCGAGAACTGTTCAACTGAATTGTACAAGATTTAATTTGAGTAGATATCTTTCAAAACATATCCTAACTGTGTCGATCGGATAAAAATTTACTGAGTTACAGGACTTTAAACTTGAAAAAAGTGATATTTTATGTTTTTTCAAAATTCACCATTTTAACTTTTAACATGTATCTTATATAATATTTTGTTTCAAACGTAGTTAACGTAAAATTTTTATCGTCGGACAAGGAATTAGGAAATAACGGCATATTTAGTGAAAACATCCGAATTTGAATTTTCGTAATTTTTTTTTTTTAAGAATGCTACTATTGCACTGTGGAACAGTTAGTTTGCGGTCTGGAATTTGATTGCAAATCTTAACTTATTTGAGGTCGCTGATTTCAAATCTAATTTCCATTTTTCTATATCAGCTCTAGTTTTCGAGATGTACCGTTATGTCCAAAATTAAGGCACTTTCACTACATATATTTGAATAACCTAAAAACCAGTTTAAAAAAAAATCAGAAACTCGGCAACAATATTATCTTTAAGCCTTACATTGTTTTTAAATTTGCCCTGTAGTTTCTGAGATATAGAAAGATATAGTTTTGGTCTGAAAACATTTAGCTTAACATAATTTCGAATCAAATGAGGTTTGTTTCATTGAAATCGGTGCACAACTTTTGATTTTATTCACAATTTACTGAGAAAACTGAACATCGATTTCCATGCAAAAAGGAAAAAACGTTATTTTTGTATGGAAATCGATATTCAGTTTTCTCAGTAAATTGTGTAGATTGTTTCTTCAAAAATTCTACGATATCTCTGAAACTACAGGGCAAATTTAAAAACAATGTAAGCACGGCCTAAAAATAATATTGTTGCCGAGTTTCGGATTTTTTTTTAACTGAATATGGTCAACTGTTTCTAAGTTATTCCATTATATGTAGTGAAAGTGCCTTAATTTTGGACATAACGGTATATCTCGAAAACTAGAGCTGATAGAGAAAAATGGAGATTCGATTTGAAATCAGCGACCTCAAATTAGTAAAAATTTGCAATCAAATTCCAGACCGCAAACTAACTGTTCCACAGTGTAAAAGTAGCATTCTTAAGTTTAAAGTCCTGTAACTCAGTAAATATTTAGCCGATCGACACAGTTTGGATATGCTCTCAAAGAGAAAAGAGATATCTATGCAAAATGTTAAATCTTGTACAATTCAGTTAAACAGCTCTCGAGATTTTTCGAAATACCTAAAACAACTGCAGAAAAACACGATTTTCGTATATACATATCTCGAAAGCGCTTCCTGAGAAAAATAAATAAATGCCATATACGTGATCAGCACCCCCGATTTATCTAAGAAATTATCTCATTTTTAAAGTTATGGCAAAAAGTTAAAAATTGGCGAACCAGTGTTATTTAAACCAAAGATAATTCTTCAATAAGTTTACTTTCGTAACAATATTAATTTTTTTTTTAATTAAAATATTTAAGATTTCGGTAGTTTTGCAAATTTCCTTGAAAATAAAGTTTTAAAAGTCTATTCTGTGGCATCCCAAGTTCTGGCTTTAAAAACATCGCTTTATTTAAAACAAAGAAGTTTAAGTTCAAAACCCTTTCAAAGTTGGACAAACAGACATGTACATATGATCATCATATTTATGTAAAGCGATAAATGAGTGAAGATATTTAAAGTTGACAACACCAAATGGGAAATACATATAAAAAGCAAAATAAGAATAAAAACAGCAAACAACAAAATGTTACAACAACAACAATATCAACAATGTACATAATTAAATGTCGACAATTAATCAAATTGTTGGGGACAACATGAGAGTTGGGAAAATTAACAGCAACAGCAACAAAAATCCTGAAATTAATATGCGTTAAAATGAAATGGTCAACAACAAGAAACAAACAAAAAAAAAAAAAAAAACAGCTTCCAACAACATCAGCCAAGAACAAGCAATGACAACAATCGTACTCATTAAAATATTTGTTGGTCACAGCAGCAGCAACAGAAAAACACGACAAATGAAACATTTTCGTAATAAACTTGTGTTTTTTCCATGTTTGTTTTCTTCTTGTTTATATTTATTTCGTTTTAAATCCTGAACAACCATGTCCATATTGAAAATAAAATCGTGGGAGCAATTATAATAATTTTTTTTTGCTGTTGCACTGTATTTTTTAATTTTCAGCATTATTTCAATACTGTGGACAAACATGCAGCTACATGTTAACTTACACTCACAAACATGCGCTGTTATGCAACTAAAAGATACGGATTTACTTAAAAACATACATATGTACATATTTTTCCTCTTTGTTGTTGCTGCTAGTTAAGTGTGTGTAAATGAGCAGTTTATCATTTGGCTGGCAGAGAGAAAGAACAACTGTGATTTTTATCTGTTTATTTTCCAGCAGCATACTCGTATAATAACAATAATTCTTAAAGTGGGGGAAGGTCGTCCTGCTTGTATTCCAGCTTCTTCTTCTTTTTTTTGGGTACGATGATGACGATTGCTGTAGCTTAAAACTCATCGCCAACATTAATTGTCATTGCCATGAGTGTTTAATGTTGCAAATAAAAATATGATCGGGAACAGTGGTTAACAATGGCAATTGGATATACGATTGGGGAATTTGTCTATTTAAACGTCAAAAATCAAATCGCTTAAGTGTCGCCCATTCGTATCTTCGCACATTCGCCCACCTTTTTCTTATTTATTTGCATATTTGGCTCTAAAATGTTATATTTTATATACAGCTACTCTCCCTATACATGGCACACCTCATACAAATACTTAAGGCCGAGTCACAGAATATTTTGTATATTTGTAATATTTCTCAACTGACAACTAAAGGCCAGTTTACACGGTAATACAATGTATTACGACTTTGTAGAATCAAATTGTTATGAAATTCTCTCCGTGTTTAAAAGAAAAAAATAAAAATTTTTGTAAGTATAATTCATGTTTACACGGATGGTATAAGTAAAATCAAAAATTATAACAAAAAAACAAATGGTTGCAGTTTTAAATTTTTACAAAAACAACATGAAAATTTCCTGAGTTGATTTTAGTTGTTTTTGTAATTGTATAAAAATGCTACCACCTGCAATATACTCCGTTAAAATACACCTCTGGTGTGATGAGAATACATAAGTTTCTAAAATGGTTTAGAAAAAAAGCATTTATCGACCGCTTGTCAGATTTTGTATTCGTATTCTCTCTTTCTCAATACATTTTGCTTTTACATGATAAGATTTTTCTCATTCTACATAATTTTTTGCAATGTCGTAATACATTGTATTACCGTGTAAACTGGCCTTAAGTTAATAAACAAGTTTTTTTTATTAGCTTTGTCCCATATCGTACGCTTCCGTTAACACAAAGTACTTAAGTTGGGCAACTTTTGACGTACGTTGAGTTATTGAAGCCAGGGTTTAAAAAACTGCAGTCGAAATGAAAAACTGTCAAACAAAAAACGAAAATTTGTGTACAACTTTTCGTTTTTTGAGTTGTTTTAACAGCGACTGTTTACGTTTAATGAATCAAAACTGAAAGCAACAGTTTTTTTTTGGCCAATGACAAATGAAGAAGTGGAAGAAATGGCACTTTTTTTTACTTTGACTGAAGTTTTTTAAACGCTGTTTAAAGCTATCAGTTTGTTTTTTAAATTAATTAATTTCTTTGTGTTGTGTGACATATAAAAAATAAATTAAATGTAAAGTAAAATAGAAAAATACATATTTTTTTATCCTAAAATATTTCTATCCTAAAATAGGAAAATTCAATAAATAAAATCAATATTTATTTCGAAAAGCAATTGGGTGTACCATATTTTTTGTTAGTCCGTCGTGAGCCAACTCAAATAAGCTCGATGGTATAATTGTCCATGTGACTTATTGCCTGTGATTGCAAATGCCAATCTAATGGAAAATCGAACGCGTTTAAATTCAATTGACACGTCTGTGAGAATCATTAGAATTCGCGTCAGCAAAATATGTTCGAAAATTTACCATTCAAAATTGTGGCTTCCAAGGTATATTTACACAAGGTAGACTCATTTGGGAGTGTAGACAAGCTGCTCTATAAAAGGAGCCGAGTTGTCAAAATTGTATTCATATAAAACAAAAACAATTTAACGCACACATGTACAAATTTTGGCTCATATACACGAAGTTTGACGTTTGGGCTCCAACTAGGGGTAAACAGCTGACAAACATATGGGCAAACGAGTTTACCTTGTGTAAATATACCTTGGTGGCTTCGATAACATTTTTCAAAAAATTTTTTATAACCAAACGCGTACCATTGCACAGCCAAGGTGGGCTTAAATTTCAAAGTAAAATAGCCGGAGATCCAACTTTCGGTCGTAGAATTTATAGTGACACAAACTGTATCGATCGATTTGTATGATTAAGAGTAACCTGTATTTTAAGTATTTATCATTGACGTCCACATTTTTTGCTGCTAAAATGGCTCTTTCTGGCAGGCACGAATGATTTTTGTATTGTATGATTACTTCAGAAAATATTCGGTCAATGAGAGAATTTTGAGAATCAACAATTGCGCCGAAATTAGTAGGCAAATTTATGCATCTAGTATTTTTATAGACAGCAACTTTTTCATCGCCGATATCTAACAATTGGTGTATTTTCTGATGCAATTAAAAAAAAAGCGAAAAAAGTGTTAGCCAAAGAAATGGAAAAACATTTTCTGGTTAGGGATGCACTAATGAGATGCTTTACGACCTATTCCCATACTTACCAAATATACAAATAAATCGGTTAAGCCATTCCGTTTAAAATTAATTGGCTATTGCATAGAAAAAAAAATGCTCAAATTGAGATTAAAAAGTTAAAGTTCTGGGTAGGAGAGTGAAAATTTGTGGTTCGATGCCAAATAAAATAAAATGCGAAAAAAATGTTTCCCAAAAATATAAAAAAAAATTTTTAGATGGGGGCACCCTAATGATCTAGCGGTATGAAATTTATTTTACGACCTATTCACATACTTTCCAAGTATACATACAAAATTTCATAAAGATCGGTAGAGCCGTTTCGTTCTGTTTGAAATTATTTGAATATTGCTCATACAAAAATAATAAAATTGCGATTAAAAATGGGAGGATCAGGGTAGGAGGTTGAAAATTCGGGGTTATGGGTTTTTTTGATGCTAAATAAAAATAAATTCAGAAAAACAGTTTTTGGCCACAAAACGAAAAAAAAAAAAAAATTTGGATAGGGACGGTATGAAATATATTTTACGACCTATTCTCATATTTAACAAATACACATATAAAATTTCATAAATATCGACAAGCCGTTCAATTACAAACACCATGAGACGAGAAATTTATGTGTACAGTAATTCACGGCTAAATGCGTTCATAAAAAATGCCTTAATCCAAACGCTTTTAAGCGAGAAATGCCTTTAAGCGAATCTCGGTTTAATGCGTTACTGGCGAATTTAAACAAATCTTAGTTAATTACGTTACTGATCGTTTAACAGAGTTTTTTCTAAATTGTGCTAAATTGTGCTATTGAAAATGTGGTTTTAATGCTTATATCGCTCCTTTGCTGCAACATCATTATAAGTCAATAATCGTAAATGACTTAATATCACTAATGCATAGAAAATCATGTAAATCATATGAAGTGGTAATTATTCCATATGAAGATACTGAGAAAAGAACGCAATTTTTTGCTGCCTTTTTCTGTAAGTCTAACATTCTTACTGATGACGATTTTGCAGCAAATGAGTGATATGTGCGATTTATTTTCTAAAAATAAACAGTACTAAACAACGCAATTGCGTCAATATATTGGAGGTAGTTATTTTATTAAATTTAATTTAGTATTAAAATGGTTTGACTTAAAATAACACTCGAAAGAAGTTCACAAAGTGTTCTAAAGTGCTAAGTACTAAGGTACTATATTAGACTAAATAGCACTGTGGTGAACAGCCTGTTATTTTATGATATGATAAATTAGTGTAAACATTAAAATTAAATGACAAAAATTCACGTTCATCATAAAGTTGATGTAACTACCGCTTACTTTAAAAATATTAGATCACATAGAGTTAATCGGTTTAGCTTTTATTAAAATAAACATTCGTTGTCTTTAAACTTGGTCGACGTTTGAAGACCATACGATCATAAATGTCCTTTTCTTTTGGCATTTTTTAATAAATCACTATTAAAAACAAAACATCCAAAATTGTTCAGTAATCGTTTGTTTCAGAAAGGAACAGAGGGCAAATTACGGCATTCGCTATCGATCAAAACCAATATTGCTATAAATGGATGTACCTACATATATGATAGATAAATGAGTTATGAAAAGCTATACAAACTATACTTAATAAACAGGCACTCTACAGTACGCTAGTGGCACCTTACTAACTGATTAATATTTTTACAATCAAGTTGGGCTCGAAGTTTAGTTCACTTATCCACAATTATATTTACGGAGATACTTGCATGACCCCCTTATCCAGAGGAGCTATAGGTAAGCATAAATAGCTTTTACAAGCCTACATGAATGTCGCTTGGATATCCATCCCACAGAGCTCAAAATCACATTAAGGCCCGTTTTCACGACTTACCTATAAAGTTCGAAATAGTAAACGGTACCTTCAGCACTAGTTAGGAATAAAGTTACCTTCAACTATTTTTCGTTTTCACAACTTCTGTATAAAATAAACTTAACATTTTTGAAAATGTGGTAATACTAAAGAAAATACCGATTATTTTTGCCAAAATAAAAATACAAACTGGCAACTACGTACTTTTTTTACATTTACAAAATATACGAATAATTGGAGTTGCCATATATAAGAAATATGTTAATATAATATGGCAATCTCAAATCTAAACCTTACGACAAAAGTTTAAGGTAGAACGTTCCTCTCTTTAGCTTATCCTTCACTTTTAGATTAAAGGGAACTTGTGATAATTAAAGCTCATTATCTGTTCGATAACTTCCTACATTTAGCTATCGTTAAGTCGTGAAAACGGGCCTAAGAGTATTAATTTTCATCTTTACACAAAGTAAAAATAAATATTCTCGAATTAATACACAGAAAAAAAATTAAAAATTGTCTCTATGTACTAAATTCATAGAATCAAGCAAACAATTTGTTGATTTTACATCTATTTCCAAAATGATTATATAGATTACAAAAAATTTTGATTTTTTTTTTTTTTCAATAACTAGTAGAGTCTTGGATAACACAAAAAAAAATGTTCACCAATTAAAGCATTAATCACAAATTATATAAGTTTAAATTAAAAAATGTAATCAAGTTAATTAAACGTTTAATTGATACTATTAATTTGCACCAGTAAACAAATTTACAAATTCATTTAATTAAACGTTTAATTCACTTGATTAAATGTTTAGTTTATTTGATAACAATTAAAACTAATCTTATCTTTGATTAATGCTTTAATTGGTGAAAAATTTTTTTCCGTGGAATGATATTTTTAATTTTAATTAAAAAAATAATCAAAAAACTTCGCCGTTTCAAACAATGTGTTAATTGATTTAATTAAATATAACTCAGGTTTTGACAATTCCCAACAACAATTCTAGAAGTTAAAATTATTTTATTTTAAACGAAAAAATGATTTAAAAGCCTGTTCATCGATTTCGAACGTTAACGTTCGCATATAAATCTACATTTAAAACAAAAACAAATTTTAGAATTTTGTTTTTGTTTTAAATGCCATTTTCTATGCGACGAACGTTGACGTTCGAAATCGTTAAACAGGCAGTATGATTTTTTGTTATTTCATTAGTATTTAAATTAAAAATTTATTTCACAACAACTTTAATTTAACTTTAACAAAACAATGTTAATTAAATCAAATTTTCTTTTAACAAAAAAAAAAAAAAAAAATAATTGATTCAATTATCACAATAATTAAATTGAAATACTTTTTAAGCATTTTTTAATTAATAAAAAACTACTAATATTTTTTTCTGTGTGTATCATTTAAATGCTTAACATCAAAGACTTTTTTTCCCGAAATTATAACAAAGTAGTCGAAATTCGGTTTTTAAGGCAATTTTACGAGAAAGGAGTTTAAAAAATATTTAACCATTAATTAACAAGCCCAAAATTTTCTTTAACTTACCCAACCTTAACCACTGTACTTTTATCTACATATTAGGAGTATAGCGCAAGAATGCAAGATTCACAAAAGATGTCGCATATTTTATAAATGGCTTGAATCCTTTTACTAAAGAGGGGCTGAAAAAATGTTTAAATTTGTGCCAAAAGTTTTCAGCATAAGCAAATGATTGCTTACTGAAACCTTTCCTGAGTGTCATGTAATTTTGACACGGAATACAAAAACCTTCAAGATCGGCTAAAATGGTTTGAATATGGTGAATGAACTTTATGACAGTGTTATCAATTAAGCCTTTTATTTGCTATATTTCGCCTTTTTTCATAAGATTTAACTACGAAAATATTTCTTAACTTTTATTTTAGCAAAACTTCCTTCAAGTTTTTATAAGTTTTTTTCGGCATAATTTTACAAATACAACTATAATTGAGAAATAACGCCGAATTTTAAAAAAGGCTTTACTCAAAAAGACGAAAATTATTTGCTGGTAAATAGTTGAGAACACTGCTTCATTAAGAATATAGTTATACACTGAAAATCACAGGCCTCGAATTTACGACTAGAAATAGGGTCGTAGTACTCCATCATGAAAATCCTCGGTCACGTGTTGCAATCCGAGTTAACAACTATTTAGAAAATAGCGGCTTACAAATTTTGCCTAACGCGCCTTATTGCACAGACCTGACCCCGTCCAATTCATATGTTCAACAAATAAAAGTGCTATATTCAGCTGTGCGAATCTTTGATACCTTCCACTGACAGTTAGAATATTTCAGGAGTAAGCTTTTTATGGAATCTATAACTATCAACCAATCTTTATAAACAAGTTTTGCCAGTATTATAATTAGTTGCAATTAAGACCGATCTTAAATTATGGGCCGACTATCGAAAGTTTTATGCTCCCATTTCTAGTCACATAACAATAATTTGAAACTAATCTACATATCGTCGTTCGTAAATTATTGTGTTCTATAATATATGTAAAATAAACCCTTATAGAACACAATAATTTACGAACGACGATATATCTATGTATAAATCGGCAAAGGCAGAAGAGTTAAGAACACTTTCCTCCTCTCTATGTCAACCGATTTGAACAAAATGTACATCATTTGAAAGATTTTTTTTACAGAAGTGCACAATATATTTTTATTAAAATCTGTTCAATATTTTCGGAGTAATAATCGTTCAAATTTGCTACTAACACATGTAAATACACAATTTTTTTTTTCAGTTATCAAATAATAAAAAAATAGGGTGCTCGATTATTCGACATTTTTGAGAAACCGGTTTTAACTATTTCGACTATATAAACACGGGATATAAAATTTGTTTCTTTTAAATTTTTTTTTAATTTTCTATAATATTTAACTTTTATAATATTCGACTTATAAAGATAAAATTATACATTAAACTGGGTGAATAAGAACATAAAAGGGGAGCTTTTTGGTACTTTTTCGTTCAACATCTGGTAGTTTTATTAATTTTCGTTAATATTACCATAGAAAAATAAAATTGAACATGCAATGTCCTGAGTGGATGGATGACAATCTATAAAGGAGATTTTTTGATACTATTTTGTTTTTCAATTGAAATTTTTTGATATTTTTTATATTGAACAAAATTAAATTTAGTCACGTGGAAGATAAAGTATGAATCGCAGATTGGTCCCTTACCAAATCGATCCACTAAGATGAACAAATAAATGCTCAAAACATGTAAATCATATATACTTAGATGTATGTACTATGTTTTCTTCATATGTTCATAAAAATTCATGGTCGAATTTTGACCATTAGGCGAACACTTGTTTAAATAAAATATCATGATTCGTAAAAGTTTTAGCTATACATTCTAAAATTTAAACTAAGACTTACCAAATTTTACAACAATAGCATTATTCTTTACGAAAGTGTTATTCGAGAATGTACTTTATGTGAGCCTATGGTAAATTATGGGCCGACGTTCAAGAAACTTGACTGTTCGATTTACAGTCTAATGAGACTTTGACAGGCCAAGGTTTATTACAATAGCATTATTATTATTCGTTACTGTTGAACCGACTGTGCTTAAGCAGATCGATTATTCGACTTTTTAAAAAAACGGTTTTTGAACATTCCGAATTGCTGCTATTTTAAAAAAACCGGTTTTCGGATAAGCATTTTAAAATTAACGGTTTAACCGGTTTTAATTCGAATACAAAAAAATACAAAAATCTAATTAGTTTTTATAATAAAAAGTTAATTTGAATACAAACAAAACAATTCACGATGGTAAGGAACCAACAAAACACATAGATATGACGTAAGGTGTGTTCAGAACTAACAAATATTTGGCGATAAAATCCAAAAAAAAGGCGTGACCAGTAAATTAATCAAACTAAAGCTTTATTTTTAACGATTGTATAATGTAATTTAGAAACTGTTAAATAATGTTTGCTCTAGCCAAACGTTTTGTAAAAGCAAACAATTCTTTAAGAAAACTAAAGGTTACGTGTAGGAGTCAAATATTTAACAAGACGTCAAATATTTAATTGAAAAACTTTGGTTTTAAAAAATTATAGGTATTTTACATGAGTTTTAATTTGTTGGTGGTTAAGCATGTCTATATGAATCAGTAGACTTCGGCCATATTTTTGAAAAGTTGCAAACAAAACCTCTTAGCCAGGATAATATATTTCAAATTATTTTATTTCAGCATTATAGAAACGAATAGTAATATGAACATGCTTTTTGCATGAAATATCTGTCAATTCGTCAATCACAATTTAAAACTTTCCATGACATTGTTTGATTCCTTTAATTATGTTTTAAGTTCTTCGTGTTTTAATAAATTTTCCCATACCGTTGATTCCGCCGGTAACTACTTAAGAGTTTTTAGTGTCTTAACGGGCATTCCGTCCTCGGCAAGACAACAGGCTGATATTTCACCCAATGATTAATTTTTGGCAGCATATTTTAGTAAAGTATTATTTGCAGTCTCCTAAGAACTATTTGAAACAAAACCAAGTTTTACTTAGAAAAATACTTAAATTACGGGTACATTTATAACAAAAGTAAGGAAATCGTATATTAATTACACATTAAAAAATAACCGGTTTATTTAACCAAAATAAATGGTTTATTCGATATTCGAAAAATGGACATTTTAAAATATTCGACTTGGCCAAACTAAAATAACCGGTTAAAACCGTTCGAATACTATACTATAGGATAACTAATCAATTTGACTCCATTATTGTGCTTTTTTTTAAGGTGTTCGCAAGTGAGAATAAACCCAGAATAAATATACTCTATGGAGTTTGAGATGAAAAAAAAAAGTTTCACACGGAATTACAAACTTAGTATACCCTCATTCACACTAGTGGTGGTGGAGTTATACATGCCCTGCAGGAGATCAAGAATGAATTGTCAAAATGCCACAACTACAATTACTAGAACAAGAGATACTAGTGCTTACGGGGTTAAGACAGAATTAGTCTTTACTTTGTGCTTCTGTTCTGTTCCGTGCCGTTCTGTTACGAAATTGTAATAGTTACTTTTTATGACAAATTTATTAGTTTTGCACCGTCCATTGTTTTATTTCAATAACTTTAATGCAAATAGATTTGAAGAAATTAAATATTATGAATTCTTAAAATCAAACAAGTAAGAAAGTATAGTCGGTCAAGCCCGACCATATGATACCCATCACCACAGTACTTAAAAACACATCATGCTTATGTGTCCATATAAATATGGATTTCTCTATGTTTAAAAACTTCATTAAAATCGGTTTGAAAGTTTCTGAGAGGCAGAAATTGCCCCCTACATCCCCTTGTGGTCCTATTTTTGAAAAACTATATAGCTTATGTGTCCATATAGATATGGATCTACCTATGTTTTAAATTTCATTAAAATCAGTTTGAGAGGCAAAAACTGCCCCTTCCTCCCCTTGTGTTCCTATATTTTTTAAAACTGTATAGCTTATGTGTCCATATAGATATGGATCTATCTATGTTTTAAATTTCATTAAAATCGGTTTGATAGTTTCTGAGAGGAAGAAATTTCCCCCTATCTTCCCTCGTGGTCCTACGATTCGGCCTATTCGGCCCAGGCTTGGTCCTTGTGCCAATTAGAACCTATGTCCCAAATTTTATCAAATTATCTCTTAAATTGCGACCTGTACTTTGCGTACAAGGTTACATGGACAGCCAGCCAGCCAGCATGCCATCCAGCCTGCCAGCCAGCCGGACGGACATCGTTAGTTCGACTCAGAAAGTGATTCTGAGTCGATCGGTATACTTTAAGGTGGGTCTAGGACCAATATTTTAAGGCGTTACACACATCAGCACAAATGCACTCTCCTCTATTGTGGTGTGGGTATAAAAAAAAGTTTATTTCAATATAAATATGTATTTTTTATTATTTGTTTAGCTTTCACTTACAATTACTTTACAAGTTTTTGATTTTAACAAATTGGACCGCAACAGAACAGAAAAACTAATCAATTTCACAGGCTTTTTGATAACAAAAACAAATCAGCTGATTCGTTACAGAACAGAAAGAAAAGACTAATTCTGCCTTTAGAGTATTTATATAAAAATACTAGTTATAATGAGTACTTAATGTAGTACGGGGGCACCACTTGCAGACTGATATACACATATTTGTATTTTGATACTGCTTCTTAAATTGGATTTCAAATCGTTTATTTATGCCATTTTTTTTTATAAAAGAATGTTAAAATGCATATTTTTTCTATATACAAGAACTAGTAACAATCTAGTTCTTTAGCACCAAATGTGGTCCAAGTGTACTAGTACACGTCTAGAACCAATAGTATTAGCGATTTTCCAAGCACACTCAGTGCTTATTTTAGCATTAAGGAAATCTTACAGTTGATTACTAGTGCTGGATATTTGTGAACTAGTTAGGTACTAGTTCAATCTCCGTCAGGGTGACGACGGCCAATACTTAAAAAAAATTTTTTTGTATAAATTAAAATTTCCCAAAAACCCAGCATTTTTAGGCCATACCTTAAGGCGCCCGTACACGACATGTTTTTGTCATCTGACATGTCAAATTTCCCACTGCAAATTTCCAACACATGTCGTGTGTTACCTTTTTAACTTTGCTTCTGTAAAAGTCAGACGCAAAGTCATCTGACAAAATTTCAATTAGAGCGTGCTCTATTTTCTTCTGACAAACCATCTGACATCAGAAAGCTATGCCGGGAAGAAACCGGCAGCGGCGTCCACTATTGACGGAATCATTAGCCGGCTGAAGTTAATTTTTTACAATACCGAGATATGTTTGATCATCTTACCATTGAATAGAATTTATGTGAATATATATATATAAACCGTTTTATTATAAAATCCTAAATTGGTATCTTTGAATTAAAAGAAAAAAATCTTAAGATGGCTGAACTATTTTACGGCGCAAATAAAACTTTTCATGGCGGCAGCAAGCTATTTTGAAACCGAGCACTACTTTGGTTTCTGCAATAACAATGCGAAAAAAACAGAGACAATGTCAGAAGCAAATTACATGTACGTTTGTGACCGAATATTATAAAGCTTATGTAAAACAGCGATTTTGACAGACATGCACAATTACATGTGACTTGAAAATTTGACATGTCAGATGACAAAAACATGTCGTCTATATGCTCCTTTAATGCCCATTGTTACGCTTTTATCTTTTTGTATGCATTTTGTCTTTTTCGGTTCCATAAATTTTGTAGAGTTTTAATGTAACAAAAATTAAAATAAAGAACAAGCGCCACCTTAAACAAATCGTTGGGAATCGTAATTTCTGTTGTAGCATTCTTTTAAATTGGCATATATGTTTATGTTCTTTACGATATACATACATACATATGTACATATGCTTGTGTATTTTTTTTATTCTGTTTTTTTATTTTGCAAAAAGGTTGAAGGTGGTTTTTATATTCTGACTTTAATGCCACAAGAACAAACAAATGTCGAGCATATCCGAAAGGACCCCCTGCAGAAGTGGCAATGGGCTGTTAATGATGCTGGGATATTAAGGACTATAAATATGAAATAATAAGGAATAACAATAAAGTTACCTTAAGCGCATAAAATACTTATTTAGAATTGTAACTAACTCATCTAAAATCGTTTTCATGTTTTCGCTCATTTAAAATACGATTATTTCATCAAGTTATTATTTACATAACTTCCCGTTTAAATTTTTATCTTTGATGACAAGCGACTTTGAATGGCATTTTTTATAGTAGTAGAAGTTGTACGGTGGACACTATTTTCCCTCTCACTTTCCCCTGGTATTTGCATCTTCCTCTTTCTGACGGATGCCGTTTAAAGTATGTATCTGCGGCACCAATTCTCAATTACAGACTTTGTGGCTTTTGAGCAGACATCATTTAGTAAATCGTTTATGGTGTAAAAAAAACTAGTTGTATTGTAATTAAGTAGGCTTTCCTGTGCATGCAAATGCGTTTTAATAGTCCTGATAGTGATTGTGATTGACTGTCGAGTAAATAAAATCATTTGTTTTGCTTGTATTTGATTAATTTCTATAGCTGCGATAAATAAAAACTTTTAAAATCTTTTGTAATTATAGTGATAAAACTGGCAGTTTTGCTTAATGAGATTTTTAATTTTCATTTTTTTTTTATAAATTATGGAACAAACCATAAAAATATATGAGACGTAAAAAAAGTAGTAAGTTTTTAGCAATTTCATTGCGAACATTTGTTTCTTTTTTAATATTTATGGCAGTTTTCTCATTAGGCGATTTTCTTTTTACCCAACGAAACACTTCACCGCAAAGAAATTTGGTTTTCTCAATGCCTCGTTTGCTTCTTTTCTGTCGCATAGCTAACCGGCACCCATTCGCCAATTATTACCGATAAATTCAGTCGGCTGACTCCAAATCTTTGCATGAACTTTTAAAGTATTGTCAACTTAAAACAATATTTTTTGTCGATATATTTAGAAAACTAAAATCGTTAACGGAAAGTTTATCGGTCTAGTAAATTATCTATCTTTATTAATCTATCACACAAGTCTTATGTATTTTTACGAAAATTCATCTCTGATCTAATTATCGTGTGACAGAGTTGTATTTTCCTCAAAATACGTAAGACTTGTGTAATAGTGTAAAGTACGCTTAAGTAACAGGCAGCTTGTAGGCACATTCATAAAATGGACGTTAGAGTTTTGCAGGTCAATTTTTGAATTGAGCTTTCATTGAATTTATCAAATTTTCTTCAAACATTGATTTGTTTTACATAAAAACTAAAAAGAAAGATGATTCGAAAATAAGTTACGGCTAAAATTAAGCCCCTTTTACATTATTCCAAAAGTTTTAAGATTTTGCTCTCACAAAATTCATAATTATTTTTGGTCTTATTTAATGTTCAATATCTTTAGCATTTTCAAGTTCTTTGAAAAAAGGCTTCCTGATGATCTGGATCTGGATGATCACTGGTTACTAGTGAAATGCGCATAGAAACTAGCTTTCCCTCAACAATAAATTTCAGTGTATTTATCAAAATTAAAATTTGGGAAATTGGCACGTTAAGCCTGGTACTCTGTTCAACATTTCACGTGAAATGTTGTTAAAATGCATATGAAAAAAACTTGTGCGGAATATCTACGAAATAATGTTGATGGAGTTGTACTCTGTTTATTTTGTGAAAAAGTTCCGAAATGTTTCTGGCAACATTTTTTTTACAACTGCGAAATAATGTAAGCTGCCTTTATTTCACGTGGAATTTTAAGCAAAAGCAAAAAATATGAACTTAATATTAAAAAAGAAATAAAAAATTAAAATTACACAATCGGTAACAGTTTTTTATCCATATTTACTTTTTCTTATTAAATTTTTTATTAAAAAAAAATTATTTTAGTAAAATACATGTGGCGTTTGTACAAACTCGCAAGATTGGTAACATTGATAAATGCCAACATTTTCGTGTGGAATAATCAATGTTGCTCAACATTTTTCACAAATTTGAACAGAGTACTAGGCTTTAAAGATAAATCTTGTTTTTAACTGTTTTTTGTTATTTTTAATTAGTCTGGGTTTATAGGTTAGAGAGGAAGAGAGGAAGAGCACAGGCTATTTTTCTCTCCAATAAATTCAGACTTTCTGAAAGAAAACTTTCATAGTGTGATCCCAGACTTAAGGGTGGAAAAGTTGATGCGAATTCAGCTTTATCGTCTGTGTACCGTTTTTACAACCAATAGAAGCGATTATTACAAATTTAAAAGAAAACTCTCGAAATTTAAATTTTTTTTTGCATTTTTTTATAAAAAAAATATAATACTGAAAATTTTTACGCAAAAATTCAGTTTTAAATTCTTGATTTTCTTTGTGTGCTTTTATTTAAATACAACTCTGATAAAACGAAAAAATCTTATCGTTTAGAGAAAGTTTAAAGTAAGAACCATACGACTGTCAAATAGGTTTACGTTTTTTTTCGAAGTTTCATAACCAACGGTTTTCACACTATTATACATTTTAAACTTATGTGAGCTTTCGATATCCTGTAATGCTCAGTGCTATAGTAAAAAAGGGCTTTAAATAATTACAAAGAGCATGCAACTTTGACTAATGCAAACCTATAGGCAATAATTCGTTAAGCGTACTTTACTCTATCACATGAGTCTTACCAAATCCATAATAATTTGTATGATAGAAATCTAATGATTTTTGTTGCGACTGTCAAAAAATCTAATGTAGCATTACAGCCCCCCAACCAGCGTTGCCAGAATGAAGATTTTACCTTATTTTTGAAGATTTTTTGACTAAAATAAGATTTGAAGATCTTTTTTCTCAAATTAAGATTTTTTATTTTTAGAAATAAAAATTCTTAACTTTAAGTTTGTACAACTTACATAATTTTTTGCAGTTTTTTAAACAGTCAGTTTTTAAAACAATGAGGTTTTGTATCAGCTTGTTGTCTATTGGATATGCATACTTTTGTACCCATTGTCTAGCATACACAAAAATTAGCGGTTGTTCATTTTGGGAATATTGATGAAAAAAAAAATTATTTGAAAAAAGAAAACCCGTTTTTTTATAAAGTTAAATATATTAAAGAACAAAAAAGTTCATGTATTTAGTACCAAAAGGTAAAACTAATGTAACTTAAGCCTAGGATTACCGTCTTGGTCTGGCCAGACTAAATTTGTGTTTTGCAATTATTGCAATTTTTCGAGCAAGATTAGTGGGGTGAAATTCTATTTTTATGTAAAAGTCTATGAAATTACCCTCTGGGACGGACCAAATTTTTTTTTGCAATATTTTTCATATAGAACAATATATCAAAAAAACAGAAAGGTAAATTCTATAAATGATATGTTGTGAATTGAATGAATCAAGTTCGAATTAAATCAGAAAACTACGGCCCGTTATGAGCTAAGTATAATTTAAATACAAAAACCAAGCGGGAAAACTCGTTTCACTCAGTTGCGAAAAAGCAATGTGCAAAATAAGGGACTACATATTCGATGACTTGCATGTAAAATAAAATTATATAATAAATTCGTATACAGGGGTGTCCTTTAAATCGAAAAGGCAAACATTTTAAAAGTCGTTTTTTAATAAGATTTCTGTGATAAATGAATTTTATGACAAATATTTTACAAATATTTCTCTATTAAACAGAATTTAATAACAAACATTATAAAAATTTGATTAAAAGTGTATTAAAAACAACTTCCAAATTCTTGTGTTTTCGATTTCCAGAACACCTCTGCTTATCTAAAATAAAAATTTAATAAAAAATATATTTATTTACTTTTTATGTAATTGGGGGTTTTTTTTAGCTGTTCTAATTGGGGTCAGGGCTGACCAAGAGGAGACCTAAGTGGTAAAAAGTTACCTAGGGTTAAGAAGCTTTTGGTGTGAAAATTCCACATTCCATGTTTTTAATAATTATTAAATAAAGTGTATATACATTAGTGCTTTACAATGTCTTTTCAAAGGTGTACATTATTTTAATAACAATTCCATTAGGAATATATTTAGGGAAATCCATATAATCCATATATTTTCAAATGCCTTCGATACAACAACGGTATCAAATATAATACTAAATTGAGAACCCTTAAAACTTCATATGATGTATGATCTTCTTGCCCAAAATTTATATATCTCTAATTTTAGAATTTAGTTACTTCCAAAGAAACTTCTTTATTTATATGAACTTTTTTACGTTCTTATTTATTAGAAAACAAATGTATTTAAAGTATATTTTTAGAAAGAATTTTATGGAAAATATAACTAAAAACACAATTTAAGCCTACAATCTAATTTTGTATAAATACCGCAATTATGTATTTCAATTTAAATAGTTTCCATAATAAGAAGAATTTCCTTTTAAAAAATTAATAATTTTTACTTCTTTGCCCTTGTTATTAAAAATTTTAAGATTTTCCTCTTCAAAATAAGATTTTTTTTGGCCATATGAAGATTTTCCTTCCAAATATTCTGGCAACGCTGCCCCCAACCAATGGCGAAGATAGATGTCCCTTTTCACAACACCAGGTACGTTGGAAAAAGTGTTTATGGACCATTTTAATACTAATTTCAAGCCAAGAAGTGAAATTTAAATTTTGTAATTGATTTTAGTTTTATAAATAACAAATATGTTTTACAATGTATTAATATTTTTTTAAAATATAAATAGTAATTAATTGAGCTCGAGGTCTAGGTTTGTGTTGTAATAAAATCATATTTTTATTCTTATCATCAGCGTTAACGATAGAATTTAAAAATCAAAAGCAAAACGTTAAAATCGAAGTTATCACTACTTCTTTAGATATTGCACTGAAGTGCAATACAGTGCAAATATCTAAAGAAGTAGTGACAACTACGATTTTAACGTTTTTTTTATTTTTAAATTATATTTCTAATCCTGATTATGCTACTCGATGTATTGTATGGAAATAGTGAAATAAAAATATGATTTTGTAAAAAACAAACCTGGACCACGAGCTTGATTAATTCTATTTTTATATTCGAATAAAAATAAATAAATAAATAATTTTTTTAAACTTTTTAGTTCTTTTTTTGTTACTTTTTACAAAGTTAAATTCGTTTTTTTAAATTATCGCATGTGATAAAAAATATTTAAAAAAATATCGCATGCGTATTATAAAAAAATACGACTATTTACACGAAATTTTACAGTTTTTATGAAAAATCAATAATTTTTAATTAATAGTTAAAACTTATTAGATATTTATTTAGTCTTTTTATATTAAAGTTTATGATTTTTGAAAAAATACGACTTAGAGTGAAATTCTCATGAAAGTGCTGTGTGAGGGATATGGCCACTGTGTCCAAACCCTTTGATCTCAGGGAATCAAACCGAATGGCAAATGAAGACTATGGACAGGGCTACAATAATCAATAATTACTATATCCAAATTGTATTTGTGAAAATTTTTTTATACATTTTTGAAAATTTGACTTAGAGTGAAATTCTCACGAAAGTGCTGAAGGTAATGGGGATCTTGAACTGTGTCCGGTTATGATAAGCTTACTAGAAAGTCCTAATTGACTGAAATTTGAAAACATCTATTTATACTCAAAATCACTATTTCAGCCAAAGTATGAATATTTAAGAAAATTAATAGCACCGAATCGAATAAACGTAATCTTTATTAATAACTTTTGTCATCATCTCTAACAGAATCTAAACCGAAAAATCTTATATGCAGCTGCTCTGTATAAAAATAATTACATTTTTTGAAAGAAGTGGGAACAACTTTGTTCGTTCTTATAAATAAATCTGGGTCTTTTAATAAATAAAAATGCTCTACAGTTTAACCCTTCTTCATTCGAAATTTAGAGTATTTAACATTGCCTTACTTATCGGATATTAATTGACATCTTTTTGGCGTTGGGCAAAAATGTCTTAAGTCAGAAACTGTAGTTTTTCGTTATGTTAGATTGAAAAATATTTATTTGGTGTATTTCATAGACTTTTTCCTAAAAGCAAATTATAACGAGTATAAGCAGCTGTGCTAGACTAAAGTGATTTAAACCAAACAAAGAGAAAAAAATGGAATTATAAAGCCAAATCTTAAATCTATTTCATGACACAACTTATTTACAATTATATCAGCAGTAAAGTTGCCAAAATTAAATGAAAAAATTCCTGCAATTCCCACACAAATTTCCCGGGATTTTTTTTCCGAAAAATGAGCGGGATCCCGTGATTTTTTTTCCGGGAAATCCCGTATGAAAAACACTATTATCAATGCACATTTTTCTGACACGTTTATAGTTTTAATTTAACAAAGTGTTTTGTATCTCCTGTAAAATTGTAATGTTTTAAATAGATATTGACAGTCGAAACAAAACTCATTAGATTTCTATCTAACAAAGTATTAAGGAATACGTAAGACTTGTGGGATAGTGTAAAGTACGCCTCAACGCGCTGACGGCGCGCTTTTAAGGTAAAAGTACATAACACGCGTTAGTGCGCGCGCGCTCTGTAGACTTCTGTCAAAAAAAGTTAAACTAGTGTATTTTCATAGAACAAGCTTCATGCAAAATATTTTGACGCGTTTGCGCCAGAAAGTTGGTTAACTTTGAACTTTTTAACGCGTGGTGTATTTTTGACAAGTAATCAGCTGACAATAAAAATAAAAATTTAACAAATTTATGAATCATGAAAGAAAAACTTATTGAATAGCTAAAAAAACATACAAAATTTATATCAAAATAATAAATTCAAAAAAAAAAAAAAATCTTGACTTACTTTCGAATACGTTTCCAATGTACAAATAAGTAAACAAATAAAAAAACAGCTGACAGGAATGGCTTTTGTAACGCGCGTTGTGTAACTTGCAATTTTTCTTGCGCTAAAGTTTTTAAGCGCACGACACACGTCGACGAACTAACGCGTGTTATGTACTTCAACCTTTAAGGTTTTCTTCGTACGTTTTGCATAAGCACTGTTATCAATATCTGTCACATGATATCAGTTGTATCGCTAAACTAAAGGCCTAGCTCCTCTTTGGAGATGAAACTGATTAAATTAAAGTTTTCTCCGTTTTTACTTATATACATAAAATTCGACAAATTTTCTGTTTTATTTTTAACAAGTTTATGTATTTTTAGTAACGACCAACCATTGAACGTCCGTAACGTTTACGAGTTCGCATCATTAACGTATGAGTAACGAGGCCTAAAGAGGTTATAGAGTTTTAGGACATGAGATAAATAATAAATGTGCAAGTTGTAGCTTTCCTTTTTTATTTGTTGAATTTTTTCAGCCAGTCAAAACACAGGGATCCTAAACAGAAACTTGTAGAATATTTGGACTTCTGTGGCCCTCAATTACAATAAGCAGAACAAGAACTGTTTTGACATTTGAAGGGAATTCAATTATGCTTATAGGAACCTTCTCTGTTATTAGTCAGCGTTACGTAAGCGTAGTCAAAAAAAATGTTAGTAGGCTTTTTTGCAGACTTCCACTGTTTATTCTGGCTTAAACTTTTTTTCTTTTTATAGTAAAAAAAATTCGGGTTTCACCACGATTTTATTAGCCTCCCAGTAAACTCGCTTAAACGTGCGAGCGCACTTCCAACTAAAACGAAACTTATGTACCAATATTTAAAATCATAAAATGTATTTAAATCAAATCAAATAAATTTTTAAATAACTTTCGAAATGTCTTAACTGCCATTGTGTTTACTTTCTCAAAGGATAATTTCTAATGCACTTTTTATTAAAATATAAAATAGATTAAAAAAGGAAATAATACAAAAAATTATGAACATTATAAAAGTGTCATTATGTGTTGTACAGCATGACATGATAAACGCCATTCGAGCAAACAGACGTACAAGTTAGAGCCAGGCCAATCCAAGTAACCAGCCAACAAGCGGACGACGATGCCAACCAACCATTTCAACATACAAACAAACCATTGAATGAACATTTTAAATTACAAATCCATGCAAACATTATAATTTTGCTTGTATACATTTGTACACAAACGTTTTGATGTATTTTTTCTAAATAAAAGAGGATTTTATTTATATGAAAAGGGATACCGGTTACTTTGTGTAAGTAATTGCTATTCTGTTTGCTTATTTAAAGGAATTTAGGAAAATATCGTTTTCGATTTTCATAAATGTACATATATGTATGTATACATACAATATGTATGTAAAAGCTTATTTCACCTGTCCTGGGGGGAGGTCAATCTTCAAAGTCTAATAGCCAATTTTCAGGATTGATATTAAGACACATTTATGTTTAAAATTGTTTTAAATACAAAATTCTCTTCTTCACTAAATACTTAAATCAAACTTAATTCACCGATGTGGTACACTTAATTTCAACTTAAGTTTCTATTGTAATATTTTAGCAAGGTGGCCTCAATATCACGACAATACAACAACAAGAGGCAAAGCAATAACTATCAGCTGTTTTTTGAGACCACCTTGTAAATAGTTATACTTTTTTATGATATTTTTTTGTATTGAGTAGTGCTACCATACTTTTATCTTATTTAAATATGACTTTTAAAATAAAACTCAAAAAATCAATCTGTATTTAAATACGATTTAAGTTTTTATGAAAATTAACTTAATTTAGATTAAATTACTATCCTGAAAATTGGACATAAGTTGAGTTGTCAACTTCATTTTAACATTTTATTCTTATCAGACACCAGCAATTCAGCACTATTGTACCTTTTTAAAAGAACTAAATGCTTATACATACACTGAAAGAATTTTCTCCAGAATACCAATGAATTTTGACATTAATCCCATGAAAAATTGCATTAAAAAGGAACCTATGCAGCGCTTCGTTGGATCAATGAAACCTGTTTCATTGAAATGTATTTAATGAAACATTACATTAGATCTTTGAATGTTATTCATTGGATGAATACTTTGAGAAAAGTAAAACAAATTTTTTATTTTATTTTCTAATTTTTTTTTTTAATCAAAGTTGTTCTTATTCAACTTTTTTGTTTTTCAACCAGAGTCGCTGGCGGGAATCGATCCCGCAACCTCGGTGCTGATAGACTTTTTTTATTTTATTTTTTTTTAAATTTTTTTTTTTATAATCAAAGTTGTTCTTGGCAGTGTAGTTTTTGAATAAAAAAACTATGGTTTTTGCCACTACTCAATTAAGAGCGTAAATATGAGATTAAATTGCCCATAACAACAAAAACAACGTTGATTTTTTTGCTAACGCATAATAAAAAGAGACCACATAAAGAGAGAACAAAGAAAACTAAAAACATACCTATTTATGGATTGAAAGTTTTTGTTTAATTACTATAATGACATTTTCATTGTCATAATGAAAATTTTAATTTATGACGGCATGCTTTTTCGAAATATTTTTATACTTTTAATTATTGAGACTATAGAGTTATTTCAATGTTAAAAATAATTTTTTTTAATTATTGAAATCTGTTCCTTTTTTAAAAAAAATTTTTGATTTCATAAATTTATTGACATATTACATTAGATGTATGAAATAATTAAATCTTACATTTTTTAATTAACAATTAAACATTTTTTTAAGGAAATTATAATTTTGTATTAATTTATGTATATAGTTATGTTTGTATATTGTTTTTTATGTTCCCAATTAAAATTTTTTGTTTAACTTGGACAAACTTTAGATTTCATATATCCAATGAAAATTTTTAACGTAATTACGAAATCCAATGAATCGATTTTAACGAAAATACTTTATTATAACTACGAAATTCCATTTGGACAATGAAACTTTTCATTTAACCAGTGAAATTTTTTTTATGAAAACCAGGGCTGTGGAGTCGTTAAGAAATAGTTATAACTCCGACTCCGACTCCTTTTGCTGAATTTTTTTAAGTACGACTCCGACTCCGACTCCAACTCCGACTCCGACTCCGACTCCTACTCTAACCTAGCATTATTTAAGAGATGCTACTCTTTAAACTCTTTTTTAATTTAGTACCTGTTAAATGGTTAAATATAGCAAGAAAATGATTCTGTAAAAATTTCAAATCGATATTTTAATACTAACGTGCCGCGCATTGAGCTTTCCCCTACTAGTTACTAACATATGAGTAGGAAAGCTGCAAAATATTTTATTTGGATTTTGGAAAAAAAAGCAAAAAACATATAGCGCCCAATTAAATAGACCAAATGAGTTGAACTTTTTTAATTCTAAAGTGTTATGACATTCTTGACTTATAACTCAACAGTTTAGAAATTTAAACCAACTGAAATATAGAAAAATAATGGATTTAATTTTGGAACGAACGAGTTTTGTTACGAACTTTCGAAAGAATTGAGTTTTGCTTCAATCCGTATGGGATCATTGAACTTTAGTTTATTTTAAAGGTTATATTAATTTATTAAAATTATGCAAACAGTGCTAAAAAATGTAAAAATAGTCCTGTAGGGGAGAAATAAACTACACCAATTCACATCTTTTTCAAAAAACGTTTTTTATACTGTTGGAATTTATAGATGTGTGAATTTCCATAAGTCCTTTCTAATGTAGCTTTCGAGATAGAAAAGCTGAAAACAACACCAAGTCCAATTGGCTTGGAAGTTAAAGGCATCAAGAACTCGCCATTGCATTTTTCCGTTCCTAATTCAATATTATTATTGTCCAAGACCGAAATTTGAAATTGCAAGTCTTTATTATCTCTCCAATTTTCCCTTAAGTGAGTAGATAAAAGTATTCTCAAATCATTTTTCGGGTTAACCCCCACATTGATGGAAATTATATCTGGAACAATGTCATGTACTTTTCCGAGTTCCTTTTCTTTTATTCTATTATAATTCACCTTGAAGGTTGGAACTTAAAATGTAGTTACTTAATGCTTTCACCACAGGAGCTACAGCTGATTTCAAGTCATATTCATGAACATGGCTACAAAAATATTTGTTAATATACGATTAATAAAAAACAACATCTTTACAAATTTAATTTTTAAATTCCTTAATTCGGCTCTATTTCATTAACGTTATCTTGGCGAAATTCAAATAGTGAACCCGCTGGTTTTTGTTACAGAAATTTGAGGTCACATTAAAACATAGAAAAGGACATGCTTCGATACAATCTATATAACTATTCTTATAAATTGTCAAAATAAGATGTTATCTCAATTTTTTAATTTTTGATATGAAAAGTATACTGGTCCTTATTTTCTGACTTCACAGACCCTCTTATGGCCAATTCCACTAAGTTATTTAAATATCAATTTATGTTTAAAATTTGTTTTTTCATGTCAAATTAAAAAAAAAATTATAAAAAAAATTATATTTAAATATGAATTGATATTTAAAAAGAATTGGAGAAATTGGTCATTTAAATTTTTTATTTCGAAAACTATTGGAAAAATTTTAATGCAAAAAAGTCGGAGTCGGAGTCGCTAGTTTTTGTGGGTACTTCGACTCCGACTCCGACTCCGGTACAAAAACCTCAACTCCGACTCCTCCACTCCGACTCCGACTCCGACTCCACAGCCCTGATGAAAACGATTCATTAAATATATGAAGCATTTTTCTTTCAGTGTAATACCATAATTATAACTTAAAAAACATTGCTTATAATCAGGGCAAGTTTAAAATTGCATCAAAAAATTAAAGATATGCATGCAAATATGTGTGTATACCGAAAAAAAACTTTAAAATATGCACAAAATATGCTCACGAAAAAATACAAACTAATAATTTTTTTAATTAGTTTTATTCGAACAGAAGTTTATTACAGAGCTTAATCATGTGTTTTTTATGTCTTCAAATTGTAATGATTTTCGGTTTTCACACAAGACTATAGAATATATTGAAAATATACGTTCTACATCACTCGATGTTACGGAGCATGCTTAAGCTTATGGAGATAGTGTGTCAATATATTCACCTTAAACTTGGTCAAGGTTTGAACCATAATATGTATGAGCTGGCTTAAGCCACTGTGCGAATACATGTAAATCATATGTCGTCAGCTCATTATTGGTTTGGTGCATATGTCAAAAAGTTTAACATGAAGTTTTCTATAAATGTACCCGATAGGTTTTTTTTTTGTATTTTCTCCACTGCTTTTATATATATTTTTTGAAGAAAAATGTAAATTTTTAGAACGTTCACAAACGAACTTAGAAGTTAGTAGTATTTTATTAAAAGTGAAAATGTTTGTTTTGTGCCGCATACGCCATTTTTCTAAATTTATTTGTAAAAAGTGGCTTCTTGCTGCATACGTATACTCAATTCTCTGTATTGAGTTGTTGACGTTTTATTTTGCCAGTGCCTTTACTCCTATTTTTCTTACGGCAATGAAGCGAAGCAATAGTAAAATTTTTTTTCTTGATGTCATTTTATTTTGCTTTCAAATTAACTACTTATTTTCTTACGGCAATAAAGCGAAGAAAGAGTTAAATTTATTTTGTACGTTTTTGTATGAAGAATTTGCACCACTCGCCAAACAGTGGCGTGTGGAGCAAAGCAATGCTTAATTATCCTTTAAACAGTTGATAGGAGCAAAATTAATGCTTAATATCTTAGTAACCATAAACAATTTCGTGAAACAGGTTTTGGATTCAGGAAGGGGTACTCAAAATATATTTACCCCATACCTAACTAATTTTTTTTTTTAAATGGTCGGTAGGTCAAACCAATAATAAGCTGACGATGTCTCAAACCATATTAAACGTAAGGAAACTTTTTGTTAAGTTTTATGAAAATGTCATTTGCTTAAGCAAATGATTTTTTATTTTGTCTTTTAAATGCATTTAACAGGCTTTTCGTTAATTTTGTGAAAGTGGCTTAAGCTGCTAGATCACGCATATTATAGTTGGGCCTTAACATTTCGATTAAAAGTTTTTTAAGTTTTTCAATAAATATTTTATTCTTAATATTTTTAACTTCTTCTTTTACGTTTTCTATGACGGCTAAACTTTCATGTAAAGCACACAAAACAGACGGGAACAAAACACTCCTAAAGTTATTGGGTTATTTCTATCAGCATTGAAGTCTCTTTTATTTTTTTCTGACATATTTAAAAAAATAACTATAAAAAGATAAAAAAATTGTTGAGTAAACATTTTTTCTAGAAAAACTTAACTCTATGGAATTTCCTTAAGTTTCTGTTACACATTTTGATATAAAAAATGCATATGAAAGAAAAAGGCCGATATATATTTGTTTTGTAATTGCACAGATTAAGTCAAAAGCAACTCTATTGTTTAAAATGGCTGCCAACCTGCGAAATATGAAAATTTATGTAATGCATATATTTTTGGGAAAAACTGGATAAAATGCAAATGCATATTTTTTATGCAAGAAAATTTTTCATGATTCTAGTCAAATCCGAAAATTACTTATTCTAAATATGTGTGTGGCTTGGTTTAAACGATAGTTTCTTTATTTAAGAAAATTCTACTAAATAAGAGCAAAATATTTTAAAATCAAGAAATTCAGTTGAGTTGAGTTGCCAGCAGCGAATGCAGGCAACGCCGCTCATGTTAAAACGTAAAATAAAAAACAAATTGTATTTTTTAACATGAGTAGCGTTGCCTGATTTTGCTGCTGGCAACTCAGCTTCAATTGTGTTGCCATCCGTATGTCCATGTTTTTATGGACTGTTGGGTTTGGCTGTGTATTGCTGCTTGTGGTCATTTTTGGACTTGAACATTTCATCCCCGTCCTCGCCCTTCTTAGGGGTGTTTTTGACAATTCTTAAGAATAGGGCCAAAAAATACTATTTTGAAGGGGAGTTAGATGGTTAATGTCCCTCTACGCAAAAAACACATAGTATCTGTTCGGTCAAAGAAAATTTAAATGCCGTAAGAAAATACCCCACATTACTCGCCAAAACTCCATCACTAGAAGACAATAAGCATGGCAAATGAAAACCGAATAAAGTATACTTTCATTTATATATGTACGTACTTACATGCAAGTTATATAAACATTGTTAATGTGTTAAACAACCAAAAGTGATAAATTGCGCGGCATGAATTAATAGTTGACAATAACTCCGACAGCAGAAGCAGCGGCAATAGCCACAGCACAAAAACAACACTAGCAACGCACAAATGGCAACATCAGAAGTTCAGTAACTAACTGTTTGCGATGCACAACTCTAAAGATATGAATGGACTTAAAATATTTAACAAACAACAAGAACACAAAAAATTATTATAATGAGGATGTCTATAAAAAGACAACAGCAACAAACAAACAAACGAACATATTTACTACAAACACTTAATGCAACATCAACACTCACAGAAGCATCATCATCAAAAGCAGCAACGATAAACCAGAATCAGTTGGATCATTCATCCAGCAGTGTTGCAAGAACAAAAAAAGGAGCTTTAAACATTTAAAAAAAACGCCCATAATGTAATGGAAAAATAAACATTAAAAGCAAAAATCAACAAAAATTATAAAAATAACTGGCAACAAACATTATGACAACAGCAACAAGAAATTTAGCTGCAACATTTACAACATTATCGCTGGAGAGTGAGAGGAGTTTAAATGAAACAAAAAAAAAAAATAATAATAATAATAATAAAATCAAAGACAAATAGCCAGAGCCAATACTAATAATTTTATAACAGTGATGCCATTTCTTGGGACACGCCTGAAGACATTTAAAAAATCGACTAAAAAAGGCTAAATTGAAAGAAATTACTGTTTTTGTACATTATCATGCCTTTTTTAAGAGCAAAAAGGGCTTTTAATAGAGTTTTTCTTTTCCCGGACTTTTGCATTTCCGGGAAAGCGGTATTCATTTTTTAATTTCCCAGGAATTCCCAAAAATTTAAAAAAAAACCAATAAAAAAAGTATTATTGAGAATGAAATCATTTTACATTCAACTAAATTAAGATACGACTGTAGTTTTAAGGCAGGGTTCAAACTGTCGATCATGAGCAGTGTTGCCTAAACTTAATAAAGATAAAATGCTTAATTTTTGTAAAAACAATGCTGAAATGTGCTAAACAAAATGCTTAAAAAATTGATTTAAAATATTGTATAAAAATACAAGGATAAACGACTTTTTATAATAATAAGCCCTGATCTTCAACTTGTCCGTTCTTTCAATGTTTTATGAGAAAATATAACTATACCGATCTAAAGGTAAAAAAGGGTTAACAAGTATTAACAAAGATTTTTTTCGCGTTTTTATTTTCAAAATAGGTCTTAGCTGGCAACACTGATTCATAGTAACTCTACTGCTCGTATTGTATGCAGTTGAAAGGCGATATGTATATGAAATTTTAATATCGATTCTTTTGCTTAAAAATTAAGTATATGAAGAGTTCCATAACAAAACGAATAAATTGTACTTTTTATACCCACACCACAATAGTGGAGAGGGTATTATGCATTTGTGCTGATGTGTGTAACGCCTTAAAATAGTGGTCCTAGACCCACCTTAAAGTATACCGATCTACTCAGAATCACTTTCTGAGTCGAACCAACGATGTCCGTCCGGCTGGCTGGCTGGCTGTCCATGTAACCTTGTGCGCAAAGTGCAGGTCGCAACTTTGGAGATAACTTGATAAAATTTGGGTCATAGGTTCTTATTGGCACAAGGACCAAGGCTATTGAAAATGGCCAAATCGTAGGACCATGAGGGAAGATAGGGGGAAATTTCTTCCTCTCAGAAACTATCAAACCGATTTTAATGAAATTTAAAACATGGATAGATCCATATCTATATGGACACATAAGCTATACAGTTTTAAAAAAATAGGACCACAAGGGGTGATTAGGGCAATTTTTGTCTCTCAAACCGATTTTAATGAAATTTAAAACATAGGTAGATCCATATCTATGTGGACACATAAGCTATACAGTTTTTCAAAAATAGGACCACAAGGGGATGTAGGGGGCAATTTCTGCCTCTCACAAACTTTCAAGCCGATTTTAATGAAGATTTTAAACATAGAGAAATCCATATTTATATGGACACATAAGCATGATGTGTTTTTAAGTACTGTGGTCGGGCTTGACCGACTATACTTTCTTACTTGTTAAGTTTAGTTTTGTTTTTTTTTGATAGAATTAACTTTAACATACCAAAATGTAAGTAAAATTTCAATAATTTTGATATACTTTAATTATAAAAATAATGGTTTAGATCAAAGTGAAACCATTTTAAATGTACGAAATTGACAACTTTGACGTACTAGTAAGAAATCAGTAAAAAAATGCTTAGGATAGGGTCTAGGGGAGCTAAACCTCCTAACTCAGAAAATATAAGTTCTCGTTTTAAAAGATATCTGTTAAAGCACTAGTTTCCGTACTTAAAAGAAAAACGAAGCCATTTTAACGTAAGTAGGCTCGCTGTTCACCCTCCCTTCTGCCGCAATTCTATCTGTCCGCTCGACCGTCCCCTGAGCGAATATGAAACTGACTTTTGCGTTCTTTATGATTTAGTGCCTCATTTTATGATTTGTAAAATTTCTGGACAACTATTTTACAACAATATAATTTCGCGAAAATTAAAACTTATGTAAATCTTCTTGACCGATTGAAATATATTGATGTGTCTGAAATATATTTTTTTGGGAAATTGAATCGTTCTGTTATGGAAATCCTCATATACAAAATAAAAAAAAATAATTAAAAAGGAGTTGGTGTCAATTTGGGAAACCCAATAGGAATAATTCGATGCAAGATAAGTTTTTGAATGTCCTTGAAGTGTTCTTATAATATGTTTTTTGTTTTTGTTTTTTACCTTGAGCCAACACTCACGGAATGTGCCCTACTAATGCAATGCATTGTGTTGGTATTAGAAAAATAGGTTATGAGGAGAAGGAAAGAGAGAGAAGTGTTTGTGGACATTTAATTTGAATTTTTGCAAATTGTAGCCGATTGGGAAGACTTCTGCCGGGAGTCATTTCCTCATACGGCTAGTTCGACCAAGAAACGAATTTTCTCTGTAATGCGTTGCGCGATACATTAGAGAGTCGACAACGAACGGATGTGATCTATTGGAAAGGCGAGTAGACGGGCATGCACCCGCGTCTCAGGGATGGGTTCACCCATCTCAGCTGAACAATTAACGTGGGAATATCCACCTTTCACCTGAAGGCTTTTTTCTGCACAATATCCTCCTTATTTATATACAAGTGGGAAATTAATGACATACATTTTGGGTAAACTCTTAATTATGCATGTAATTAATTATGCATATGTGTTATTAAGATTTAGGGTGCCAAATTTGGAATAACACTAGCCATTTTATGGGCGATGCGAAAGCAAATTGGCACAAAGCAATGTATAAAAATCGCCCAACTTTAACGAACAATGGTCCAATAAATAAAAATGGAAAATATATCCAATAATGGTGAAATAAGACCAAAAAATAATTTAAAAATCACCAAATTTTAATTTGAAAATTTTATTAAATAATTCTTACAAATTAGTTTTAAAAATATGTGCATACTTTTTCCTATTCTAAAACTGCTCTGGGCGGAAAAGCAGCTCGCATGCCTTTGTCGTTATCTTTTTAAGACAAACAGGCCGTGTTTGTTTATGTGCCTTTCGTGCGTTTATGATTCACCCCGCATTGGCTAGTGTAGTGGCGTCGCATAACTGTACCGATTTACAGTTTTTGCGGTTTCAGCATTAACTATATGTAATCGTTTATATCAAACAAATTTTTACGTGGTTAAATCTGTTAGAGAACGTAGGAAAAAAACTCAAGAGTGACTAGTGAAATACGGTTAAAAAACCGAAGACCAAACAAATTGTGTGATACTCTAGCAACATAGTTAGCCAAAAACTTTTAAGTCTTAAGGAAAACAAAAAACAAAAAAAAAAATACATTCACATTTATTTGATTTGGGGTAATAAGCAAATGCCATCTACAACGGAGATTCTACAGACTACTTTTCGTTATTAAAATATAATTTAATTCAATGTATGAGAGATACTTATTTACTTACTTATATCGACATTTATGTCGTATAATTTGAGCTTAGACAAATTGGCCTTATCCGGCAAGTGCTTAAGATTGCACCATTCTCATGACGTTGCACACTCAGAGAATGTAGCCATTACTATGGTCTTGCCTCGAATTTTAAATTGGCAAATAATATGCAAGGAGATTCTAATAATGCTTAATTTTTCCTCGACAAGTAAAACCGGCTCGGCCTATCAACGGCTGTCTCTGTGTGCTGTTGCCATCTGGCAGTTCTGTACTTGTGAAGCTCCAATTTAGGTAATGGGTTTGTGCAGAAAGGTACTTGCTAGACTTTAATTTACATTACGGAGGAGATTAGGGCAAAACTTGATGATGGCAAGACTACATTTTTAATACTTTTGGATCATTCAAAAGCGTTTGATATTGTGGGTCATAACATTCTCTGTTACAAACTTAAACATTTCTTCAATTTCTCTTCGACCGCTACTCAGTTATTGTCCACATACTTGGGTAACAGGTATCAGTATGTTGAAACTGGAATACGGAAATCCAGGGCACTGCCTGTAACAAGAGGGGTACCTCAGGGGTCCATTGTTGGACCACTATTATTCTCACTATATTCAAATGACCTCCCAGGCGTCCTAATGAATTGTAATGTAAGAATGTACGCGGATGACGTTCAACTTTATACCAGTTGTAATAATGCCTTAATCGACCAGTGTATTATATCTCTTAATCAACAACTTCATCGTATTTATACGTGGGCAACGGCAAATGGCTTGGAAATAAATCCAAAAAAATCTAAGTGCATAGTTATTCAAAGGCGACAGAATAAACTTAATATTATAGTAAAATCTGCTAAGAATCTAGGAATACTTTTCAATGACACTCTTACGTGGTCGAACCACATTAACTATGCTTGTGGTCGCACCTTTTCAATGATTAGAACTCTTTGGCGGACCCAGCATTGTACACCTTTAAGAATAAGAATGCTTCTTGCTAAAACTTATCTGATGCCAGTGTTACTGTATGGCTGTGAGCTATTTGCTAAATCTGATACGATTAGTAAGGCGAAATTGAACGTTGCGTTTAACAATATTGTACGGTACGTGTATGGACTTAAAAGGCGTTCTAGTGTTTCTTTGTTTTCATCTCGGCTTTATGGCCTTTCCTTAGATAATCTGCTGAACATGAGAGTTTTAGTTTTTTTACATAAGATAATATATACCCACAAACCTGAGCACTTGTACGGTAAACTTTGTATTTCTGACATAAGCAGAGGGAAAAGAATTAGATCGTTCAGGTATAAAAGTTTAATTTCTGAGTGGCATTTCTACATATTCGCAGTATCTCTCTGGAATTCTATACCATATAGCATTCAACTTTTAAGTAACGCACGAAAATTCAGGGAAAATATTTTTAAACTGTTTTCAGCATAGCACTTTGAAACATAATTACTTGAGATTAAAATATATAAAATTATCTAAATTTTTGATTAATAAAATATATTATTTTATGCTTTTTAAATATTTAAATTAAATTATCTTAAGTTTTTTCTTTATTGTTTAAATTAAATTGTTCTTTGATTACTTATATAAAAATTGTAGTTAGTTATTAATTAATTAATGATTTAAAGTTTAACATATTCTCAGTTCCATACTGCAAAATGAGACTCTTAGTCTTGTGTATGGAGCAATTCAATTATTAAATAAATAAATAAAATAAAAATACTAGATTAAAAATATTCAGAATTTCATGTTTCATGTTTTTGTTTACAAAAAAAAAAACTTTTGAAAATGTGGAACAATATAATATTCACAATCTTTAAATTAAAAATTGTCTAATAACATGAACCCCCAATTTCACCAAGTTCAGTTAAAACAAACTATTACTTTAACTTCCGGTTAACAATATGTTTTGACAGCTATAAATATTAGTTAATTATAACTAGGGTTTTTTCCCGGGATTTCCCGTCCCGGGAATTCCCGGGAATTTCAATTATTTTATTTCCCGTTTTCCCGGGATTTTTCGTGCGGGATCCCGGGAAATAAAAAATTCCTCATAATTTCAGAAAATAGCTATTTATACTTTGAAATTTAGTTTTCTATTCTCTAAAAATTAGCATCTGTGGATTGGTTGTGGATTAGATTAATTACAAGAAGTGAGTACATGTATTTAAATCAATGTCTCCTGATGCAATAAATCTACTAAAAGCAGAATAAGCAGTGCAACAGTTGAAAATTATTACATTTAGTGAAGTGAATAGTTAATAAAGAACATTAATTCAAAATAAGATGCAGGCAGTAAAGTTTCATTGTCCATGAACAAGTCTTGAAAATGAGGAAATACCTAAACATATCGCTCCTTTATTGCAACATAGTCATATCTACAAAAACAAACTATCTTGGCAAAATGCGATTAAAGTTTTAAAAATGTACCGATTTAAAGATATATTTTGCTATAACTTCGGTTCAGTTTGAGATAATACGAGAAGGTATGAAGGAAAACTTTGCTAAAGTTACTTAAAATTTTGAGACATGACTATGATGCAATGAAGGAGCGATATGTTTATTAGGTGATAAACACAAATTCTCAATTTGTGTTGGTTTATATACCCGTGAAGTGCGGGGAAACCGAAAAAAAGGTTTGTAAGAACCAGTCCAGTTGATGCTATTTTTGCATCAACCTTGACATACATTTGACTGATATAGACGTTGTTTATAAAAAAGAAGATATTGCTTCTGATTGTGAATCCGAAGCATGCTACAACGGTGCACTTTTAACTATTTGTCCAACCTCCGTAAAAAATTAACGAAATTTTTCGGAAACATGGTAATTAGTAAATAAAATCAGGAATATACTTTTTGACGACTTACAAAGCGCTTTGAGTGTGTCAGAAAGTTATTTCCTAAGCCGTTAAAAAATGTTATATATTTCTTTAAAATATTTTGTCTATTTTATTAATTTACTTTTTGATCTCATATCTTGAGTACCTTAATTTTATTTTGTTTTTATTATTGTTTTATGAATTAAATTGTTATGTTTATGTTATCTTTTTATCTTGTATCTAGAGCATAATAATACTGAATAAAAGCATAATAATAGGGAATAAAGGCGTGAGGTGATAATAATTCAAGTTCCTATTTCAATCTTCAATTAATTTTTTAGTATTGAACCATTTCTTTTACTTTCTTTGTAAAGAAGTTCTCTTACATTATTTTATAAAAGTTTTTTTCATTAATTTATAACAAAATTTACTTTGTATTATTTATATGGAGCGGGATCCCGGGATCCCGTGAAATTTAAAAAAATTTCCCGCTTTCCCGGGAATCGAAAAAGTCCGGGAAAAAAAAAAACTCTAATTATAACTGAACTTGGTGAAATTGGATGTAAATATAGATTTTTCCTTAATTTAGGAACAATAATCATGAGCACAGAAAGAAAAACACCCAGGATAAATTAATTATTTCATACTTAACTTAAGTACGAGTTGTACTCAAATATTCAAGTACGAATAACACTAAAACGTACATAAAACCATCCTAAATGGGATAACTGCCGAAAACCAATCTCGGATTTTCTTAAAATAAGCACAAAATTATTAAATCAAGTAAAAAAAAGATTGAACTTTTCGTTGGTAGTGCCACTCTGAGAGTATAATTACAAAGTGAGCGTTTTGATCTCAATTAACTTATCAAAGTTTGTTGTAGACACTACAAAAACACCAAACAAGTAGTTGAAAACGATTTGCTTATTGTTTGTAGAAACAACAAGAACAGAACAAGAAGAAAAACATATATTATTTTCATGTTTATAAAGTAAAATTGAGTACTCTTGCTTCTCATTTAGTTTATATTTTTAGTTAAATATGTAAATAAGATTTTTGAAGTAAAAGCCACATCGGGCATGATGCTGGTGTTTTATCAGTCTATAAGGTGTAAAACGGGCAAGTAAATCAATCATAATAATATCCTCTTTCTAATCTATATTTTTTTTACAAGCACGAATTCGGGATCAAATCAACTTTATAGTACTTGAATCCAGCGCATTTTGAGATTGGTTCAATCTTAGTTTTACTTTAATCAATCTCATATTTGGTTTATTTCAAGTACGAAATCGGGATTAAATATTGTTACGAAAGTAACTTTAGTTAAGAATTAGTTGTATTTATTAGTTGTTTTGTATTTATTAGTTGTCTTGTATTCATAAGTAATTTTACTAGTTTACATTGTTATAATCTAGTACACTTCAATACCAATGTGCAGAAAGCTCTCGAAATGACCGTTAAAAAAGCTTCAGTATAAGAGGTAAAATTATGTAAACATAAGTGCCCCCATAAATAAAATAGACGTAAAGAGTGGTGAATAGTAAAGCCTCGAACCTTCGAAAAACATTTTGAATGTTCTAGACAACCAAATTGCAGTATAAATACTAGCGGCGACTAGCAGAATAAGATCATCCTAAGTTCAGACTTTGTCAATAACGTATAACGTGGAGAAAATTATAGTTTGTTTTGAATAAAAGCTATAAATTACGGTTGTTAAAGTTTCTTAGTACTAAATAAAGTAGTGTAAATTGTAAACAGTGTTTAAAATGTTGCGTTTTATTAATTTTATTAAAGTTGCAATAAAGAACTCGAAACAGTTTATTATAAAGGAAATAAACCAAAACGTTATTGAAAGGCAGTAACGTAACAATATGGATAAGTTAAGTATTTCGCGATTAAAAATTCGTACTTGAATCAATCTTTTTGTAATTGATCCAAGAAAATCCGTACTCACCGTACTATTAATACCGCTTCGGATTGATTTGAATACAGATGGGTTAATTTTTCTTTTGAGTGTGCAAATAGTTCAAAACAACTCAATCAAGGAAGACAGAATTTCATATCTGACAGCTGAATACTGTCAGTGTGCCTAAATTGCTAGTTTTTGCTGGTAAAGCGTTTATTTTGTGAGTAATTTGAAGAAAAAATTTGGCAAATTTTTAATTTACAGTCTCGTTGCAAGTTTCTACTGGTAAAGTAACTAAACACACCTATTATTACTTGTCAGCAAACAAAAATGTTTCTAATGTGACAAAAATTTTCCTAATGTGTCCATGTTTGGGCAAAAAGTTATGTATTTGTTCTTACAAAAATATTGCAAGATCAAACAGAATTAAACAAAAACATTAATAAAATTTTGTTTGTTGTGCTTAATTCCCAATTTATATTTCTGATAAAAACACTAAAATTTATTGTTGAAGGATAAGCTAGTTTCTATGCCTGATCATCGGGAAACATTCTCCCAAAAAAATTTTTTGTTTGTTTTTGCAACGCCAAAGATATTAGCAAATAAAACTACAGAGTGAATGAGAATTACAAATATACTCAAAAAGTCTTAAGGCCTAAACATAACGTGCTTTAGTTAGCTTAAGCAAATGAACGAATACATGTATGCAAATCATATGAGGCAAACCATATTGAACTTATTGAAGCTTTTTGTTAAATTCTATGAAACTGTCATTTGCTTAAGGAAAGTGCGAAACTGATCGCACATTCCGTACGGAATCAAATGTTTGTTTATTTTATTTTTGTTTTTTAGATACATTTGAGAGACTTTTGCTAATTTTTGGCAGTAGGTTAAGCAAGGCTATGCATATTATGGTTGGGCCTTAATTTGCAATGACATCAAAGCACAAACAAAATACCACCAATAAACAGTGAGTTTATTCTTTTCTTATATTCCCTACTTCAATTGGTTGGAATGGAACAAAAACTTAAAAAAAATATGTTAATGAATAAAATTAAAAAAAATATTAAAATTAAACCATTTAAATGACGCAAAAGCATATTTAGGTAATTAATTATTTTTCCTCTCCCTTCTCTCTCTTTTTAGCAACGTGTCGCCCTGCCCGGTTATTCTAAGGTAAGTTTATTCAATATGAGTACAAATTAAAGACGCGATTTATATAAGTATTCATGTATTTATTTCAATTAATATTTTGTTCAAACTATTGCAAAGTTAATAGATATTTTTAATATTCTTTGGTCTAACATTTAATAAATAGACAAGTTTTTTACTTTTTACTTTATTAACTTTTAATATTATAAACTTTACAGAAAATTAATCCAAATTTTTAATATTTTTAATTAGGCTTAAGTTCATTAAATTTAATTTTCATTAAATTATTTTTATGAAGAAAGGTGTTTTACAACATGAAAATTAATTAAAATTGTTATTGATAATCTTTCATTTTTGACCGTGGCCGGGATTCGAACCGCGGCCGGCAGGTTACCATGACATGTTTCGATCGCAACCACTCGATCTTCTCAAATGGATTTGCCGTTTTACACTCGCAGCCATCGAAGGCTGCTGACGTCAATAGTCAAACATCAATCCTTAAACCAAATTGTATTTTAACCTTTGGTAGATCGAAGTTTGCTTTTTTGAATGATTATCTATTTTAATTGATTTTACATGTTCTTCCTTACTTCTGTTTTTTCGTACTTTTGTCAAGAATTTTTCTTGAAGTCCAAAGTACATTTTTTGTTTTTTTTTCATTTTTGTCTTTCTTTTTCTTGTTGACCTTTTTCAGCACAACTTGAAGGACAAATGAACACATAGAGCTCGTGCCTTAGCCTTTAACAATAATTAGTATTGTGGTTATTTTGTTGAACTATTTATGGTTTTTAATCCAAATTTTTAATATTTTTAATTAGGCTTAAGTTCATTAAATTTAATTTTCATTAAATTATTTTTATGAAGAAAGGTGTTTTACAACATGAAAATTAATTAAAATTGTTATTGATAATCTTTCATTTTTGACCGTGGCCGGGATTCGAACCGTTGTCAAGTTGTGCTGAAAAAGGTCAACAAGAAAAAGAAAGACAAAAATGAAATTAAAAACAAAAAATGTACTTTGGACTTCAAGAAAAATTCTTGACAAAAGTACGAAAAAACAGAAGTAAGGAAGAACATGTAAAATCAATTAAAATAGATAATCATTCAAAAAAGCAAACTTCGATCTACCAAAGGTTAAAATACAATTTGGTTTAAGGATTGATGTTTGACTATTGACGTCAGCAGCCTTCGATGGCTGCGAGTGTAAAACGGCAAATTCATTTGAGAAGATCGAGTGGTTGCGATCGAAACATGTTATGGTAACCTGCCGGCCGCGGTTCGAATCCCGGCCACGGTCAAAAATGAAAGATTATCAATAACAATTTTGATTAATTTTCATGTTGTAAAACACCTTTCTTCATAAAAATAATTTAATGAAAATTAAATTTAACGAACTTAAGCCTAATTAAAAATATTAAAAATTTGGATTAAAAACCATAAATAGTTCAACAAAATAACCACAATACTAATTATTTACAGAAAATTATTTGAGATTCTGATATTTATTTGAGTGTTTCAAAAGTACTGAATATGTATGTACCTATTGCTTGCACTAAAAAAGGACATTTGAGCTATCGTTTTTTGATTGAAACGATAAATATTTAAAAATTTTGATATTTAGGAATTTACGAATAGGTTTTGAAATCACCCCCCTTCGGTGTCATTTCTTTAGGGGGGGTTATTCAGTATTCAAACTAGCACGCAACCAAGGTACGTCCCAAGTTTACACTTTTCCCTTTTTTTACCTGCTGAAGTCATCTGTGTAAATTTAAGTAAACTAAACTCAAGTTCTTCAAGTTTTTTTAAATAAGTTCAAAATAAGAAAACCCAATTAAAAATGTACCCAATTTAATGACATCAATATGTACCAAAAAAGTACCAAACGCCTCAGAACCATTTTCCGAACAGATCTAACGATGTCATTCCGTCTATCCGGAGCCGGATCTCTCTAGCTTCCACTGCTGTTGATTATACAGCAGCTTCTGTTAAATAGCAACAGCACCCATGGATCTCTACAGGCCGGACTTTCCCACAAGGGAAAAATCAGCCTTGCATGTGGAAAAGTCCCTCCCTGCTTCTTAAGAGGAGCAAGGCTCCCGCAAGACAATCTTCCTGAGACAGGAAGCATTTCTTCTGAGAAGCATACTCAAGGAGGCCTCAACCAATATTCAGACCAATACCGATGTACCGGTGGGTACTGACTCCTGTATCCGAAAACTTCTACGGACCTGCCATTTCGGATATTTGTCGCATTCTAGGTTTGCATGAATTTTCAATGTCCGAAATCAGAATTTCGGCACCTCAGAAAACTGGCATGCACCTCTCGCCCGCTACAATAACTTTGTTCAAAAAGAACTCCATAAAAGTACGACTATAAAACGGAGAAGATAAATCCTCCGATACTTGTTAAAGGTTTCTCTATGAAGCGTCCTGTTGCCACGTTTTTGGTCAAATAATAGGCATTGACCGAACCTTTATATGTACGCCGCTTTATATGTACGCCGCCGTTAAAGCAAGAGATTAAATTTCCCCAAACTGCTTAACTACGCAGCCCTTCCCCCGGGTGAGGTAAGGTTAGGTTCCACTGGCAGCCGCAATTAAGCATAGCTCACATGGGTCCAGTAATAAGTTCCCGTTGTGCTACCATGTCATACCGTCTCCCGATGTTCCTGCTTTACTCGGCTGTTGATATTCTCACCCAGCCATACGGTTGATTCAATGAAGGAGTGGATACTGTTAAAATTAATGTCAGAGAGACAGATATTGTCCCTGATGATTCTTTGACCAAACAGCTTAAATCTTAGGTCTCCGAATGCCGGATAATGACAGAGAAGATATTTCGTTGACTCTTCCTCCTCTTCGTCGGCGCAACTTCTATATAAGTCATTGTAAGGAAGCCCAAGCCTCTGGACGTGCCTTCCAATGTGCCAGTTGCTGGTTATAGCCGCAATTAGGTTTCTAAGGTGACGTCTGGGCAGCTGTAATGCCCGCCAAGTCCTTTTTTTAATCTATGGTGGGCCAAATTTTCCTTGTTTCCTGGTAGTTTGCAGGTAGTTTCATCAAACCATCTATGGCTGGCAAGAAGATGAAACTTGTGTGCAATAAGTTGCTGGCTCCTTGGGAGTGAAACGCCTTTATTATATGTTGAACCGTCTTGATTTAAGGTGGTTCCGCCATACAGTTTCCATGTATGCCCCTGTGTTCAGGGAACCACTTTAGGGTAACCACTGAATACCTCGCTGTCTCCTCCAGAGACATCCGACATTTTCGGACAATTTTCGATGTGATGAGCACACACTCCAGGGATCTTATGGCCGTTTTACTTTCGGTAATAATGTGATTATCCTTGCCAGATATCTCACCATACCGAATGTGCCCCGCGGCTGTGTAGATTTCCATTATCTCGGCCTGAAGAGCACTACAGTGATCCGGCAGCATAAGAGGAATGCTCCAGTTTAACTGCTCGGAGTAAATGCCAGAACCGACACCATGCAGTCTTTTGGACCCGTCGGTGAATATTAGTATCGCATCCGCTGGGGTTTGTAGGTCATCATGATAAGCCATACCATCCAAGATGCTTACGGTAAAGCCAGAATCAAAGATTGGCTCAGTTGTGACATAATCAACGTCCGTTTGCCAAATCATATCATACAGGATTCTTGCATGTCCAATGTTATGCTCTGGTGGCCCTTAGTCTAACCGCTGCGTTTGCAGCCAACTTCTTCGCCAAAATGTCTGGTGGTAACCAGTTCAAGATCGTAAACAGTGTCTTCCCCGTGGGAGACAAAACTTATAATTTCTTAAACCTTCTAGTCAATTTTTTTAACAAATTCAATTTCCAATAAGACCTTATTTTCAAAAATCAACCTCTTAAATAAACCGCCAAGTTCAAGTGCATTACTTAACTCCAATGGAGCGTGCATAGAGTTAACTTGCATTTTTATTTAGTCGTTTGTGTGCTTTAGTCCATCGTCATCGTCAGCCATCCCCATCACCACTTGCCTCATACTCTCCCTCTTTTAATAAACATTATAAAATGACCATGATGATGGCGTAGTTGATAACGCAAATTTTCATTATGATTTTATTTTTCGTCTTTTTTCTGATCTCTTTGCATTCAAAAGCAGAGAAACGATAAAAAATGAAGCGGCTTTGATTATAAATGCTAAGAATTACATACAGACTCCCATGCAAAAGAAAAAAAAAATAAAAAAATAAGAACCTACCAACTACTAACCGGATGATGTTTTGTTGACATAAACAATGTTGAGTGGTGGCTACTAAATGACTGTTTTCTTCTTCTTTTTATTCCTTGGCTACCATCGCCAGCCATCATCACCATCAATAGCAACTTTATCCATCATGCAATAACTTCCCAATTTTTTTGCTTGTTATTGTAACAAGTAGAGAGGATGTTGGAAGTTATATTAAGTTTGTCATTTCGTTTGTGTTTCGTTAGTAATTTTTAAAATTTCTTATTATTAGAGTCTACAGATCGAAATATTCATCAAGTGATTTAAATGTAATTTTCGTTCTGTGGGTTTTTGAGTTTTTGGTTAAAACACTGTAGCATTCATTCAATCCGTTCAATAGAACTTTTACTTGTTTTAGCTCAATTTTTTTTTTTTTTTATTAATTTGGTTTAGTTGATTCACATGCTGGTCAAAACTATGCGGAGGCTGTGTTTGTAGTCTGGTTAGACATGTCTGCGTACACGATGCGTATGTTAAGTGTCTGGACATACTCCTTCATCTTCATAATATATTTCATTTTCTTTTTCTTGACATTTTTATTATGTCTGTGAACATATTTTAAAAGTTCTTATTTTTTTTTTGGTAACACAAAATTGGCCACAAATAAACAAATACGATTTGACAGTTTGATGGGTGATAAGAAAATTAAATTTTTTTTATTAAAAAAAAAAAGAAAAAAAGAAAGTTAGATTTGGAATAAAGTTGTAAAATAAAAACTTATTCATATAAAATAAGGAGTTTGTTAATAAAGCAGAGTTTTTAATTTATTTGGAAGTTCTAGGACGTCATAAAATAAAGCCCCAACGAAATAAGGTCCCACAACAAAAATTAAAAAAACTCAAAAAAAAAAAAAAAAAAAAAAAATTACAGAGATAAAATTCAAAAAAAGCAAACTTTTTACTGTGTAGTAAACAAGGGTTTGGACTGGAGCAACCAAATATCTTTCCTAGGGAAATTGGGTGGGCTGAATTCGAATCCGTAATTGGACATAGAGAAAATCGTCACATCAGGTTTTCGAGATACAAAATAATGTTTTTATTCGTTTCTTACATAAAAAATCACTAGTTTATTTAAAAATCAATGAATTTTCAAAAGGGAATGGCGTTATTTAAACGTCGCGACGCGTCGTTTGTATTTTGTTGGTTCAGTTTCACGTTTTAGAGTCCAGAAATAGTCTCCCAGCATGCTTTTGTCCCAAAATCCTTGATAATTTCTTTCAATTTTCATTAAATCTTGATGAGTACGCTCCCCTTGTTTGTCGCTCACTTCACCTTGGCTTAAGAGAAAAAAAACCTTAATGCGAATGAAGAAAATGCAAAACATAGTTGTTTGTCGAAGTTTCTGACTGCAAAACCAAAATAATTTAAATATGAATTTTTAAATGATTCTGATATTGCATATAATTTTTTCCAACCAAATATTCCCCACACACAAAGCAAAAATAGCTTGAATCAGTAACGCACGATCTCCCTGACATGCTTAAACGCTACTATGTATTACGAAGATTGACTGTTTTACAGTATTGCCAGCAAGCGATGAAATATGAACAAGACGTGACAGCCCAATTTGTAAGCCAGATTCGAATTCAGCGCACCCAGATTTGTTAAAAAACATGCTTCGTTTTGCAGTAAATTTTTTTCCAAGTTTGTAGACCAGTGTTATTAGACTGATTTTTTAATATTTGTTATGATTTAGTTAATATTTATACACAAAAAATTTAATTTTTTAAAACTGATGAGAGAAACTGATGTATTTTTCTATCAAAGAATTGTCACAGTTGATTTTGAGCAAACCACATATTTTTTTCAAAGGCAGAGATTTTATAATTTGTGCAAACAAACAAAATCTTTCGTTAAGAACCAGAAACAAAATCGATCGGAACTGTTAACATGGAATCAAAACCATTCCGATCGGAGTGTGTGACATTCCTGTATATACTCTTCAAATACCTTCGGTTCTGTTAGGTCACCCTGTACAACATGATTTATCTACTTGGATTCTTCAAATATTTATGAAAGTAATATGAAAATTTATATTTTCTATATGCTAGTTTTAAGCTTTCTTGTTTGGGATAGATTAGCTCCTTATTAAAGCGTACAACCTAAAATGTTTGCTTACTACCTTTTTTGACAACTTGTGGTTCAGCGTTGTAAAGAAACTAATGATATATATGTATATATAATTTATAATTTTTTTAAACTCCAGGTGGAGCATAGGGCCGTAACGATAGATCGATATTTTTTTCTATTTTTTGATAATTGTTTTAGTTCACTCCAGGATTTATTTATCTGGATCATTTCCTAGTTGGTATTGCGTCGCCATGTTGGTCTTGGCCTTCCTTGACTTTTTTTCCCATGAGGGTTCCACCATAATGATGTTCGGAAGTATTCTTTAACATCTTTCCTGAGGGTATGATCTATTCATCGCCATTTACGCCCCGTTTGGTTTCAAGGTCAATCGGGGTTTCATTTGTGGCGCTCAGTAGTTGTTGGTTGGATTTTATTTTGGGCCACCATATTTTCATAATTTTCCTCAAACAGCGGTTTGTGAAGGTAGCGGAAATTGTTTGTTTGTACAATGGTTTCATTGTAAATGTTGAACGAGGGAGCATTTCTGGATGTGGTTAGAAATTCGGGTTTCCTGGCATTAATGCGGAGACCACAGTCAGCGGCATGTTGGCTTGAGCGGTTCAGTTTTATGTGCATGTCTGATCTTTTTGTTGACAGCGTAATGGGCTCTGATTAGATTTATAAGTTTTGTCGGGATGTTTCACCAATGCAGTGGTGAAATCTACAAAACAGACGTAGAGATCTTGTTAATTTGTTTCATTTATTTGTTATAGAATTATCGGTAACGTTGTGGTATGGTCCGCACAGTATTTATTTGGGCAAAAGCCTGTTTGGTTACAAAGCATACAGGGCCCAAAGGAGGTGATTTCACGGATAAATTAAAAAAGAAGTTCAAGTACCGTGAATACTTAAAGTACTCTGTTAAAGCCCACAAAATTCTACATCAGTAGGCGAAAAATAAACGTCAAATATGCAACAGTGCTTTTGTAGTGACGCGTTGGAATTAAACATTGTAAGAAAAAAGTGAAAAAAATAGCCAAAAAAAAAGCTTAAAACTTTTTGTATAAATCCTATTTACCGAAAGTAATTTTAAAAAGTAACAAATACAGCAATGCAACCATCAAGCTGAGGTATTTATTCAAATATTTTTCCTTAATTTGTAAAATAATAATTTTTGGAAGTGCTTTAATTTTTTAAGTTTATATGGGAAAAGCAAAAAAAAAATTGATTTTCTCAGTTTAGGTGGACATAAAGTTATCAATTGGGCCCAATTTAGCAGAGATTTTAAGTTTATTTTAAAGGTTGATTACATCAGCGTTATTTTAGAAAAAATTATGCTGTGCATCAGTACGCCTTAGAAGTTATGTACGAATTAGTAGCAACACGCGTTGAGTTTACAAACAAAAGCGTTTCATGACTTCTGCTATAACTTTTATTGCTGTTGTTGTTGTCAATGTTTTAGGTGTATTTATTAGAGATTTACAAATCTCGTGATTTATTACGCGCCAGTCAAGCTTGAGTCACATATGAGTCACGCGTGACCGTGGTTAAAATTATATTTTACAATGATTTAAAAACTAGAGTGCGTGAATTTAAAAACTCAATTGTCACGCACTCCCAAAACAACTCACACAGAAAAAAATCTCCAAAATTGTTCACCAATTAAATCATTAATCAATAATAAAATCAGTTTTAATTAAAAATTTAATCAAGTGAATTAAACGTTCAATGAAGTGAATTAATCGTTTAATTAAGTAAATTAAAGGGTTAATTTATACTATTAATTTGTTTACTGGTGCAAATTTAATAATTTTTTAATTAATATCACAAATTTTTTAATTGAAATAAATTTTAATTTTTTTCTGTGTAACCCTATTAAAAAAATAAACTTTAATTAAATTATTATTTTTTTTTATGAGAGGTAACCGTCTCTCCCTCCTATACTTTAAAGATTTTTTGGATATGCGGTTTTTTCTAAGAGCTTCGCACATCAAATTTAGTGTTCTCACTATTGTAGTTATTCAGATGCACATAAGGGGGCCCGTCTTCCCTTTCCTATACTTCCAAGATTTTTTTGGAACATTCTAAGAGTTACGCACATAACATTTAGTGTGCCTCACTATTGTAGTTCTGCGGATATAAGAAAATAAATAAATACTTTGAATCCGTATCCCCCTTCTATACCTGCTAAATTTTTTTGGAACATGCAGTTTGCTCTAAGACTTACCTCACTGTTGTGGCCGAAGATATATGAATTGATACGCGAAAAAGGGCTTTTGGACCCAGTGTGCGAGGCAGGTACCTATCGATCTTGTTTTTTTTTTTTTTTTTTTTTTTTCTCATTATTTATTTATTGAATCTTCATATATTAAATATGAACTAACAATAATTAATCAAATCTTATCCTAATTCTTTATTTTATGTCCTGCCAGTGCAAGACAAAAATTTTCTTCATCACGGGTTCTGTATCACATTTATATATGTGTTTATCGCTCATCTTAATGGGTAAGTGCTGCAGTGTCTCTTCTTCTTAAGCGAGTGTGGCCGCTATCATTTAAAATATTTCGAGCTAGTGGATTTGGGTGCAACTCTAGCCTTTTTAAATATTTTACCGCATACTTCGTAATAATAGTCCTTACCAGTGGCACATTGAGATCCTTGTGGATATTTGAGTTTTTAACATACCAAGGGGCAGCTGTGATTATTCGAAGAAGTTTATTTTGGCGCCTTTGAATTTTTTCGATATTTGAGGCCGAGGCAGTGCCCCATAGTTGAATACCGTAGCACCAGATTGGCTTTAAAATAGAGTTGTAAAGTAGTAGTTTGCAATCGAGACTAAGAACAGAATTTCTTCCAATAAGCCAGTTAATTTGAATTGCTTTTAGTTTCATTTGGGTTAATTTTGCTTCTATATGGCATTTCCATGTTAAACGTCGATCTAGATGAATACCGAGATATTTGACATGCGATTGTTGAGGCACTAGTTGATTATTGATTTTAATAGGGGGGCATGTTTCCCGGCGCAAGGTAAATGTAATATGTACGCATTTTTGCTCATTGACCTTTATTCTCCATTGTTTTAACCACAGTTCTAGTTGAAATATATGATCCTGCAGGTATCGAGATGCTTCACGACTGTTCTCGTGTACGCTTAGGAAAGCTGTATCATCAGCAAAAGTTGAGGTTAGGGTGTAATTGTTTGTCGGCATGTCCGAGGTATATATAAGATAAAAAAGTGGGCCCAGGATACTTCCCTGAGGGACTCCAGCTTCAATTGTCTGAGGAGAACTTAAAAAATCACCTTCTTTAATAATAAATTTTCGACCGACCAAGTAGCTTTCTAACAGCTTGTGTGTGTTAACCGGTAGGTTCAGCTTTAATTTATGTAACAAACCTACATGCCAGACTTTATCAAAAGCTTGAGAGACATCGATGAAGAGAGCGGAGCAATATTTTCTTTCTTTAAAGGCTTTTCTTATGGCGTTTACTATCCGATGGGTTTGTTCAATTGTGCTATGTTCTCGTCTGAAACCGAATTGATGGTTAGGTATACACCCATTAACATTTAAAATTGGGGTTAATTTGGACGCTAAGAGCTTCTCAAACAGCTTTGATATATTAGATAATAAGCTGATAGGCCTATATGACTCAACTTTGGAGTGATCTTTTCCTGGCTTTGGTATCATCGTAACTAATGAGACCTTCCATTTTTGAGGGTAGTATTCAAGTCGTAAAATAGCATTAAAGATTAAAAGAATAATTTTCTTTGCTATGCTGGGTAGCTCCAGAAGCATTTTGTTGCTGATCTTATCAAAACCAGGAGCCTTCTTGGGGTTTAAATCACAAATAGCTTTTTCGATTTCTCTTATCTCAAATCTTAGGGGAACAGCTGCTCTAGCAACAACAGGTGGTAACTCGGCCACAATATCGTGAGATATGTTTGGGGTAAATACGTTTTTTAAATGATTTACAAACAGATTTCCTTTTTCAACATCATTTCTTGCCCAACTACCATTCAAGTCTCTTAATGGTGGTTTAGAGACAACTGGCCTTTTGAGATTTTTAGCTGCACGCCATAATGAGTAGTCTGATTGTGGGGTTGCATCAAGTTCCTTAAGATATTTTTCCAGAGAAGCCGTTTTCTGAGTCTGCAGTAACTTTCTAAGCTTTTTTGTACACTCTTTTAGTAAGTTCTTAAGTAACGGGGATCTGTGCAATTGCCACTCTCTTCGAGCCCTCCTTTTTTCAGACAAGAGACGCTCGACATCTGTGGAATATATTTTAATATTTTTTGTTTTTTTGGGGGCAATACTGAAATATTGAACAGCTAGTTTCAGAAAACTGTCAAAATTGGCAATAGAGCGATCTACATACTCCGGTGTACTAAGCGGAATATTTTCTGTGCAATGGGTGCTGAGGTATTTTCTATATTTTAATCAGTTAATTTGCGTAGCTGTCGTCGCTAAGTGACCAGTCGGAGATACAATTCTATTGGGGTTCATTATAGTAACAATTGTAGGTGTATGGTCAGAAGATAATTCTAAGGAAGCTTCAACATGGATCGTTTCTATGGGGATGTTTTTAACCACGCCGAAATCGATAACATCTGGAATTTTTTGATGATCAGTAGGCCAATATGTTGGTTGTCCGCTCGCTACCACATTTAAATCCATTTTAGAAATTGTGTTAAATAAGACACGACCCTTTGGTGTTATAAGTCGTGACCCCCAGAAGGTATGTTTAGCGTTATAATCGCCAGCAGCTAGGAAACAGGGTCCTAATGATTTAAAATATTTACAGTATTGGCTTTCTGATATTGAAAATCTAGGCGGTGAGTATAACGATGAAATTACTAGGTTTCTATTTAATTCCTCAACGCAAATGTTCGTTGCTTGGAGATAATCTTCGCGGTGATCAAACATTAGGTAGTGTTTGACTCGGGTTTTAATTAAAATGGCTGAACCTCCACAAGCTCTATCTCGAGGGTCCTTGGTATCATATAGTGTATAACCATTGATTTTAAACGTATTTCTTGAGGTCAAATGAGTTTCAGAAACCATCATGACATCAATTTGTTTATTTTTAAGAAAGTATTCTAATTCATTTTTATGTTGGCGGATGCCGTTTGCGTTCCAAAAACAGATTTTTAAACAGTTCATGGTTTGTTAAGTACAGCTTGCAATAACATCGATTGCATTCTTAGAATTTCCTGCATCATATTACCCATTGTGTTCGTAAAATTATTAACTGTTTGCACTAATGTTTCCATGGTTTTTTCAAGACGACTTAAATTAGAAACTGGAGTTTCATCATTACTTGGCGAAGCGCCTTGCATTGGCACATGGTTTGATTTAAGGACGTTAGCATACGAGGTTCTGTTATTACTAGGCTGCGGAGCTTGAATGCCATTAGTGTTTACTTGATTTGGTACCTGCATTTGTGGGGGATTAGTTTTCGGTCCAGCCGACTGCTTGACGATAGTATATACAGGGCATCCTCTATAATTGGCAGTGTGATTTCCGCCACAGTTGCTACATTTTTTAACATTGGGGTCATTTTTAGACTTATCGCACTGGACTGTACAATGTAATTCTCCACATACGACGCAAACAGGGGGTAAATAGCAGTATGCCTTAGTATGGCCAAATTCTTGGCAATTAAGACATTGAACGGGACCATTTCTTTTGTGCGGCTCCTCTATAGTTATTCTTCTGTAGAGAATATATTTTAAATTATAAATAGGATGCGTTTCATTTTTTTTAAGCTTAATGTCGCCAGGTTCTAATTCTACCCGAAATAATGGTTGGGGATTTTTTTCCCTGTTTTTAATATTTGTAACGTTTTTTATTTTAAAACCCTTCTCTTCCAAAAAAGTTTTAATTTCATCTGGGTCCACGCATGAGTCTATGCCCTTGATCACTACCTGAAGACCTTTGCTGCTCTTTAGTTGGTATGTGTAAAAGCTTTTTTTAAGGGCTTCGAATTTGTTAGTTAATTTACGAAAATCATTCTCATGATTTACTTGTATTTTTGTCTCATTTATATTTCCACGCTTGATTGCAGCTACGTAAAACGAATTTTCACCTATTACCGAGATCACGCTCTTTATTAACTCACTTGAGTTTTGCTCCCTTAGATATATCGGGGGTGGCTTAGAAGATTTTATAACGTTTGGTGCTTCCGAGGATTCATCCTCCAGAATTGCAAAACGATTTTGAGAGTTTATTTTATCAAAAGATGGTACTTTTGAAGCCGAAGCAACTGCTGCAGAGGTAGGGCTGCGACCCCGTTTAAGCACTGTTATGTACCTGTCCATACCAACTTGTACTTGAGGCTTTTGACCACTTTTTACTTGAGATGTTTGCATTGCATCTGTGTTAGAGTTCATGGTACCATTTGTTAATAAGATTGTGTTTGCCGTTGTGGCAACACTTGCAAGTGTGAGGTTTATATTTTTTAACGTATCACCATCAACCGTCTTTGTAAAAAGAGAGGGCGAAAGGGATCGTGTTCTAAAAATTGGTTTAGCCGTTAGGTAGTTACTATTGTTTTCTTTTGTTTTATTTATTACAGCATTGTCTTCGTTAGCATGCACTGTCACATAAACATTTCTATCATTCAGTTTTATTGTTGTTTCATTGTTTTTATTCATGCAATAAATTGTTTTTGTTTTTCACCGTTTAACTGTGCTTTTAATATTTTTGTTATTTATTGTATTTTACCACCACAAAAAAATAAGAACTTTAAACTAAAATGTTTTTGCTCAGAATATGTACATATGTATACATACACATGTATGAACATTAGTACGTATATATTTTTACTATTTTTCTTTATTTAATATTTTTTTCGTATTAATTGTTCACTTTATGTTAAATAATTAAAATAACAAAATATATCATTTATTTTCAAGCGTCCATTCGCTGTTTATATAACAAAATCAAATGTGATTAATTAAAAATTCAAATTGTATGCGGAGTTAAGAATACACGTCTGTATCACAACAAAGCACGAACCGAAAAAAAAAATAAGCATTTGGAAGGAGTCGATATGAGCATTATACCCCTATAGGTTTTGCACAGAGATATATTACCTTTTTTAGCACTTTAACAAGAAGTCCTTGTAGCCATTCATCGGGTAGTTTTTCTTCTTGTCATATGACCTGGAAGAGCGGTTGGAAGGCTACAACGGATAGTTCTTTTAATACCTGCTAAAACTTATCATCTTAAATCGACGGTAGTCACCTGTAACAGTTTTTTTTTATTATTTAACCTACTCACAGGTTAAAGAAATTTTTGCGGATAATTTTAGTAGAAGCTCAAATAAAAATCAATCCCTCCGTACTCAAATCAATCCGAAGCGGTATTAATAGTACGGCGAGTACGGATTTTCTGGAATCAAGTACAGAAAGATTGATTCAAGTACGGATTCCATACTCAATCCTGAATTCGTACTTGAAATAATCCGAAAATGAGATTGATTTCAGTAAAACTAATATTGAACCAACCTTAAAATGCGCTTGATTCAAGCATTATAAAGTTGATTCATTCCCGAATTCGTACTTGAAATAAACAAAAAGTGATATTAGAAGGAGAATTTTATTATTATTGGCTTACTTACCCGTTTGACAGTTTACAGAATTTCAATTAATAAACACCAGCATCATTCCCAATATGGTTTTTACTTTAAAAACTTAATGTACATATATAACTGAATATATAAACTAAATGAGAAGCAAGAGTTGCCACCTTTACTTTTTAAACGTGAAAATAATGTGTCTTCGTATTGTTCTGTTGTTTTTTGTTGGTTTCTACACACAACAAGCAAATCGTTTTTTAACTTCTTGTGTGGAATTGTTGTAGTGTCTAAAACAAACTTTGATAAGCTTAATGAAATTAAAACGCCCACTTTGTAATTTTACTCTCAGAGTGGCCCTTCCAACGAAAAGTTTAATCTTTTTTTACTTGATTTAAGAATTTTATACTAATTTAAAGAAATTCTGGGATTGATTTTTAATTTGGATTGTTTTAAGTACGTTTTAGTGTTATTCGTACTTGAATTTTTGAGTACGCCTCAAACTTAAAATAAGTATAAAAAACTTAACTTATCCCGAGTGTTTTTCTTTCTGTGTAAGTGTCAAAAATAGTGTCCTCGAGGCTGCGGTACTCCTGAGAATAAATTGGCATAAAGTTAAATCTTTTACGTTTCTTCAAATAAAACAAACGTGTAGAAATTTCCAGTAATGTAAAATGATTGAGAAAAATTGGATATGATTTTTTTTTAGCTATTTTTTAAATACAATACAGATACAGAACATTTAATTAAATACAGAACAATTAAAGTTTTCTGACTTAAAAATTATTTACACAGACCAAAGCTCCAAAATACAAAACAGTTCTGTATAATACAGAACGCAGTCAGTCAGTCAGCCACCCAGAAGGACAGATGGATGCGCCTGGAAACAATATTCTCAGGTGTTACACTCATCATCATGATGGTGTGAGTATAATAATGAGGTCCATTAAAGCGAAGCGGGTAATAATAAAAGTAAAAAAAACTTTTATAGGTTTCGAAAAGTTCAAATTGTTTTACATGAAAAGATCTAACCAATCTAAGTTTGACATTTTTTTATTTTTTCGAATTTATTCTATGAGTTAAATTTCAGTTATGTATTTTATAAAGCTTTTTTGTAATAGCTAAGGTAAAATGTAACAAGAAAATACAATATAATAGTCTGGTAGTGTATAAAAGTCATTCCTAAAAATTTAAGGAATAGAACTATTACAAAAAAGCTTTATAAAATACATAACTGAAATTTAACTCATAGAATAAATTCGAAAAAATAAAAAAATGTTGAATATAATATAAAGTAACCTGCGAAAGGAAATAATTCCCAGTTTCTATTTGTTAAAATAGTTGAGTTAAATACATTCAATTTATAAAGTATCACTATCCAGTGTGACACAAAGAATGCTGACGAAGGCCGTAGCGGGCCAGAAAATGCATTACATTCTGCTGGTGTCTAATAATTGTAAATTTTTCTGTACATACAATATACTTCATTGCTATCCAAAGGATAGCTAAGGTAAAATGTAACAAGAAAATACAATATAATAGTCTGGTAGTGTATAAAAGTCATTCCTAAAAATTTAAGGAATAGAACTATTACAAAAAAGCTTTATAAAATACATAACTGAAATTTAACTCATAGAATAAATTCGAAAAAATAAAAAAATGTTGAATATAATATAAAGTAACCTGCGAAAGGAAATAATTCCCAGTTTCAATCTAAGTTTGTTTACGAATAATATCGGTCTTATAGTTTCGTAAAACGTTGCTTTGGTATACATTTAAATTCCTTTAACCAAATACATATTTATTTTAAAAAAAATCACTGTGCTCCCTAAGAATATCAAAAAAATAATTTAAATTATTTTCATTGTCAAGTTTGTCTTTGTTAAGCATCGTTTAGAATCCTTAAATTCTTGTTCAATAGCTAAAATTAATTCCCACGATTTTAAGTGTTCATGTAAAAAGGAAGTTGGCTAATGATGACAAGCAAAACAAATACTGGTTAAAATGTACCAATCTGAACAACAACAACAACAACAACAACAACAAAGAATCCAATACCAGAAACAGATTAAACAAATGGGCTCTAACGCAGTTGGAATGAAATTCTATATTAAGAATTTATTGGTCTTTTTTTATCTGCTCTTGGAATAGAAATAAAAGAAGACCTCTAAACGAGTCAAGTAATTAGTAACAAGTCACAGTCAACTTAACGATGCCACTTTATCAAATCACTGACGAACAAGGAGATTTTTTTTCGTTTGCAGTTGTTCCAAGCGTTCCTAAACGTGTAGAGAGAGAGAAAGAGCGCGCGCGAAAAAAATGCCCATAATATTCAAAAAAGAAATGAATAAAATAGTCATAAAAGCGATAAGAGAAAACCCATAACCACAAACTAACAACTGCAACAAGGTTACCAACAGATGTATCAAGTACTCATATATGTTTGTATGTATGTATGTATGACTTGGGATGTTGGGTCGGGAAAAGAAGTTTTGGAATTTTGATTTAAAGGGTATACTTATTAAATCGAGGGGCTTTCGCAGGTTCTTATTTTACCAACCCAAACTTGCTTTCAGAACTAACAATGTGTTTAATTGAAGAACTATTTATCAAAGCTAGTGTAGCCGTTACTTTTGGCGAAAGTTTTGATGACTTTTATAAAAAAGTAATAATAACAGAAGTATTAGGGACTCATACATACATGTGCCCTGGAATGCTGATTTGTAGATTGAAGTGAAGACAGTTGATGATTATATTTTATGGTGTTTCTTTTATGAAAAAAAAAAGAAATGTACCATGTATGATTCTATTTGCGGGTGTTTACGGTTCCATTCTACAAATATATGCAAAAATCTAAAAAGTTATCGTTTTCTTTTCTAAATATGTGGCGAAAATAAATGGTAAATATATTTCATATCTAACCCCCGGTTATATTTCAGGGGGAGATGTATCTTTTTTGCAGCTCATTTATTCTGTGTTGTCGTGCAATTGGTTTACCATTGTGTAGGTGTAATTAACTGAAATAGATATTAAAGTCTTCTTTCATTTTTATTAAAAGTTGACTTTCATGATCGAAAATCAGTGTTGTTAACGTTTATTGGCAACTACACAAATTTAATGTTGAAAATCACTTCAACCTGGAAAATATCGCTTATTATCATAAACTTTGAATTGATTTCTAACACGCTAAAAATACATTAGCGTTAAAAATAATATTATTAGTTTATTTTTACACGCTTTAATTTTCGATGCTCAACTTTTGAGTTTTTAGGAAAGAAAAGACATTAGTAGGAGTGCTATATGCGGCTATTGCATATCTTAAATACCCTTCACCATGGTGCGATAATAACAGAAATATAAACCAACTTTGTGCTACCAACCCAAAGCTAATAGTGTTTGTGTAGAAATCATTAAAAAAATAACGTTTAGTCATCTTTCGAACACAAAATCAATATGTACTGTTTTTATCAAATTAAACAAAAGATGAGAACATTTTAATTCCGTTCGGTTTTTTTTTCAATTTACAAACTTCATTGTGTTCGGTTTGGTTCATTTTGACTGGTAAAAAAACCAAACGTTTTTTACAAATACAAAATACACATTCGAAAAAAACAAAACGCCAGCAAAATAATTGTACACAAACAAAACATATACACAATACACACACAAGCTGTTCGTGGTGCAGTCTTTGCTAAAATTTTTTGTTTGTTCATTTCTTTATCAATGTAAAAAAAGCAACATATAGAACACTAAAATATACTGCCAGGCCCACAATGTCGACTAGAACATTTCATTCGCATATTTCTACTGGAAACAATAATAAAAAACTAAAATTTGTGTTTGTTTTCAATAAAAATATACGAAAGAAATGTTCTTGTCGACATCGTGTTAATGTTTGTCTACAGTATCGCTACAATTGTTCTGTTTTTTTTTTAACGAAGAACAGAACATTATATCTTGAAAATAGTTACAACCAGTATTAAGGGTTGTGTTCGTCTGCACAATCACTAAAAAAAAGAGATATTATAGATTCTTGGGTGTGTGAGCCGATGTTGTGTATTGATAACCAAAATGCTTGTATCTTGTTTGGAATCGTTGGCTATTGCTGCTCTCCACATGTACACTAGGGTAGCGGTTTTTTTTTTTTTTTTTTATTATATTCACCCCCCCCCCCCCCCAAAATATACAAAAAAGATTTCGTAGCGATAAGTTGTTTTTTAGGGGGGCCGTCTGCCCCTCAAAGTTTGCCATCAAGCCATTTATTCAAATGTTATTTGTTTGCGTATGACTATCTCTTAAAACAACAACATTTACAAGAATATTATATATGGCAATATTTTAGATCTTCTAGTCAACAACATAAGCCTCCAAGAAAGTTTTTTGCTAAGACTAATATCTTAGAAAATAATTAAGAAAATAACAACAAAATACCAAACATTTTATATACGTTTTACACATATAACAGGGGTATTTAATGTCAAGTGACCCAATTTTGAAATCGATGGCTTTCGATTTGGATGAAATTAACACCAAGGTTTCTGAATTAGAGGGGGTCAAAGTTTGAAATTTTGCCCATACAGGTGTTCTTTCTCATCCATGTAAGTTATTAGCTATTGGTGTTAGCAAAATTTGGCCCAAGTAGCTTAGATAAGTATTTGAACAATCTTTAAAAAAAATTTTTTTTTTTTTTTAAATTTTTAAAATTTTTTTTTAAATTTAAAACTTGGCTAAAAAAAAAAAGTTTTAAATTTAAAAAAAGATGTTAAAAAATTTTTTACAATAACAAAATTTTTTTTTTTTAAAAGATTGATTGAAATAGCTATCTAAGCTACTTGGGACAAATTTTGCTAACACCAATAGGTAATGAGTTACATGGATGAGAAAGAACACCTGTATTGCAAACTTTGACCCTCTCTAACTCAGAAAATTTTTTACCGATCTTGTTGAAAATTTGTGTCTACTATCCAAATCGGAAGATATCGATTTCGAAATTGAGTCACTTGACATTAAAGCTTCGTTCACAATCAAAAAAACATTTTCACTTGGTGTTCATAATAGAGCAACAATTTCTTTTGCAACCACACACATATTGCGTTAAGAACCCGATTGCAAATTTAAGACACAAAAATATTATGCATTTATTATTATTTTTTACAACATTTTGTTGAAATTTTTATTCAAAACTTAATAAAACTATTTTAAACGTCAGCAACAATTTCATACAAATTGTTGCTGAAGTTCCAGTTGACTCAAATTAAGTTACATTTTTAAAAAAATTTTAGTTACATTTTAGTTTTAAAAATGAAAGGAAAATATATGAAATATTTTAGAAAGAAAAAAGATAGAAGAAAAAACAAAATTGTTTCTTTGATTGTGAACGAAGCTTAAATCCTCCTTTAATATGTATAAAACGTATATAAAATGTTTGGTATTTTGTTGTTATTTTCTTAATTATTTTCTAAAATATTAATTTTTAAGCTAATGTTGTTGACTAGAAGGGCTAAAATATTGCCGTATATCATATTCTTGTAAAATGTTTTTTTAAATAATAAAAAATAAAAATTGAATAAATGGCTTAAAGGCAAACTTTGAGGGGCGGACGCACACCCCAAAACACAACTTATCGCTACAAAATTCTTTTGTAATTTTTTTTACATAAAACTTAACCGATTTGGGGGGGGGGAGAATATAATAATACGCTAATGTACACACAGAAAGAAAAGCAGTCGGGATAAAAAAAGTTTTTTATACTAACCTTAAGTACGAGTCGTACTCAAAAATTCAAGTACGAATAACACTAAAACGTACTCAAAACAATCCTTAATGGGATAACTTTCGAAAATCAATCCCGGAATTTCTTAAAATTAGTACAAAATTCTTAAATCAAGTAAAAACAAGATTGAACTTTTCATTGGTAGTGCCACTTTGAGAGTAAAAGTACAAAGTGAGGGTTTTAAACTCATATAACTAATAAAAGTTTGTTGCAGACACTACAACATCAACACACAAGTAGTTAAAAAACGATTTGCTTGTTGTGTGTAGAAACAACAGAACAAGACGAAAATAAATTATTTTCATGTTTTAAAAGTAAAATTGAGAACTCTTGCTTCTCATTTAGTTTATATGTTCAGTTATATATGTACATTAAGTTTTTAAAGAAAAAACCATATCGGGAATGATGCTGGTGTTTTATAACTGAAATTCTGTAAGATCTAAAACGTGTAGGTAAAACAATCATAATAAAATTCACCTTCTAATATCACTTTTTGTTTATTTCAAGTACGAATTCGGGAATGAATCAACTTTATAATACTTGAATCAAGCGCATTTTAAGGTTGGTTCAATATTAGTTTTACTGAAATCAATCTAATTTTTGGATTATTTCAAATACGAAATCGGGATTGGAAATGGATATGTTAAGTATATCGCGACTTAAAATCCGTACTTGAATCAATTTATTCTGTACTTGATTTAAGAAAGTCCGTACTCACCGTACTACTCATACCGCTTCGGATTGATTTGATTCTTTTTAGTGCAGAAATCTATATTGTCTTTGTATGGGAAGTGCTACGCGCCCACTTGTCCAATCCCACCCATTTTTTGTCGGATGTTGCGTATTGATAACAAAGATGATTGCAGCTAATTTGAAAAACTTTGGCTCCTACCATTCTCCAGATGCAAATAAAAAAAAAAAAAAAAATAGAAAAACAACAACAGAAACAAAGGATTTTTTGGGTAGAATTAGAGGCAGTCGTGGTTTTTTTTCTCATATCTCAGCCATTTGTGGACCGATCAGGCTGAATTTCAATTTCAAAACAATTCCGAACTATATGTGATCTAAATTTATAACTACGAATTCCTCATCACATCTGTTGCTTTCGGTAAAACCATTTCAACGGACACAATACTTTTCGAATTTTTTTTCGATTTTGACAAGTCTCTTTTTGAATGTGCGAATTATAGTATAATGAAATAAACTAATTCTTGTAGTTTGAGCCTAATCTCATGTGCGCGTAAGGTGACGAAGATTTTCTTTATAAACTGTAGAATACACAATTAAAGAATCGTCTAATCTTAAATTTATATTTAGTTTAAACTTAACAGCTGTAAACCAGTACCCCATATATTATATGTAGTTCAAAAAATAATAATGTGGCAGCACTACGATAAATGTTGTCAAATTCAATTTTAAGTTTAAAATTTTTATAAAAATTTAATAGAATTACACAGGCCAACACTCAATTTGCTTCTTTGAAATTATCAACTGATTCTAGTTAATTTTGGTGCGCTGAATTCAAATCTGTAATCAGTTTGTCTCTATCAGCTCTAGTTTTCATGATATAGCTTTTTTATACCCTCCACTTATGACCTCCATTTATGACCGTCTGTTAGTTATTTCAAAAAATTTTTTCATCAAAAGTTCTTATTTACAGTTATGGTAGTTATGGTAGCAAATATTTTTTTTAATTTTGTCGGGCTGTGTTAACTATTTTATGTTTTCTGTGGACATTTCCACCGAAAAGTCTACTAAATAAGTTTGTATTTTAGGCCCAGACTTTTCTATGGAAATGGCCATGTTTAATAAAAAAGCACGCGTGATTGTGAGACTTTAAAAATAATTCGTAAGTGAGGGTGTATTATTCAGCATTTTGCTTAGGAAAAAATTTTCGTAAGGCTGAACCGACACTAACAAGAGACAAAACAGTTTTTTTTTTAATAATACGATAACAGTTCATTAGTTCTTATGAGACAACTCACACCAAGCAAAGCAACTGCAAAGCCGTCTTTTTGACTTACTGCGACAAAATATTGTAGTTTGATACAACATACCCTTACAGAGTAAGACAAAAAAGACGAACCTCGTTGCACATAATTGCGTGCTTTCTTATGTGTAAAAAAACAAAATGGACACAAAAAATTCTCACATTGTTGTCTGATAACCGGTTGTCTTTTAAGACAAAAACTTGGTGTGGATTAAGCTTCGTACAGACGGTGGTCAGATCTTACAATGTTGTCATTAAAACTGACTAAAAATGTCTTTCAACTGTGTGAACATTGTACGCTATTTTCATTTGGCAGATGTGTTAAATTAATGCATCTGACAATGGCACCATTGTCAGAAAAATGACAACATTGTAAGATCTGACCATCATCTGTACGAAGCTTTAGCATCAAACAAGTTTCTTTGGTTTAAAACACAAAAACGTTTTGTCTTACCGTTGGTAATTTTGCTGCTAACAAACTTTTCCCCCCATCTAATACATTAACTATACAGGACTGCATAAGTTCGCAACATATGCAACACTGTCCCATCATAAAACGAGTGTATTGATGACAAAGTGTTTGTGTCTGGAATACAAGTATTGCTAGCAACTTGTACCGCTAATATGTACGCCTACTCTATGGCTAATGATGCGACTAACAGACGCTCAAATCGCACAACAAACTCAAAATGCAAAATTGAAAATGATGAAGAAAACAAAAAAAAAAAAAAAAAAAAAAAAAAAAAAAAATGGAAATAAATGAGAAAAAATAAAACGGCAAGAAAACACGTAGCAGAAAATAAATATATTTTGTTTCTTAGGCCGGACAAAAAGACATTATTTTACGTTTTGGTTCGCATGCTGTTGCTGCCAGGTTGTTGGTTGTCTTTTGATATATAAAGCAGGGCACTTTGCATTAGCGACATAATTTATCACCCATAAGCTAGTTATTCCAAAAAGAGTCCATGTGGTTTGTTTTTTGTTCGATTCCATTTGTTGGTTGGCTGGTTGTTCGCTTGTTTAGTTGGTGGCAAAGCACCTGTACAGCTGGAAAAGGGTAAGTGTGGCCAACAGTCTGGTTTGCTAGTGTGGCAGTTGTTCTGTAGAGCTGGTTGCGTGCCAATGCGTATATCTGCAATATTCATAAGATTCTGGAAAAAAAGAATACCAACATTCGCTGATGTTGAGGTCCATGGTGTTGTGTTTGTTGCAGATTTACTGCGTACTACTGCTGCCGTCTGTTATGAGTTGGTTGTTTTCTTTTACTGTTTTTGGAGCAACAAGTGCAATTATTGAAAATTTTAAATATGCAATACTTGTCGATTCTATGAAAGGAAGTGCGTGGGGAGTTGTGCCTATATAGTGAGTGAATAAAATGCTTAAAAGACAAATAAGTGAATTCTGAGGAATATTTGCAGGCAATTAAAAAAAAGCTTAAGTTGATTTTCTAACTACATGCTATTTAAAAGTATTTATTAGAGGTCCTTGTTAGTGGTCCAAACTGAAGTTATTATGATTTAAAGCTCCTTTTTCGGATTCAAGAAGGGTTTCATATATTTTTAGTTACCAATCGAAAGAAAAGCCAGTTTTCTTCTTATAATTGACGTTATTAAAAGACGGAAAATAAAGATACATGTAGGTGTTTTTGGCAATCGAAGGTTTCTTATAATAAAAAATATGGCAGGTAAGTGTTGCCGCAATTCTGGAACATTTTTACATGTTCATATTTCTTATGGATAACAGCTACGAAAGGGAAATTTAACTATTAGTTGACTTTCAGACTGTTCAGATCTGACATTTTTATTACCGCTAAACTAAAAAAAAACAACCATTGAGGATTTTAATAAATCATGAAATACCTGTGCCTGTGGCATTGACTTCAATCGCGCATTAGCTTAGATGGGCGCACCCTCTATTGAATCAGGCGCACATGTAGGAAAATTACACTCTACTGAAATTGCAATTTTTTTGAATAGAAGCAGAGCAAAGAAATCTGCCTTTTTGGATTGACGAAAGGTAAAAACTATTTCTTACGACGAGAATATCAAGATCGACCATGTGATTATGGAAGGGACATTGCCAGTAATAAGTATAGTCCGACCTGACTGCTTGGCAAATAGGGTCGCTCGCCGCCCGTTTATAGGCCCTGAGCCTTTAGTTGGCGTCCTTGCTGTCACATTAAGGGGATGTTGCAAACAGGGTTCAAACGTAAATTCCTTCACATATGGACGTCATCTCTGGTTTAAGACAGCCCAAGAGATTTGTGAATTGTCCCTTTGCAGGGCAGGCAGGCTACTTCTTTTTGAAAAGGGGGAACTAAGGCTACTTGCGGGCCTATTTACGGGGCACTGCGGTCTGAGATACCATCAGTGTATAATAGTACCAAGATATGCAGATTTTGTGAGGTTGATGACGAAACGTCGGAATATCTCTTCAGTGCTGTCACACCTTGGGAACTTACAGGCGGAAATTTTTCGGGGGACAAATGAAATCTTTGATCTTTTACCGGGCAGAGGGATATGCTTTATTGGCAGCCTGATTCTGACATGGTTTTAAACATAGGCTGCACAAAAGATCCTCTGGGTCGCGGTGCTTATGGCCGTATTCATATCTATCTATCTTTGTACAAACAAAGACCCAACGCTACTGATTCCGGTAATTGCAGTCGCGATCTCTCAAAGTCTGCTAACTCTAACCCTCACACAAGTTTTTATCTATATTTATCCTAAAAAATACGATGCTGAGAAACATTCAATTGACAATTACACTCAGGTCTCGTTTTATGCGATAGATGCGTTCCAAAAAAAATCGCATAAATTGAATTCGCATAAAACAATACTCTAGCTTCATATAAAAACTAATGATTCGTTCCAAAGTTCTGAAAAACCGCATAAATTCAAATTTAAATTAAAAAATCAAAACAAAATCGCATAAAAAAATCAACATATATGTATATGTGAAGCGGACAGCCCAATAAAAATATTTTGTTGGAATTCCTTTATATTTGGCATAACTACAGTTCTAGTAGATATTAATAAGTGTGCAAAATATTTTCAATGATGTTTATTTGTCGAGTTACGGGGTGTTAAAGTGTTGCCGTTTTCAAAAAAGTGTATTTTTTTTAAATAATTATTTCAAACTAATCAAACGAAAAAAATTTTTAGGTGATTCTTATAGAAAATCGATTGATCTTTAAAAAAAAATTTATTTAAAAAAAAAAATTTTTTTTTTAATCTGCAAAACCGGAAATGACCAATTTAAATAAAAATTTTTCTAACTTGGCTCTAATTTTTTTTTTATTTTTTAATCCAAATTGGCCTTTAGTATCCTTATCATATTGTAAAAGTTTTATTATATAAGACCACTATTAGTTTAAAAGGTATGCACATTTCTTTACATTCGTACATGTTTTTACCGAAGTTAGCCTTCGTTGTAAAACTAATATTATGTGCTCTTCGTTAGTTTAAAAACACTCAGACAAACATATCGGCTATGCATATAAAAACACAAAATAAAATAAACTATAACAATTTTATCAGTGATGCAAACTTGGTTTAATTTAGAAAAGGTAAAAAAGCTAAAAAAACATCTAAAATTTAGAAAACCGTAAAAATTAAAAAAAAATCGTTAATTTAATAATCGCATAAATTTGAATCTGCATAAAAAAATCCGCATAAAACTAGGCCTGAGTGTACATGCAAAATCTGCAAATTAGCAAGCTATTCCCTAATAAAAGCAATTTTTACTTCTATTCTTTTCTATTGAAGAAAAAAATATTCCTACATTTCCTAGATTTTTGACACAGACATTGTAACTACTCAACCTAAAATCTTCTGTTTCCTACGACAACAATTCTCAAATTGGGGGCTTGCAGAACCCTTTGGGTCCCCAGCAGATTTCAAACTTTTTTTTTAATATTATTAACCGTAACATGGCTGTGTCTTCTTAATGGGAGATTAATTTAACCAAAATTTGGTTGCCGGTGACAATAATATGATTAAATTAGCCATAATATGCTTACAAATTTCCTTAAAAAAGTTAAGTGCACGTTTAAATAGTTTATGAACTTATCATTAAAATTCTTTATCTGCACCCTCATTTACATTTTTTGCCGGACAATAATTGCCAATATGACTTGGTTCTTTGAAAATTTCTAACCGTTTTTAATATTTTTGGTCTTGTTTCATTTCACATAAATTGCACTTTTTTGGAAAATATAAAAAAATAGTGGGATTTCAAGCAAAGTGTTGCCAGAAAAAGTTAACAAAGTGGAAAAAATTATAAAAACTAATTTTTTTTATTTGTGTTCGATATCTTTGAAATGTTGCTCATCATAAAATTGTTTAAATGTACTTAAAAGTCTTACTACTCTTCTATTGAACACCGTTTCAATCTTCCAAGTTCAAAAATAACTAAAAAAATATTTTTTAGTCCACAATGTCCCAAAAAGCTGTTTTTTTTCGATAACTTTCTATTTCAATCGAATATCTTAAAATGACAAAATTATCTACTCAAGTCAGCCTAAAATCTACACTTGGGTATTTCAGTACTCTACTTTCACTGTCACATAGTGTAATTAGTTCCTTAACCTTCCTGTACTCATGCATACGGTCTGTGAGACCAACTAATCGAATTTTAAGTTTTTTATTATGAGCGAAGAGCGCGAGAGTATTGTGATTTCTTTAAGCTTCATCATTCTCAATTAACTTAAATTTAAAGCAGTTTCAAAGTTTATGAAAGCAATACATGTGTGTGCATACAGCAATATTTGGTCTACGAGGCCAGCATTTTCAAAACAAAAATATATATTTTTCTCTTTAACCATATACACGCAAAGAAAAAACATGGTTGTGGTGAACATATTCATATTGTCACCATGTTACGATTATTATTGAATCATACAATGACCAAATATTTTCTTAATATTACATCATAATATTTTTCCCTTAATCATATTGTTATTATGTTAATCATAAAACGTTAAGAAGAGTCATATTATTATCATGGTAACGACAATAAGTTAAGAAGTAAACATATAATTGTCATGGTAACCATAATAAGTTAAAATGTAATCATATTATGATACGGCGGCACCACTCACAAAAATAAATAAAAAATTCAAATTTTTTTGCATCGATTTTTTATTTTGTGGCACTTTACAATTTTTTTAATGTTTACACTATTTCTTTATTTTTTTAATTTGTTTTTTTTTTTTTAATTGTTGAACTCACTAACAATTAATTCAATAGGCATATGTAAAACAAACGACACAACTGATGGAAAATTATTTTACAAATGGCGCTAACAAGCTATTATTAGAGTAAAAATATTTTGATTGCATCTTAAACATATTATGATAAATGTATAGAAAGTTATCATGTTATTGCTATTAATATCATGATATGGTTGTGAGTAATATAATATGTTTTCAAAGTTATCATTATTTACTTGTTAGAATAATAATTATTTTTCAGTCAACAATACTCAAATTCATAATGGCGATAAACATTGATATGTTTCCAGTAAATATAATCCCAATAAAAAATTTCATCATTTTGCAAAGCACTAAAATTTAAAAGAATAAGCGCACAATTATGCGCTACATAATAAGACATACAGAAATGCAGTAAAGTAAGTGAAAGAACTCTCACTAACTTTTATAAAAAAAATAACATTTCAAGTGCCACGGCATTCCCTTACTACGAACCAGTAGCCCGTTTCTGTATATCTCACATCGTAAAACTCTTCGCATGAAACGTGTGAATTGCAACAAAAATAGTGTGAAATGAAACAAAAAATGGTTTTTCTCACACAAGTGTTTCTGTATCTTTTTTTTGCGAGAATTATCTGTCATTTAAATAATTTTCCAGCAATTATTGGAAGGATGCGAGAAAAAGTGTTTCTATAACAATATTTTGTGAAAAGTTTCGTTCAAGAACTGTCAAAATAAGTCACATTTAAAATTGGTGGCGAGAAAAACAAAATGAAGATATTTTGAATTTAAAATATGTTTATATACTATTTTTTTTAAATGAGATGAAAATAAACAAAAAACAATTGTTATATTTTGTTAGTTTAAATTTTTGTTAGCCTTTTCTTGTTTTGGTTTTAATCAGTGCTGCCAGATAAATTTGTGTCAAAATCGTCAATTTCCTGAGAAAAAAATAAAAAAGATCGTCTTTTTTGTTTTGAAAATCGTGCAATTTAAAATCAATTTTAAACAAATTTGTTTCGACTTTTATTAAAAAATAATCAAACAAAAACATAGTTAAAGTTCATGGGTATTTAATAATTATTATTTAATATTTGAGATATAAGTCTTTAATTTCCTATAATCTTTTTCTTTTTTACCTGAAATAGACTTAGTAGAATACCTTGTAGTTAAAATTAAAAAAATCGGTTCATAAATAAACGGGTTAAAAACCCAGTAAAATCTTCGCCTACAAAATAATATGTTAAGTAATCAGAAACACATAAAATCACTACATACAATTCTACTGAAAAACTAATGAATTTTACAAGGGTTGTGCCAAAAAGAACAAATTCAAAAGTAAGTAATTTTTTTAATATCTTAATACATCCAGAAAAAAGTAGTTATCGAAGTTCTTATAGAAGAAAGCTACTTAATAACGAGTGAAAGAAGCTATCCATTTTGAAAAAGTTTTTACTGGGAGACAAACAAATTTCTTTCTTGCCGGAATAATGGTTTTGGCACAAAAGTGTACATATAAGATAAGAATATCAAATATCAATCATATTTTGTATATGTATATAAGAAGTATTAAATGTTCAAAATAAGCCAAGTCAGTCCATTACTTTTTCCCTCGAAATTTTGCTTTTGCCGATACATTTTTTAGGGAAGAAACAAACAATTTCGAGGACAATTTTCACAATAGGGATAAATATAAAAATTTAAGCAGCCTTGTTTCTAAAGATATCTTTTTTTCTAATAAACAAACATATAAAAATATTTACAATTATCTTAATTCGAAGACTAAGGGGCTTATAGTGGAAAACGCAACGCCAACAATTTCTTTAAAAGCAAAAATAAAATCAAAAATATTTTATAAATTTGTTGTTGCTTTCTACAGACATTCATATTATTTTTTTTTTTTGCAATTTTCAACGCCACAAAATAGAAGTGTTTGAAATTTAAAAATTCAAGATCAATTTCTATAGAAAGTAACAACAAAATTATAAAATATTTTTGATTTTGTTTTTGCTTTCGTCACTTTTTTAGAAAAAATAATCAAAACGTCACTTTGTTAATATCGGAACAAAAAATCGTCAAGATGATGATAACTCGTCAAATCTGGCAGCCCTGTTTTTATTATATTTATTTCTTTTGTTGACGTTTCGCTTTTATTTGACACTTAAGTACATGAAATATTCCAGTATAAACAGAATTTGTTGTGTCTGTTTTCGCATTCAAATACAGAAACACTTTTATCTCATAAATCGAGAAACGATGGAATTTTTTGTTTCACACTTCATGTAAGAAATTTTACGATGCGAGAAATGCAGAAACGAGCTACAGGTTTGTAAGAGAGAATACCAAAAAATTAAAAACATTCAGTGTGTGAAGCTGATCGTTACATCCAAAAATTTTTATATGCGCTGAATAATGCTCTTAATGTGTCAAAAATGTATTGCTTCAAAGTGGGAATTCGCCATATAAAATTCATGTCTTCCGTAAGCGCAATGGTAAGCGAAACTTTTATGTTTCTCCCTTACAAACCTGCTTCGTTGGAAGCTCCATTTTTTATTGGGATATTGCTGATATTAAATAAAAATAACAATTATTTGTGTACGACAACAATATATTGTTACCATAAGCATAGAGTAGTTGCCGTAACCACGCCCAACCATATTTTTTCTCTGCGTGTATAACAAAAACTTAAATGATAAACTGTTGTTCATAAAAAACAAATAAAATGTTCTTGACATAAAGTATGAAAAACAGAAGTAATAAGGAACATGTAAATCAATTAAAAATAGATAATCATTCACAAAAAAGTTCGATCTACCAAATTAAAAATACCATTTGGTTTAAAGATAGATATTTCAATATTGACTGCCAGCCGTCGTCAATGGCGGTGGGTTAAGAGGCAAAGATATTTGGGGAGATAGTGTGGTCAAATAAACTTGTCCCTGAACGTAAGTTCGATTCCCGCGGCAGTCAAGAATGAAAAGTTATCAATTAATTTCATGTTGTTAAAATTTCTTTCTTCATAAAATAATTTAATGAAAATTTAACGGAATTTAGCCTGACTTAAAATAATATATTTTGAATTAAAAATAAATAAAAAAATTATTTTCTCTAACTGCCTGTTCAACGATTTTGAATGTTATTGTGCGCAGAGAACATTTCTATGAAAAACACTAAGTTTTCATAAAAAGTTCTATATAAACGTTAACGTTCGAAATCGTTGATCAGGCAGTAGAACTTTTGTTTATATTACTAAAAACATACATTTCTAAAAGTAAGTTGGGGTTTTATTTAATTTTTTTCTTTAACTCATATAAATTTTGTAGGCTCGCAAACATCGCACATAGGGGTTTTTTGCCAATCTAGCCGGACATTACTTTTTGTTTTAGCTTATATTTCTTGTTTAAATTTATTGAGTGCACCTAGATCGATGAAACTTGGCAAAAATATGTGTTATTGTCATAGGCAGGTAAACCTCAAAAATAAATAAAATCGGACCAAGGAGAAAAAGCTCCCCCTAAAAGAACTAATCCAACCTCTGAAAAATGCAATTTTTTTTTAAATTTTCCTATACTTTTGTTTGTGCAAATGCAACTTTTAACGCCGGCGAAAGTTAAAAAACCTAAAATTGGACCCAGAAGATCGTAAAATTACACTTTCCGCCCCCGCCCCCTTTTGTGGGCGGTTACATAAAATAATATTAAAAAAAATTTAAATATTAAAAGAAATAGATTACTAACGCCTTAATACTATACAAATTAAATTTTTTAACTTTTATAGGCAGGGGGAAGTATCCCTCCAAACCCACCCCCTGGAACCAACATGTCAAACATTTTTTTTTTTTTTTTTTGCTAATTTCCAAAAAATATTCATTTTTAAGATTTTATGAGACTTTTATGTATTTCAAAGTATTTAATTTAACTGAAATAATTAAATTGTTCGTAATTATAACTTATCTATTATAGTAACAACAAATTTTATTTAAAATAATAACAACTAATTTATTTAAAATAACTTCTCTCTTGCACTACGATGATGATGAGTGCTACGGTTCTTCTTCGTCTGTTTCTTCAAAATCCTCTTCCGAATCTGAATTCTCTTCAGAGCCAAGTACAGGTGGAAGCATAAAATAAATTGCTTCTTTCGTAAAGGGTAATGACTTTTTTTTTGAGTTGCTCTTATGCTGGTAATCAGTGGATCAGAACTGAGCAACAGTCTATTTATAATATCTTTGTTACACTGAACCCTCGAAAACTTTCTAGCTAAACTCTGCCTGTAAAGCCGAAAATGTTTATTTCGTGCCTCAGACGCTTCTTCTGATAATACCCCGATAGGCAACAATCCCTCGCTCATTACAGTTGCAACATCTATTAAAATGTTGTGCATTGTAGGTGTCATAGGATGCCAGGAATATAGAGTAACGTAAAGTTTTGCAGTGTCTAAGCAATAATTGGCAAACTCGTGCAAATGGATTTTGTGACCACTTGTAATTACTTCAATAATAACTTTGATTCGGTAGATGAAATCCAATGCAATTCCAGTTATTTCTGCAGCTAATTCAGGATTGGAAAAAAATCTTCTGCTGGTGTTACCATCGTTGCTGTTTCCAAATCCAGTCTTCGGTACATCCACTTTTAGCCCTAAATCACTTCTAAATTTTTCTTGGATAGTTTTTTTCCTCTTGTAATTCTGTGTTTTAAGGGATACACACAGAATGTTAAATAATCTTCCTTGGGCTTGCAGAGCTGCAGGGTACTGATCTTTTATTAGTTGAGTAAAGGAAGACTATAATTGCAATCACTCATATGAGTGATTACAATTGTAGGTGTTGAGGGAAAAGAAATAAGAGAATTTATTAAATTAATTCTTCTCCAGTAGGATTACAAGGTTAGAAATTTGATGGATAGTTACCTTTGGGTTCGAGGTTTCCTTTTTTTCCAGCGAAGCTAGATGCAATGATAAGCCGGGTGAGTATTTGAGTTTTTTTTTTTGTATATAGGTAAGTATTTTATTTCAATTTCAGGGTAATGGTAAGTACAATATAATTTTTATTTAAATTTTAGGGTTTTTTTTTGTTATGTAGCCGTTGTAATGCTTTACGTGGAAGTAGGTTTATTTAATTGCAACTTGTAGCTGCTGTTGCTAAGCAAAAAGTGATCGAGCTAACGACAAAAAAAATCTTTTTCTTAAACGTCTTCGGCTTATAAAAGCCGAGCAGTTTTGGAATTAATCCGCAAATATTACGTTACCAATCTAATTACATTGCAAGGCTATTTCTTAACGCCATCTGTACTTCAATATTGGCTTAATACTAGGATAATTTACAATATAATTTTACATACATTCTTTACATAATTTATTTGATTTGTTTCAAGTTGTAATTCATTTACTTTTATTTAACGTGACAGCCTAGGCTTTTTCTTTTTTTCTATTATTATTGGGTTTTAACTTCATATTTTCCTTACTAATTTTACTGTTGCTTAATACAAGTTTCCCTTTAGTTCAAAATCAAATTCAATATACGTTAAATTTCAATAAAATTCATTTGGTATAAATAGAGGTATAATCTAAAAAATGTATATTGTCTAAACGCGAGTTTAGACATGGCGCCGGCCTTGGCTTTCACCAGAAGATGACGTGTCAAAGTTTAAGCATAAAACGTTAGCCAACGATTTAATGGCCTCGGCCAGTATATGCCCGTCTGGCTTTGCTTGTTGTGTAGAAGACGGCTGTACCGCTGATTGCTGAGAGGGCTGCTGCTGACGATGTTGTTGCCGCTGGTGTCGGCGACGTTGCTGACGACGTTGCTGACGTTGCTGTTGATTTTGCCTATGACGCTGGTGATGGCGTGGTTGATGATAGTGGTGTAGATGACGTTGTTGTTGCTGGGGACGTCGGGGTTGCTGGCGACGTTGTGGACTGGTGCGCCTTGGCCTGGCCGATGCTGCTCTGGCCGGTGTTGTTCTGGCCGGGGTGCCTCTTCTGGAGATCTCTCCACTAGATGTTGACCTGCTAGAAGTTGCTCTGATAGCAACCGTTGCCTCTTGCTGCTGCTGTTGGCGACGTGGTAGATGCAGCATTGTGTGGTGCAACTCGCCGCATCGTTTGCAAGCCTCCATGGAGGTGCACGAGTTTCTGGTGTGGCTTCTAGCCAGGCAATTAAAGCAATAGCCTAGGTTTCCCACAACCTCTCGCCTCCTTTCTACCGTCATTGACTTAAACCTACGGCAGAATACCAGACCGTGGTACCCCTTGCAGAGCACGCAATAAAACACCTCCAGGTCCCTGGGTTGGCGACTATCGCTCTCCGAGCTACGGCTGCGTGGCACTCTGGTGGCCGTAAGTCTTTGATTGGACCTGCTACTAAAGAAAAGGAACACCAAAGGAAACACATACATTTGTATTAGTAAATTATAGGAATTTTCGGTTGGAATGGGGAAAAAGACTGAGTTAGCTTAATGACTACGGAAATTTAAAGGGTAGATCATAAAATATAATTAATCATGCGGAAAATATATGAGACAATAAATTAGAATAAAGTGGAAAATACGATTAACGAAAATGGTCAGTTGGCTAAGAACGGCAGATAGCACAGTTTCACTATGGGCCTTGTTACTATTCCCGAGGCTGTGCGCACCTCTGCTATACGAGTGTTTCCATCAGAGCTGCCAAAAGTTTTTTCGATCCTACCCAAACGCCATTCGTGGGGTGGTAGCAAATCGTCTATCACAACTACCAAGTCGCCTACTTGTCTGTTGGGAGCGGTGTTTTGCCATTTGTAACGTTTATGCAAAGATTTTAGGTACTCTGCCTTCCATCGCATGGCGAACTGGTGATGAATCGCTTTCATCTTTTCCCATCTGTTTATGACCGCGATACTTTGGCATGGCTGTTCGGGGAATGCCATTAAGGGTGCACCTCTTAAGAAATGTCCCGGAGTTAGGGCAGTCAAATCAGATGGGTCTTCTGATATGGCAGAAATTGGGCGAGAGTTCAAGACACCTTCAATTCGGGCCAATACGGTAGAAAATTCTTCAAAATTAAATTTCTGCCCGCTTGCTATGCGTTTAAAATGAAACTTGAAGCTTTTTACAGCGGCCTCCCATAAGCCGCCCATATGAGGAGCATGGGGTGGTATAAACTTCCATTCGAAACCGTGAGACACATACTTTTGTGATATATCTTGAGCAGAGTTTCGCAGAAAGGCAGAAAATTCACGCTCAAGCGCTCTACTGGCCCCCAGAAAATTCTTCCCGTTATCTGACGTAACCCTTTGGGGGAGGCCCCGCCTCCCGACGAAACGTGCAAAAGTTGCCTGAAACGCCTTTGACGAAAGCTCCGAACATGGTTCCAAATGAACAGCTTTCGTACTAAAGCATACGAAAACACATGCGTATCCTTTAACGTATGTAGATTTGCGCAAGGGAGACACTTTCAGCTCAAATGGCCCAGCAAAGTCAACTCCTGTGGTTTGAAACGGTGGCGATAAGGTGCAGCGTTCAAGTGGCAAGGGTGCCATTATCTGGGAACAAGGTTGTTGCCTTTGTATAATACAAACTTTACACTTTCGAATTATACTCTTTACTCGCGGTTTAAGTCGTGCTATAAAATATTCAGTTTGTATTATCCTACACATTTGGCTGCATTCAGCATGATAAAGAAATTGGTGCAGATACTTTAGATACAAAAGACAGAAATGTGAATTTCCCGGCAGTATTACAGGGTAACGCTCATTATATGGGAGAGTCGATTGAACCAGTCTACCGTTTGACCGCATAATTAAATCTGAGTCCAGAAATGGATTCAAAGGCTTAAGTAAACTTTTACCTGGTAAATCTTGAGAGGCTTGCAGACATTTGTAATCTTCGGGATAAAATATCTCTTGGGACAAAGCAATAAGTCTTGATTTTACAAATTTCATCTCCGCGTGTGTTATACTTATACGATTCTCGGTTTGGAATTTTCCCAGTTCACTTTTTCTACATTTTCTATAAAACCGAAACATGTAACATATAACGCGTAGGGCTCTGCTATATGAGGAGAATCTACTTAGAACTTCATTGTCTTCAACTTCGACATGTAACGCCTGGGACTGGTTTCTCGAAACTTCAGATTCTTTTAAAGGATTTCTTTTTGGCCATTCCGTTGAGGGTTTAATGAGCCACGATGGTCCATGCCACCAGAGTGAATTGTATGCTAAATCTTGAGGTCTGCAACCTCTAGTTCCCAAGTCTGCAGGGTTGTCGTGAGAGGGTACGTGATGCCATTTCACATCTGAGACTAAACTGTGAATAAGAGATATTCTATTCGCCACATACGTTTCCCACGTCGAAGGGGGTTTTGAAAGCCATCCTAGTGTTATGGAGGAATCAGTCCACAGATGAATCTCGTCAGGGTTTAAACTCAAGACTGATATTACATAATTAATAAGCTTAGCTAGAAGAACTGCTCCACTGAGTTCCAGCCGTGGCAAAGAAACCGTCTGTATAGGGGCTACTTTACTTTTCGCTACTAACAAATTAATAAAAGTAGTACGGGAACTAGTCTGACATCTAATATAAACTGCTGCACAAAACGCCGTCTTAGAGGCATCTGAGAAACCGTGCAGTTGAACACTGTCAGAGGGATTATACTGCAACCATCGATTAATCGAGATTTTATCAACCTGTGAGAGATCTTGAACCAGTTCATTCCACTTTTGCAGAGATTCTTGTGACACATCTTCGTCCCAGTCTAGGCCTTCCAACCAAAGCTGTTGCATTAATGTTTTTGCCCTAATGACGATAGGCGCAAGCCATCCCGCAGGATCAAATAGCTTTGCCACTGATGACAAAATCTGCCGCTTAGTTATTCTTGTGGCTTGATCAATTGGATCGAATTTATACGTAAACGAGTCTGAAAGCGCATTCCACTTTATACCTAGGGTTTTGGTAGAGCTTGCATCGTGAAAGCGCAAAAAATCAGAATCATACAAATCCTCCTTTGGAAGATGGGCAAGCAAATTAGGTTCATTTGCCGTTATTTTTTTTAAAGAAAATCCAGCTGACCGTAGTACTAGAATAAGCTGCTTTTGAGCTGAGAGCACATCTTCTACCGAGTAACCTCCCGAGAGAATGTCATCGACATAAGTTTCTGTGCGCAGAATTGCAGCTGCTCTAGGGTAAGCAGATTCGGAATCAGAAGCGAGTTGTAAAAGGGTCCGAATCGCGAGATACGGGGCACAGTTCACTCCAAAGGTTACTGTTTTCAATTGATAGTCTTTAATTGGGCCGTCATCTTGCGGTTGAAATAAAATCCTCTGAAAGGGTCTATCAGAAGGATGTAACAGTATCTGGCGATACATTTTTTGAATATCGCCATTGAACACATATTGATATTTTCTCCAATTGAGTATTATGGAGATCAAATCGCTTTGCAGTGTGGGTCCTGTATATAGAACGTCATTTAAAGAGAAGTCTGACTTTGACTTTCTACTCGCATTAAATACAACCCTGAGTTTGGTTGTTTTATGCTCTGGGCGGACTACACCATGATGAGGCAAATAAAATGAGCCATATTTACCATTCGAGTTAATTTCAATTGATGACGTTTCGTCCATATGATCAAGCGTAAGGTACTCGTTTATAACAGCCTTGTATTGTGACTGAAGGTTGGGATCTTTGGCTAGCGTTTTTTCCAGGCTCGTATACTGTGCTAGAGCTATGAATCGAGATGACCCCAGATATATTTTTTCGGGAAACTCATCTTTAAATGGCAATCGCACTATGTATCTACCATTTTCACTCCGTGTTGTCGTTTCTGTATAGAATTTTTCACAATAATCATCCTCCACTGAATTTGAGCGAGCTTCCGGGATTTCTTCCTGCTCCCAAAACTTTTTTAAAAGTGTATTTAGCTCAGAAATTTCAGTTGGAACCACTGTAGTTGTGAATGTTTGTATTGATTGCGAATTTATGGGACCACTGAGCACCCAGCCAAAGATTGTATTATAGGCCGACGTTTGACCACAAATATTTTTCCTAATACCTTCAATATTAAGCGAGTGTTCATAATCATTCCCTAAAATTAAATCTATTTGCGCCGATTTGTTAAATGTTGGGTCTGCTAGATCTAACTCAGCCAAATCGGAAGAATAAGGTATTTCAAAAGTGCATGCCGGAAGTCTTTTTGTTACTTTTGGCAGCACTATGGCTTTAATAGGGACTCGTAAGTTATACCTTTTGGCGTATAAAACAAATTCGCATTCTTTGTTTGCCGTTTGCTTTTTTCCGCCAATACCGATTATTTCGAAATGAGATTTTTCGAAGGGTAGCTGTAGGCGACTACGAATTCTTTCTGTTATAAAAGTTCGTTGAGAACCAGGATCAATTAGCGCTCTAATTGAAAAAAGTTCACCTCTATGCTCTATTTGCATTAATGCGGTTCTCAGCAATATATTTTCATTACTTGTAGAGCAATTCGCCTGAAATTGCATTGAGGTACTAGGTCTTTCATCCTGATCGACTCTTCTAGAGATTTGGGTACTATTCTGAGAAGATATTTGGGCTGCCCTGCTAATATTAGCGACAGATTCCGCACATTGTGAATTTTGTGCTGACTGAGTAGTGTTCTGTGCCTTTTGCCCCATATGTAATAGGGTATGATGAGGTTTTTTGCATTGAAGGCAAGTATGTTTGCTCTTACACTTAGACTTAAAATGAGAAGAGGCCAAACAATTATTGCAAAATTTATTTTTAAACACATAATCCACTCTTTGCTGTACCGTAAAGGCTCTAAACTTCGGGCATATTCTCAACGAGTGATTTTCCTTACACAATTTGCATGACAAACTTAAGTTGTCTTGAGATACGTACGTATGTATATCAGGGTTGGATGTGTCCTTCAGTGTGAAACAATCTTTTGTAACTTGTATACTATTGAGACGTTCAACTGCTTCATACCTGTCCACAAGGAATTGGGACATTTGGGTCCACTTGGGAAGTTCACGTGGTGAAGTGAGGGATTGCTCCCATAACGAAAGTGTTACGTGTGGCAGTTTAGTTGAGATAAGTCGAATCAGAATAGGGTCCCAGCTCTCCACGTCGACGCCTAGTGTTCTGAGAGTTGCCAGGGAATCATTAACTGAAGATTGAATTCTTCTAATTGATTCGCTATCTTCATTTTTTGCCGAGGGTATATCAAATAGGATTTTTATTTGGTTGTCAACCAAAACTCTTTTATTTTCATACCTGGTTTTAAGGGCATTCCACGCTAACTCGAAATTGTCATTTGAAAGAGGGTATCTTTTCACGATTGCACCAGCTTCACCCCTTGTCTTATTCCGAAGGTGATAGAGCTTAGTGACTGGAGTTAGCTTTGGGTGACTTATGTACACGGCCGTGAACATGTCACGAAATGATGGCCATTGTTCATAGCTGCCCTTAAAAATTTCAGTATCGCACGGTGGCAGTTTTATGCAGCTAATTAAGCTATCAGGGGTAAAGTTCTGATTCTGGTGAGAATAGTGAGCTGTCGATTGAAACGCTGGGGTGCGGGTACTCTCAATTCGACTTATTTTTAGCAAATCATTGATTTGGGAACTTGAATTAAAATAAGCCTCTGAACACGTATTATATTCCTCCTTAGATTGTGTCTTAATTTCTTCATCGACTGATCCATCATGGGATAACATTAATTTCCTATAGGAATCTTTTACATTCACCCATTCTGAATCTAGCTCCCTTAATTTTACTTCAAGTATGGACTCATTGTGATCATCAACAGGGGTATTATTTAATGTATCACACATTTGCAATAAATTACCACAATCAAACAGGAATTGTTCCCTATATAAAGGGTTAAAAGCCACGCTAGATGCTTCGGTTGTTGAAGTCATTTTTTTGCGGATTATGATAAACAGAGACAAATTTGAAAATGTGACTGAATTCCTGTGAGTCTCTTTAAAATGAGTGTAATGCGATCGATATTAAGAATTATGATTTGGTAGATACGAAACTAAACAGTAATTGGTTTTATATTATCTCCTCACTCTGACTATATTATTTCTATAGTTTTAGCTTATATTACCCACAGGTAAGGGGTATAAATTAGCGCTATATATGGCTTTCTAGTTTGCGAGAATTGTATAAGAATAATTTTAAAAAATTTGGGCTATCTTAGTATAGCACTAGATATGGAGATCTAGTTTTCACGATAATTTAGAAGAATTTTTAAAATTTTGGGGCTATTTTGGTATAGAACTAGATATGGATGTCTAGTTTTCACGTTAATTAAGAAGTATTCTTAAAATTTTGGGGCTATCCTGGTATAGAACTAGATATGGATGTCTAGTTTTCACGTTAATTAAGAAGAATTTTTAAAATTTTGGGGCTATCCTGGTATAGAACTAGATATGGATGTCTAGTATTTTTGCATTAATTAGAATGAATTTTTTAAACTTTGGGGGCTATTTGGGTATAGCACTAGATATGAATATCTAGTATTTTTGCATTAATTAGAATGAATTTTTTAAAACTTTGGGGGCTATTTGGGTATAGCACTAGATATGAATATCTAGTTTTCACGTATCAATTCTTTCCAATATTTTTGGTGCTATAAAATTATAGCCTTTTATTTTCACTTTAACTTATAGGGCCTAATGTTATTAGGGACTTGTTCTATTTCATGGAAATAACCTCACAGAAATTTTACTTTGGTTGTTATACATTTTTTTTATTCACAATTGTGTGAAATCATAAAAGGCTTTTTAACGCACTGAAGTTACTAAAAAGTCTCTTCCAAGAGATTTAAAATAAATGATTAAAATATAAACCTCAACTCACATATAAATTATTTCGAATATACTAAATCTAACCTTTCGAATATGTAGGTACGTTTGAGAAAACCAAGAAAAACATCAATTTATGGTTGTTAAAATGTATTTTATTTTTATTACAATAGTTTTATCTTTCATTTGAATAGGGTTGGTTTTCACTAAATTTACTACATTTAACTTAGTTTTAATAAATATACAGTGTAATAAATTTTCGGGCTTCAACTTCACAATCCTTTTATATTTTGCACAAGCAAAGAGTTACAAAGCCAAATCATTTTTTTTTTTCCATTTTTATTTGCCGTAAGTATTATTGGTTTTTTTCTTAATAAGGGGTTTAAAAAATAATTCGTGAAACAATTATTTTCCTATTTATTTCTCTCTTCCCTTTATGTTTCACGTATAGGTGGGTATTTATTAAAACTATTTAATCAACTTTATTTTTAAATAATTTTTCCCCTTTTATGAAAGTAGAGCCGATTCTCCTTTAACTCTTTGCACAAAATTAATTTTACCAACATAAGAGAACCGAAGGGGAATCACTTTTTTTTTTTATTTAACTTTTAACACAACACATGTGCACAAATATAGAACCTGGATAAAAAACGGTACCTAGGTATTATGTTTTGATATAATATGGGTACAAACAATTTGGCCTTATTCAAGGTTGAACTGTAAAAAATATAATTTTTTCCACTTTTTTATGATTTGTTGACCCTTCTTTTTTTTCTGTGCCTCTATTCTCCGTCTTTCACCTTTTAACTTTCACTATTTCCAGATTAAACTATCAGACTTAGAATTTTTCTGAATTTTTCACTTTTTTTCTTTTTTTATTTTTTAATATCTAGGCACTTTTTTCCTTTTTTAATCTCTAGGCACTTTTTTCCCTTTCTACTTATACTTTTTCTTCCAAATTTTTCCTTCCTTTTGACTTCACTCTTTCTTTCCAACTAACTTTTATTATTATATTTTTTTTTTATACCTAGGAACATTTTTGATTTTTCCTAATATTTTTGAGTGTTTCAACTTTTTCTTTTAAAACAATATTAGGCACTTTTATTTTTTATTTTTAATCTTAGGCAAACTTTTCTTTTTTTATTGGACTTCTACTTTCTTTATCAACGTTATTATCCACGCACTACCGACGGCTTGCTTTGCTTGTGCTTGTTCAATTACTAACTTCATTAAGAGTTTACAAGAATACTTTACCTCATAATTCTGCTTGTTTTTTTTCAATTTTACTCCCTTCCTTTTTTCTAGTGGACAATTGTCTTTTAACTCGCTGATCTTTGACGTCTTTGAGTGATGCTTTTTCTCTTATGACCACTGGCTGAATAGTCGAAGGACCATGTAATTCTGTGTTTTAAGGGATACACACAGAATGTTAAATAATCTTCCTTGGGCTTGCAGAGCTGCAGGGTACTGATCTTTTATTAGTTGAGTAAAGGAAGACTATAATTGCAATCACTCATATGAGTGATTACAATTGTAGGTGTTGAGGGAAAAGAAATAAGAGAATTTATTAAATTAATTCTTCTCCAGTAGGATTACAAGGTTAGAAATTTGATGGATAGTTACCTTTGGGTTCGAGGTTTCCTTTTTTTCCAGCGAAGCTAGATGCAATGATAAGCCGGGTGAGTATTTGAGTTTTTTTTTTTGTATATAGGTAAGTATTTTATTTCAATTTCAGGGTAATGGTAAGTACAATATAATTTTTATTTAAATTTTAGGGTTTTTTTTTGTTATGTAGCCGTTGTAATGCTTTACGTGGAAGTAGGTTTATTTAATTGCAACTTGTAGCTGCTGTTGCTAAGCAAAAAGTGATCGAGCTAACGACAAAAAAAATCTTTTTCTTAAACGTCTTCGGCTTATAAAAGCCGAGCAGTTTTGGAATTAATCCGCAAATATTACGTTACCAATCTAATTACATTGCAAGGCTATTTCTTAACGCCATCTGTACTTCAATATTGGCTTAATACTAGGATAATTTACAATATAATTTTACATACATTCTTTACATAATTTATTTGATTTGTTTCAAGTTGTAATTCATTTACTTTTATTTAACGTGACAGCCTAGGCTTTTTCTTTTTTTTCTATTATTATTGGGTTTTAACTTCATATTTTCCTTACTAATTTTACTGTTGCTTAATACAAGTTTCCCTTTAGTTCAAAATCAAATTCAATATACGTTAAATTTCAATAAAATTCATTTGGTATAAATAGAGGTATAATCTAAAAAATGTATATTGTCTAAACGCGAGTTTAGACACCTCTCTTTAACAATAGTTTTGTCCTCATCCGATCTTAATTGCCACATTTTCACTGTGATTTTATACGACAGGTGTAATATGCTCTCAAATAGACGAAGTCTGGCGTGCTCCATAAAATAACATCATGGTTAAAAACCGTTACTTACTGTTTCGCACATTCCTTTTTTTGCACAGGTAATTTTAGTCTTAGATGTAATAATTTAAATAAAAAAATCTACGTACAACCCAAACATTTTATGACTGACGAAAGGGTTTCTATCATATGTACCTATGCAAGATGAGCAAAAACAGAAAAAAGGTGAAATTTTCAAAAAATCATAAAAAAATGGAGCAACAACGCGCAACGTTTTTTTTTAATTTAAAAGTAGAGATTTCAAATTTTATCGTGATGTACATATAACATTTTTAAGAACTCAACTGGCTTCACCTTCAAACATTTCTAAAATTTTTTTTTTTACAAAAAAGTGAACAAAAAAATCGTTTTTTTTTTAATTCGAACGAATTTTTTTATCATAAAAATTTTTAATAAAATTTTTCTAAAAATGTTTGAAAGTAGCTGTTTATATAGTCTTTCACAGAAAAAAAATCATTGTAAAATCTTTATTCGTTTACCCACAAAAAATATATTGTAAACCTCCCAAAACCGTAAAAAGGAAATGAACACGCATGCAATTTAATCAACTTTCCAGACTTTAACAGTGTCCCAAAACCACAGATCTCAAGCAGAAGACTTGAAAATTCACTATACGATGCAGAACTTTGTTGTCTGTCGAGCTGCGTACTTAAATTTTTCCATTTCTTAAATTAAATTTTTTGCCTAATGTCCGGCTACGATTTGGATATTTTGACGAAAGCATAGAGAGGTTAAGCGGTCCATAAAGCAGAAAACTGTTGGAACCACTACACTTGCTTACCAAAAACATGATTTTATACGTATTATTGTCATGGGAATTGACTTGAAATACTAGTTAACTTCAAAATATATTAAATAATTTTTAATAAACTTTGAAGTTCACAATAACCATTCTCGTGTCAAACATCATAAATTATTATTTAACTTACTTAAATGTTAGTCTAACGCAGGTATCTGTATCTTAGATTGTGATTATGTTTGTACAAAATCAGTTGCTATTTTGTGTGACTATAAAACAGTTGAAATAAAAAACAAGTAAGAATGCTATATTCGGCTGGGCCGAATCTTTAATAACCTTGAACTAACGTAATACAGTGTCTTAGACCACTTACCGACAAACTAATGTTTTTTTCCTAGAAAAAACATTTCTGAATTTAAGCGGCAAATCTTGTATGAATTGGTTATAAGCAAAAAAAGAAGAAATAAAAAATAATAATATATAGAAAAAATCACAGGGGATTTTCTGACTAAATTTAGAGGCTAAGAGAATTTCAATAGCAAGTTTTAACGGAGCATATGTGAAAAACCTAGTCTCCATTATATTTGGGGCCTTCGGGAACTCCATTTCACCATACAGACAGACGGCCAACGTTAAAGTAACTTCGCTACCATAAGGACTAAGAATATGTATACTTTATAGGGTCTAAAAATGTCTTCTACGGGTTATGGACTGGATGGCTGGAATCCTGGGATACAATGTTTAGTCCCTACCACCTGGCAATATTTCCAAAGCGCAAGAAGAACTCCTTATTGCTTTTTGTTTCAAACGTTATAAATGTCTCTTTATTTAAGTATTCAGTTTTTACAATTTATTCAACGTTTAATGTTTAATATAATTAGTGTATTTTAACAAGCTCAAAATATTAAGAAAAACAGTGACTCTTCACTATGGCGGTAGAACAACGAATCGACCCGAAAAATTCCTTATGCTAACAAAAAACTTATCGAAAATACATAAAAATTCAAAAGACAACTTAAAATGTAATGCATAATAACAGTGGCGCCTCCAGTTGACAATTCCGCTCCACCAAGGTTGACCCCAGGGCTGGAAACACCGCTGCCCTTAGTTTAGACGCAAACAGGGTCTAAGATCAATATTCTAGAAACTACAAACTTGTAAACATATACTTTTAAACCTGTGGTATAGGGTATGCAAACGTACGCAGTTCGAAATGCTTACATTTTTATCCATTTTTTTATGCAGAACTAGTTATCGTTCTTGAACTCAGGTGTAATCTTTACTGCGTACCCAGATATTTTATGAAATGCTCCAACTTTAATTGCGGTTACGGTTCCAGTCAAGGACTTTTCTTGGGTGTTTTATATTGTTTAGTCACTTAATGCTAGAAACACAACTGGGACGAACAAAGAATTATTCGCAACGAATATTCGTCGTGAAAATTAAAACACATTGGTATGTATGAAAATACTCACAATCACTGCGTAGTCTGAAATTCGTCGTGCGTAACGAACTCTTCAATAGGTTTATTTATATTTCTAACGCAGACGAACGACGAAGAACTTTGGTCAGGAACAGCAAAGTCTAATATTTATTAAAGATCGTGAAATCTGTAAAGAATCACAGGGAAAAATCGCTTCTATTGCGAACTTGGTTAAAAGTCGCAAAAATTGCAAACTTTTCAACAAACACAAAAATTTGTTTGAAATCGCATAAGGGGTAAAAGAACAGTGTAATATTAAAAAAAAAAAAAAAAAAAATTTTGCAAAAATTCGCGAAAACTTTTTATATTTCAAACAAGCCATAAAATTGATTAAAAGTCCCTAAAACTATAAGGAATGGCAAAAATTTGGTAAAAATTGATAAATTAGCGGAAATACGCAAAAATTTGCTAGCAAAGTCTACTATTTATTTTAAAGCTGTACATAATCAGAAAACTTACAGGAACAAATCGCTTTTATCGCGAACATGACTAAAATTCGCGAAAAATTGCAAAATTTGAAACAAGCCCAAAAACTAATTTGAGAATGCTAAATCTAAATGCAGAACACCAAAAATTCTTAAGAAATCCACTTTCGTGTGGCTCCAGATTTCAGAACACACCCCATTAATAGTTTTTTATGTTATTTTTTTTTTTGTTGAAATTTAATAAATAATAAATTTTAATAAAATTGGATGCGATGTTAAGAATAATAAATATTTATATAATCTAGCGTCCAAGGCATTTATTTTTATAAATTAAAAAAAGTTTTAATTCAAATTAATGGAATTCACGCACTTAGTGTGTCTCATTTGACGAATTCGTCGTACTATGCGAAGTTCGTCGTTCGTCCCAGTTGTGTTTGTAGTATAATCAGTGATGTTAACTTTTATTTTTTCATTACCGTTTTTAAGCAATCGCCTGTCATTTCGAAACAGCCCATAAGAGCAGTATTTATAAGCAATTTATTTAAATTTTAAATGTGTTAAAGGAAAAATTTGAATGGGAATTTTTGTCTTAAAATACATTTTTAAGAATTAAATTAAAATAATGTATGTTTATTCAACTTAAAATATTTTTATTTAATACGCTTAACGTACATATGTATGTGATGAACAGTAAAAAAATACTGTAACATCAATTTATCCGTACTTAAACCAAGGCAAAGCGGTGTCAATAGTACGGTAAGTGCGGATTTTTTTTAAATCAAGTACAGAATGCTTGATTAAAATACGGTATTCAAGTGCCAAACACTAAACTTTAGTCACATTTAATCCCTGATCCGTACCTTAAATAATCCGAAAACTATAGTAAAATTTATAACATTGCGACTATTTTATATGTTTAAAAATTGTTGACTTTTAAACAAAGCAAAAGTTTAATTTAAAATTAATAATATACAATAGTAATTTAATTTTTGTTATTTTGTACTTTTCAGTGTTATGACAACATGTGCAGAAACATAATGTTCTTAATTTTTTGTTATAACATCTATCTATTTAAATTGAAAATCACCTCTGTTTAAAGCTAAAATAATAAAACCTACAAATGTAAGTATATTTATTAGACCGACTCAACTTGTATGGAGCTGAAAAAAGTGATTTTGTTACCCCCCTGAAAATGAAGCTTGATATGTTTTATGATGATTCCCAAAATATTTTGGTTCTAGCGTTGACCATCCGTGAGCTGTACCATTTTTTTCAGTTTTTCGATTTTTTTGTACTTTGCTCCAAGACTACATAAATAAAATTTGGTATCATTGAAAAGAGTTTTTGAAGCAGCATGCGACCTACTAATTGAGATATTTAACTAAATACATATTTTCGTTTCGGGTTTTCATACAAATTCTTCGTATGTGGAAATAATGTTCAAATTGAATCTGTTTTAAAATAATGTTATGTCGCCTTGGAGTAAAGTACAAAAAGAAATTGGAATAACTGAAAAAAATAGCTTTTTTAAAAATGGTCCAGCTCACGGATGGTCAACGCTAGAACCAAATATTTTGGGAATCATCATAAAACATATCAGAGGGGTAACAAAATCACTTTTTTTTTGAGTCGCTCTAATATTTATACATAAAATCAAAATTTCTGTAAATTACCGTATTTTAAATAAAATTACCTTGCTACCTTTTGCGGCCCAAAATTACTTTAAAAAAGGGTAATTACCGTACGGTTAACATCACTAAGTACAATACAAATATCATTCGAATAAGAGAGAGAGAGAGAGAGGGGTAAAGTTCCTAGAGTTGGAGCTGGATTGGAGAAATTAAGAGCAGAGTTATAGTAGCGTTTAAGTAGAGTACGGGTAGAGTTCGAGAAGAGTTTGAGTAGAGTTAATGTATATTTAGAGTAGGGTAAGAGTACAGCTAGAGAAAAGTTAGAGTAGGCTTAGAGTAGAATTAGAGTAAAGTTAAAGAGTTAGAGTAGATTTATATTAGAGTTAAAATAGAGCCAGAGTAGAGCCTATGAATAGTTAGGAAAGAAGAGTAAGAATAGAGTTAGTGTTAAGATAAACGAACATTAGAGAAGATTTTAAAGATGCTGGGTTAGAGAAGAGTACAGTTATAGTAGTTTGAATAGAGTTGTAGAAAAGTAAGAGTAAAGTAGAAAGAAGAAAGTGCCATGTTAAAAAAGGTATTGAGTGAAGTAAGAGCACAGTTGGACTGGAGTTTGAGTCTATTAAACGCAAAGTCAAAGAAATCTAAAGCCTTTAAACGGTATATAAACGGAAAGTATATTATATCTTTTGTTAACTTGACTTTTTTCAGAAAAATTAATAATTGTGCCACTGTACTTTTTTTCAAATAATGCAGCAGTAATAATCGTAAAACTTTAAAGCCTATTCCATTTAGAAGCTCATAAAAATACAAAAATGTTTTTTTTTCGCCAAGTTTTTTTTACAATTTTTTAAACATTAAATTCAATTGGCATTGAATCGCTGAAATCTCTAATATTGTTTTGCCCAGGCTGATTATTTGTTCGGTTACCGAGCTGATTCATGAATGAATGAATTGAATTGATGTGTTTCAAATAGTGAATGTGCTTGGTGTCACAGAGTATGTGTGTGTGTGTTGTTTAAAAAAATAATTTAATAAATACTAACAATAACAAAATATTATTATTTATTTATGTCGATTCATGCGTACTTTAAGTGGCCCATACTCAGCCAGCCAGACACTCTTTTACTCATGCAACTGCATGGCTGGCTGGAGACAAGAAAATAACAATTTATTATGCAATTTAAAACAATAACAACAAATGTATTTTATAGGCTCCAGCCAAGAAACAGTAATCGTAATGTCACCTACGTACGCAGACATTGCAACAAAACGTATAATAATGGTAATAGTGTTTCTAATAGCGACAAAAAATCTATGCAGCTTCACAACATTCCAGCATAAAAATCTCGTTTAAACGTACCAGATACAACAACTGTGACTAGCAAAAAAAAAAAAACAAAAAAAAAAGTGCGTAAATGACTATTTTGTTGACACCTCTTTCCCTCCGTTTGTGGCAAGTTTACGGCAAACTTATACGTCTTATCAAACTCTTTTTTTTTTGCTCTCCCCGTGCCAATAACCAAAGTGTTTGAGCAAATGTTTGTTGTTTTATGTGCATCTTGCAACGATAAATGGAGCACCTGTCATTTGACAATGGACGTATACGAGCGTGCGCGCGCTTACTTGCGTAGTTGCATTTGTAGCACACATTATGCTGCACGAGTTTGAGTGTGTGTCATTATAATTCATAAAAATGCTTGACAAACTTGTTTCCCAAAACAAACATGAACCTCTCTTGTTGCAAGGTGTATGTAGTAAATGAAGAAAAAAAAAATATATATTTATTCTCTGCTGAGGTGTAGTAAGGTTAAAGTCCTGCTATTCATGGAATTGAAAACTGTTTTTAATGAATTTCAAAGTCACAAAGGCCTTGTGGTGGTATCAGCAGGAGAACGCAACAAATACAACAGACCGTTTAAAGTTAAAGTTTTTTTTTTTTTTTAATTTTAACAAATATTTGGGGCACAAATACATTCATCATGCAGCGATTGAGATGGAATGATGTATGGCTGCAGCAAAGTCCAAGACATTCGAGAATTTTGGTGATGGCTGAACTTAATATATATTTATTATGTTGATTTTATTGGTATTTACATAAGTTATGGAAATACTCTTTCATACTTTCTTAAAATATATTGATAAACTTTTATGGCTTAACTCGAAAAGTTCGAGCAAAAAAGTCTTATAATTGCCAAGTTGCAAGAATACCTTTATTCAAGTTTCCGTATCGGGAGTCCGATCGATTGGTTGAAAACAAGTTTAAGGCATTTTTTATATCTCTGCTCAGCTGGGGAATGTTTTGCCGTTTCCGCTACTGTATTGAACCATACATTAATGGTAAAAGTTTTGGGCACTTCTTGAGAAGCTGTACACTGTACCAAAAATACAATGAAAATGTACGTTAAGCAAACGAAATTACGTTTATTAAAATATTTTCGTTGGCTCAACGAATTATTTGTTGTTGTTATTTGTATTGTTAGCGAACGAAAATATTTTTATAAACGTAATTCGTTTGCTTAACGTACATTTTCATTGGATTTTTTGTTCAGTGTAGCAATATAAATTTATTTATTGGCCATCGTCTTCTGAAGTCTGAGTTCCTTGCTAAGATGACAACCCATATTCGAGAGCAAGACCTTATTGGACCAATTTTGGTTACCTGTTCTGATTTGAGGATTATTCCAGCGAAAACGTAATGCATTGATTGCAACAACTGGTGACCCAACGGTGCAACCCCTCTAACGATTTTGGCAGTTAGAGTTTTTTGTCCTCTTTTACGCAAAATTTTCAAATACTTTGTATTGTTATACTTAGTTTTTTTTTAATTTTTTTAAACTTTTGTTTTTAAATGCATTTCAAAAAAATTCTCCTCCGACCGTTAGAGGGTTAATTATTTGGATGAGGCAAAACTTTTCAATAATTAGTATCTAAAAAGTTTTAACCAAGTTTTGCAACATATAGGAAAGCAGCCAGTAATCGCTTTAAGCGAACCAATTGTGTCCGGCTGTGCTCGTCTAGCCCGATCTAAGCAGCTCATAATATATTAAACGCTTTTGGTAGCACCAAATACAGAGCATTACGTTGTCGCCAACGTTACTGCTAACAGTGCTATTGATTCCTTGCAAAAGTGACTTTCTTGTATGGCTTGCAAGCAGCATTTCAAGCATGTGAAATCGCCTTTTAATTTTTCTCGACTTCAACGTATGCGGTTCCATATTTCTTTGCTTTTGGATGCGTTCTGCTGGTTGCAAACATTTTAATATTATTGCAATCTTCATGGAATAATGCCAACTTTTAAGTTGTAGGTGGAGATTTTTAAAGTATTTCAGAGGGTTCTAATCTTTGAAAAATTCAAGAAAAAAAGAAACATTTTTGGTGAGACATAAAGATTAAACGGCATTAGTAAATAAGATTTCTGCATCGAGAAAATGGGCATAAGGTCTCTTTTTGGCGGCCGGATGACAGCAGTGTCATGCGGGCGGAAATCTCTGCCATAAAGATGGGGGTCAAACAGGCTGGGTGTTGTCGTAAATCGAGAGATAAAAGGATATTAACGGACAGCAAATCTCTGCAGCTCTAGCTGGTATCTTCATGACATAGAGGTTAACTGCGTGATGTCGGATGTCTCTAAATGAGATTGAGGAGAAATTTTAGGCGAACAGAATTGCCTTGATTGGATGCTACATTTAATGTGAGACTGAAGTCGATCTCTCTGTTTTGCAGCGATTCGAAATGGTTCGAGGCTGCAGTGATGTCTGGGGAATAATCTGGTAGACACTGGTTGACTCTGGTCACTGGCTCAGGGTATTAGAAAAGGATTTCTATAACGACCCAAGTGATCTGTCCTCGTGTTGGCTGCCTTTTGAATCTTGCCTTAAATTAGTGAGTTTGCAGACACAAGTCGACCTATTTCAGTTTGTTCTAGAACTCCTTTTCAGATTAAACTGAAGATGATTTTCTTCGAAAATTGATCATCCATTTTTGCCATTTCTTGCCACCATTCTGATCATTGACGAGGTTTAAAATGGTCAAGAAGCTTTAGTTCTTGAGTCAATTGCAACTTGTAAGCGTGTAAATGCAACTCTTTATGCATAATGTTCATCAAGGACGAGCGTGAGAGGTGCAATTGTTGGGCATGCCGACGAGTTGAGTTGGACGGCTCTTCAGCCACAAAATCTCGAACAGCAGCAATATTTTCTGCACTGGTGTTTTCACATCTCCTGCAGACCCAGTTTGCTCAAATTTTTCCACGTTTTTTCCGATTGTACGCACATTTGGACGATTAAGTTGACCGAAAAAATCACGAAGTGCACGATATGCATTTTGATTTGAACGCCCATTTTCATAATAAGCCTGAATAACTTAAACGCGTTGCTCGATTGTGTATCTTTTCCCTTACCCTTACCAACCGTTAGAAATCATATTACTAAATTTTGTGAAGATCGCTTCATGACTAAAATAGGCCCCAAATAAAGCCCACTCTCGGAAAACACTGTAGTACGCCTAAAGCCGTAGTAAAATTTGCTTGTTACCAAAATCTTTTCCTTCGAACAAATTTATTTATGTAAAAACTTTTATTCATTTAAATCCAATCATAAATTAAAAAATAAAAAAATTTAAATGTAAAGTTGAAAATCTGAAAATAGAAAAATCAAGTTAATTTAAAAAAAAATTCTTCTTATAATTTCATCAGCAATTTTTCCAACAACAAAACGTTATGACACTCTGTCAGACATTCTTGCAATTGGGATGGTATTAAGATTCTTCTTTGGAATTTTGTTTATCCATTTAAAAGTAATATTTTTAAAATTTTTCATGCAAATTAACGTATTTTTATGAATTCGTAGCTGTTTTCTCTGTAGGCCTTGAACACTATTTAAAAAAGAAAAAAATCTTTAGCTCTCCTGTGTAGGGGTATTAATTTATTGTTTTGCTGTAAAATAAAAAAGCAAAAACAATAAAGAAAACTTAAAAGTTTATGGCAAAAGAAAAACTAATTTGTCATGCGGCGGTGATGAACATGAAATATGCTTCAAAGTCTAGGTCTCCATAAGAGATTCGTTTTTTTTTTTTTTAAGTTACAGCAACTTAAATGACAAGAAATGGAAAAATGGTAAAAATCTAAACATTCAGTCTGCATAAATAATGTCTGGCCTCTCCTCACTTTTTCTACACCTCCACCTTCAACAAGGATGACTTAGATGACTGGTGTCTATCAATGCGGGGCGTCCAAGTTATTGTTGAATTTGCTGTTGTTGTTGGTTGGCAAGACGAAAAGTTGTTGGTGTGTTGTGGTGTCTGTTAAGATGCAGGCAGCAACATGTTTTAAGTTAAGAACATGGCCTCAAAAATATGTACGCATTATGTTTAACAAGTGCTGCCAGTCAACAAATGAAAATACCAACAACAACAACAAGAAGTCAGTGGCAGCAGCCACACACAAAATAAATTCCCCCATTGCAAAGTGATGGCAAACTGTTACGTTTGTCCTCGTATTAGCAATTGAACTGGTTACGCATGCGCGTAATACTTAAGGCTATAAAAATGCAGTTAATGCTACTTTATATTGAAAAATGTTTTTCATTTTTTCTTAACTTTTTTTTTTTCTTCTTCTAAACTTCATCCGCTCACCACCATCCAACGTGTTCGCTACTATGATGTTTGTCTTTGGAGACGACTTCTTTTCATACGTGTTTGTGGAGTAAAGAAGCCAAAAGATAGAGCAACTATAGCTCATTCAGTATGTAATAGCGTTTCTTGAATTTATCATAAAATTATGTGTTTCAAAGTGGAGGAATTGAAAAGAAACTAAATTATAGAGTAATGGATTTTTTTTTTATAAATCTTAATGTAGCAGTTTAGCGAATTAATGCTAATGAGAGGATGCGAAAATAAACACACAAGCATGTTAAATATTTTTGTATGATAAATGAAGAGTTTTTCAGACGCTTGGCCTTCGTCTTCCCAGAGATTTTTATGTACATCGTTTACCCACCCGGGTGGTAGTGCTTACATCGAACCCTTAGCGCAAACAAAGCTTAACTGCCTGTTTTTAAAAAACGAAAACAAGTGAGTGAGTGAGAAATTATATTGAAAACAAAAACAAATTTTCGTTTTTCATTGCTATTTCCAATATAATTTCTCACTCACTCACTTGTTTCCGTTTTCTAAAAACAGGCAGTAATTGACAAAAACCAAATTTTACAGTAGATGGTTTTCTTATATTATATCTTGCTTAAGTTTAGCGTAATACAGCCAAACATTTTACGAGGGTTCTGTTTTGTCCAACGCATCTTGTTTTTTTTTTATACTTTAGCAGGATAACGGCTATATTTAGCGCTTTGAAGCTTTTTTCGCCGTCACTCTGGTGACCTACTTTAAGTGGGTCTTAAACTTTAGTACCCATAAAAAAGTGACAAATAATGCTATTTTAGTTAAATTTGGTCTGTTAGTGTTTCATAAGATAAGAACTACAAGAGTTAATAATAGCCGATCGCCGTCTAACCCGATTTTGTGCGGTTGATCTTAGTTATGATAAGGCAATTTACTAATTTCTGCTTCGCTGGAACGTCGCCAAGTTGCGCGTGATCTGCGGGATTGATGAAGTGGATTCCATCGAAGTGCCTATTTTTCCACGTTATCATTATTTTTTTCGCAGGGTATGACCAATCCACGGCCCCTTTCGCTTTTTTACTGCTAGCCAGAATATGCGGAGCGATTGGAGAAGGTTTGGAGACGATGGTGGATGCTCCTTGTTACATTTCCATGTTGTGCATCCATTAATAGTTCAGACTTTACGTTGAATTTGAAGATTTGGAATTGAGTGTGGACGCTTGTATTGTTGCTTTGCCAAATTGGGGCCAATACACCAAAGGACGAACTTGCCTTGTTAATTCTTCCACGGCTAAATCAGATCCACCACCTGCATTAATTTCGTAGCCAAGATAGCAGAAGATGTTGGCATAATCGAATACTTCATTGCCTTAATGCCGCAGTTGTATCGACTCCTATGCTGAGAGTCTGAGTTGTGTTGGTGTTTATTCTCATCCCAGTGTAGTCTAGCTTATGTTGGATGTCCAATGTTGTCTGTTTAAGATTATATATATATATATATATATATGTCCTTTATTTACTTAAATGTACGTAGTAAAATTTAAAAAAAAAAGAACATTTTAATGCTACTAATATAAAAAGTTCACGAAGAACATAGGGCATCAACGAATACTCTCCATTTCCTTCTGTCTACGGCCAGTGATTTAACTTGTTTCCAGGTTGTACGTACTAATTCATATTCTTTTTTGGTGCAGCGTATCCATGTATTTCATGGTCTTCCTTGTCGTCGTTTTCCTTGCGGGTTCCACTCAAGAGCCGCTCTAGCAATTTCAGTTGGTGGTCTTCTGAGAACATAACCGATCCATGACCGATCCATGTCCATACTTATATCTAACTCGACTGGGCCGCAATTTGCCCTTTGCCACAGCGCTTCATTTGAGATGCAATTCGGCCAATATATATGAAAGATCTTCCTCAAACATCGATTAATAAATGTTTGTATCTTTTTAAGTGCAAGTTTTGTAAAGCTCCATGTGGTACAGCAGCACAGATTTTACGCTGCAATTAAATATACGTAGTTTTGTCCTATTTGAGATGTGGTTTGCCCGCCATACTTTGTGCAACTTTAAGAAAGCAACGCGAGCTTTTTTAATCCGATCAGAAATATCAGCTTCAGACCTGCCATCTTTGGTAATCTTGAATCCAAGGTAGTTGAATGATTCCACATCATCAATAATTATATTTTCCACTATAAGTGGAGTCGTTACATACATAGCCTGTGATAAAGTAAGCATTAGGGTATTCATTCGGTTAACCGTTAATCGGTTAACCGATTAATTACTACCCGATTAACTGATCGGTTAATTTAAAATTGGCTTTTTTCGATTAACGATTAAACCGGTTAATTTCAGTCGATTAACCGAAGTAACAAAATTTTTAATTTTATATAGTATTGTAACATAATTTTTGTGTTTTAAATTATTTGTTTTGTCTCATATACAAAAGGTATGTGTTAAGAAACATATTTTTTCCATCTAGCAATACCCTAGAGGGAAGCGAACTGACACCAAAGTAGTCCCGTGATAGGTCTTTGGTGGTAGAGACCGGTTCTAGTTTCAACACTTTCTATTAATAAGACCTATCACTTTTACATGGGGTTGTCATTTTCTCAATGGACGTGTTTAGTGTCAGTTACAACAATGTAGTTTTATTTCAATAAAATGTAGTATTTTTTCAATAAAACAAGTCCTAGAATTAAATTCAAGAACCAAATTTTTAAAAGTCCCAAAAAATGTGTCACCACCGGTGAAACTGTACTGTAATTCATTACTTTGTCTACCTTTTTTATCTTCATAAACCAGTTACATGTTTGGTTCTCCTTTCACAACTTTCAGGACCAGTCTATTGGACCAATTGACCCAAATTTTCCGCTGGGTACATTCTTTAAATACAGTACAAAATCAGGAAATACAGGAAAAGAACTGAGAAATTAGATAATCTGTATTATGGATTGCTTTCGAGATTTCCAACATCTTCGATAAGTGAAAGAATTTTTTCCAAGTCGAGTTTTATCGAAACTAAAGAAAAGAATCGCTTAAATCCTAAACATTTAAGCCAAATTATTTTTCTAAAAGATTATTTTATAAGATCTCCTTTAGTTTTGAAAAATGTATTAATAAAATGATCTCACAGTTTATTTCTTATAAAATATATAATATTATTTATTATATATTTATGAATTACTTCTTTGCTCGTTTAAGTTCAAGAATTATTTTGTTTGTTATGTTATTGTTTTTTTTTTTTTTACTAATAAATTCCAAATAATAAATAATTTTTGCATTTTTATTTATTCAAATGACTTAATTTATAACAAAACTTTTTTAATCGGTTAACCGATCAAAAACAAAATTAACCGATTATAAACCGATTAAACCAAAGCCTCGGTTAATTAATCGAGCGATTAACCGATTAAATGAATTCCCTAGTAAGCATACATCATCTGCATATGCAAGATAATTGAGATGACGACTACTGATTTTCCATTGAATTCCGTTAGACTTGTTCGCAACAGTGCTTAGGACGCCCTTCATCACAACAAGGAATGATAGTGGTGGTAATTTGCATCCCTGAGGTACTCCAATATATAGAGACATAAAATGTACCTATTTGTCTATGTGTCTAACTGGATTCATAATGATGTTGGGTGGGTGGTTTCACCAAAAAGGGGACGGAAAAGTTCCCTTATGAATAGCAAATAGCCTGGTTATAACAATTTCTGAGAAGGGATATTTTCTTCTCCGGTATACCCCTTTTAGGGAGGGCTAAGCAGATGTAATCGTCGTTTATACTGTTGAATGCCTTATTGAAATCAAGGAATAAAATATAGAGCTTGGAGGCTTTTACGCGCTCTGCTTGATGATTATCCGCAAGGTGTTTATATGGTCCGCGCATGTTATAATTTCAGCAAGATTTGAAGGCGAGGTTCGCATCTTGTGGCTTGTGCTATTTACTGAACTTCAAGGAAAAGGTGGTTCTGCAGTTTTATTCAGTATTATCGAACAATTTTCAATTCATCTATCAATTTGCTCCTGATCGGAATTGAGCAAGTTACCTCCCATTTCCCGGAAAGGTCATATGATACGAATCCGCAGATTTACAATTTGGTGATCTTGAATGGGGATGTGGCGCCTGATTTCGCAACATTTCCGGCTTCTTCCCCAAAATCTAAAGCTTAAACTCAAATATAACTGCTTTATTCGCACCTGGGACTCCATGCCAATCAGAATAACCGTTTTCCGTTTAATTGACAATTTTAATTTGTACCAGTAAACAAATTAATTAAATCAATTAAACGTTTAATTCACTCGATTAAACGTTTAATTCACTTGATTAAATTTTTAATTAAAACTGATTTTATTTTGGATTGAAGTTTTTACTGATGCAAAATTTTTTTCTGTGCTGTAACACTCATTTAACTTTACAATATTATATGTATTTTAACAATTTTAGAAACAAAAAAATTCTAACAACTTTTCTCTCCCACCACCCATCATTATTATGAATCCAGTTAGACATATAGACAAATAGGTACATTTTATGTCTCTCTATATGCTAAAATGTTTCCTTTTCCTCTGGCTAAATTGTAGTTCAAGTATATTTATGAAACTATTTCTATAGTAGTGTTACTCCTGCTGCTGCTGCTGCTGTTGTTGTTGCAACTACTGCACTACTGCTTGTTGCTAACAATTTTTTTTAGAACATATAATTTTACCAATACAACAATTTATTGCCTTGTTGCCTACCACCTGCGCATCGTCTCATAAAAATGGTTTATTTAAGAGTTTGTAGGTTGGTTGGCTGCTTCAGTGACTTGCTGATGTTTATTTGAGTGATTGCTGGTTGTATTGCCTGAATCTATTTGCTAGGTTTTCTTAAACTTAACGTCTGGCTGTCCGGTTTGTAACTTATTTTCAATTCCTTGTTCACTTAAAACGAACTTTTCAGTATTAATAAAGAAAATTGTAAGCGTGGGACATGTTAATTAATAAGAAAATTCCTTAATATGTCTTCCAACTTGTTACGATTTTAAAACTCGAAAGAAGCAAATACGTAAGTAGCACATGTGTGGAGAACATGTTCCAGAGGAATTAGTTAGCAATTTTGCCATAAATAGAAATTGATTGTTTAATGGATTTTAGCTTTTAGTAGATAAAGTTAGTAAAGTAAAGCTATATGGATGTTGTCTTCTTAAGGATAACTTTGATTAAAAAGTGTATTAATTATAATCAAATGTTTTCAGAGCAAATAATTGGTATAATGATAAACTAAATAAATAAATGGATTTAATTAAACTCTTTGCTAGTACAAGCATTGTATAATCGAATGAAATGGATCCTCATTGATCAATTTTAGATGTTGAGATATGGCTGCCAGCAAAATCTTCCATGGCAAAATCGCTTTAAGTAATATATGAAAAATGGCTAAAAACTTTTCCATACGAATTTGGGTGATCTTATTATAAATATATATTGGTTCCTATAAGGAGCCTATGCTCCTCCTATGGCCTCTCGTTGCTTGAGCTTTTGGTAATCAGTTGATTTAGGATGAGTAGCTGACTGGACTTATGCATCCGATCCTGGAACTGGGGCTGCCAGCATAGCCTCCAGGCGGGCTTGGTTAGTTGCCTCGTGTCACGTTTATATAGCGAGCCGCTTGCTACAAGATCCGACGCCCGCTGCCAGCCGCCGCTAACATGGGAAACAGACGCTGTCTGATGTTGGCTATTGGTTATTAAAAGGCGCCAATCACTCGCCTTGACATTTCAAGTATCAAAGGCACTTAGAATTTGTTAGGAGTCAGGCGCCACCCGGAAACCCTCTGAGACTCACCACTTAAAACCGCTGATTGTCCGCGACTTCATAAGCAGCTGCTTCGTATATTTACGGAACTTTCCTCTATCCGCAACCTTTGGACGAGTCCGATAGCACTCAGCTGTGCTTCCGAAAAGGAATGGATTCAGCAACACACGTTAACAAAGCCATTGGTTAAATTTTCATGTGTTGCCCACCCTCTTCCCCGCGATTTTGCATAGGAAATATCACCGACATTTTGGGTGATATTCGGAAACAATTAATTCTTAACATAGTTGAAAAACATTTTGGGCGAAATATTGAAAAAATCGATTTTTTACTAGTGTCCCGAAACTGTAAATCGCAACATTCCAGAAAATCCAGAAATTAAACAAAATGATGCAGAATTTTAGTGTCTAAAGAGCTGCGTACTTTGTCTTTAAGATTTCTTTAAATTCGTTTTTGCCTTTTTAGCCAGCTTTTTGGGTCAAATACTCCACTGTTCGATGCACAGTCATAGGGATATAGAAATTGGGGTACATGATTTAGTTTTTCCTTAGCAAAAATACTAATATTAAAAATATTTTAAAACTTAATTTAGTTTGCACGTAACCGACAAATTTGGCTGCATTTAATTTTCATTAACAAATTTTTTCAAAAATATTTTTTCACTCTTCAGAAAGTCGCTTAGCCCAAATTAAAAAGTTCTTAAAGTTTTTTGCGCTTATGGAGCTTAAAAAGATACGCGACACATATGTTCGGTTTAGTTTCTAAGCTCGTTTTCTTAACAACTTCCAAGTTCACAGAGTTTATTGCAAAATAAAGTTTTCAGTATCTATTTATATTCGAATTTTAATTAAATTTGTTTACATTTCAAACAGGACTAAATATTAGTCCTAATTTTATACATGAAAAGATAGAAATTACTTGAAAAAAATAAAAAAATATTGTGTGTTGTCTTGTTACGTTTGAAGAAAAAAGACATTTAAAATGCAGCTGTTACAAACTCTTTGAACATTTTTTCTATTGCAACTTTTTTTTTTTTTTTTGCATCTTCTATAAAACAGAAACTGTAAACTAAGCAAATAAAAAAAACTACAATAAGACACGTTTTTAAAATACATACAATAATAAAAATTGTTTTTAATAAAACATTTGAGTAACGTGTCACCAAAACTAAAAATTCTTGGTACTTTTTGCACCAACATTTTAAAGCAAAAGATTATGGTGTAAGCCGACTTTGTAAATAAGTACTTTCTAAGGAGATATAGAATTTGCTTATGACGTTCGTAAAGAATTTTATATGGGAAATATTTTTAAAGCTGAGGTTTGTGAAATCAAAGAATCAAGTCAAATTTCGGGAAAAAATTAACAAGTCATCGACATGCCATAAGGGCGCCAATTATAAGGAGGAGTATATTCCGTAGTCAACTTGAATTTGGATCGGAAAATAAAGATTTTTTTTTTTTTGTCATGTTACAAAGCTCAGCTGAGGAAGTTTTTGGAGAAATATTTAAATCTTCTTGCTGAAATTTTTGCATTTTAGGGCACATTGGGAGAAAATCATGAATTATTGGAAGAGCCAGTATTGGTAAGAAATTTTGCATTTCTTAAGAATTTTATGGGCCATTACAACTCGCTTAATTTACAATTACAAGAAAATTGTTGAATTGGTAATGGAACTTAAATGCTTTTATAGTAAAATTAAAAATTTTTACTTCACACTTAAAAAGACAAAATTTTAAACATTTCCCATATTTATAGGAACTGGGATTCTACCCGGTATTTACCTGATATCTGTATAAATACCGGGTATTTTCCTATTTTAAGGATTAATTTGGGTATTTATAAAACACAAATTCATATGGCATATGACAGTTAATCGATTAATTAAATTTAATTTTAAATTACTTTTCGTTTTTTAAAAACGTCATTAACTATTAAAAAGCTGTTTAATTGCGCTAAAACTACAATTAACCGGAGTTTATTGATTTAAAGTTGTGATGAGTATGTATGTGTTTATTAGTGAAGCTAATATTGATTAAATTAAACAATAAATTTTTATAAAATTTTGTAAGAAATGTTTATACCTACCCTTTGGATAAATACCAGGGAATTTATCAATTCTTACTCAATAGGAAAATTTACCAGATATTTACCAATTGGGTACTTACCCTTTTCCCATCTATATCCATCCATATTGAACTTCCTGTGAACGTAAAGGCCCAAATACATTGATCAAAATACTCATCAAGCATTGTGGTAGTATTAGTGAAAATGTGTTTGTATGTGTGACACCGGCAACGCTTGATGAAAAATCAAAAAATTTAGATATGACGGCGAATATTACGTCCAGCACACGTACACGTTGAATTCGCCGGCTGGACAAGCATTTGACAAGTGTATTTGGCCCTTAATATTAAAATGTTTTCTGGTGAACTGGAAAATTTTAATCGAGAATTTAAGAGACGATATGCAAATCTCAATAATCTTCTAATGATTTTTGAATTTATTTCATTTCCTTTTGGGGAGTTCGATAATGTCTAATTAATTAAAATAAAACAATTTTCAGTTGAATTCATCGGATTTAGAGTTAGAAATTTCAACAATACAATCAGATTGTAGACGTTTCCTAGTTCCTCGTTTTCCCAGTAAATAATAAAGGCCGCAAAAAAATTCTAACGGTTAACATCCATTTGTTAAACTAAATACACCACTTTTTACCTATTGGACACTACAAATAGCAAAGAAAAAAATCACCTAACAATGAAAAGAACAACGAAACAACAAACTAAATATTCTATTCTATTACATATTTATATCCTTTATCTTAATTCACATCTACACACATATGCCACATTTGTATGCAACACTTTACATGTCGTGTTATGTCGCCTGAATGTTTCACGTTATAACCAGGGAAACCGTAAATATGCAATCGCATGTTTTGCCCTATGCGACCACTGGAGGCATAAACAGAGCTTTTGGTGAACTTGGGCCTTAATTTGTTTGTGCATATTTTTGCATATTTTACTATTTGCTGCCTTTTTTAAAGTTAATAGCGCATATTTCACGTTTTGAAGCATATTTCGATACTTGCTGAGCTTTTGTTTAATTGCTTAAAAGCGAACCAAAAAAAAAATGGTCTTAAGTTCTGGTAAACAGACGGCTTTTCCATTTTAGGTTTATATCTGTGCCCATGTTCTGTTACCCCCGCGTCGAGAATTTTTTCGATAGAAACGTGAAAAATTAAACAAAAATGCCATAAATTGAAACAAACAACTGGTTTTCTTACTCAGCTGCGTCTGTTACATTTTTGGCCAATTACGGAAAAAGTGTGTCTTTAAGTGTGTCCCGCTTTCAACTGTAAAATAAACTCACGAAAAAAATGGGGTGAGAAAAAATTTCGACACAAAAGATATATTTAAAAAGGCAAAATTCAATGAATAATAACACGGAAGAGATAAGTTTTTTGTTCTTGGCTGAATTTTTCATTGTTGAGTTATTTTGCTTTTTAAATTTTTGAAAAATATTCGATTGCTTCCAAAGCCATTTTGTAAGCAACACACTTTAAAGTCGCTCTTTACATCATTTGGTAAAGCCGACGGTTGAATTTTTGTCGCCGTTGTTGAACGTTTTTCAATTTTAGTAAATTTTGGTCGCCGTCAACGATATGTGTGACTGGCGTTCTCCACGTCACATCGGCTTCAAGTGGACTATTATTACATTTATAACGTATCGACGTAATCTCTTTTGATAGTTTTCGACATGAGTTACTGACACATTTTTTTCTTACTTTTCCAGAAACGATGGAATATTTTGTTTCTCATCTTTTCGATGCGAGAAGCTCTCACAAAAGTTGCAGAACATGGGCACTGTACAGTGTACACCCAACGTGTTGTTTCAATTTCGCCCTTTTCAGCCAAGAAGTTAGTATGGTATCATTGTAAAATTATGGACTGACTCTCATCATTTGTAATAGGGTTCATCCTTATCACAACTGAAACGTATGTGCCATATTTCTTTTAATTATCTTTAAAATTGTGACCTGTACTTTGCGCACAAAGTTACATGGACAGACAACAAGCCAGCCAGCCGGACGGATGGATGGACATCAATAGATTGACTCAGAAAGTGATTCTGATTAGATCGTTATACAAAAATTCTTGGTCTTTGACCCATATTTTTTATTTTTACCCATATGCACGAACGCATATTTCTCACTAGAACTGTTGTGTGAATATAACAATGCAAAAATTTCGCAACTATTGTGTAGTGAATACAGTTACCATTGTCTACAGCGCTGTCTACAGAAAAGTTGTGAAGGTTGTGAAGATTCTACTTTCAGTGTTGCATTGCAGCACTGCTTTTTTAAAGTTAGCCTTTGTGTCCATGGACCTTCTAGTTATGTTCGTATTTAGACTTAATTTGGCAAAAAGATATTTCACTAAAAACTAAATTTTCTTAAAAACGTTCTTCAGAGTAGACTATAGTGAAAAATATCACTTCCAAATTAAATAACTTCCTTTAAAATGGTACTAAAAATATAAGATATAAAAGCGACCTCCCTAAAATTACTTTAAGACGAGAAAAATCTCATATAGATGTAGATATCCATATAATATTTGGAACAAATAACTCTTAACCTCAGAATATAATTTTGCTCTGGTGAGTCCACGACTGCTCATTGGTTCCAAATAGGGTATAATCTGGAAAATTCGTCTGTTGGATGGTATTGTTAATGCACCAATTACTTCTATCGTGTAGAATTTTATTTTTAGAGAAGTACTTACACAGAAAAAATGTTCACCAAAATTTTTTCAATTAATTCAATAATGCTGTTTTAAACAATTTTTTTAATTGTTCCAATTAATTTGCCTTAATTGAAAACAAAAATTATAATGTTTGTGCGTATATTTGCAAATATGAAAACATACACACAAACTTCAAAAGTCTCAAACAATTTTTTAATTGTTTCAATTAACTGTGTTGATTGAAAAAAAATATTTTGATTTGTGTTTACTTTTTATGTAGCCTCTTTTACTGGTGGTCATATTTCAATTAAACCTATTGATTGAAACTGAACAGCAAGAAAAGCTCAAACTTACAAATGCGTTAATTGATATGATCAATTTGTTTGCAGGAAGAAAATCAGTAAAGAACTTAATTAATAGTACAAATTTCTAACAAATACGTTAATTGAAGTTGGTTTTTTATTTTTTCTGTGTATTAATACTAACCAAATCCTATTTGGATTTTGCTGCTGTTTAATTTTATGGATTCATGAATATTTTGGCTAAGACTTGATTTTTTCGAAAAACATGCATTTTTTCTCACGACTATTTCACCAAAAACAATTTCAATTTCGTTTTGGAGCCATGTTCTGTAACTTTAGTGAGAACTTCTCGCATCGAACAAAATATTCCAGAAAGAAAAGATAAACTTACTGTTTATTGTTGTTGTTTTTGCTTAAGCTCTGATATTGTTACAAGTAAAACTGGGGTTTATAATTCTTATTCGCTTAACAGTTTTATTTGTATAATATCTTTAGTTTTTCTTAAATCTTTGGATGACGTTTCCTGACGATCTGGCCCAAGCAACCAGTGAAATGCGCATAGGAATAGCTAATCCCATCAACAATAAATTTCAGTTTATCAATAGTATGAAATGGGAATTTAGCATATTTAAACGAAACCTTGTTAATTAATTGAAATTTTGATAACATATTCTATCGTTTCTCGAAAAGTGAGAAAAAAGTTTGTCTGTAACTCAAGTCGAAAGCTAGCAAAAGAGCTAACGTCGTTACGTTATAAATACCATAATATTTTGCTCGAAGCCGATGTGAAATGCAGACGTTGAGACCGCCAGTCACACCTCTCGTTGACGGCGTCTTGAAACTTGAAAAATGTTTAACGACGGCGCCGCAAAAACAATCGTCGGCTATACCAAATAATGTAAAGTGCAACTTTAATGATTGTTGTTTACAAAATGGCTTTGAAAACATTCGCATATATTTAAAACAAGTTAAAAGCGAAATAATTAAACAATAAAAAAAAAACATTTTGCATTTTTAATATGTTTTTAGTGTTTCTCGCCTCATTTTTATTCGTCGGTTTATTTGACAGTTCAAAGTGGGAACTCTTCTCACAAAAATGTTACAGACACAGTTTTTCTGTAAATTGGCGAGTAATTTACTAACGTGGCAGCTAACACTTGTCAAAAATGCGACAGACGCATTTAATACCATGTGTACACTTGATTACATTTCGGAGGAACGCATGGATTATGTTGAAAATGTGAAATAAGAGTTCACACTTGATATATGTAACATCTACTATCAATAAAAAATGTCAGAATTTCTAAAAAACTTTTATTTTTTAAATACTTTTTTTCTACAAAATGGGCCAAAATTTTAAAAGATAACACCAAAATGTATTTAGAATTATTTTGTTTAATAATGTAAAAAAAATTAAGCAAAATAATGCTTGCAAGAAATGAAAAACTTGAGAAATGGTAACGCTGCTTTCAAAGCAAATACCATTTTGTCAGTGATGCCACAATAATAATAGAATTTATTGTCACTTTTCTAGTGGTGACACTAAAATAATCGGAAGGAATAGAATGCAATACATACAATGAGATATGAACATCTTGTAAAGATTTTTTTTTTTTAGCTCTATGTATTTCAACAAAAATTCAACATCTTGGCAAATTGATGGTAGATGTTAAATGTTGACAAGTGTGAAAAGGCTATAAGTCTAAAAAACAGTTGTTGTTTTTAATGTACATATGCCATTTTTGTTTCATTTCTCATACACGAGAGTTACAGAACATAGGCACAGGAGAAAAAGTGTAAAACAAAATTGGTCAATTTCTAAACAACTCTCAAGGCATATTATCAACTGTTTACTGCATATAAGAGGCGTATTTTCGGTTTCCCTGGCAATAACAAACAAGCAGCCAAAAAATTATAAAAACAGCCGAAAAAAACTCTTACTAAAAAATTTGGAACAACGTGCTACAAATATTATTTTTTTTATTTTTTTTTTCATATCGTACAATATTTTCAGGTTTGTTGTTTTTTCGTTTTTTTGTTACATTTTCATGCTCGTGTTGTGTTCACTAATTAGTATTTATTTATTTTTTATTTTGTTCGAAGGAAAACCCGCTGCACAGACATTCGCCGAGAAAATGTTTTATGAAATATTTGTGTCTTGTGTCGAGCACAGAGAGTAGACATAAAACACCAGCGCCACCACCATCATCGTCATTATCATTATTTACCGCCACCGTTCTAGGATTCCACTTTGTCAAGATGCTCATTATAATGACAGTGGTGCGTGGAGACATTCTGAATATGAACGAACAGCCACACAAAAACAACTGCAACAGCATTAGCCGTTGTTTATGTTGCAATATTTTTTTTTTTTTTTGTGGCAAATGCATTTTTGAAATTTTGTCACAGTAATTGGACAAATTAATTTGTGTTTACATTAGAAAAGTCTAGATGAATTTTTTTTTCTTGCTTTTTTTCTGTTTCTAATTTCAATATTGTGAAATTGACAAATTTGTGTGAAAATTAATAAATGACTAGAAAATAAATTATTTTGATGAAATTAACTTTTTGTAAACAAGTGATTGCGAAAATAGAAAGTATTTAATTAAATTTGAAAACTTTCTTCTTAAGTGTTGATGCCAAGAGTTTAGTGAATATTGTTAGCACTTGGCGCCAGTGGGAAATAATATTACCATAAATAAAACGCATATAAATACATATTAATAGGAAAAATTAAAAGCAGTTAAATCGTACGAAAACAATTAATCGTACTCCCAATGTTGATGTGTTAATAAATGGTGAACAAATCAGTATTGTTAATGCTGCCAAGAACCTTGGTTTAGTTCTTAATGACAGACTTACCTGGACACACCATGTTACTACACTTGTTGGTCAAACTTACACACTTACACAAAGTTGAGGAGCCTTTTGACGTCACAGTACTCCTATTAATATAAGGCAACTGCTTGCTAAATTTTACCTTATTCCTGCTTTAATCTACGGTTGTGAACTTTTTGAAAGCTGTGATTCAGTTAGCAAAGCAAAGAAAAATGTTTTATACAACAATATTATTAGATATGTGTACGGATTAAAAAGGGATGATCATGTTTCCTTATTTTTCTTAAAACTATATGGAGTTTCGCTTAACAATTTTCTTAACATACAAACGTGTGCTTTAATTTTGCATAAAATCATTTACTCGGAAATGCCACAAGATCTTATTGATAAAATCAGGTTTGCCAGATCAGTTAGGGAAAAAAGGATTATAATTCCATTACACCGTTCTCTTGTGTCCGAATGGCAATTCTTTTACATGCGTCGCGTCTCTGGCCGCACAGAAAACAATTTTTGCGCCAGTAAAAGAATTAATCAAAAATAAAATCAGTTTTAATTAAATATTTAATCAGGTGAATTAAACTTTTAATCAAATGTATTAAATGTTTACTTGACAATATTTCAATTAAACATTTAATTCACTTGATTAAAATTTTAATTCACTTGATTAAATATTTAATTAAAACTGATTTTATTTATGATTAATTCTTTTACTGGCGCCCAAATTTTTTTCTGTGCGTACTTCTTTGAAAATGAGGTCGGCCAAGCACTTGAGATTATAACGGACTTTGTGTGGCCTGAAATGGAGGATATGGACCTGGACGATATGTTGTTCCAACAGGATGGTGCCACTTGGGGTTATTTGAAAGAAAAGGTGTACATCGATAAGCCAGCAACAATTTAAGAGCTAAAGGATGAGATAATTCGGCACATTAACGACATTGAACCTCAATTATGTCTCAGAGTCATTCAAAATATGAAACATCGAATAGAAGTATGCCACCGAAGCCATGAAGAGCATTTAGCCGATATTTTGTTTCACACATAATTGTCATAGATCCTTCTTATAAAATTAAAAATATTTAGTTAATTCTCTTAAAACTTTTTGTTTTATTTACTGTTTATTGTATCGTGCGTTCTTTATGGACCACCCTTTAGAGTAGCGAGTAAAAGTGAGCTCATATTTGGAAGTTTATCAGAAAAGTCCCTCTAAAAATTAAACTAAACCACCAAATAAAACAAATCTTTTCACAATTATTCGTTGCTCAGATTTTTCAAAAAAAAAAGTTTAACGAAAAGTATCAAATATAAACACAGGAATTAGAGAAAGGGGACCAAATAAAAAATTCCGTATTTGCTCGGTTTTGCACGTTTCGCACATACATACATACTATAAAGAGGCACTAATAATTTTTAATATTTCGGCAACAAAAACGTTTTAAATGCGTTTAGGCATATTTTCATCAAATGTGCGAGAAATTTGGTGTCATGCGTGTTGTTCGGATGCCATAGTTCTTTCATGTTGCTCGGAGCCCTATGATATTTTCCCAGCCGCCTTTTTAGTATTGCCCACAAATTCTCTATTAGGTTATGGTCAGGGCTTTGTGCGGGCCAATCCATTGCTCGAAAGTTTTGCTGCGACAGCCATTCTTTCACAATTTTAGCGATATTTTTCGGATCACCGTCTTGCTGGAAGATATTCAAAAAGGCCTCTTTTTTCATAATACTGCACATTTTTACGAGTGAGCCCATTTGCCACCAAGTAAAGCATCCCCACACCATCAAACTGCCTGCTCCATGTTTAACACTTGACTTCACTTGAACATACAATAATTTTAAAAAAATAGACAGCAGTTGAAGAAAAATATTATAAATAACAATAAAAGTTTATTAACAAAAATTAAGTTTGTGTTTATTTGATGAGATTTGTGAAACGAGTGAAGTATAATTTATTGAAAAAGTATTACAAAATTTTCTAGTTTTGACATACATACGAGCAAAGCTAGCTACATACAATTTTAAACAAATAAATTATTTAATTGTATTATTCTTTACAATTTAACAGAAAGCACCTTCTTTTATCCCATATCTTTGAATATTATCCATATAAATTCCAAATCATTGTGTGACAAATTGGGATCTGAATTGAAATATTTAAAATTTCTTATCCAGTAAAATAAAGTACCAACACTCCTTGTCTTATTTGAATTAAATCTTTCATTAATTTTAAAAAACCTACAACTATTGAGAACTCCTTACTTTAATTGAATCTCTTTTCTATAATATTAATTGCCATCTATTTGTACAACTCCCCCCCCTCCAAAAAAAAAGCTAATAACATCCAAACAAGATAATAACTACTTGATCTTTAAACTCCTCCACAAAAGCTTCAAGGTTCATAGAGTTCATTGGGAGAAAAGCACTTACAACATAATGAATTTCTTACAACATACCCCCACTATAATCAAGTAGGAGATTTAAGCAACACCCACAAATTGAATTAATACTTACATCAAAACAATGTAGAAAATTTAAAAAAAGAAAATAAGTTAGCTAGCCACCGACAGCAAATGTTTGCTGGCCTTAGAAACACAATAAAGGAGCATCAAAGTTTAGATACGAATAACCACTACGTGGTTCTCCAGGACCAAAGTAAAGAAACGCCTTATTGTTTGGTATCTGTGGCTAAAATGCTTGTATTTATAGAAATGCTACTTCTGTTATTTGCAGTTTTTTTTGTGTTCTTTCCAAAAAAAAAAGAACAATTCATGGTTGATTTTTGCAGTTACGCCTGCGTGTCCATCAAAGCTAAAGTACATTGTACTGTAGTCATACTATTTGAAGTTACTGGAGCAGAGCGAAAGACAGCATAAAAACAATAAATGCACCTTTAAAATGAAATATATTTGTATTTAATAAAAAACAAAAAAGAATAAAAATTGAATTGAACTCTTTTGCGAAAACAATAATCTGTGTTACAAAAGACGGAATGTTATTTGATGTTGCAATGGGAAGTTCAGGTACAAGGAGGCTTAAGTCGAATTTTTAAAGAACTATTTTTTATTAACTATTTTGTTCTTGTTATAGCATAGTGCTTCATGTTTATTTGATGTTTAATAATTTGCATACTGGGAAGGGCATTCACAAGTAAATACTCTTGCGCCTTCCTATTCAAACCCCATACATATCACCCAAGTTCATAACGCCGAGCTGGTCCCGGAAATTGTATGTTGTTGCTGTGGCCATTGTTAACGCACCTTTTTCTTTATTAAAAAAGATAATCCAGCCAATAACGCCGCCCGCAGCAAGCAGTTAACATTTTCAAAAATAAAGTTGTGCATCACTTTAGGCTGTTCTCTCGTCAAATTTTGTTTGTTGAAAAAACCGTCGAGCCAGAAATGTACTTCTTACTTGTCTGTGCACACGCAACTTAGTCGCGCAAACTTCAATTAAAAAGGTTTAATAGTTAGCATAGACCCATAAACATTGAAATAAAGTTTATATCACACTCGAAACTAATCTTAAAAGTACAAATACGAATTCAGTACTTTTTCGAAATTCGAAAGCTTACAAAAAGTGCGAAAGTTTAAACTATTTTTGGTACTTTTTTTACAAAACATTTTTCTCCATTCATCGACATATGGGCCAACCCCAGAAACAGTCCACCAACCAAAAATTTTTCAAATTAAATTTTTTTAATGGAATATAAGACAAGATGTATAATTTCATTTTTATATTAAAAAATATGTATTTCAACGATCATTAATACAATAATTTTTACCAAATATTATACCACCCCTGTGCTTTTTGAGTTTAAAATAGCACTTACAGCGGACTCATCAAAATATTAATTTCGTTTAAAAAATAGGTTGATATTCATTCATACATTCATTAATAATCACAAAATAAGTTTATATGTATAATTTGTTTTGTTAAAATAAATAAAATTGGGTTTATTATATAATACAGTAATTTTGACTTAGCTGCACAATCTCCTTTTACGACTTTTACAGCAATTAAACGTGAACTCAATGAAGCGCCGACGCAATTAAAACAAAAATCGCTTAATTGAGCAAGATGTGCAATAAAGCGAAACACCTATGTGTAGATAGAAAATAAAACTCGTTTCTTTGTTTATAAGTTAAAAAATCGTTTAGGTTTTTTAAAAGAAAATATAAATCAGGTACGTTCATCGTACAATCTTTCTGCCGCAAAATAATTTTTTTACGTTTGTGGAGCAAAACCACATTAAGTTCATGGAAACAATTAACCGAAACATTTGCTTTTGTTTTCGGCAATGCGGTCTTATTTTGCGAAAAAATTAGGCGGGTGACGCAATTCAACTGAACTCAACTAAACGGGTATTTTTACATTGACAGTTATACTGAATGATTTCGTTCCATGATTTTTAGTGCAATAAAACGGGAAACTCAATTGAGCGGGGCTTAATTAACCGAAAACAACGTACATAAAGTTATATTTTATTAAAATTTTATATAAAACAACAGATCATTTTATACATGTATGTATGTATATTTAATATAAAAGGAACATTAACAAAAACAATGAGAATTCACAAAGAAAAACATAATCGCGATTTATATTTTTATAAACAGCTTAAATTGGATATTTATGTGAAAAAGTGGCCACCATATTTTTTTCATGTGTGCAGTTAACTTTGATGTTTTGTATGAAAATATTTTAAGCTGCCCAAAAATATGAAAAATATGCAGGCATGCAAAATGCACGTTAACAGGGATTTTGAAGAATAATTCCAGAAAATATGTAATTTGGGCAGTTAAGTCAAAGTGCAGCTAACTTAAATTTTTTGTATGAAAATAATTTTTAAATGCCAAAAATTTGGTGCATTTATCTTAATTGTGCAGGTATAGAAAGTGCACTTAACAAAGGAATTTGTATGGAATTATAAAGAATAATTCCAAAAATGATCAATTTTGTACAGTTAAGTCAAAAGTGCACGCAAACAAAAGGCAGTTAAGGCAAAACTACTGTACTGAAAAACTGTAGCGTGCGTTGTGCGGCGTGCGTCACAAAGGCTTTTGTCAAAAAATTACAACATTTTTTGGCTGCGAATAAAAGGTTTTAGAATTCTCTTATAGTTAGCTTTCTTTAAGGAATTAGATTTTGTATACCTTATGATGCAAAATTTGCTAAAAATTAGGAAAACACACTTCAACTTTTAAAGTTACTTCCACTTTTTGTGATCAATCATTTCGCAACAAATACCTGCTAAGAAATTACGATATATGCAATACGTAAGTGCATATTAATGTCACTAAATACTATATATAAGTTAAAGCAATCTCTTTTGAAAGACCAAAAAATGTTTATATATCAATCAGGAAACGCGGGCGATTGTAGCGTTCGCCACGTAGGATTTGCCCATATACGTTTTAATTTATGGGCTCGCACTACGATATTTAAATTTTTGATACCTTAATGAGGAGAAAAAAGTACCAAAAAGAGAGAAATACAGAATATATAAATACCTTTTTAAGCTTTTTGTTTTACAACTGGTACTTTCTTTAATTATAGTTAATATTTTAGCTATAAACATTAGATTCCAAATGCAAAGTCCTGAGGGGATAAGAACCTGTGAGTGAATTTGTAATACTTTTTTTGTTCTTTAACTGGAATTTTTTTATGAAATGAAATGAAATGAATGAAACGTGGAAGGTGCTTATTGAATGAGAATTTGTAAGAGGGATCTTTTTGGTACTTTGTTTTCTTTAACTAGGACTTTTTAAATTTTCGTTAGTATTGGACCTGGAAACATAAAATTAAACATGCAAGATTCTAAGTGAATGAGAATCTGTAAGAGGGATCTTTTTCAATTCTGGTACTTTTTTCAATTTTCGTTAATATTGCACCTATAAACATTAAATGAAACATGCAATGTTCTGAGCGGATGAGAATAACTATTTGGTACTTTCTTTTATTCGTTACGGTTTTCCGCGTACTAAAATTTTTTCCGAGAGTAGCCTTTATATGGGGCCTATTAATGACCGATCTGCACGAAAGTTGACAGTGCCATTTATAGTCATTTATTACTATAACAGACCAACATTAATTAATTTTATTCAGGTTGTTCTATTACTGCCCGTACGCTAAAAAGTTTGTCTGTACATACTGTGGCGTAGGCTTGACCGAATATACTTTTTTACTTGTTTATTATATGCAAATATTATAATATTGTTTTTTAATTGCATATTTCTGTTTCCTGTCAATAATCAAACTAAGGTTGAACTTTTTTATGAGACCCCTTTTAGGCTCGGCAAATTACTTGCGCAACTCTTGGTTTGTAGATGTCAGCGGTAAGGTCGGGCTAAGGGGAAAAAATTGAGTACAGACTTTGTTGTGCCTTGCGCAACTAACTTGCCGAGTCTGAAAGGGGTCTTAAGTTAAGTTAAGTTAAGTTTGTTTGAGACTTTAAAAACAATCAAATAAGAAAAAAAAATATGAGTCAAATTACAAAGAAAACTTAAAACTATAATGTTTTGTATTAATAAATATTATTGTTTAACAGTAACAAACTTATCAGATTTTGCGAAAGATCCCTAACATTAAGGTTTAAAGTGCTTGCTCCCGGCACAACAATTTGGGGTAGTATTATATTCTGTTTCTTCATCGTATATACAATACAAATAATATTGCATAGTCACCTATAATGCAAAAGGACCTAGCAACCAAAAGATATATGTGAATCTAAAAGCGTTCAAAAAGAGCGAAAGGGCCAAATAACGAACATTAGTGTCAAAAAAGGACCAATTTTGCAATAAATCCCATCGCTTTTTTGTATATATTTAGGTAACAAGTAACAAGGTAACAGAACAAGTTGATAACTTTCAAGACTACTGTGGGACCCGACCCCTTTCGATTTTATAAAGTTTGGTGAGAATGTTCTTTATCCTACACAGAAAAAATGTTCACCAACATTGTTTCAATTAATTCAATAATGCTGTTTTAAACAATTTTTTTAATTGTTCCAATTTATTTTCCTTAATTGAAAACAATAATTATAATGTTTGTGTGTATATTTGCAAATATGAAAACATACACACTAACTTCAAAATATTTTAAATTCTCAAACAATTTTTTAATTGTTTCAATTAACTGTGTTGATTGAAAAAAATATTTTGATTTGTGTTTACTTTTTATTTAGCCTCTTTGACCACCAGTAAAAATTTCAATTAAATCTATTGATTGAAACTGAACATCAAGAAAAGCTCAAATTTACAAATGCGTTAATTGATATGATCATTTTGTTTGCAGGCGGAAAATCAGTAAAGAATTTAATTAATAGTACCAATTTCTAACAAATACGTTAATTGAAGTTAGTTTTTAATTTTTTCTGTGTATAAAAAACATATGTATATGAACCAAAAAAAATTTGAAAACTTTGTTTTCAAAAATTATGTCATATTCAAAATGTCAGAATTTCACCGAATTAGGCGAATGTGTTGAGTTTATTTCTTCAATATCTCGAAAACTGCTTTACATACGAAGATGATTTTTATGTCATTTTAAAAAAAATACTTGGGGCTACAAACAATATATTGAAAAAAATTTAATATTTAATGTATTAATAAAAATTAATATCTGCAAAATATTAAATTTTAAAAACGTGTGCCCCAATTAGTTTAAAACGCCATGTGATTGGCTTGTCTGTTTTTTGCAACTAGCACAGTGAGCTTATTACTCAAAATTACAACATTAAAATATTATATTAAGATTATTTTTTAAAGGTTGCGAAAGAAAAAAAATCATATTTTAAACAGCATTATTCGTTACGGTTTTAGGCGCACTTAAGTGTTTTTCGAGATTAGACTTTATATTGGACCCATGGTAAATTATGGATTGATCCTTACGAAATTTTGTGGTATTAATTTTAGTGCTGGGATACTATCGATATTTTCTACTATCGATATTTATCGATAGTTCAGATTTCACTATCGATATTACTATCGACTGAATGTTTGTACTTAAGTAGCAAAACTTTAACTAGCTTTTTATCAGGCTACAGTTCGTTGTTTTTATCACTTAATTGAACGTATGAGACGTATGTGTGTACAAACGTTATTTTAGATGACAGTTTTTTAAAATTGTGATGTTGATAAGCACCATTCTGAAGGAACCAAAGTAACAGGGACTATAAGATATTTTATTGCAACTTTAGATAATGTTCTAATTTGATTTGATTCTCAACCCAAAAGGTTATCAATCTAGCGGACTTTTCCTCTAATGGTCGTTCATTGTTTTATTCTATGCTTGCAATTGCAACCACATTTTTATTTGATTTTTTTACAACATCATAAAACTTTCTGACATATAAAAATTTCGGCATAATGGACTTAAGTTAGTAGTAAAAAAAGCACAGCTAAGCAATCCATACCACCTGCCATTCTTGTTGTTTGCATTCTGCGCGAGTTAATAATAGCAAGTAAAAACTAGCGGCAAAAAACTGTGCGTGTATAGCTGCTGTAAGATGTCTTCATAGCTGTATTTTAAATAATAATAATAATATCGATTTTGATATTTTTCCTATCGATATTTTCGATAGTTTAAGACTATCGATAGTATCGATAGTACTATCGATAGTTTCCCAGCACTAATTACTTCTAGTCATATAGAACGAATTTATGCAAAATTTTATATCAATGCGTGCATTCCGCCACTATATATGCTAGTTTTTGTAACAAAATTATCAATTTTTCGGGTGGTTGTTCTACATTTTAATTTAAAACTTTTCCTACACTGAAGGAACTTTGCTAGATTTTCAATCCCAAACTGCTTAGGAGAACTATTACAATTTCACACTTATATTGTTCTTTTTCTTTGAGTCGTTCGAAAGTGAGCATAATTTCAACAGATGGACAGACAGATGGACATGGTTTAATCGACATAGAATTACTCAAGAACCCAGAGTATATATACTTAATGTGGATAAAAAAGTTTCACACGGAATGACAAACTTAGTATACCCTCATTACAAATAGTTGTGGTGGAGGGTATAAAAATGCAGAAGTGCTATAAAATAAAAATTGAAGGTGGTTGTGGCGGCTGCTTTTGTGTTAAAATTGTGTTTTTTTAAGTTGCAAAATTTTCGTTTTATTTGAGGTTGCAAAACTACAGTGTCTTAAAAAATAGAAAAATACGTGAAAATATTCATATATTTTACTTTTTTTTAACTTTTTCATAACTATTGATTGTTTTGGTTTTAAAAAGCGGTCAATTCTTTTTATTCAGTTTCTTACCATTTTTCATTTCTTTTTTTTTTTCTTTGGTTTTGGTAGGTGATCACGATTGAGCTAAAGTATTGGTTGGGCTGCACTTGCACCACATGCTGAAGCAAAAGTAGAACAAAGAATTTTTTTTAGGTTATCTTAACATATTCCCTGTCCTAAGAGATGACTACTTTGTTAGGTGTATAAGTTTTTATTTTAACAGAGATTCAGAATCACGTTCCTTCGAAAATTTCACAGTGTTGCAACAGCTATTGACAGGTTCATGAAAAATTTATTACGATTTATTTCGTTAAATAAACTACATCTCTCTTTCTTTATATTTATGGTTGTTGCCGTCCGGGTTGTGGGTTGATGTAGCCTTGTAAACATTTGAGTTTTTCAAAGGGGTTTTTACAAGAAAAGCGAAATGATAAATTTGAAAATTTGACAAAAGAAACTAGTGAAAATTTAATGTGCTGTATTTAATTCCAGTTAAATATGTTTTAACATCTGTGGACTATATGGTATTTAAATGTTTCTTTTCAGAGTACAACCACAATTGTGGTTGTAACAAGACGAAGCCACAGCACATAAAACAAGTGGAACAGTGGCTTATAACAGCTGTTATAAGCCATTCCAACAATTATTTTTGTTTTCATTTTTGACAACACATTGTTCTCGGTCTAATAAAGAATAACCCACTCTGCACCCAACCAATAACAAACATATGACGTGTTTTAATTTTTTTAATATTTTTCAAATAAAACAAAAATTAAAAATTTACGGTATTTACTTAAAGAAGTGCACAATGTACGTTTTATTAAAATATGTGGGGGTAAAATGGGGTAACCTCACATATCAAAAACTAAAAGAGATAAAAAAACCAATTAATACATATTGTTGTTAATTATAAATATAAGCGGACAGGTGTGTCTGGTACTTTTTCGGGAGTAAACGAGTTTAACCTGTACCCATGTTCTGTAACTTTAGTGAGAACTTCTCGCATCGAAAAGATGTGAAACAAAATATTCCATCGTTTCTCGAAAAGTGAGAAAAAAGTGTGTCTGTAACTTATGTCGAAAACTATCAAAAGAGATTACGTCGTTACGTTATAAAAGCCATAACATTGCACTCGAAGCCGATGTGACATTGCAGACGTTGAGGACGCCAGTCACACATATAATTAACGGCGACCAAAATTTACTAAAATTGAAAAATTTTCAACGACGGCGGCGAAAATACAACCGTCGGCCATGCCAAATAATGTAAAGTGCGACTTTAATGTTTGTTGTTTGTAAAAGAGCTTTGAAAAAATTCGTATATTTTATAAAAATGGTAAAAGAAAATAATTAAACAATAAAAAAGGGCCAAGAACATAATTTTATTATTATTATTCTTTGCAATTTGCATTTTTAGTTGTTTTTTAGTGTTAAAATTTTTTTCTCGCCCCATTTTTATTCGTGAGTTTTTTTGACAGTCCAAAGCGGGAACTTTTCTCACCAAAATGTTACAGACACACTTTTTCTGTAAATTGGCGAGTAATTTCCTTGCGTGACAGCTTGTACTTGCCAAAAGAAGTTACAGACACAGTTTAGTGAGAAAAACAGCTGTTTGTTTCAATATACGGCATTTTTGTTCTATTTCACACATTTCAATCGAAAAGTTTCTCGACACGAGAGTTACAGAACATGGGCACTGTATTATGAAACTTCTTTGGCACCCCATCTATCTTTTAAGCCAATGGACTTATAAATAAGAATTATACCAAATTCATAACTTATCAAAATAATACAAATATAGATTTGGTACTTTTTCGAAATTCGAACGTTTAAGGGGAGAAAATTGTACCAGTTTTTGGTACTTTTTTTTACAAACCCATTTTCAGAATTCAATGTCATATACGTATTAAATTGTGGGTTTCCACTACAATATTTATTGAATTTTTGATATATCAATGGGGCGAAAAAAGAAAAAGGGGAAATACGGGAAATTATATAAATTTCTTTCTCTAACTTTTCCGTATTATATTGAACTTAGAAACATAAAATAATAGGTGCAGGGTACTTATTGAATTAGAACCTATAAGATGAAAATTGTTGGTGCTTTGTTGTTCTTAAGCTGGTACTTTTTTATATTCGTTAATATTTGACTTAGAAATATAATATTAAACGTGCTAGGTACTGAGTAAATGAGAATCTGTAAGATTGATCTTTTTTGAACTTTTTCATTCTTAAACTGCTACTTTTTGAAATTTTATTAATACAGAACCTAGAAACATAAGATTTAGTATGCAGCTTCTAGAGTGATTGAAAAACTATAAGAGCCAAATAAAAAATTGAGCTTCCAACGAAGCAGGTTTGTAAGGGAGAAACATAAACGTTTCGCTTCCCATTATGCTTACGGAAGACATGAATTTTATATGGCGAGTTCCCACTTTGAAGCAATACATTTTTGACACATTAAGAGCATTATTCAGCGCATATAAAATTTTTTGGATGTAACGATCAGCTTCACACACTGAATGTTTTGATGCAGCTATTTTTTAGTATTCTCCTTTACAAACCTGCTTCGTAGTAAGGGAATCCCGTAGCACTTGAACAGTTATTTTTTTTTTTCTCTAAGTTGTTGAGAGTTCTTTCACTTACTTTACTGCATTTCGGTATGTCTTATTGCTTAGCGTATAATTGTGGGCTTATTTTTTTAAATGTACCTTAAGTGCTTCGCAAAATGATAAAATTTTTTTATTGTGAGGAGACTATTTGGTACTTTTTTGTTTTTCAATACTTTTGGATTTTTTTATACTACTGAACTTACAATATTAAATTAAACATTCACGGACTTGAGTGGAAGATAACATATGAACATAACAGGAGGTTGGTCCCTTTCTAAATCGATCCAAAAAGACGGAAAAACCAAATGCGCTAAACATGAGAATTCATTTATACTTATATGTAGGTTTTCTTCATATTTGCATAAATAATTATGGTCGAATTTCGACCACTTGGCAAACACAAGTGTGAATAATTTCATCTCTTTGATGACAAATAAATTTGTGATTTTGTTTTGCGAATTCGATTCGAGTCTTTTCTCAGGCAGATTAATTTAATTGAGACTTTGAAGTCCTGAAATATATTTTAATTATCTTTTTTATGTAGACTTTAATATGTACCACCATTAGATAAAGGGTGTTTTTTATAGAGTGACACAAGTTTAAATCATAATAAAACAAGAAAATATATTTTTAATACCAATGAAACGGGCTTTGTTGGAAAGAAAATTTTATGAAATTTATGTTTAAATATTATTTGTGCCATGTGGCCGCAACGGCTGGCGCGTAGAAGGAGCAATCTGGAACACCAATTTGCAATAACTTTTTGCATCCTGACCATCATCGTTCTTAAAGACATATGGGCCAATGACTCCGCCAGCCCATATAGCACACCAAACCGTTTTCTGTGGATGTACTGGTGTTTTTACAGAAGCTTGTGGATTCTTCTCATTTCAAATGCGACAATACTGCTTATTTACGTACCCATTTAACCAGAAATGGGCTTCATCTGAAAATAAAATTTTGAATGGAAATTCAAAATCAATATCGATTTGTGCTTCAGCCCAATCGCCGAATTATTTTGATTAAAAATTTTAGCGTTGCTATTCAGTTTCAAAGCAAAGTAAACAAAAAGAAACTTTCAGTTGTTAAATGGATGCTCAAGTAAAGCAGTGATGCCAACTCAAAGTTGTGACACTCTCAAAAAAACACCCATTACAAAGTTTTTTTTTTTGGAATTTCGCATCATCGTGGTCCTCATCATTATTATCAATGCCCATGTGTTTTTTTTTTATTTTTTAAATTTGCAATTTTTTATTTGTAATGCTGCGAATACAAAAGTTGTTTGTTTGACAACATGTTTATATACGCTAGTTTTAAAGACAACTGGGCGTTATCTATTTGACAACATGTGTTGTTAGTTTGACAACAATGTTATTTTTACACTTTTGTTTTTAATTTGACAACGTTTCGACAACAAATCTTGTATAATATTGGCAAAACTTCGTTATCGTTTGTATACCATTAACTGACAACTTTTTAACGTATTTTTTCGCTCTGTGTACCGATACCGCAATTCGTTTCAGTTGCCAACAAATAATTCATCCATTTTGCCCAGCGTAGTTTTTTATACAACCTGTCCCTAGCATAGTATGTACATTCCCTGTTTTGGTACTTTAATCATTAATCCTTTTTGTTGCGTTGGTCTGCGTCGTGTTGTTTTTTCTTTGATATTAATTGTTCTGAGTATTGTAGGTTTTATAAGGCGCATTGTTGATCCAATTCTTAACTATGCTCTTCTCTTAACCGGCTTTAAGACCGGCTATGGCGGAGTAATTTACTGAGTCTGCCCGTTACTGGTTTAAAGTCCACAGATCAACTATGTGAAGAGGTCGCTTTTTAAATGAGGAGCAGACGCCTAACGAACCACCGCTTACTATAAAAGAGGTATTGATTGGATTATGGAATTTGCTTGTTTTGGTCCGCGGGTGGTCTTTGATTTCCCACCTACCTAACATATCTGTAGGGCATCCCACTATCCGCTAGCTGAGGAATGGTCCGATGGGAGACAAATAACTCTACACCGATATAATTAAAATGCCGATACCGAAATAACAAACAGGTGAATACTGTTACCGAACCGAAATTAGTTTCGGTGGCCAACCTTGGTTGAAGCAAACTAAAATCTCTCCTCGATGAAAACTTTATCAACGTGATATAAGCAAACTCCTTTTTCGAATGTCCTTCCATAAAAAAAATTAAGAAGGCGCAATTGATTTCAGTTGTATTTCTTACTGTGTAGTGATTTCACACTGTTTTTTTACTAAATACTATTCTAAATATTAAAATCTAAATAGCTTGTTATAAAACTTAACAAATGTCGGTAATTATGTTGTTATTCAAAAACAAAAATAATGATTCAGATCAAAACGAAACAATTCCACGTCTGTAATAAGTTAAAAATTAAGATTTCCAAAAAAGTGCTTATTTTTTTCTATAAAACTAATTAAATTCCAAAAAAGGTAAAATAACAATATTATTTAAATTAAAATTTCCTTATTCTAAACCTAGTTCATTCCAAAACGCAATATTTATATTGGATTCACATTTAAACGGATTTGTTCACTATGAACCGGATCAAAACGCAAAAATTCCCAGTTTGTTTAAAACTAACTTGCAGAAAAATTAATTCTGGTGTTTATAAATTGTTTTAGCTCTAGCTAAAATTTATTTTACTACAAAAAGTTTTTAGAAAATATATCGTCGGTCACAGGTTGACAACTCTTAACTCGCAAAAAAATCGAATCGGGTTTTTGATGCCAAAAGACTGTGTCTGTCCTTCTGCATGTTAGTACGTTTCATTTATATTTTTACACCATCTTACAATAAATATCTCCTACTAATTTTGGTTTTTTTATTTACTTCCAACAAGATTTAGTAACGGAGTAATAACGTTGTTTTTGTCTCCTGAAAAGTACAAAAAAACATGTTAAGAGTTGTCAACCTGTGACCGACGATATAAGTACCAACATCTACACCGCTACTTCGTGAGCGTCTCCCTTTCTTTTGTAGCATATGTATTTATATGCAGTTTTCAAATAAAAAAAAGTACCAAACAGTTATTCTCATCCGCTCAGCACATTGCATGTTTAATTCTATGTTTACAGGTGAAATATTAACGAAAATTGAAAAAGTACCAGTTAAAGAACAAAAAATACTACAAATATATTTTTTGCATGTTCTCATTCACTTAGTACCTTGCATGTACAATTTTATGTTTCTAAGTCCAATACTAACGAACATTCAAAAAGTGCCAGTTAAAAAACAAACATGACCTTGCATGTTGAATTTTATGTTTCTAGGTCCAATACAAACGGAAATTCAAAAAGTATCAGTTAAAGAACAAAAAGTACCAAAAAACTCACTCACAGGTTTTTATTCACTCAGGACATTCATGTTGAATTTTATGTTTATAGGTAAAATATTAACTATAATTGAAGAAAGTACCAATGGTAAAGCAAAAGGCATAAGAAAGGAATTTAATTTCCTTTATTTCCCACTTGTTGGTACTTTTTCTCCCCATTAAAGTATCAAGAATTTCAATATTGTAGTAGGAGCCCATGAAGTAATATGTATACGTTTTTGTGAATGGAGAAAAATGTTTTAGGAAAAAGTACCAAAAATAGTTAAAACATTCGCCCCTTAAAAGTTCGAATTTCGAAAAAGTACCGAATTCGTATTTGTACTTTTTAGATTAGTTTGGAATGTGATATAAACTTTATTTCTATGTTTATTGGTTTAAAAGATAGATATGGTGACAAAAAGTTCCAAAATACTGCCGTTTACTCCCTAAATGGTCCCAATTTAAAAAAGTACCAGACACCTGCCCGCTTATTTTTTCTAACGAACAACGATAATTTTTACATTTTTTTTTTTTGTATGCGTTTTAGGTTTGAAGATAAGATAAGGTAACCGAATTTACCTGTTTTTACCCTTTTTACCACCATAGTGGATCGATTTGTGGAGATACCAGTCTTTAAGCAACGTTACAATTTATATATCGTTAGCCAAAATGCAAACAGGCGTAACTTACAAAAAATTCAAAATCGAGTGTTTCATTGATTGTTATGAATGACATAAAACTACATGTCTTGACAAAATTTTACACTTCTGCGATCAAAAATTACGCTTTTGTAAACAAAAAAACAAATGGACATAATTAGACAAAATATAATGAAATCGTTTTCTTTAAAAATTGTTTGAAGAATTCCATAGACGTCTTATTAATATATGTTTTTCTGACGTGTTTAAAGTTTTCGTTTTACAATGTTTTTTGCTTCTGCTGTTAATTTCTATTTTTGTTAGTTACGCCTTTTTGCATTTAAGCTAACGATGTATACATAGATATTTTGATGGCTTTAATTAATTTTTATTTTATTTATTCAAATTGTTGCCTTTTGTTATGGACCTCCTCATACATACAATTCAATATATAAAATAATTTATTTTTTTTTTATACCCACACCAGAATAGTGGAGAGGGTATTATGCATTTGTGCTGATGTGTGTAACGCCTTAAAATATTGGTCCTAGACCCACCTTAGAGTATACCGATCGACTCAGAATCACTTTCTGAGTCGAACTAGCGATGTCCGTCTGGCTGGCTGGCAGGCTGGCTGTCCATGTAACCTTGTGCGCAAGGTACAGGTCGCAATTTTGGAGAAAATTTGGGACATAGGTTCTTATTGGCGCAAGGACCAAGCCTATTGAAAATGGGGCAATTTTTGCCTCTCAAACCGATTTTAATGAAATTTAAAACATAGATAGAGTTTTTCAAAAATAGGACCACAAGGGGAGGTAGGGGGCAATTTCTGCCTCTCACAAACTTTCAAACCGATTTTAATGAAGTTTATAAACATAGATAAATCCATATTTATATGGACACATAAGCATGGTGTGTTTTTAAATACTGTGGTGTAGGGTATCATATGGACGCTCTTGACCGACTATACTTTTTTACTTGTTTTGTTTGTAATAATTTTTTTTTTTCAAGTTAAAGCATTTATTTGTCGTTATCTGTAAAATTAATTTTTTTTAGAAAATAATGTTTTTTTATGATGAAAGTAAGATTTTGGAGCTTTTAAGCGATTTGTCTACATCACATTTTTAAGCCATTTTTTAATTTTCTAACTTTTGTAAAAACTTGTGTTATTTGAAATGCGGCGATATTTTTGAGAAACTTAATTTTTTCTAATAAAATGAGAAATGGTAAAAAAGTGTTTTTGCGTTTTTCGTTTTTTTTCTGTAACTTTTTGATTTTCAAGTTTGAATTATTTTTTTAGTTTTATTTGGCTCCATTAGACGATTTTAAGCATTAATGTTCCTTATTTTAATAGTTTTTATATAAAATAGCAGTTAAGTTTCTTATAAATTTCGGTGTTTTATCTCTACCGAAATTCTTCAGCTTTTAAGCGATTTTTTTATTTTTTTTATCCTTTTTTTAGGGATTTTGTTTTTGTAAAATTTTAATGTAAGACATTTTTTTGTTTTATTACTTTTTTGCATAATAAGTTGAATAAAAGCTTAAGCGTTTTTAATATTTTAAGTTTAAGGGAGAACTAGTGATTTTGATTTTGACTATTTTCATTAACGCATTTTGTTTTATTTCAATAATTTTTATAAAAAATTGCAGTTAATTTTTTTACGAAATTTTCCATTTTCTTAAAAATTTTAAGCAATTTTTCGCTCTTAATTGAAAATATTTTTCTAATTTTTTTTTTTAAAATTTGCGTTTTTTTTTGGCGTTAAAGCGAAATTTTCCTATTGGATATTTGTGAATTTTTGAAAAAATATTTTTTTCATGTCTACTAATGGAATCTTTCTTTATTAAATTTGCTATAATTAATTAAATCTTAATCTTACGTAACCTGTCCTGCCAATGCCGGAGAAAATTCTATTAATTACGTTTTCTGTTCACATTGGTGTTTAGCGCTTTTCTGTTCGGATAAGTCCTGATAAGTTCGGATAAGTACTCATCTCTTTATTTGTTTTTGAAATAGTATTAATATTCTTTTTCAAAACTGGGAGGAGCATTCTCCAATTCGAACTATTTTTGATCGAAGTTCTGGGATTTAAGCAATTTTTTTATTTGACATAAAATTTATTCTAGTATTTATCGCTTGTTTGCATTTCATAATTTGCACGTCTTTTGATGTCGTTAAAAATTAAAAACAAAACTCGCTTAATTGCACTTAAAGTGCTTAAAGAAAATCTCGCATTATGAATAAAAAAAATTTCACTTCCATCAAAAGTGGAAAATCACATTTAAATCACATTTCAGTTTAAAGTAAATCCTTTTGGGTTTTGGTACATCCTTTGTATTTTTTATAATACATACTTCTAACATTTATTTGTTTTCGGCTTGTCTGCAATTTTTGTGGCATCGGTGCAATTAGATTTGATTTATATGGGAAATAGCAGAGCATAAAGTTTGTTAAAGTTGACAAAATACATAAGTGTAAACAATGTGTAATTTAATGGAAAACTTCTGTGAAATTAATATTGCCAGTACTGACTTTTAAGGATAAAAGTGCACGTGTGGCTGTGGGAACCAGTATTGCAATAACCAAGCGTAGTCCAAAGAAATTAATCTAAAAATTGAATAGTCGTATGGGAAAGTCGAACAGAGCCGAAGGGTCTTAATAGTCTATAGCTTAATTTTTAAAACATAATTTCCTTAATTTTTCATTTTGATGCAAAAAAGACTAACTGGCTGTTCCACAATTGCGAACGTTAATGTTTGTATGAACAATTTCTATGAAAAAGCAGCGTTAAAAATATAATCCCTATTCGAACGTTTGCGTTTGAACTTGTTGATCAGGCAGTGAGAAAATTTAAATTGGATAGAAATCAAACTAAAATCATTGAACAAACAAAAAAAAAAAAGTAGAACTTGATAAATTCAATGCATAATTTGAAGTGATTTAAGCCCTTAAAGAGTATATCGTTCGTCACGTCAGAAACAATACCAACAACTTTTGACAAGTTCTTGAAAAATTATGTTCCAATAGAATATTGGACAAATCGATAAAGGAAAGCAAGTCTTATGACATAGAAGAACTAAAGTTTGAAGAGAAATATTAATCTTTACATATTAAGCTTCAAACTGCGATAATCGGCTGGTCAACATTCTGTTGATAATTTTGAAATGCTTCGCTGTTATTTTAATCAACTAGACATTGTCGACCTTGTGTAAATTTTAAATTGATGCAAATCTGTTTAAGAAAATATCGGTCGAGTCATTGGATAGATATTGCCAGAAACCTTAAACAAGTTTTTGGCATTATTGTGAATAGAAAATGTTTTTAATAGCAAATAAAAGGTTAAGGGCAAAAAGAATACAGTATTTTGGTACCACAGAAATACCACTTTTTTAAATAAGTATAACCAAAATCCACTTATCAAAATATCTTTTGAAATCAACACATTTATAAAACTAAATAAATACAATACAATGCATACAAACATACAGATGAACAAAATCACCTCAGAATCTTAAAGACTTTTAACTCTCCACACACTCTGAACGGAATCGTACTTCGAACATCTTGGGGCAAACGCGGCACACTAAACACCTTCAAAGAACACTATTCACTTTTATTGCGTTAAAACATTTATGTGATTGTTTGTCAATTATTTGACTCCTCCACTATTTAAAAAAAAAAACCAAAACAGCAGAAAAGACAAAGAACAAAAACGAAAAATAAAATACCAAAGAAGCGATAAATGAATGGCATGGTTAAACACAATCACTGCACTGCACTGCACTCTTGACAATCGTTATATAAGGCGGCCAAATCAACTTGCAACACATACGGCAAACAAGGCTACAATTGAAATTCCTAAGCGAAGATGTTGCTGGAGGTAAATGATGTTTGGAGGGGGTGGTGGTGTAAAGAGAAATGTAATTCCTCGGCTCGTATGAAAGCGGTGGAGACAAGAAAAACAACCCGAGATTTCAAGTAATAACAATTTGTGGCAAATTTACAAACATTGCTACACACTAAAAGCTTAAAATTAAACCGGCAGGCATTCAGCCAGATATTATTTGGCAAATATCAGAAAACCAAAACACAAAAAAAAAACAAAAAATAAAACAGAAATCTGTTAAAAATCGGGAGCACAAAATGCCGACACTGCCGTCATACAGAAGTAGGAAGCTGAAAACAGTTCTGCGTCAAAGGCAGGCAGCCGGCATATGTTGAAATTTTGTAAAATAGCATGCCGACTGAGGAGTATTTGCAACGAATGTTACCAACCGGGCCGTCGTGATGCGCTGTAGCAAATGCTTGCCGCTGCAGCAGCATATGTTTCGCCAATTATGTACGTCAAAAGATTGAGAGCTTGTTAAGACTGTGAACAATCGCAAAACGATAATCGTTTTTCGCGCAAAATACTCCTGCTAACTTCCATCTCCCCAATAACAAGAACAATCCAGCTAAAGTGTAAAATTATTTAATTTTTGCTTATCAAGACATGTTCTCGAAATCATTTTTCCCTCTTGCTTACTCATTGTCTTTTGTATAGGGTTTTGCTTCCCTGGCTTTTTCACTTGCTGGGAAAGCGGAAAATAATTTAAATTTGCCAGGATTCGGGGAATATCCACAAGATAATTTTATTACTTTTAAGATATTTTTAGAGATTTTTTATTTAACAATTTTTAGTCCCTACAGTTTAATCTATTCCATGGTTTTCGTTGCATTACATGTTTGTTAGATTTTTATCGATATCGATAAATGGTGAGCATTGCAAAAAAAAGTTGGAATACAATATTTATCTTTTAATTGCATATCATTACTTGCACGTATTTTAGTGCTTTTCAATGATAAATTCATCTATAAAAACTCCGTTATATGCATATCCAGTTTTTAACTTACATCACGAACAAAAAGTAAATCACTTGAATCGCAAGTACTTGTATGTATATAAAGTTTAATTAAAATCTAGGAAGTTTTGCTTTGATGGCATAATTCTTGTGCAGTTTTTTAACAATTAGCTCAGGTTTTTACCGATTCTTTTATTAAAATTGTATGTTAAATCATTAAACTTAAATGTGATGCAAAAATGCGGTAGAAAATGCTTCCACATGCAAATTTTTCCAAGTGCTATTTTAAAAAGCAAACTATAATTGCAAAATTTTAAATGCATAAAAGCGTTACATTTTTATAACCGGTTTGCACATACAACTAGGGTATTCATTCGGTTAACCGATTAATTACTACCCGATTAACTGATCGGTTAATTTTAAATTGGCTAAATTCGAATTACGACTAAACCGGTTAATTTCAGTCGATTAAGCGATCTAACAAAATTTTTTGTTTCTTGTAGTATTATACATTTTTTTTTAATTATTTGTTTCGTCTCATATATAAAAGGTATGTGTTTAGAAAATATTTTTTGTACAAACAAAAGCAACACATTACTAAAATACAGTACAAAAACAGAAACTAAGGAGTTCAGAAATAAACTTTTTTGAAGAATGTTCGGTGCTGAGCTTTGCCAGGTTGAGTCAGATAATGAATGACCTGACAACACAAGAAACGCTCGATAGTTACACAAACAATCTGTTAACAGAATTTACCGAAACAATTAGAAGTGTTAAAAATTTTAAAAATTAAAACAGGAATTTATTTTATATGTTTAGATTATTTTATAAGGAGGTCTTATCAATTGAAATAATAAATAAAATGATCACACAGTTTATTGTTTAATAAATATGTATGTACATAATATGTTTAAATTAAAAATATGTATTACATATTTATGAACTATTTTTTTGTTTGCTCGTTTTAGTTCAAGAATTGTTTTGTTTGTTATGTTATTCTTTTTATATCATCCACTAGTGCTGGGAAACTATCGATAGTACCTACTATCGATATTATCGATAGTCTTAAAATATAGAAAATATCGATAGGAAAAATATAAATATCGATATTATTATTATTTAAAATACAGCTATGAAGACATCTAACAGCAGCTATACACACACAGTTTTTTGCCGCCAATTTATTAATTCGCGCTAAATTACAGCAATGAATATAAACGACAGGAATGGCAGGCAAGTGGTATGGATTGCTTAGCTGTGCTTTTTACTGCTAATTAAAGGCCTTTAAGTCGAAATTTGTACATGTTTATATAGGGACTACAATGTCAAATATTTTTGTAATGTTGTAAAAAACTGCAAATCCAAATGCAATTGCAATTGCGAGCATAGGGCAAAACAATGAACGACCATTAGATGATAAGTCCGCTAGATTGATTACCTTTTTGGGTTGAGAATCAAAACCCGTTTGTTGAAAACACGCTCACTTTCAAAAAACTCAAAAGAAATAAACAAACTAGGTGTCAAATTGCTTGTAGTTATCCTAAACAGTTTGGGATTGAAATCCAGTAGAATCGGTTCAGTAGGATCAGAGCCATGAATCAAACTGTGGAACCACCACTTTAAAAAATTTATAATTTTGTTACAAAAACTAACATAAATAGTGAAAACAATGCACGGAATGAAACGCAAGAGTTCGTTTTATTCGACTGGAACTCAGACTGTAAAATTTCGTGAAGATCGGTCCATAATTTACCCTAGGCCCCATATAAACCCTACTCTCGGAAAACAGTTTAGTACGCCTAAAACCGTAATTATTAATGCTATTATAACAAAATTTGGCACGTCACAGTTCTTTAGGACTAGAAATGACACTGTGAAATTTCATGAAGATCGGTCTACAAATTGCCCTAGGCCCCATATAAACCCTACTCCCGGAAAACAATTTAGTACGCCTAAAACAGTAAATAATAATGCCATCATAATAGAATGTGGTACAGTAGTTTTGACTTAACTGCCTTTTGTTTACGTGCACTTTTGACTTAACTGCACAAAATTGATAATTTTTGGAATTATTCTTTATAATTTCATACAAATTCCTTTTTTAAGTGCACTTTCTATACCTGCACATTTAAGATAAGTGCCCAAAATTTTTGGCATTTTAAAATTATCTTCATACAAAAAATCCAAGTTAGCTGCATTTTGACTTAACTGCCCAAATTACATATTTTCTGGAATTATTCTTCAAAATCCTTGTTTACGTGCATTTTGTATACCTGCATATTTTTCATATTTTTGGGCAGCTTTAAAATATTTTCATACAAAACATCAAAGTTAGCTGCACACATGAAAAAAATATGGTGGCCACTTTTTCACATAAATATCCAATTTAAGCTGTTTATAAAAATATAAATCGCGATTATTTTGTTTTTTTTTTCATAAATTTTAATGTTCTTTGTGAATTCTCATTGTTTTTGTTAATGTTCCTTTTATATTAAATATAAATACATACATGTATAAAATGATCTGTTTTTTTAAATAAAATTTTAATAAAATATTACTTTATGTACGTTGTTTTCGGTTAATTAAGCCCCGCTCAATTGAGTTTCCCGTTTTATTACACTAAAAATCATGGAACGAAATCATTCAGTATAACTGTCAATGTAAAAATACCCGTTTAGTTGAGTTCAGTTGAATTGCGTCACCCGCCTAATTTTTTCGCAAAATAAGACCGCATTGCCAAAAACAAAAGCAAATGTTTCGGTTAATTGTTTCCGTGAACATAATGTGGTTTTGCTCCACAAACGTAAAAAAATTATTTTGCGGCAGAAAGATTGTACGATGAACGGTACCTGATTTATATTTTCTTTTAAAAAACCTAAACGATTTTTTAACTTAATAAATAAAGAAGTTTTATTTTCTATCTACACATAGGTGTTTGGCTTTATTGCATATCTTGCTCAATTAAGCGATTTTCGTTTTAATTGCGTCGGCGATTCATTGAGTTCCCGTTTAATTGCTTTAAAAGTCGTGCATTTTTAGAAAATCAAATAAGCGGGAATAACTGTATTAATAAAAAGATTTTTTATTCCACTTTTAAATCAAAAACTTTATTTTAGCTGCAATTTTGTGCAGGTAACCACAATTGTGTACCTGCACATTAAGGCAGGTAAATGCATTTAAGATAGCTGCATTTTTTATTTACCTGCACAAAAAATCGTGCAAAGGAGATTGTGCAGCTAAGTCAAAATTACTGTACTTCACAGTTTTATAAAACTAGTAATGACAGTGTGAAATTTCGTGAAGACCCGTCCATAATTTACACTAGACCCCATATAAACCCTATTACCGAAAACAGTTTAGTACGCACGCCTAAAACCGCAATTTATAATGGTATCAGAATAAAATTGAATACTTCAGTTTTATAGGACTAGAAATAGCACTCAAAAATTTCGTGAAGATCGGTCGGTCCATAATTTACTATAGGCCCGATATAAAGCCCACTCTGGTAAATTAAATAAATACGCCTTAAATCGTAGCAGATATATTTATTGTGGTAAAATTTCTTCCAACTTAGTTTCATATGGCCAGAAAAAATGTCATGCAATTTTGTGATATACGTTCCAAAATTTACCTTAGATCCCATATTTAGCAGCCTTTTGAAATTCACTCCAAACGCTTAAACTAATTTTTTTTAATACCAGAAATCACTCTGCAAAATTTTGGGATGATTGGTTCATAACTTTCCATGGCGCCAATATAAATACCCCTCCTGAAAATCATTTATGTCGGGCTTAAACTGTTACGAATCAAGATGTTTTACTCAAGATTGTCGGTCAGTAATTTAATATAGCTCTTAACCGCAACTAATTTTAATACTGATATCTGTTTTTATAAAGATAAATTTATATCACTTCTGAAATATTCGAACTGTGGTTGGAGGGTATCAACGATTCCGCACAGCCGAATATAGCACTCTAACTTGTTTTTTACTAAAAAACGCAAAAAAAAAAAATTATTTTTGCATATTTCTTTATTGAAGTTACTTTATTTATAACCACAATTTTATTAATAACTAAGTTAACCGATAATTATCCGATTAAAGGAAAACCTCGGTTAATTAATCAAGCGAGTAACCGATTAAAGCAAAACCCCGATTAAATGAATACCCTAGCACATACGCAATAAGTGCTTTTTGCATTACTTTCGATGGAGAAAAATTAACAAATTCTATTCCAAATTATTAATAAACAATTAACAAAAAGCCATTGAACGTTTTAAACTTCATTTTGCAATTCAAAATAATATATTGAAACCCGAAAAATTAACTAAATAATGTACGAAAGTAGAGGACTGGAAAAAATTGTTTTTAAGTTTTTTGTATACCTTCCACAGCTAGTTGTAAAGAAACTTTTTTAAGCTTAGTGTAACTGACAAATTAGTTCATATAGAGGTTTTCTTGTGAGCTTTTTCTCATATCGTCAGTCTCCGTTCACGTAAAGTACTAGAGTTAGTCGACTATAAACGTACGTTGAGTTATTAAAAGATATCAGTTTGTTTTTTGATTTGATTTGATTTAATTTTTTGTATGGTGTACCAGCAAAAATGAAATAAGATAAGATACAAAATAAAATAAGTCAACTAAAATTTAATAATAATAATTGTCTCTGACTTGAATAAATATCCGTCATCAAAGTATTCATTGTGGCCCCTCCTCCATTGTTTCGCTTGTGTCAGTTAAAGAAACCGACGTACAAAGTAAAACGGATACTATGTGACTCGGCCTTAAGACCCCATAAAGTATATAAATTCATGTCCGTTTGTCCGTCTTTTGAAATCGCATTCATTTTCGAACTACTCTTAAGAAAAGAATAATATTTGTACCAAATTATCTATGGTTTTCCTAAGCAGTTTGGGATTAAAACCTCACACAATCGGTTCAGTAAAAAACAAGTTACGAATCAAAATGTGGGCCAAACACCCTTAAACTTGATATTTCTGTACGAAAAACTAACATTAAATGGCGATGCAATGCACCAATTATAATATAATTTTTAACAAAATTATGAAATCGTATAATTTACCATAAGCTTCATATAAAGTTCACTTTCGAAAAGCACTTTAGCACGCGTACAACTGTTATGAATAATTTTATTGTCAAGCCTGTCAGTAAAAACTTCGCCTTCTTCTGTTAAACGAATAGCTTCTTTCATTCATTATTTAGTAGCTTTCTTCTATATAACTATTAAAACTACTTATTTTACAGGTGTATGTAGGTAAAAAACATTGACTTACAATTAAATGCGTTCATTTTGGGACATCCCTTGTAGATTTCAATGGTTCTTTCAGTAGAATTGAAAGTAGTATTTTTACTTTTTCCTGATAACTTAAAATATTATTTTGTATGCGAAGTTTTTACTGGGATCATACCACTATATTTCGTAAGCATCGGTCCATAATTTACCATTGGCCCGGCCCCATTTAAAGGGAAATCATTTAAATGTGCCTAAAACCGTAACAAATATATGTATTGTGGTGAAATTTATTCCCACCCAGTAGAAACTTCGCTTACTTGGTCAAAATGAAGAGCTTCTTTCACTCATTATTTAATAGCTTTCTTCTATAACTACTTTTTTCTGGATGTATGTAGGTAAAAAAAATAATAACTGGCTTTTTTATGCGTTTCCTTGATCCCTTGTGAAATTCATTGGATCTTTCAGTAGAATTGTAAGTAGTGCTTTAATGTTTTTCTGATTACTCAACACATTATTTTGTAGGCGAAGTTTTAACTGGGAATTAAGATATATGTGGCTAGAAATAGAATTTTTGTATAATTGGTCCACAATTTTCTATCGGTCGCATATAAATCGAGATTTCGATAAAAATCTCTATTAAACGCATAACGCGTTTAAAAAATTGTAACTATTTTATTGAAATGTGGTCCAATTAAGATTTATTAATATCAGGAAGCCCTCTTTCGAATTATGTGATGACCGATACATAATTTACCGTACACTGAAAAAAACAAATAAATTCATCCGTGCTTAAATCAAGCCAAGGACTTGTCAATAGCACGGTAAGTACGAATTTCCTTAAATCAAGTATAAAACGCTTGATTTAAGGACGGATTATTCAAGTGCTAAATACTGAACTTATCCATATTTAATCCCGAATTCGTTCTTAAAATAATCCGAAAACAGGATTGACTTAATTAAACGCGGGATAAAAGTAATCTCAAACTGTGCTTGATTCAAAAATTTCTAAGACGGTTTAATCTCGATTCGCACTTGAAAAAATCTGAAAGTGAGATTAGATTGATTCTAACCTAAACACTTACCCCGCAGAACCAGAGAGAACTATTATTATATTACTTACTCCTTACACATGTTTTTTTCACTTTTATTGTATTCCGCACTTTGTTTACAGAAGAATTCTCAATAGTAAGACACCAGCAGCATACCCAATATGGTTTCCGTTATCACTCCGCTTTAAACATTTGATGTATTTAACTAAATAACGGTGTTTCACTTTCTCTGCCAATGCCCCGGTCTGGGGAGCATTAGGTTTAGGCATTTTGGGAGACTAGAATTGCCATGTCTGGACGATATGTCCAATGTGGGACTGAAATCGATCTCCCTGTTCTGGAGGGAGTCGGGGTGGTTCGAGGTAGCAGTGACTCTGGGGAATAGTCTGGTGGGGACCGCTATAAGGACCTAAGTGAGTCGTCGTCGTGACGGCTGCCCATTTAACCTAACCTAACTAAATAATTAAAAAAAAAGAATATGGTGTACTTTTAAGTGTAATCCGTACTCTACCATAGTAAAAATAAAAAAACTTACATTTAGTACGAGTTTTTTCTTTCTGTGTGGGTCGAACGTAAAATCAGCTTTTGAAAATCACTCTTTTACGGCTAAAACAGGTACAAATCATAATATTTTATTCAAGTAGCGGTGGAAGGTATTAAAGTCTCGGCTCAGTCGAATATAGCACTCTTACCTGTTTTAGTATAAACTTTTTTCGAATACTTTTATTTGGCACAAAGTTATTCTTATTGAAAGTTATCAGAAGTTTTGATATGGATTAAAATGTTGTCAATTATAATATATGTACATTAGGGGTATAACCATTTTTTTGGCATAGTACCATGAGGTCAACCCTGTCCTAGTAACCACGAAAATTATAATCTTTTGTAATTTTTCTCAAAAAAGTTAACGCGCCAATTGGTTTTTCTAAACCAATGCAATATTGAATATTCATAATTTTATACGGTGCTTTCTATTCATTTTTAATTTTTTTTCGTTAAAAAAGGTTAAAAGTACGTTTTGGTTTGCGGAAAAATCTCTTACCATCTCTAAATATTAATGAAATTTCATACTTGAGCTATTTTTTGTTTTAAATAAACATATAATTAATTTTTCTTAACCAAAAACATAATTAAAAATTTTCGAAACTTCATCGCGGTTGGTGGGTGAACTTTTTTGACCTTAGCAAAAAAATAAATATACGTTCCCTTATAGTTTCTTATGCTCTATCGGACTGTGCTATGCCGATTTTGATATTTTAAAAAATTGTTAAAAAGTTATATCCCTAATGTACATACATATGTAAAAGATTCCTTTTTGGAACTTTCTTTTGTAATTGTCTAATTGACGCAAACTTAGGTTCTTTACGAAGCCCTTAAATATAAAACTGGCAAACTCTGTATAATTGACGCAATTTTGAAGTAAAGTCAAAAATCTTCAAAATCCCGGAATTAATTTTTTTCCTAGTATATAAATGGTAATAGATAACAAGAGCTAATTTAAGAGCTTACTTTGGATTGCCATTTCTGAATTGGAAATGTAGGTGCCCGTTTATATTGTGCGATTCTGACTTTATGGCGAGAGTGGGGCAGAGTTATTAAAAGAGGTACACAAGCGATTGTACTCTTTGATTCGTTTTGTTCGTACGCTTATATAACGAAAAATGTCCGTCGCACAGAAAAAATTGCTGCGATAAAAATTGCACAATGTAAACAGAAAAGCAATTTTAAAGAAGAACCGACAAAAATCGTAAAAATGTAAAATATCGACTTAATAACTTTTGTCTGAATATAAAAGTTAGGTAAAGTTTTCTTCCTCATACTCTAAACATTTATATAAAATAAAATTCCGAAAAACTTGCATTTAATTCTCAGGAAAATCAATTGAATCTCCCTGGGAATCCCAAACAAAACAATCTCTACTTGTGAACGAATTCTGTTTTATCGGTCTATGAGGCTGGTCAAATGCTTGTTTTTTTTTGGCTTTAAAACGTTTAAATGTTTAGTTTACTAAACTGCGCGGTTTGATATCACAAAATTTCAGCGGCATGTTAGTGAAATAACAATTGATGATATTGCAATGATACCAATTACTATGTGAGGTTCACTTTGGTATCGTACTCGTATGTGCCACAATCCATTTGAATGACCATACGATTCTTGTTCTTATTATTTTTTTTACGAACATTAACTTGTAGGAGTTGTTTTAGGTTTTTTATCCATTTCATGCGTTGGAAATTGCGATTACTGTTGAATTTCATTCGTTGTGGTTGATTCAGCAGCGGCACACATTTTTGGGAAATTCAATTTGTGTATTGAGTGTGTTTCTTCGGTGTGGAAGAAAGTATGTTCTTTAGAGTGTTAAAAGTAATTTTGTTAAACGATGCAATCTTTCTATCACTATCGAAACTATTAATCGAGTTTTTTTTTGTGCTAAATATCACACTATGGGCTTGCGTTGTGTACTTTGTCCAGTTAAATTGAAGCAAAAAATTCTTTACTTTTAAGAACTTAGATCGCAGAAGTTTTATTGTACTCCTTACGACCAAAATAGAGGAACGTCTTAACGGTAAATGTAATTATATGCGTTAAATTGTTTCCACTTCTGCCAAACAGTTTCTGATTAAAATCCAGGAATATTATATTTTATTTTAATATTTAAAATTTTTCCAGGAATATTATATTTTATTTTAATATTTAAAATTTTTCCAGGAATATTATATTTTATTTTAATATTTAAAATTTTTTTTTTATTTTTGTTCTGTGTACGCAGAACTATTTACTGAATGAAACCATTTTTGTTTCCATGAACGGAATGGGAGTTTTTTTGCATCTAAAGGCCAAGAGCTATCAAAATACACTTTCTATCAATAAACAAACTAAAAATTTTAGAAGTCCATAGCTCTAAACACTAAACAACACGTAGCAAAATCAAGCGCAAGCCAAACTTCCCAACAACAGGCCAAAAGTATCCTTTAGAACCGACTTTTTATAGATACTTACTTCCGAGATTTTCGGTATAAAGCACAGCCACGACGTGTCTTCTAAACAACAATTACTTCAGGACCGAAGTCCGTAAGAATGCTGGTCATTGGTTGCACCTATATTCGCCGAGGATCGTTTTCTTAAATACCTCGGAAAGCACAACTTGGACCAACAATTAGTATAAAATATGTACTTGAGTACATTGGTGGCCTAATCTCAAGGTAGTCTTAAGCAGTGGGTGCGTTTTACAACCAATCCTGTATGTAAGCGCAACCAACACACACAGGTTGAAGTTTTGAGCGAATAATCTGGCAGAGTAAGAATCATTGAGAGAAAATTAGAATAATGACGTAAGGACGCAAAAGAGATGAAGACGGCAGTAACATGAGGAGAAGCAACTTGGATATCGAGAGTATAATAGAAAGCAAAGACGTTTCAAAGTAATATTAAGCCGCGCAGGCCAAGTATCCAGAATACCGCAACACAGAGTACAGAGCAAAGGATACTGAACACAAGGTTGAATGTAACACGAGCACCTTAAAGGTTAACAGGATTAACTGTGTGGAAGAAGTCTGCACGATAATTTACATCGCTGACTAGTAGCAAGCCGCATAAAATAGAGCTGAATGGAAGAGAATTACGAAAGAGGTAAGACCAACCTGGGCAGTAACACCAACCAATTATCTTGATGATCTAGCAGGGATATACACTTGTCCCTTTTTAAGGAGTTGGAGCTTTCTAACCTCCGCTGCTTTTGGTCAAATACAATCAGCATCTATTGAACAACAACAGCTTTTAGGGAAATCCGCACACAGGTCAAACTTTACTACAATTGGTGAAAAATCAGCTCTCAAAGAAGGCTTTTCCTGCGACTTTGGGTCCAAACCACATCCTCTACATGATCTCCGAAAATATATTTTCATGAGAATATCAAAACAACAAATAGTCAGACTGGCGATGAGACACCAGGGGCTCCTGGGACTCTTTGTATCAGGTTGGATCTCTGGTCAGCCTTGATCTCAGGAGATCCATCAGTTTCGAATTCAGCCGAACTTCAGGCTGCATCTGTTTTCCAGAGCATGTAACACCGTAAGTTGGAATATCCTTAAAATAATTCCCTATATACCCCTGGGGGATGACGCCCATAGAGGGAAATGCTTAATCGGTACAATTTAGTAAACTTGACTTAAAAAGCGTCGGTGCATCACTGTTTTCTTGTTAGTTCAATCTTCGGCTAAGATTTTTGGATAATTTGTCGTAGGTCGGTGCTTGTTACTCCAGGAAAAAATCCTGGCGGTCGCGGTTTCTTTCGTGGGATTTTTAAAACCAAAACTATAATTTTTTGGAATATTAAAATTCATTAATTTGAAATTCGGGATTTTTGAAATCCTCGGCTTCGCTAACCAAAGCATCCCGGATGGATTCGGCGCAAGGATTTTATCCTTTCTAGTACACAACAAACACCGGCCTCGCTAACTTAAGTTTCGGAGCGTGGCCGGCCTTCGGCCGTGCGCTAGGACTTTTTCCTCTGCTATAGAACAAACGCCGGCTTCGCTAGCAAAAGCTTCTCTATAAAGCTGCTATTCGTGCCCCCTCCCCCACCTTTCCAGTTCCTGTACCATATTTAAGCGGCACTTTACAATAGCAACTAATTCTTTTAGCAATATGTAACTTGAACAATTAAACTATTATGGCGTTATTTGAACTTAAGTTGCAAAACGATTATGGTGTTACTGCGCTTGGTGTTTATTAGGGTATTCATTAACTACTACCCGATTAACTGATCGGTTAATTTAAAATAGGCAATTTTCGATTAACGATTAAACCGGTTAATTTAAGTCGATTAACCGATGTACCAATATTTTTTAGTTTTTTGTAGTATTATAACATATTTTTTTGTGTTTTTAATTATTTGGTATATGTTTGGAATATATTTTTCATACAATATATTTCCTTCGAGCAATAAATTCTTAAAACACAGTACAAAAACAGAATCTAGTGGTTCGTAAAAAAATTGTTTTGCAGAATGTTCGGTACTGAGCTTTGCCAGGATGAGTCAGATGAGGACCTGACAATAGAAGAAATTCTCGATTGTAACACAAACAATCTTTAACAAAATTAGCCGAAATAATGGTATAATGAAAGACTTTATATGTTGAAAAAATCCTGGAAAAGGACTGAGAAATTAGATAATCTGTATCATGATACAAAGAAACCAAGATAACGCAAACGAAATGTTTCTGCTCATCTACGTCACATCAGCGTATAAGTACAGCTAAAATATAGAAACACAAGCAAACAAAAATGTGGATAAAATGCTTAAATGACGTCATATTAAACAGTTGAATTTTGTAAACATGTGCAATGCGCAATCTTGTTTTTATCATTCTTGAATCTGTATTATGTGTTGCTTCTGATTTTTCCAACATCTTCGATAAGTGAAAGAATTTTTTCCAAGTCAAGTTTTATCAAAACTAAAGAAAAGAATAGCTTAAATTTTGACGGTCTTATTTATAAAAAATAAAACGGGTTAATAAAGGGCTTATGAAACGGATTTTGTATGAAAATTTTTTTTTTATTTTTTATAAATAAGGCCGTAAACATTTAAACCAAATTGTTTTTCCAAAAGATTATTTTATAAGAACTTAAACTATTGAAATAATTAATAAAAAAATGTCACAGTTTATTTTTTAATAAATACATAATAAAATAATAAAATATGTTTTTCATATTTATGAGTAACTTCTTTGTTTGCTCGTCTTAGTTCAAGAATTGTTTTGTTCGTTATGTCATGTCTTTTTTTTTCTTTTTTTGCTAAAAAAAACTCCAATAATAAATAAGGTTTGCATTTTTATTTATTGAAATTGCTTAATTTATAACCAAACTTTATTAATAGGTTAACCGATCAATAACAAAATTAACCGATTAAATCAAAACCTCGGTTAATTAATCGAGCGATTAACCGATTAAAGCAAAAGCCTGATTAAATGAATACCCTAGTGTTTATGGTGAAACAAGGCGTTATTGCCTAACAGCCGTATTCATAAAAATTTATTGATGATTAATTGACCATTTTTAAGCAAAAATTGCTAAAGTGGTATTCATAAACGAAAAATAGTCTATTGAACCTTTAATAAACCATTTATAAAGTAAGATAATTTATTGTTGGATTTGCCCTTCTTTAAACCAAAAATAAAATGACATTTTGATAAGTGTCTGCATTTTATGATATTATTTTTGTAAAATATGTTGAAAAATAATAAAAAAAATGTTTTATTTATTAATATGGACATGTTAAATATATTTTTCTAATTTTTTTTTATTTTAGACAACCAATTTAAAGTTATATTGATATTTATTTAAAAAAATTTTATATGATTTAAATGAATATGTTCAGGGGCAAATGCAGATATTCTCTTTAATTATTTATTAAATTATTGCAACTAGTTGTTTTTTTGTTTAAAACAACAAATTATTGTTCAAAAATATTTAAAAAAAAATTAAAATAAGCAAATCATAATAAAAGTGATGTTAATAAAAAGTAAACAAACTTTTTATTCGAATACTTTCTTATCGAATATTTAAAAAAGGTTCAAACAAATGATTTTATGATAGCTTTCGGCAACATTTTGTTCAGAAACTAAAATAATATATAGTTTTATTTGATAAGAATAATTTTGAAGGGGCACAATAAAAAAAAAATATAAAAGAAATTTAAATAAAGAATATCATGTTAACCGCATAGAAGTTTCATGCATCACTAACAATAAAATGGCAGCTAAATATAAAGAAAGTTGCCATACTTAAACAGAAAATCGCTGCAAACAGTTAATAGTAAAAAAGCTGTTATTGTACGTTTATGAATACAAATTTTTATAAGAGGTTTATAAGACAAAAAGCTTTTAATAGTTATTACATACTATAAGCTTAAAATAAGAACTTTTTATGAATATGGCTGTAAGACTTTAAAGCACTGCACCTTTAAATCTATACATTTTCCCCATAAACGAGCCCTCCTTGGCCATTGCACAGGCAAGGGTTTTAGCTCAATATGGATTTTGAAAGTGTATCTATAGAGATTTGCATCGTATTTGTTAAAATGTTATTTGAAATATTTTAAATTTCACCATCGGGAATTAAGAATGAACTTAATTAAATGTTATATGATTTATAAACTGATTCGCAAACTCAAAAACTTTTTGTTTTTTTTTCCTTTTTTTTAAGAGGCCTTCTCCGTTTTTAACTTAAATGATTTATTACTATTACCATTGCACATTTGATTCTCTTTATAAATGCAATTTAAAAAAAAAAACAGCAATTTTCAGAAAAAATATCCCTTTTTCCCTTTTCTTAAGTCATCCTTAACATTTTACTTAAAATTTATAATTTTTACTTCCATGATCTCAGATTTCATAAACAGATTTGAGTTTAGTTGCCTAATGCATTTCAGCCACCATGGAATGTTCATTTTACAGGTGTAACAAATTCATAATAAAAAATTTTTTCTTCACTAAGATCATCTTCCAAATATAATCTTGATTTTGTAGTTCTTCTTAAAAATTGTTAGAATTAACTTAATAAATACTTTGCAAGTGTTGAAAAAAAAAACAAAAAAATAATGTTAGAAAAGTTTAGAAGTTTATTTAGGTTTTTTTTTGGTGTAACATAACACAGATTTGCCATAAAGATAGAGCGACAGACATTTATGTTAGCTTCAAGCTTCAAATCACCATATCACATGTTGTAATACGAGCATACTTGTACTAAAACATCTCCCCGACTTATACACACACACTCTGTTTCAAACTGTGTGGGTCAATCTACTGAAAATAAGCAGCACTTGGGAAACAGCAGCTGAATCGGTCAGCTATAAAATGAACTGATAGAACAAATTTTTACTGACTGCAGAAAGAAGTAAAAAATCTGCTTGCCGTAAATCTCTAATAAATTTGAGTGCAACGTATGAAATGAAATAAACTTAAACTGATTAAGATTTGCCGTAAACTTGAAGACATTTGAAAGAAATAATATAAACTGTAAAAAGTGGTAGTGATTGGAGGCAGCACAATACCCTTAAGGCTTGAAGGTTTTCATTTTAGGATTATTTTGTAATTCAAAGAAAAAAAATAGTGATGCCACTTGTTTAATGATCTTTTAATCTATGTATATATCGTTACCTAAAACGCAAAAGGGCCTTACGAACCAAAAATTAAAAATCGATTTTATCATTGATGTTTTATTATGAATTTATTTATATCAACACAAACATTCACAAAAAATTTTGGATTCTTTTGACCAAAATCGGCCCTATCTACAAAAGATTATATGAAAAACGCATTGTCAGTTTTTGAAAGAACTGGTAGGTTTAACAAGGAAAAACGAAGAAACATAAATTATAGACGGTTTAAGGCAATTTATCAATTTCTCAGCTTCTTGCTTCTTCTGTAAAATTTTCAAAACGTAGATAAAGCCTTTTGCGTTTTAGGTAACGATAAATAAAAATAACGTGTTTGTTTGTAAGCGATATACTCAAAAACTACTGCACCGATGTTGGCAGAACTTTACAAATATCTTCTATGGACCGTGGGCAGTGTTTCATTATGTTTCATAGATGGCTTGAGGTATAAAATTTTTTTGTTTTTTAATTATGTATATCTCAAGATATCGTGTATAATTGTTAATGGCTAATATATATATATATAAAAAATTTTTTTTTCAAAAGTTCCTAGAACTTCATTGATATTTTTTTGTTTTGTATTGGGATCGACCTGGCTTAATGTAATATGTATGCGAAGAAGAACAAAGGGTTCAATTTTGAGGCGTGTCATACAAGGGAGTATAATAAAGCAAGACGCTCTAAGTCAGAAAGGGACGGGACGTGTAAAAAATTGGGTTGTAGGGGCGAATGATACGAGATGGCAAAAATAGCGCCCAGAATTTAATGTCGGATTAACACAAAAGAAACACCCAAAGTCAAGTAATGGACAACAATAGACGATATGATGCGATCGGATTTTAAATAGCGGCGCTATAATTCACGTACGGCAAAATAATATATTATTTAAATTATAATTATTCTGTTGCACGTATTAAATGTAGAGCACATACGTCACAATAATGTCGGGTTTATAAATTCCGTATTTTTGCTTTAGTTTTTGCCGTATATCCAAAAAAATGGTGAATACGGCACAATAAGAATAATTCTATTGTTTTTTGTGGTGTGTACGTCAAAGCCAACAGAGAATATCTCGCTATACATAGAGGATAGGAACATTACGAGAGCACAGATCGATAGAGCTGGAAAAAATTTTCAATATTGCGTTTTTAACTTTTTTTTTTTGGTTTTGTGATATACGACAGTATAATTGCGGGGCGACGATATATAAATCAAAACTTTCATTCTAGCGGGTGACTGGTACAACATTTTTTTAGTCAAAACTTAGTGATTATCCTTTTATAATTAACAGGTTAAAAAAATAAACATTTGCGTTGTAATAATTATTCAAATTTAGTATTTCAAAAAATAATTGGGGTATTCACTTCTTTGTATCGATTGTATGTTGTTTTAAAATTCAATAGTGTTTCATGTATTTTCATACAACATACAACCGATACAACGATACAAGGGGTCTTGTGCATACACGATATATTGATTATGAAAATATTAAATCATCCTGTTAAAACTTTACATTCACCACAAATTTAAAAGGAACGCTCGGCAGAAAAATAACAATTTAGATATCGAGTATCACGTTTCCGATAAAACTGCACACAATAACAACGACGAAATACGAACTAAAAAGCAACTGCTAAGAACAAAGCCGAAAAAAATTTCAAGTCTGTCATTAAACTATGACCCAGTCAGCATGTGGAAATGATTCCCAGAAATGCTTTCAAAGTGACTTGCTAAAAACAACAACAAAATGTACAGAAAGTGCGCAATCATAAATTGATCATGCAGATTATCGAAAAGTGACGGTTTTTAGCATTATTTTGCAGTCATGTTAAGCGCAGCCTAACGATTGGAAAATGTTTATTTCGGCGTTGTTACTGTTTCTAACAGAGCAATATTTTTTACACACTTTGAAGCAAGTAAATTTATGTGAATTTATGCTTATTTATGTCAGTAAGCTCGTGCTGTAAGGAATTAAATTGAATTTGATTTGTGAGTAATCTATATATATATATATATATAAAACGCGTTGCAACGCCGTTAAGAGAGCTACTTGATTTACAGAAGAGCAAATGTATTGTAACGAAATTATATTCATCTAAGAATTATCTATAGTTAAGTTTAGTTTAAATTGTTATTTGCTTCACTGTATTGTTGACCTAAGATTTAATTGTATAATTTCGAACTCAAACTGAATGGTCGGGAATCGACTAGAAGGTTCTTGAATCTACTAGTCTACAACTACTACCGGTTTTGAACTATAAATACAGGCTGACTCGTAAATTGTTTAGTTAAGTCTGTTTTGAGACATTAAACGGTTCAGTTGCTTACCAATAATATTGGATATATTTTGTGAATTTCCATACAGTTTGTTAAGTTGAATAAGTGTTTGTATTTATTTGATTTGCAATAAAATGAACTCAAGGCAGTAAACCGAAACGCGTTTATTAAGGGGAAAAGGAACAGTATTTAACATTACTACCGTAACTTGTCGGCCTAATAACTCGGCTTCGTACTTGGCGGAGACTTAAAATTGGGCGAACAGAGTTTTTGCAGGGAGTAAGATATTCCTTGAACTTATTTTTAACTGGGCCCCTCGTGGCAGTATAAGTTATTTCTTGAGAAAGTAACGTACAATCTGCGCTGTTTCTATTCAACAGAAGGATGTCAGACAGTCAAGACAATCATGTCTTAAAATTGCAACATGTGTGTTAATGTCTACTTATGGAAGGCGTTACAAAAAGTGTTGCGTCTAATTACCCCCTAAGATTTATCTGCTAATGCTTTTTCGATAGATAACAAAAACATCCACACGGATCCTTCAACAGCCAACGTCTTGCCGATACCGTTAGGATCTCCCTCCCTGTGACTTGAGTTAAGACCACAGTTACAATACAATTCCAAAGGATAACTTACAGACAACAAGTCCAGCACCTATAAAGTCTTCATTGCCCCCCCCCCCTTCCCGCCCAACTGAAAAAGGTAATAGACCTGTGCCCATGTTCTGTAACTCTCGTGTCGAGAAACTTTTCGATTGAAATGTGTGAAATAGAACAAAAATGCCGTATATTGAAACAAACAGCTGTTTTTCTCACTAAACTGTGTCTGTAACTTTTTTTGGCGAGTACAAGCTGTCACGCAAGGAAATTACTCGCCAATTTACAGAAAAAGTGTGTCTGTAACATTTTGGTGAGAAAAGTTCCCACTTTGGACTGTCAAAAAAACTCACGAATAAAAATGGTGCGAGAAAAAAATTTTAACACTAAAAAACAACTAAAAATGCAAATTGCAAAGAATAATAATAATAAAATTATGTTCTTGGCCCTTTTTTTATTGTTTAATTATTTTCTTTTACCATTTTTATAAAATATACGAATTTTTTCAAAGCTCGTTTACAAACAACAAACATTAAAGTCGCACTTTACATTATTTGGCATGGCCGACGGTTGTATTTTCGCCGCCGTCGTTGAAAATTTTTCAATTTTAGTAAATTTTGGTCGCCGTTAACTATATGTGTGACTGGCGTCCTCAACGTCTGCAATGTCACATCGGCTTCGAGTGCAATGTTATGACTTTTATAACGTAACGACGTAATCTCTTTTGATAGTTTTCGACATAAGTTACAGACACACTTTTTTCTCACTTTTCGAGAAACGATGGAATATTTTGTTTCACATCTTTTCGATGCGAGAAGTTCTCACTAAAGTTACAGAACATGGGTACTGATAGTGGAATGCTAAGAGAAAGTTCTTGCTGGTGAATTAAAAATATTCAGATATCCAAAATAAGGGATATTTCGATCCAATTCGGCTACGGTAGGGTACATCCAATATAAAATTACCAAATTTCTTTTGTTGTGTTTTCCCAAAACACTTGTTGCTGGATCTTTTTCACTGTAATTTAACACCATCATATATTTTTCCTCATTTTTATAAATTTTTTTTCAGTTAAAGTTTTTGTGTGTGTTTTGATTTTTGCAACTGCAACAACTTCTACAGTAGTTTGTTTTAGTTGTAGTTAAAGAAACGTACCACCGAAATGTTTTATGGCAATAAGAAAAAATTTTTTATGTTGATTTGCCAAGTGATTTTTTTTTGTTGTAAGTTAAAACTTTTTTCTTTTTTTTTGATCTTTATTTATTCACTAATCTACGACTACAAAATTCGCGTAGTGGAGTAAATCTTAAAAAAAAAAAAAAAAATGCTAAAATTAAGCAGCAAAAAAATTATTTGCTACAGCAGGGAATAGTGTAAATGGTTTTAACGAAAGTTAAAGCTTTAATTACTATTAAATTATAAAAACTTTAACAACAGCAGCAACAAATGAGCTGAAATATAATTTGGTTTTTTCTTCTCTATCTGACAGACAGGAAGAAATAGTTTATAAGCAACCCACGATAGCAAATCAACAACTGCAGCATCAACCTCATCACATCCCATTGCACTTCATCCATCGGTTTGATTCTCACATCAACAGCAGCAATAAAATGATGCTGGTTGCTTTCACACAATCGAAAGGGAGCACAACACCAGGAAAATAATCAAGTTTATTAGTGAAAAAAAAAATGGACAAGTAATGTTTAGTGGAAAAACTTAGGACAGGTTGGCTGTTAAGAGGTGAAATACAGAGAATTGCTTAAAACTAAACTATGAAGTTGATAATAAAACACATTTGTCGTTTATGGTATCGAAGAGAGAAAAAACTTAAATTAGAAATTACAAAAACAGTAGGGAAGCAAAAAAAAAAACGTTAAGATTCTCTAAAACGGAAATTGCATGAAGGAGTTTTTGTCAATTGTAGTGACAGAGGCAGGTGAAGTAGGAGAGTTGATTGGGGCAAAATTACCCCGGGGGCTGAATGCAAGCGTCTTGAATGTTTACTTTCCTATTGGCGTTGCACATACGGCGTAGTAAGTTTCAACTTATAATTGATTTGAAAGAATTCAATAGAGAAGCAATAACTCCTGATCTGTTAGGCTTTAGACTGGTTATTGGTGAGTACCGTTCGGGAACCATGTGGTTTAAATCCAAAGCACAGAAAGGGTCGGATCTCTTGTTCTGCCCTTGCTATACAATAGAACAGAAATCGCCATCTAAAAGCCATCAGGCAGGATGGCCTATTTCATTCAGAATTTTTTTCTACTGACCTGACACGCACTACGACCATTCAGCTTACTTAGCTACCTTCTCATCATATCTAGCTTTTAAACGGATGTTCTGAAATCATTGCCTGGGGAATATCTGGTATATGTTTAACGGAGGTAGTGAGCTGCTTTGACTGTAAAACAAAGTAATCATCCTTGGTCACTCCCAGTTTGGGATTAAAACACAGCAAAATCGGTTCAGTAGGATGAGAGTTATGAGTCCAAATGGGGAACCACCACCCTAAAAAATTGATTATTTTGTTACAAAAACTAACATAAATGGAGGTATAAAGCATACGTTTTATATGCCTAGCAATAGTATTGCTTCATTTCGTGAAGATCGGTCCATAATTTACAATAGGCCCACTCTCGGAAAAGAGTCTCGTAAGCCTTAAGCCGTACACGCGGAGAAAAAATATGGTTGCTCATGGTTACGGCAACTACACTATGTTTATTGTAACAATATATTGTTGTCGTAAACAAAAAATTATTTTTTTTATTAAACATCAACAAAATTATATTTACTGTAAACATATCAATTTTTATCGCAACTGTTAAAAATAAAAATTTTTATAACAACTTAATAATGATAACTTTGAAAACATATTATATTACTCACAACTAGGGTTTTTTCCCGGGATTTCCCGTCCCGGGAATTCCCGGGAATTTCAATTATTTTATTTCCCGTTTTCCCGGGATTTTTCTTGCGGGATCCCGGGAAATTAAAAATTCCTCATAATAGCTATTTATACTTTGAAATTTAGTTTTCTATTCTTTAAAAATTAGCATCTGTGGATGGGTTGTGGATTAGATCAATTACAAGAAGTGAGTACATGTATTTAAATCAATGTCTCCTGATGCAATAAATCTACTAAAAGCAGAATGGGCAGTGCAACAGTTGATAATTATTACATTAAGTGAAGTGAAGAGTTAATAAAGTACATTAATTCAAAATAAGATGCAGGCAGTAAAGTTTCATTGTCCATGAACAAGTCTTAAAAATAGGAGATAAACATATCGCTCCTTTATTGCAACATAGTCATATCTACAAAAACAAACGATCTTTGCAAAATGCGATTAAAGTTTTCAAAATGTACCGACTTAAAGATATATTTTGCTATAACTTCAGTTCAGTTTGAGATATGATTATGATGCAATGAAGGAGCGATATGTTTAATAGGTGATAAACACAAATTTTCAATTTCAATTTGAGTTGGTTTATATACCCGTGAAATGCGGGGAAACCGAAATAATATAACATTTTGGAAACTCGTGTAAGATACTTTAACATACAACTTGAAAAACACATTGTCCTAAAGATTACACATGGACCTATTGAAATGAAAAGGTTTGTAAGAAGCAGTCCGTTTGATGCTTTTTTTGCATAAACCTGGACATACATTTGACTGATATAGACGTTGTTTATAAAAAAGAAAAAATTGCTTCTGATTGTGAATCCGAAGCATGCTACAACGGTGCACTTTTAACTATTTGTCCAACCTCGGTAAAAAATGAACGAAATTTTTTGGAAACATGGTATTGCCCAGCAAAAACTTTCCTTACAATCCTACTTTTAATGACTTCAAGAATTCATTACTTTGTAGCTTTATTCGCCACTTTTTGGATTATTAGTTATATATTAAATAATAACTTTATTATTATATCTTAAATATACAGAAACATTACTATAGTAAAGAAAATCAAGAATATACTTTTTGACGACTTACAAAGCGCTTAATAAAAAATTTTATATATATCTTTAAAGTATTTTATCTATTTTATTAATTAACTTTTTGATCTTATATCTTGAGTACCTCAATTTTTATTTTGTTTTTATTATTGTTTTATGAATTAAATTGTTATGTTTATTTTATCTTTTTATCTTGTATCCAGAGCATAATAATACTGAATAAAAGCATAATAATAGGGAATAAAGGCGTGAGTTCCCTAACGTTTTTTATAAAAGTTTTTTTCATTATTTAATAACAAATTTTACTTTGTATTATTTATATGGAGCGGGATCCCGGGAAATTTGAAAAAATTTCCCGCTTTCCCGGGAATCGAAAAAGTCCGGGAAAAAAAACTCTACTCACAACCATTTCATATTTATTATTGCTAACATGATAACTTTCGAAACGTGTACTCATAATATGCTTAAGATGCTATCAAAATATTTTTACTCTTATAATATCTTGTTATCGCCATTTGTAAAATAATTTTGCATCAGTAGTGTGGTTTAATTTAAATATGTCAATCGAATTATTTGTTAGTGAGTGGTTCAACAATTAAAAAAAAACACAAATTGAAAAAACAAGTTTCTAGAAAATAAAAAAATATAAAACTTATTTTAACATTAAATTGTTGTGAAAGTGGTGCTTCTTAACTTATTATGATTTACATGACAATAATATGATTACTTCTTAACGTTTTATGATTAACAGGATATGAATGTGATTAAGGGAATAATATTATGATGTAATATTACGAATATATTTGGTCATAATATGATTAAATTATAATCGTAATATGTTGACTACAATCATGAATCTAACCATAATATGTTGCTTTTAGAAAATGTTTATCACAACAATGTTTTTTCTTTGCGTGTAGAGCCCACGCCTGAAATATTCGAACAAAGATTCCGCAAAGCCGAATATAGCACTCTAAATTGTTTTTATATAATATTTGTTTTGTAATAAAAAGAGGCGTTACAAATGTGCTCGTAATTAAGGGCTTAACACGATAGCGATCACAAAAAGGTATCTTAATATATTAGTTGCCAGACCTCTCCATTATTTATTACTTGCTTTTGGCTGAGTAACTGATTAGTTTTCTGCTTCCGATCATGGAAATAGTGCAGCCAGCATTACTTCCATGCGGTCTGACCTAAAAGCCATATGATATGTATCAAGCAAGCCGGTTATTACAAGATCCAGCCGTCCCTTACATTCGGAACAGGCACTGTCAGGTAGCGGTAATTTGATTTTTGAAGGTGCCATTGATTGTCTGCGACTGCATTCTTTCCGCAACCCATAACTGCACCCGATATCACTTAGTTGTACTTCCATAAAATGTGGAGTGAGCCAAACACTTGTACAAAACCATAAATCTTGTTTTCGTGAACTGATTAATCCACTTATGATGAAGTTCGTTGTAATTTAATTAATGTTGCTTAGTATTGAAAATCTTTGCTGTGTACACTCAAAAGAAAAATCAATCCATCCGTACTCAAATCAATCCGGAGCGGTATTAAAAGTACGGTGAGTACGGATTTTCTTGAATCAATTTCAAAAAGATTGATTCATGTACGGATTTTTAATCGCGAAATACTTAAATTATCCATATTCAATCCCGATTTCGTACTTGAAATAATACGAAAATGAGATTGAGTTAAGTAAAACTCAGATTGAATTAAATCAATCTCAAATTGCGCTTGATTCAAGAATTATAAAATTGTTTTAATCCGAATTCGTACTTAAATAATCATAAAATGAGATTGATTTAAGTAAAACTAAGATTAAACCAAACTCAAGATGCGCTTGATTCAAGTATATAATTGATTTTATCCCGAATTCGTGCTTAAAAAAAACCAAAAAAAGAAATTAGAAAGAAAAAGTTATTATGATATATTTACTTACCCGTTTTACACATTACAGAAAGATAAAACACCAACATCATGCTCAATGTGGTTTTCACTTAAATAATCTTATGAACATATTTAACCAAAAATATAAACTAAATGAGAATCAAGAGTTGAAATTTACTTTACCATACCTTTTTTCAATGTGTATAGAAAATCAAAACATACGTAGGCCGGAGGGTTAAGCACAACGAAAAGTTTAATTTTTTTTTTACTTGATTTAAGAATTTTATACTTTAAGAAATTCCGGGATTGATTTTCGAAAGTAATCCCATTTAGGATTGTTTTTAATACGTTTTAGTGTTATTCGTATTTGAATTTTTGAATACGACTCGTACTTAAAGTAATCATAAAAAACTTGATTAATCCCGAGTGTTTTTCTTTCTGTGTAGTATTGAACTTAAAAGGCCTATGGTTTCGCCTAGGTTTCGTACAATCTCCTCCCGGTCTATACTTGTGTATGTTGAAATGGGTTTTCCAAAACCCCAGGAATGATGGGGACAAGGTTCTGTATATTTATATCCCATATACTCCGTTAAAGCCTGCAATTGAAATTCAGCGAGATTGGTCCATAAGAAATGGGCAAAACACCACGGCCACCCATAAATCCTTTGTTGTTTGTTATTTCTTTTTCCTGCATATCTGAACAACGGCAAGAGCCACAGTTTTTAAATCCTCTCTAAAAAAATAGGCGGGATTAGAGAAAAGTGGAAAAGTGGAAAAGTGGGCGTGGTACAAAATAGTTTTTTTTATATCTAAAGAACGGTACGAGAAATATCGTCCAAATTTATTACACATAGCCGGGTTATTAATAAATAACCTCTTTAAATATGAGAGGGATTGGTGAAGTGGGCATGGCACCACCCGTACAACGACAATTTGGATTTCTATATATTTGGTTAACGGCAGGAGCCAAATTTTCCAAATTAGGTACAAGCATCTTTGTTATCAGTACACAACATCCTAAAAAATGTGGGTCGGATTGGACAAGTGGATGTGGCACAAAAAAAATTTATTTATATCTTAAAAACGATATTTAAATAACTTTCTGTTCTTATCGCACCATGGTGAAAGTTATAAAAGATTTGGCATACCCTTTCTTTCTTGTGTTAATTAAACATGTAAGTAACTTTTATTTAATAAAATCACTTTAAGTACGTCCCTGCACTTTTCTCTCTAAAAATATTTACTCCAGATTTTACTTTTTTGCTGCAACATCCTGTTTATATGCACATTAGTTTATTTTATAAATATACAAGTAGTTTTTTATTCTCCATATTGGTCTCCTCTTGTGTCGCCAAACACCAACTAACACCACCGCCTCAAGTAGATTTTTATTCACTACTTTTAGTCAACCTCAAATGACGACAAATGACTTTAATTGCATTTCTTACAACAGCCCAAGATGACGTCCTAGGAACTACACAAAAGCAATTTCTTCATTTAGCTGTTTTTTTTCTGTTTGTGTCTTTCCTTCCTTCAACTTATTGCCACAAATAGTGGGACATTGTGCAGTCGTTTTGTAATTATAAATGTAAATGGAATTCATGAGAAATAAAATCTTTGGTTTCCTTTGTAAAGCTTGAGAATTAGTTTTTATATAAATTTTTTTTTATTTTACTTAGTTTTTATTTAAACTAAAGAATACAACTGACTTTTTGTTGTAAGTGGAGAAAACCCCTTATAAGTGGACACAAATGAAATAAAAATCAGTTTTAAATTCCAGAGTTTCCTTTTAATGTTGGATTGGTTTTAATTATTTTATATTTTGTTTAGAAAATAGTTAAGGCAAGAGTTAACTAAATACACCCGCTTTCGGAATTTTAAAAGGTTTCACAGTTTTTTTTATTTCTAAAGATAGTGTAGGGTGTTTTGTTTAGAAGTACTTTTATCAATTTTTGTTAATACTGAATGCCGTATTCAACTTCTTTGTTTTGTGAACACAATAATTTCAAATTTATGTCCCTTGCCCTTGTTTAGACGGTTGAACCACAAGCACCATTTATGAATTGCATTTATGGGCGCCCCCTTTAGGGGTGGTGATAAAGGGCAAGTATGTTTTGAGAAAATGTTACGAACGAAAAACTAAATAGCTGTTATATAAGACCCTCTCTGGAATTTATTATACCCTTCACCGAAGATAAAAGGGTATATATGATATAAAAGTTTGTCATTTCATTTGTAATTTCCACAATATTGGTCTTAGATCCTATAAAGTTCTGGGTTCTTATGATTAACGAAGTTATTTTAACGATGTCCATCTGTCCGTGTGTGTGTTGAAATGGGTACAATGGGGAGATATGAGTAAAAACCACTACTGCCTCGAATTTTACCCATAAATCCCTTGTCGCTGTTTTTTTTAATACTTTTTTTTTTGCATATAGAAGAAGAAGAGCTAACGTTTCCAAGTTAGGTGCAAGCATCCTGGCTATAAATACACAACCTCTCTAAAAAGTGGGTGGATTGGAGAAGCGGGCGTGGCACTTCCCATGCAAACACATTATAAATTCCTTTATATCTGCAGATCGGAAAGCGCCAAAGTTTTCAAATTAGGTAAAAACATCTCGGTTATCAATATACAACAACTTTAAAAAATGGGTGGATTAGAGAAGTGGGCGTGGCACAAAAGATATTTTTTATATATACAGAACGGTAAGAGAAATATTGTCCAAATTTAGAAAACATAGTTGGACTATTAATACACAACCTCTCTCTCTCGGCATTGGATAACCTGGCATTGCACCACGCGAACAAAGACAATTTATCAAAGTTATTTTTGGGAATACAAAATTTATTATTAATAAGATTTCTGTATGACGTGCCAAATTCCCAAGTTTTCATATTTGATAAACACACTGAAATTTATTGTTGAGGGAAAGCTAGCTTCTATGCGCATTTCACATGTTAGAAAAATAAAACCTTAAAGCGAATAAGAATTATAAACACTCAAAGTCTTACTTGTAAAAATATCGAAACTTAAACAAAACACCAACAATAAACAATGAGTTTATCTTTTCTTAGATTCCCCCACAATTGGTTGGCTTTTTTCGCACTCGAAAATATAAATGCATTTGTTTAAAATATCGCATGCGATGAAAAATATTTAAAAAAAATATCGCTTGCAATTAAGAATTCTTTTTAAGAGAATATGCTATTTTTAAACAAAATTTTAAAGTTTTTTTTTTTATCAAATTTCAATCATTTTTATTTAATATTTGTTGTGTCTTGCACGAGGTTAAGCAGAGAAAAGTGAGGTTTTTTTCATACTTCTTTTTACAAGCTATTCTTAAAATCTATTCAATTATTGAAATTCATTTATGTGATGCCAGATTGCTAAGGTGTAAAGCTGACATTGAAACTTAACTATATGATTATAATATAACAATTTAACAATATTAACAATATTAACAACTTATTTTATATTTTGTTACTCTTTTAATATTAAAATTTATGAATTTCTTATGGCCACTTTTAATTTTATATGGGGGTGTTTCTACGTTAAGAGGTACTATCTACGGCTACATTAAAAAGTCATATATAATTAAAAAATTTGTGGAAATATCAAACATGTTTAATAACAAATAAAGTAAACTTTTTTGACAATAAATTGCAATACCTAAGTTACCTTAGTTTAGTCATAACTTCGTGTTTACCTAGAAAAAAGTATCTACCCTGGCCTGTCCCTTTACTATTCTGTAACAAAATCTTTGAAATTTAACACATTACTAATTCATTAAACAATTAATCGTTATTTATTACATAAAGTAGTATAAAAAACAATAAAAGTCGTTAAAATAAACTTTCAAATTACTTTCATATTCTATTAAAAAAAATTACATAGTTTTTGTCCCTCGTATTTTAAGTCTCCTCCCCTGCACATTTTTCGACCGTTTAAAAATGCCGCTAAAATGCGTTGACGCTGCAAATTTAAATTGCAGAACATTTGTTTCGAAGTGAATTTAACAATAAAAAACGAGCGAGCCATTAGCGTACTCTTATTGGGCCGATAATTCGACCACACCACTCGGATCGCTCGCACGTGTCAGTGATTGATGTATATCCCCTGGTGAGTTTTAATCGCTTGTTATTTATGGCTTAAGTTTGTTTGTAATATTTATTTATTTTAATTTCAGTATAATTTACTGTGCTAGTTTGTTTTTTCGTTACGATACATATTTTTCTGATTGTGCTAGTTTTTTAATGAAAAAATCTCTCCCCTGCCGTATTTCCCCTGCTTCATCTGATGCCAGGGTAGAGATTTTGCGTCCAGGGTAGATAAGGAAGTTAGATATTACTTCTTTCTTAGTATTTCATGTATATTTTTTTACGTTACGTTAAGTGTTTTAACGCTTTTAAAATGTATGTGTTTCTTATTTAATATTAAAAATTATAAAAAATCGTGTTAACCAACTTTTTAGTATCATCAATCGTTATATTTTTTAATGTTTGATTTTATAAGTAAAAGTTCTTATTTAAGTTTAAAGTTTTTATTTGAGCATAGATGCTCTATATGTTTTTGTTACCATATATTTCAAAATATATGCAATTAAATAATTTCCTTTTTTTCGACTACGTTTATGTAAGCAGATACTAAGTATTTTGGTTTTCTATGTTACATAAAAGAAGACTGTATGGAAACTCTAGTCTAATTTTGAATAAATAAAGTTGTTTCTTACGAAAATAAGGTTTGTTTTCAATTTATATTTTCCCTGTAAAGTAAGGTATCCTGTCCTGGCCTTCATGTCTTTACCCTGTGTAGAGTATCTCCCCTGGTCACTTAAAATACCGGTAAAAGTAGATTACTTGACTGGCCATTATTAAACATGCTGATTAAATACGATTATATTGAAAAAAGTTATTATTTTAAATATTTTTATCACGCCGCCATTCCTAATATCAGATAAGCTCTTTACGTAGAATGACCCATGGCCACTTTCGAATTTTGTTTTTGTTTTCAATATAATTTTCTGTGCGAACGTAAACGTTCGAAATCGACAAACAGGCTGTAAAAGTTTAATAAAATATTAAATAAGTGTATTTTATTATCAAAGTAGTTTTTGGGAATATGTACAAAATTTTAATTAACAAAACTTTGTTACAAGTTAAACTGGTGCTTATAATTCTTATTCGCTTAACAGTTTTATTTTTATAGTATCTATAGTTTTTCTTAAATCTTTATATATAGTTTCCTGATGATCTGCCCTAAGCAATCAGTGAAATGAGCATAGGAATAGCTTATCCCATCAACAATAAATTTCAGTGTTTTAATCAAGAATAACAATTGGGAAGTAAGCACGACAAACAAAATCTTTTTAATTATAAGTTTTTAATATTAAAAAAAATGATTGAAATTTCATAAGAACATTAAATTTCGTGTAAATAACCGTAGTTTCTAAAAAAAATTTTTTAATGCATGCGATATATTTTTAAAATATTTTTTATCGCATGCAACATTTCTAAAAACTTAATTTAACTTTTCGTATTTATCTTTACACACATATAGCAAGTTCCAAAGATTCCAAATTAGGTACAAGCATCTTGGTTATCACAACATCCGACAAAATGTGGGCAGGGCAAGAGAAGTGGGCTTGGCACACAATAAATTTCTTTATATCTTTAGAACGTTGTTTATTTAAGTTTCTGTTCTTATCGCTTTTTGGTAAAGGGTATATAAGTTCTTTTACTGTTTTTAATGTCCTTACAGATAAAGCTTGTTAAAATTTTCTATTGTAAGTTTGAATTCTTAAATATGATTTTTTCGTTGGCTCATGCTTTGTGACGTTTTTAAGTACACATATGCAAAATACTCGACAAGCACGACAAACAAAATCTTTTGAATTATAAGTTTTTAATATTAAAAAAAAATGATTGATATTTCATAAAAACTTTAAATTTCGTGTAAATGACCGTAGTTTCTAAAAAAAATTTTTTTAATGCATGCGATATATTTTTAAAAATTTTTTTTTATTGCATGCAAAATTTTTAAAAACTTAATTTAACTTTTCGTATTTATCTTTACACACATAAAGCAAGTTCCAAAATTTCCAAATAAGGTACAAGCATCTTGGTTATCACAACATCCGACAAAATGTGGGCAGCACAAGAGAAGTGGGCTTGGCAAACAATAAATTTCTTTATATCTTTAGAACGTTGTTTATTTAAGTTTCTGTTCTTATCGCTCTATGGTAAAGGGTAAAGGGTATATACGTTCTTTTACTGTTTATAATGTCCTTACAGATAAAGCTTGTTAATTTTCTATTGTAAGTTTGAATTCTTAAATATGATTTTTTCGTTGGCTTATGCTTTGTGACGTTTTTAAGTACATATATGCAAAATACTCGTTGCCTTAAAACAATTGGTTTGCGATTTTAAAGAAAAAGGCTAAGTTTTAAAACATCATATGTAAAACTTTGGAGTCAAATTTAAAAATGTATCACAGTGCTTAGCACTGCACAGTTTGCGTATTGTGTAAGCATCGTTTACTTTTTTGGTACACTTTGCGTCAGACAATATTGTCAAATTCTACACGCTTGCATTGTAGAATGCATTTTAAAAAGCGAGTAGCATTGCAACTGACGTTTTGGAACTCGCCCAAAATTTTCATTTTCAATTTGCGAAGTCTTCTTTACAATAAACCAAGCAAAATTTAAAAAGATATATAGAAATAATTAAATTCTTAGCCATTTTATTCCCTTCATTTCTTCTCGGCCACCCAGTGCTTTGAACATTAATTTCTCTTACTATAACAAAATAAATTTCTAATTGAACCATTGTTGACCAAACATAAAAGAATATCTCAGTTATAAATCTTTAGCAAATACAAAATAAAAAATAAAATATTTTATTACCGACAATTCAACTCTTTTCTAACTTTAATCGTCTAAACAACAAAATATCATTTAAACTAAATAAAAATCCGGGCAAATTTATAAAGCCCGTACTCGAAACCCCATTCAAACATGCGGGATCAATTAATGTTGCATACAACACTCGTAGACGCATATACATACAAAAAATGGGTTGTTGCATGCCTCAACTGCCCATCAAATAGTTCCACACTCTCCTAGTTTATATTGTGTGTGGAAGTAATAAAAATTCTAATTGATGACAACTTCAAATGACAACAATTCAACATAAAAACTTAAATATGTACATATGTAAAAAACAAATTGAGACGATAATTAATAAAAAAAAATCTTTAAATGTTGGCTACAGAATCATAAAACTCAATGAAACAAATTAATGAGAATCGAACAAAAAAAAGATTGAATTGAATAGAGATGGATTAAGTGACACAAAGAAGGGGGTGCTTAGTGCGTATGGATTACATTGGGTTTCATGTAACAAAGTGTTGTGATTTTCAATTGATTTCAATTAATTTCAACCACCATAATGAATTTATTAAAACGAGTAAATATTAAGATTATATATACATAATTAGGTTTGAAGTACATTGGTACTTTTAATGCATTTATTAAGTATTTAAAAGCAGTGCTGCCATTTAGTTAAAAAAAGTTAACTAAACAAACCATTATCCATTTTTATTTAGCAAAATTTTCCTTAAGGTTTTGAGAAACATTGGCAATAAATTCTTATAATTATAAGTTGGTACAAAATTTTAGGCGTCTTCATTTACTTTACAAGCAGTATCTTGCAACTAGAGAGTAAATTTAAACTTGCAAAATTTTTCTCCCAATTATTTAAAAAAATAAAAACTAGCAAGTTCGGCATGTCGACAGTATCCGGCTGTAAGTTCCTAAATATTGCTATTGTTCCTGAATTTAAGGAAAATATATCTGTGGTAAAAAGAAAAAAGTGCTTAAGTTAACTTAAGCTTAATTTAAGTTAATGGCATATTTGAGATCTTCATGACTAAAAGCACACGCGGGCGAAGATTTAATTATTTTGTGCAGCTGCGACATATACATATGTATGGCCCCAATAAGAAAATAAAAATTGGCCCCAGTATGTATAAGTAACGCTCCGGAAGAATCTTAAAAAAGTGTTGCCGTAACTAAAACAAAAAGTTAAAAAAATATTTTTCAATTTTCTCTGCCGTTTAATAGACCAAGTGTCCGCATTAAGTATCAAAAGAGAATCTAACCACATTTTAGTTCTAACTTAGAGATAAATGATATTTTTTAGAGGCCCAAAACGGATTTATTATTTTTTATAATTTAGTACTTTAGATTAAAAGCTATAAATATTTTTCTGTACGATAAAATTATCCTATTTTCTTTGTACTGTGTTTAAAAATTAACGTTCTAAAGAAATTAACTTTAAGAAAATCTCTACCGTTTTTAGACATTATTTTATAGCCGTAAAAAATGCAGATTGTTTTTGGAAAAAATATGAAAATCGTCAATATTTACTTTGAATTTAAAAAAAACTGATTAAAGAGAACGTGAACTTACTTCCTTAAATCTATTTCCAAACAGTCGGAGGCGTATTTTAAACTCGCCAACAACGATAACGGTGGTTATTTAATGTTATAAAACACATACATAGGTACATACATTATTTACCCGACCAACTCAGACAAATTTGAGAGCATCGCGGGCCTACTCCCTTAAACGGAAAGATTTGCTATCGCACCTAAAACAGTTCCAATTAGACCAAGCGGGCAGTGTTAAGGAACTGAGAAAGAATTGGGCTTGAAACACAGCTCTTTTAAGAAATCCAAACGAAGCAAAAAGCAATAGGTAGTCTATACTCGCCCAAATTTCCAGTGACCCCGGAGCTAAATGTAGTGGTAAAATCACCGGTAGAAGAGGAGAGTACTAGGATCTGGAACAAATTTTTTTTAAACATGAAATTACAACTTATTTAATTAAATGACTTACAAATTTGTTTTTTACTTTTGACAGAAAATTCAGTTTATAATTCGTTTAGTACTCACAATAAACAATTACGACCTATAGCTTTTTTTTGGTTGTGAATACAAAATAATTATATTTTCATTTGTTGTAATCGAATTAAAACTGTACTACAATAAATGAATAAACATTTATATTACAAAATTTATTGACGAAAGTAAATTATTAATTGCAATGACCAATATTCAGTATTGCCCTGTATTAAATTCGGTTGTCATTCTAACCATTTGTACTAATTTTTAGAACTAAATTAAATTAGTTATCATAACTAATAAAAGAATTGAAGGAATCATATTTCAGTTAGAACAACGTTTTAATAATCAAGAGAATTAAAAATCAGTTAGAACTATACATTTTTAATAGTTGCAGTAATAAATTATGTAACTTGATCAATATTTTATTACTGCAACCGTTTCCCAACCAATTTGTTTTCTGTGTGTATTAAAAACTATCTTAGTTTATTTAAAATAACTCTTTGCCCAAATGGAATAAAGCAGGGATTTTGATGAGAACACTGCAGACTCTACTTCGCTGCATTTCTTTTGAGGTTTGCTCCAATACCAAAGAATTTACAGTAGAGAAGATATACTTCGTTTTAGACGGAGCTCGTCAACATTTTAAAAGCAAAAGAAGTTTCGCAAATCTTTTAGCTCACGAAAAAGATTTTGAAATGCCAGCAGAGTGGCATTTTCATCCTATTGACATGAAATTTTTTGTTTTTATGTTTTTTTTTATCGATATCTCACACTTTTACTTATTTTTGCACATAAGACATAAATAATTTGCGGCTTTAAGAGAAAATTGATTTTTAAGCAAAAAATAAACATGATCGGGCATGTTCTAGAAATCGGAATGAAGTGGATTTTAAATCGGTTAAACCTTTAAAACGACCCTGTACTTAGAGTTCATAAATATATTCCTTTTTATCTACTTCGTTCATTGAGTACTTAAAATCTCGTCCGATTTCAATTTCACTTCATATCGATTTCCAAACATGCCCGTATATAAAGTTTTTTTTTTTAGTTCTGTTTGATAATGTGTATTATTTTGTAAGTGGTCTCGGACGCTGAATTCCGTCAGGTAAAGGGTATTAAAGATTCGTCGAAGCCGAATATAGCACTCTTACTTGTGTTAAAATAACATTCCCACATATTATAAAAACCACTTCAAACCAATCTCAGTGGACACTATTCATACAAGTTTTCTTTCAATTATTAGACTCACGAGTATTATGCAACAATTTAAATCAAAAACATTTATTCATTAACACTTACAGGACCATTAGAGCTTGAGCGGCTATGAAATTTTAACTTGTTATGATGGTGCATGCGCTTATTTTCAATAGATATTCTCTATACGTCTCGGAAGAAAGTGTCCCGTTATTGGTTGATTTTTCCTGGCGAAAAATACCAAGATAATTAAAAGACACTTTAAGAGCGAACAAAATTAAATAAAACACCCTTTTCTAAAAAATGTATTTTCATAAAACTCTTGTCATGCGACAGCGGTGTTGAAAGAGTTAAAAAGAAGTCTTTCCAACCGCAGTTTATCAATTAACTGTGATCTAGAAATTTGAACAAAATATTTTGCTGTTGTCACATTTTAAGACAATTTTTGCACTTGTTCAGTTTTGTTATCAAATACTTTGTACTGAAAGCAGCCTACACAAAACTCTCCAAAAGACTCTGGAACAACATTTCGAAATTGTACACGGCGCGATTGGTGTGATTAAAAATTTAAAGTACTTGTAGCATTAAGGAAATGTTTATTCAACAAACAAACAAAATTATTTTTTAGTTTTTTTTTTGCACTTATTTTGTGAATGCGAGTTTTGTCTAACAAATTTGTTCCCAACCTGAAACAGACATTGATAAAGGAACAAAACACTTAGAAGTATGAAATGCCAGAGAATGTAATTTTATGATATTAATGCCAAATTACCTAAAAATGCATTAATGCGTGCATTAATGCTATAGATATGCTCGTAAAAGTTAAGAAACAACAACAGTACACAAGCAATATTCGCAGATATTGAGAAGGATGTGGCTAATACGACGATGCAGTTTGTAGAAGTTGATAATGTTTGTACGCATGCGTGGTAGAATGTACGTAGAAATAGTTTATGAAGACGAACGAACAAAAAATCAAACTACGGCTGCTTACATTTTTCATTAGCTTTACCAAAAAGATTACAGAGGATTGCCAGCAGACTTTTCTTTTCCGACTTTATCCCTTCCCGGGAAAAACGGGAATTTTTATTTTTTCCGGATCCAGGAAATTCCAGCTACAGGGTGGCCCAAAATTAACGAAGGCGTTTAAAATGCTTATAACTTTTTTATTATAATTTTTTTTTCTTTTTTTTCAGTATTTTGTAAAGAAAACTTGGGGAATTCAAAATGGAGGAGTAGACAATTAAACATTGATTATGCAGTTTTTTTAGGCAAAAAGCAGAAGAAAATCATAATTTTATTCATAATTTAATTATGAGCGACGAAGCCCATTTCCAATTAAGTGGGTTCGTTATTAAGCAAAACTGCAGGATATGGGCTACGGAAAATCCGAGAGTAGCTCAACAGCGAGAATTGCACCCACCTAAGTGTACGGTTTGGTGCGGTGTTTCATCGAAATGGAAAATGTGTTGGAAAGAGCACCACCTGCGAGATATTATTTTTCATAACTAAACTAAAAATGTTCCCCATGTATATACTGTATTAAAAAAAAATTTAATTATTACCCAGGGAAAACTTTTTGATTTTTAGTAATAGGTGGTAGTTATTTCGTACGTTACCTTGTAAGTAGTTGTCATTACAATCGTCATTATTTTGAAAACTTTAATAAGTACTTACTAGTAATGACCACAACAACTACTTATTACTTCTATTATTTTCACTACTAAATATTTGCTTACTAATAATCAGCTCAGTAACTACTTATTACTTGTGTTGTTTTCAGTACTGAATATTTACTTACTGGTAACGCACTCAATAATTACTTATAAGGTCTATTAACTAGTGATTTTTTACTAGTAGTTAAATAATAACTAGATATTTTTTGACTTCTAGTAAGTGTTTTGTAAGTACTGAATTCTGTGGACACCTCGAACAAAAATAAGTAGTAATTCAGCCGAAAAATAAGTAGTGTTTATTTTCTCCAACATTATTTGCTAACTTACTTGGTAAGTAAAGTTTTTGCTGGGTATTTCTTAAATAAAAAGTTATAACGAATTCAAACCCCTTCGTTAATTATGGGCCACCCTGTATAGAGAAAAATACCGAAATAATTTGACAGTTTTTTTTTTTAAATGTTAAAAATTTTGAAATTTGTATGCAGTGCTGTTAAAACTGCAATCAATTGGCATTGAAATGATAATGATTTCACAAAATGATTTCAAAATGACACCTTGTCAAAATTGTAATAACTTGTGATTGCAATCACTTTGAAATAATTTTGGAATGCACTTGCATATATGAATTGATTTAAAAAACAAGTAAGAAAGTATAGTCGGTCAAGCTCGACCATGTGATACCCTACACCACAGTATTAAAAAAACACATCATGTTTATGTGTCCATATTAAAATGGATTTATCTATGTTTATAAACTTTATTAAAATCGGTTTAAAAATTTTTGAAAGGCAGAAATTTCCCCCTACCTCCCCTTGTGGTCCTATTTTTGAACAACTACATAGCTTATGTGTCCATACAGATATGGATCTATCTTTGTTTTAAATTTCATTCAAATGGGGTTGATAGTTTCTGAGAAGCAGAAATTTCCCTCTATCTTCCCTCGTGGTCCTACGATTCAGCCCATTTTCAATAAGCTTGGTCCTTGTGCCAATAAGAACCTATGTACCAAACTTTATCAAAATATTTCTATAATTGCGACCTGTACTTTGCACACAAGGTTACATGGACAGCCAGCCAGCCGGACGGACATCGTTAGTTCGACTCAGAAAGTGATTTTGAGACGATCGGTATACTTTAAGGTGGGTCTAAGATCAATATTTTAAGGTGTTACACACATCAGCACAAATGCATAAGACCCTCTCTACTACTGTGATCAATTAGGCCCGTTTTCACAACTTACCGATTTTATCGGCCGTATAAAAAGTGTTCCATTATTACAACTTTACTTTAACCTACCAGATCGGATGTCCCTTTAATTACTTTATTGCTCACTTTAGGTATAAGTAAAGTTATAATAATGGAACACTTTTTATAAGGCCTGTTAAAGTCTACTTTTAGCTATCGGTATGTTGTGAAAACGGGCCTTAATGATTTTTTTAATATAGAAATAATACAAACCGTTTAGGATTTTGAATGCAATCAAAATATTTGCAATAATTAACGTAAAATCTTGTGATTACAATTAAATCGATTGCAATCTTTTAGAGCTCTGAAAGTATGTTATTAATAATCTAAAAATATTTAACTCTAACTTTTCGTTGAATCGCACTTTTAAAGCATTTTATCGATCTGGAAGAACGTGAAACAGAACTTTCTGGAAGCTGCTGTCAAGCATTTGGGACACAGTCAGCTCTAGAGGAAACCGTGAATGTCCGAACTAATGTTGAAGCTTGTTGAAGACATCAAGCCAGCTTAAGGTCTGCTGAATGGTGCGAAAACGCGCTGCCAAACATCTGAGTTGGCAGGATTATCCATGTCACTGGACAAGCAGGTCAAACGAAATGCACGCCGACACAAAACAGCGTACACAGACGGTCTAGCGAAGGAAGCGCAGGATGCAGCTGCTTGAAACCGCCCCAGAGATCTCTACCGCATAACGAAGAAATCAGCAGCTAAATCTATAATGTCCACGAGGCCACTGAAAAACAGTTCAGGCGAACTGATTAATTCGAAAACTGCAAAACTGAAGATATGAAAAAAACCATTCTATGGATCTGCTTAAAATACCAGGCCAACCCAAATTGAATATATGCAACTGTGCTGGAAAAGCTTGTCTAATATATCCACTGACAGTCCTTCTCTGATTGAAGTGACCAACTTAAACAAGGCTTTTAAAATCAACAAAGCCATAGTAATCGACCACATGGCGTCGGAAATGCCAAAGGCAGACAGACCCCAGCGACTGTGCGCGACTATTCCTCCTGGTTGTCGAATTTTTTTTGGAGAATGAAGAACCTTCCCGATAAGCTCGCAAAGGGTAATACTGTTAAAATTCAAAAAAATGGAAATTTATTTAAGTGCGCTAACTGGAGGGCAATAACACTTGAGAATGTTGAACAAGGTGGTAGCGCATATCTTCAAAGGCCGACTTACATCTGCCCTCGAATCAGAACTCTGTCCGGAAAAAGCTGGCTTCCAAATAGGTGAACACCCTAAGAGTAATAATTGAAAAGTCTTTGGCGTGGATGTCTTCCTTATGTCTCGTATTTTTGGGCTTTAAAAAAGCATTTGACAACCTCGCCCATGCCAATATCTGGAGCGCACCCCATCAAAACTTAGCTCGCATAAAAGAAGTCAATATAATGGCTATACTTGTAGAGTACTTCATGAGCACAACCTTGGCAACAAAACAAATGCAAACACCGGAGAGCGGCAGGGATGCATTATGTCTACTTTTTAACATCTTTCTTGATGTAGTGATGAAGGCGGCAACAGAAACGACATTTGCCTTCTGACGTTAGCGACATGTCTCAAAAATTAGAACTGCTAAAAGCGGTGGCAGAAAAATCAGGATTAAAAATAAACCTGGGCAAGACTAACACTATGCGTATGAACACAGACAGCATTTTGAGATGAAAGTGCTTGAATATACACGCAGCTTCTGTTATATCGGCAGCATCATCAACAACAATAGAGGATCTAATGCGGATATCATCTTTGTTCTTTTACGTCTTGGTGGGCGAGGCTTCTCATATTTCTAGATAGACAAAAATCAGGCTATTTAACTCCAACGTTAAGTTAACTAATTTAATGGATGCGAGACATGGAATGCAGCTGCTCGCGACATTACCGCACTTCAAGTTCTTGTCAGCAGATGTCTGAGGAGGATTTTAAACATATTTTGGTCAAGTTTGATTAACAATTACGACTTTCGGACAGTTACAAATCAAATACCTTTGCACTTTGAGAAATGGAAACGTAACTGGAATGGGCCAGGTCAAACAGAACGTAAGCCCACAGGTGACATAACACGGAAAAACATTGAGTGGAAACCATAGTGTACCAATAGAAGAGGAAGACCTTCCCACACATGCAGGGGTGTGCTGGAAATCGCAAACGCAAAACGCAAGAATTTGCGAAGGCAGAAACAATATATTCATCCGTTTAAGAGGTTTTTATGAATTTTGGCAACGATTTGTTAGTGCATTTTTATGCATATTTTACCGTTTGCATAATTTAGTCAAACGAACATTTTTGCAGCATTTTCTAAGTATATAGCGCATATTTTGCCTTCGAGAGGCATATTTTGAAATTTTTTTTCAAAATTTTAGTTAACAGATGGCTTTTCTGTTTAAAATATGTATCTGTACTACCAACATGTTGCTTCAATTTCGCCATCTACATTTTATTTTTACTCTAAAATTTTAAGACAAAACAGGTTTTCATCTTTATATATAAAAAGAAGTGTACACTTTGATGTCACCACTAACTGCGAAAACGGGTCGACCCATTTCAACCAAAATTTAAGGGTAGGTTGGGGATAGTCTGTAGATGGTTTATGTGAAGCTTGCATAAAATCGGCCCAGTAGTTCCGGAGATATGGCATTTAGATTTCCCTATATATTCCCGTACAAATATCAACAAAATTCCCCCCATTTTCGAATTACATTCGAAACGGGTTGACCGATTTTTATGATTTTAATATGTGTGTATATTGGGTATGTATTGGAATAGGTCGTAAAGTATATTTCATATCGCTAGAGGGCGTAAAATAGGGCAAGAGGGGTAAAAGATCCCCCTTAATACATCTTCTTCACTAATCAACTGGTTTTCTTAAAACATACAAGCACTGACACATCTGAGATGAAAAAGGTAATAGGGCAAGAGGGGCAAAAGCTCCCCCTCTCTATGTCTTCTTAACTAATTAATCGATTTTCTTGAAATTTTGAAGGCAAATAGTGTAACATCTATAGCCTATACTTTTTATTAGCTAGGGAGTGAAATAGGGCAAGAGGGGTAAAAGCTTCCCTTCCCCAATCTTCTAAACTAATCAACCGGTTTTCTTAAAATTTGGCATGCAAACACTATTACATCTGAAAGAAAATATCGAATAGGGCGTGAAATAGGGCAAGAGGGTTAAAAGCTCACCCGCCTTATATCTTCTTAATAATCAACCGATTTTCTTGAAATTTCACCGGTAAATAGCGTTACAGCTGGAAAGAACTATAGCCTATATTTGTTTTACTTAGGGCGTGAAATAAGGCAAGCGGGGTACAAGCTCCCCCTCCTTATATCCTATTAACTATTCAACCAATTTTTCTTAAAATTGGCAGGAAAATAGTGTTACATAAACTAAAGGCTATAAATTTTAACATTTACGGCGTAAAAAAAAGAAAAAAAGGGTAAAAGCACCCCCTCCTATACCTACTTAATTAATTAACCGATTCTTTTGAAAAGCTTATGTATTTTTTTTTTTAAATTTTTCTCCGGTTATTCTACTTCGGCTATGCAGTGGTACACGATTGGTCGGTAAACAAATTTATGAAAAACGTTATCGAAGCTACCATTTTGAATGGTAAATTCCGAGACGAAAATGTTTTGCTGCCACGAACTCCGATGATTGCCACACATGTCCCAATTGAATTCAAACGGTTTTAATTTTCTAATAGATTAGCATTTGCAATGACAATCAATAAGTCGCAAATCCAAAGGATGTCTGTTTGCGGCTTTGATTTGGGCACACCATGTTTTTCACACGGATAATTATACGTGGCATGTTTTCGAATCGGCAAGCCATCAAGCTTATTTGTGTTGGCTAAAGCAGGACTGACAAACAATATCGTACACGCAACTGCTCTTCGTAGTGAAATTTGATTATCTCTGTTTGATTTTCATACTTCACTTGCATCACTTTTTTTTGGTGAAACTTTTGAATATGTAACGAACAGAAATAGCTTTTTTTCATCGCCGATCATGGTATAAATGCTTTATTACTCTTTCTTTCGCTAAAAATAAATTATATGGCAAAACAACGTTTGCCGGGCAGCTAGTTAAAGATAAATGTTATGCGATGTGTATGATACATAGAAATTAAGACCAATCTTTTAGTATGCCGATCGACTCAGAATCACTTTTTAAAGTAATCTGAAATGTCTATCCGTCCGTCTGGCTGGTTGTCTATCCATGTTCACCTTGTGCGCAAAGTACAAGTTTCAATTTTGTAGATAATTTGTTCAAATATGGACGAAGTCTATAATTTCACATATTCCCCATAAAAATTTATTTCCAAATTAGACTCTTTGTATTCGTAAACCATCTAATTATGTAGGTATTTTAATTAAATTCGCCCCAAAATATTTTACTGCAACATAAACTATTTTCGAATCGCTTCACATTTGCCCAAAGCTCCCATCCTTAAATAGATTTAAATTCCATTTAAATGTTAACATTAACTAACAATTAAGCGACCGTACCTAAATCCCTTTAAGACAAAAAACCATATGGATGTTAATATCTAGATTATATTCGGAGCCCATATCTTCTATCTTCTATCTATCTATATATATAAAAGAGACGTGTTTGTTTGTAATCGCTAAACTCAAAAACTACTGCACCGTCTTTGACCAAAATTTGTGTGTTTGATGTATGAGGTTGATTTATCCGATAGATGGCACCACGTTTTTATATTTTTGTCATTTTCGTCGTAATCGCTAAACATAATGTTTTAAAATTTAGATGCATGGTATGTCACTAAATCTTAATCAATATACATTCATCAATTCAGCGGTAATTCACTAAAATACGCTAAAATCACCAAAATGAAAATACAAAATTTATATGGTTTAATAGCCAGTTTTATTCCAAACATTTATGTTAATTTTAGTTTACCAAAGTCTATTTCCACTTCCATAAATATTTTTCAAATTTTATTATTTTTTTTTTTTTATTATTTTGAAAATCAATTAAATACGTTCATATTTTATAAAATTTTAAATCTTTACTATGAGCCAGCAAAGCGGACCGGGTCCAGCTAGTCTCTTATATGAATTTTAAACTAATAAGGCCTTCAGCGATAAACTTTTTGCTTTTTTTTTAATTTTGTTATTAAATTGTTGAATATTTGGCCTTCCAATGAATTTTAGGCCATATTTTTAGCAAATTTTCAGGGCATATTTCCAGTTTTTACTGCATATTTAATGCGCATAAAACGCGTTTTTAGAGCATATTTCTGGTTTCCATGCTCATTACATTCCAGGGAAAGAGTTAATTGAAAAAACATTTTAGTTGCCAGGATTTATATTTGTATATTCACATTTATAGTTTTATCATCTTCTAATTCGACTAACTCCTTTTGTAGTTTTTCAGGCTTCTTCTCCTCAGTGTTATTCTAACTTTTTTTAAATTAAAATTCCCTGTGAGCTTTTGGTACTTCAAAATATTGCTTTAAGATTTCTTATCACCTGAGTAAAGATTTATTTTAGCTCAGTAATATTTCTAGACTGAATTCTTGTAATCAGTCATTAGTAGGTATTTTTCTTAGTCCACTAAATTCCTTCTAATGACACATTTTTTTCTAAAAATATTTCTTACGAACTTGGCAATCTTTAGTACCAGTACATAAATTCTCCTGGGGATTTGAAAAAGAAGGTAATAAAACATAAAATACAATTTGCTAGAATGCACTTTATTGCATTTTAATTAGTGTAATATCAATTTGTACTTTAAGAGTGATGAAGGTACAATATTCATTTGAACCTTTAAATGGCAAATGCATTCAACAACATCAACAGCAAAATTTTACCACCAACCAACAACAATAAAATCGTCAAACGCCAAACAATGAGTCGAAACATGACTGGACTTTAGGTTGTACAGATGAAAAAGAAGGCTGATGGAAAAGGCCTCGTAAATGACATAAAGAAAAGAAGGTAATAAAATGTTTTTTCTTTTATTTTCTTTCGTTTTGTTTTTGTTTTTTTAAGTTAAACTTTCATGGTGAAGAAATACGAACTAAACAAAGAAAAATATTTTGTATAATGAACTTTTACACATAAAGGATGTTTTTGTAAAATATTAATAATACTGCTGGGTGATTGAATAGGGTAAAGGGGCAAGGCATGTTTAAAGAGGACTCCTTAAGATAAATCGCCTTTGACTGTATATAAAAAAGTCATACATACTCTGTGAACTACCAATGTCCGCCTGTCAGTCTTTTAGAAACATGTATAATTGGGTCTACAAGGGAGAAATAGCTGTTTTACGGTTTCACCTACACAGAAAAAAATAAAAATTGATTTCAATTAAAAAATTTGTGATATTATTTAAAAAATTAATTAAATTTGCACCAGTAAACAAATTAATAGTATCAATTAAACCAGTTAATAGTACTAATTTAAAGTTTAATTCACTTGATTAAAAGTTTAATTCACTTGATTAAATTTTTAATTAAAACTGCATATATATTTGATTAATGCTTTACTTGGTGAACAATTTTGGAGAAATTTTTCTGTGTCGTTTGTCACTCTGGTGTTCGTTAAATTTCTCCGAAAAACTGCTTATAGAAGAAACAAAGTACACGATTTCATTCGTCTTGCTCCTTTCTGCCTCAAACTTAATTGTTTCCATCATAATATGAACGCGGACTTAGTGCCTAAATCCAATATTTTTTTTGTCTGGCAATTAATGAAAAAGTAAAGTGTTTTCTTAGAATATCAGAATATTCCATTCCATTCTAAAACTTGCCTGTCCCGATAAAAATTGGATGGTTGGCAAGTCTAGTACAACTTTTTTGGTAAAAGATATAAGAATTTAGTGGTTATGATGCGTGTGAAGTTAAATTTTAAAATTCATAACCCTAGACACATTCTGTTATGTTAACAGAATGATGCTAACCACTTAACAGAACTTATGTTAACTCTGTTATGATGTATGCGTCCAGATTTCTGGAAAAGGAGTCAACGTGGGCGAAAAAATGATCAGGATTTGTGGACAATACTATTCTCCATCGTTTTCCATCCCCAGAATTTATAACAGAGCGAGTTGGAGCGACTAATGGACAATTTACTCTTTTGAATTATCTAGGGGATGAGTCCAAATGAGTCTCATCGCAACTGTCCAAAGTACTGTCTCTCACCGAACAGCCAAATAAATAAATCTGTGTGAAGTTAAATTTTAAAATTTATAACCCTAGACACATTCTGTTATGTTAACAGAATGATGTTAACCACTTAACAGAACTTATGTTAACGCTGTTATGATGTATGCGTCCAGATTTCTGGAAAAGGAGTCAACGTGGGCGAAAAAAATGATCAGGATTTGTGGACAATACTATTCTTCATCGTTTTCCTTCCCCAGAATTTTTAACAGAGCGAGTTGGAGCGACTAATGGACAATTAACTCTTTTGAATTCTCTAGGGGATGAGTCCAAATTTCTGGAAAAGGAGTCAAAGTGGGCGAAAAAAATGTTTGGATTTCAGTGTTCGTTCGTTTTTGTTGTGCTTAGCGCCCTTTTAGCTTGTAAAAAAAATCAAATATTTCTTAAAAAACAAAATACACATACGAAAAAAAAAACAAAAAGCCAGCAAAATAATTTAACACAAACAAAACATATGCACAATACACACACAAGCTGTTCGTTGTGCGGTCGTTGCTAAAATTTTTTCTTTGTTCATTTCTTTATCAATGTAAAAAAAAAACATTCTTAACATTAAAATATAATGTTTGTCTACAGTATCACTACAATTGTTCTGTTTTTTGACGAAGAACAGAACTTCATATAATGTTCGGCTCCTTCTTGAAACTAGTTACGAACGGTATTAAGGGTTGTGTTTGTCTACACAAACACTAAAAAAATAGATAGGGTTCTGGGTGTGTGAGCCGAACGCTAAATAATGTTCTGTTTATTTTCGAACACTAGTTTTAATACATTTATTTTTCTTCAGTGATTTAAAACTTGAACATCCCTAACAAAACTATAATTCTTCCTTTTTCAAACCCCTCAGAGTATATTTTAATAAAAATCATTTTTGTTTCTACATCATTTATGAAAATGACTTTTAGCTTTTGTTGTGAATTATGCTTGAGGGCGGCGGTGGGTCTTCTCTTCATTAAATGTATTTAATGAACACAGCGTTTTCTTGTGCAAAAAATCTTCATGAACATCAAAAAAAAAAAAAAAAAAAAAATAAGAAAAAAATTAAGTCAGTCAAAGTGTAAGACTAAGTGTGTATGTGTTCAACTATAAAACTGCAATTATTCATTTCGAGTCTCCTCCAGGTGCTGGCTAGAAAATCTTCGGCTATTTCCATTGCATTGTATTTAACGGAAAAACTAATAAAAGAATACAATTTTTAGATATTTGATCATTTAAAAAGCAACTTATTTCTATTTTTTTTTTTTGTTCATTTTTCTAAAGCTTCCAGTCATAATTTTTTATGGCCAGCTTAAAAGATTATTTCTTTGTATTACAACTGCAAAACGACTGACTCTCTGACTCAGGCACGAGTATATAAATTAATTGATTTTTTATTTAAAGCATTTGTGGCCAAGTTTGACTTGGAAATAAATATGAAGAACAAATGTTTGAATAAAATAATAAATTTTTCCTAAGCTTCTGGTCTTTATTAAGACTTTTTCTGTTTTAAGGAGAAATTCGATTTTTATTAAGATGTCTTGTGGCATAAATTTCTTGCATTTGGAATTTGTAAGTAGTGATGTCAGGATAGTGATTGTTTTTCACAATAAAAAAAATTTTTTGAATTAAAATAATAATCTTTCGGCGTTAGAAGAGATAGCAGATTGGGTAATTAGAGTGTTTGTTTTTAAAGACAACATAAAAAAGAACTCCAGGGAGGTTTTAGCAACTAAGAATATATAAATATAAATTTAAATTGAATCAAGCTTCGATTATAGACTTTAAGTTTATATTATTAAAGCTCTAAAAAGTAGTTTAAATCGGGGTGATCCTTAAGACTTTATCTCTGCCGACCTCTTAAAGCAGTTCCTTAACCACAAATGCAATTTGATAACCTATTAAGAAGTTCGAACATGCTGTTAATGCTAGCAAAATGTTGTTAAGGATTCCTTAATAATAATTAGGACCCCAGGGAGCCCCTTTTGTGAACTTGCAAAATACACCTTTTTGTATTAATTTTTTGTCACAGTTTGACTACAAAAATACTATAAAGGACTCTTTAAGATTTGCGAGACTTTATCACAGAACTTGCTTAGTTTTTATTAAAAACACATTTTGTTTCAGATCTTCTCTTTGCACCTTTTCCTACTTTCTTAATCCTCGTCTATATAATGCAAAATTTGCTGCATACATTTTTTTTTAATTATCTTTTGAAACTGCGTGTACATAGATTAAACAAGTAAGAGTGCTAAATTCGCCGAATCTTATATACCCTTCACTATGATGAGATAAGAACAAAAAGTTATACACATAAATAACGTTCTTTAGATAGGTATAAATAAATATTAATTGAGCCACGCCAACTTTTCATTTCGTCATGCCGAAGAATATAAAAAAAAACAAAAAATTTATATATGTACCTAAGCCCGTTTCCTCTTTTGCCAAAGTTGATGTTTGAAATTCGTTTTATAGTCTTAAAATCGTTTTTTAGAACATAAAAAAATTAAATTCAAAAGATGAAAAAAAAATTGTGTATATGGATGCGTAAAATTAAACACATAACAAATAAAATCCACCACTTGTAGTGAAGGATATAAAAAAAACAACAAAAAACCACATTACCAACACTGTATTACCATAGCCACTGTATGACCGTAGAAACCAAAATTGAATTGGCTTGTATGATATGCTTATGTCGTTTTGGTAATACAGTGTTGGTATGGTAATGTCACGTCTAATTGGACCTTTAAAGGAAAACATTTGATGCAGTCGTGGTTTTTTACTCACATCTCAGCCATTTGTGGACCGATCTTGCTGAATTTCAATAGCAAACAATTCCTGAACATATGTGACATAAATGTAAAATAACCTGGCCCCCATCATATATGGGGTCTTCGGAAAATCCATTTAAACGGACAGATGGACATCGTTTAATCAACTTCGCTCCTCATAAGGACCCAGAATATATATACTTTAAAGGGTCTAACATCAATATTATAGAAATTACAAACGGAATGACAAACTTATGTATACCCTATTCACCACCTGTGGTGATGCTTCTGTTAACAAAGGAGAATACAAAATAAGTGAAACATGTGTTATAGGGGTAAGTGTTTTGAATTATTCTTAAATAAATGCATATGTTGTCTCTGAAGCTTCTGCACACTGTTATAACACACTCAAACCAATTTGATTCTACATAAAATTCACGTTGTTTCAACTTGAAATAACTTTCATTCTACGTGATTCGGATTGTTATTTCAATATAATTGACATGTTGCTCTAACTTTACTGCAATGTTAAATTAACATGAATTAAAGTTATTTTAAATGAAAAAAATGTTGTTCGCAAGTTATTGTAAAATCAGGTTGAATTAACATGAAAAACGTATGAAGCAAAATCACCACCGAAAAATTTTAAATTTCTACGTTTTTAACTTGAATTTTTTCTGTGTGTATGTACATATTGAACTATTGGCGTCCACTACAATATCGAAATTGTTGAATCTGGAGAAAGAAGGGGAAAGACGGTAAATTAAATTTATTTCCTTTGGGTATTAACTCAAAATTTTTATTTTTTAACTTAAAAAAAAACCGACGCATAATATTCAAATTAGTGGTCGAAAATAAACAGAATTTTATTTAGCGTTCGACTTACACTCCCAGAAACGATATCTATTTTTTTAGTGTACGAGTAGACTAACACAACCCTTAAGAGCAGAGCGGTGTTCTGTTCTTCGTTAAAAAACAGAACAATTGTAGTGATACTGTAGACAAACATTTCCTTTTATTGTTCCGTAATGTTACTTTTGTTACATTGATTAAGAAATGAACACCTTTCATTCATTCTTGGTGACTATCATTAAAGGTGATTTGTCTCTGAGTTCCTTTTAAAAAACTATTTTTCTCAGTGTATCTAACCTACCTACACGTTACTTTTTTCCCCTATCTATTAACCCTGGAAGGTTACTCTTCATTTAAGTACATTAAGGTAACTCTTTGTCGTATCGACGAACTTAAAAAAAAATTAAATAGTAGCGGAACGATTTTTAAAGTAAAAAATTAACAAAAATTTGTTTTAGCATGTTAATGTTCCACTTTTATAAGTCTAGGGTTTTTACACTGAAAGTTTTCTTTTAGAAGGTTAGAGCTTATTGGTAAGAAGGGAGAGAAGAATATCATGTTTATTGGTAAGAAGGGAGAGAAGATTATCATGTTCTCCTTCCGTCTCACCAATAAAGACAGACTTGCTGAACAAAAAAAAACACTTTCATATTGTGAACTAGGACTAAGTTATCCTGTAATGAACAGTGAAGTTAACTACCTGTAATCCAGCATGAAAGAACCTTTAGCATTATTTTTGTTTTCCTAATTTGTTCGACCTTGTAAATTAAAAGAAGAAAAATAAGCAATATGTACATCAAACAAAGAATACTTTTCTTATCGTCTTTCCCTTTCACCATCAAGCTTATTCGTGGTGTGGAAGCTGTGCTATTTTCGCAACGATTTGCGATTAAATAAAATTAGGAAAACCTTACAAGAAACCTATAATAATCTCTTTTACACAGTAGCATACAATTTGATGAATTTATCTTCATCTTAATTAAGATTCCATTAGCGATTTGACGGCATTGAAAAGAAATTGAATAGAATTTTTAAAAGCAAATATAAACGAAACAAACTTAAAATCCGTTTCTTTTGTCAAGTTAAAAAAAATAATAAAAAAATAAGAAAAAAGCCTCATCACTGTTAAACAATGTTGAAGTACAAGTGCAAAACCTTAAAAATAAAATAATAGACATATTTCTTTATGCAATGTGTTTATACTTTTTTTTTATTTTTTCAAACATAAATACACTGGCCAAAATTATATTACCGTAAAGAAATAATAATAAAAGTTAAGCTTTTTTTGGGAGTTGCCCACATTTGAAATGATGCAAGTCTTATTGATCAGCTTGCTACTTTATAGACGGGAGAGACGAGGGGAAAAGAAACGAGTTCTCAGCTTTATGTAATCTTTATATACGTTTTATTTTCTTATTCGTCATTTTAAGCAGGTCTTTTTTGATAATTATCTTTCATAAATTTAATTTCTTTATACAATTTTAATTTCGTAGCGAGTGTGATTTTTTGTATGTGCATTTTGTAAAAACCTGTTTTACAAAGGGAAATGTCCAAATGCACATATGCATTCATACAAATAGAAAAAGTAATAAGACTCGCATTGTTTGAACGCCGAAAATAGTTCAATGAAGAAAATATGATAAGTTAATCAATAAGACTTGCATCGTATGAATTGGGTCTTAGAGAGATTTTTTAAGTAGAAATGGACATTTAAAAAGGCAAAAATTTTTTTCAGTGTATTTTAGTTTACTTAGTTGTAATATGCTTAAGTTCTATTAGTGTTACTTTATATTTGATATGCATCTACAGGGGTTGTTCAATTTTTATTTTAAAAATAAAAGAAAATATTACAAGATTTTGTTAGTCGTGCTTAATTCCCAATTTTTATTCTTGATAAAAACACTGAAATTAATTGTTGAAGGGATAAGCTATTCCTATGCGCATTTCACTGGTTGCTTAGGCCAGATCGCCAGAAAACTTCATCCAAAGATTTTAGAAAAACTAAAGATAATAAACAAGTAAAACTGTTAAGCGAATACGAATTACATATAAGCAAAAGTCTTACTTGTAACCATATCAAAGCTTTAACAAAAACAACAACAATAAACAGTGAGTTTATCTTTTCTTACATTCCCCACTACAATTGGTTGGAATTCTTCCAATATTGATTGTAGTTGTAAGTAGGTCAAAAAAAAAAAAAACAAAATGAAAACAAAAACAACTTGCTTTATCGCTCTCGCAAAAATAAAGCATGCTGCCAGAGTTCAGTTTTTAGTTTTTCTAAAATCTTTGGATGAAGTGTTCTGACGATCTGGCCTTAGCAACCAGTGAAATGCGCATAGGAATAGCGTTTCCCTTCAACAATAAATTCCAGTGTTTTTATCAATAATAAAAATTGGGAATTAAGCACGACTAACAAAATCTTGTAAAATGTTGTTTTCCCAAAAATTACTTTGATAATAAAAGAAAATATATTTCAACAGCTACGGCATGGCCTAAAAGAAACGAATGGCTTTAAAAAGCTAATAATTTATTTGTACCACTTTTTTAACCCCGGGTCTTTCACGTAGCAATATTTATTGCGGCAAACGTCAAATTTCATTGCTCCATAAAATTTGCGACGTATAGACCATATATTGCCATGAGTGGCAATCCATTGCACAATGATTGCTCTTCTTATTGCTTGAGCAATTATTGCTTAGCAATATGCTGTCAAATCAGTTGTAATTTATCTGACTTTCATTTCTCTGTACGGTTGTTTTTTGTTTGTGTGTTTATTTATTAAAAAAACAATCAATAAATATATTATTATATATTATATTTTTTAATAAACGTCAAGATCAACAAAAGCAAACGACGAATTTATTTTTTTGTATAATTTTATTTTTTCAATAGAACAATTCAACTTTTTTTTAACGCAAATAAACAAAAAAGTAATACAAAACACAGCTACGACAATTACAATTAATTATTTTATTAATTTAAAAAAGAAAATTTCACAACCACTTCAAAACACAACATAAAACATTTTTTATAAATATGTACAGCCGCAAAACTTTATACGACTAGTCGCGGTGAAAATTGCAAATTTATGGCAAAGCAATTTCAAGTGTTCTCCAGCAATAAATTCAGCAATTATTTCTCCATTGTTCTGTCATTGTTCTGCCGACGTTTTTGCTTGTACTTAGCAATAAATATTGCAACGTAGAGACCCAGCGTAAGATTTCTCAAATTTTTTCATGAATTTCTTCTCGAAAGTTACTTCTTAGTTAATGTTGGCTTATTCACGTGTCGAAGGTTTTTTAAATACCCGCAAAGGAAAATATCGATAGAAGTTATTTTTGTTAAAAAGGTTCACTCTTATAAATGTCATCCTAGGAAATAGGATTCAGAACAATAAAGAAATATTTATCTAATTTTTTCTTTATAAACAAGACTTGTTTCGGGTTTTGTCTATGATGAAAGCAGAGAACATGAATTACAATCGTTTATTATTATTCTTACGATCATAGAAAATGGATCTTTATATTGATATTAATGTTATTAAATATGGCATGACATGACGCAGAAAGTTATATAAATCTAATGACGAATGTCATCATAAAATTTTGTCATATTTTATATGTCATCTATGCTATGACTACAGTGGCATCAACTCGATGCCACATTTTGTGTATTATTAACACTATTTTCATGTTCTATTTTTTGAAAGAAGAATGATTACGAAAACCATATCGGGCATGCGACTGGTGTATTATAATTGAGACTTCTACTGAAACAAACGCGTGTAACGGGTAAGTTAATAATAATATTCTCTCACTTAGACTTAAGTCAATCCTCATGACAAACTGTCATTAAATTGAGTCTGACATTTTTTTTAAACTGACTCCGATTCGTAATTTCTGTGATGCCTATGTGCCATCCCATTTTTTTTTTTTTCTCATTATTTTTTTTTATTGAATCTTCATATTTTAAATATGAACTAACAATAATTAATCAAATCTTAACCTAATACGTTATTTTACGTCCTGCCAGTGCCAGACAAAAATTTTCTTCATCACGGGTTCTGTTCACTTATATAGGTGTTTATCGCTCATCTAATTGGGTAAGTGCTGCAGTGTCTCTTCTTCTTAAGCGAGTGTGGCCGCCATGGTTTAAAATATTTCGAGCTAGTGGATTTGGGTGTTGTTCAAGCCTTTTTAAATATTTTACTGCATATTTTGTAATCATAGTTTTTACTAAAGGAACATTGAGATCCTTGTGAATATTTGAGTTTTTAACATACCAAGGGGCAGCTGTGATTATTCGAAGAAGTTTATTTTGGCGCCTTTGAATTTTTTCGATATTAGAGGCCGAGGCAGTGCCCCATAGTTGAATACCGTAGCACCAGATTGGCTTTAAGATGGAGTTGTAAAGTAAAAGTTTGCAGTCGAGACTTAGGACAGAGTTTCTTCCAATAAGCCAATGAATTTGGATGGCTTTTAGTTTCATTTGAGATAATTTTGCCTCTATATGGTATTTTACATGCGAATTTTGAGGCACTAAATGATTATTGATTTTAATAGGCGGGCATGTTTCCCGACGCAAGGTAAATGTTACATGTACGCATTTTTGCTCATTGACCTTTATCCTCCATTGCTTCAGCCACAGTTCGAGTTGAAATATATGATCCTGTAGGTATCGAGATGCTTCTTGACTGTTTTCGTGCACGCTTAGAAAAGCTGTGTCATCAGCAAATGTTGAAGTTTGGGTGTAGTTGTTTATTGGCATATCCGAAGTATATATTAAGTATAAAAGTGGGCCTAGGATGCTTCCCTGAGGGACTCCAGCTTCAATTGGTTGAAGAGAGCTTAAATAATCACCTTCTTTAATAATAAACTTTCGACCGACTAAGTAGCTTTCTAACAGCTTGTGTGTGTTTACTGGTAAGTTTAGCTTCAATTTATGTAATAAGCCTTCATGCCAGACTTTGTCAAAAGCTTGAGAAACATCGATGAAGAGAGCGGAACAATATTTTCTTTCTTCAAAGGCTTTTCTTATTGCGTTTACTATACGATGGGTTTGCTCAATTGTGCTGTGTTCTCTTCTAAAGCCGAATTGGTGGTTAGGAATACATCTGTTTTCATTTAGAATTGGGGTTAATTTTGACGCTAACAGCTTCTCAAACAGCTTTGATATATTTGAAAGTAAACTTATAGGCCTATATGACTCAACTTTTGTGTGATCCTTTCCTGGTTTAGGTATCATGATGACTAAGGAAACCTTCCACTTTTGAGGATAGTATTCCAGGCGTAAAATAGCATTAAAAATTAAAAGAATAATTCTCCTTGCTATGCTGGGTAGCTCCAAAAGCATTTTGTTGCTGATCTTATCAAAACCAGGAGCCTTCTTGGGGTTTAAATCACAAATAGCCTTTTCGATTTCTCTTATCTCAAATCTTAGGGGAACAGCTGCTCTAGCAGCAACAGGTGGTAACTCGACCGCCATATCGTGAGATATGTTTGGGGTAAATACGTGTTTTAAATGATTAACAAACAGATTTCCTTTTTCAACATCATTTCTTGCCCAACTTCCATTCAAGTTTCTTAATGGCGGATTAGCGACAACTGGCCTTTTGAGGTTTCTAGCTGCACGCCATAATGAGTAGTCTGATTGTGGAGTTGCATCAAGTTCCTTAAGATATTTTTCCAGAGAAGCCGTTTTCTGAGTCTGCAGTAACTTTCTCAGCCTTTTTGTACAGTCTTTTAGTAAGTTCTTAAGTTGAGGGGATCTGTGCAATTGCCACTCTCTACGAGCTCTCCTTTTTTCAGACAAGAGACGCTCGACATCTGAGGAATATATTTTATTATTTTTGGTTTTTTTGGGGGCAATGCTGGAATGTTGAACAGCTAGTTTTAGAAAACTGTCAAAATTGACAATAGAGCGATCTATATACTCCGGTGTGCTAAGCGGAATATTTTCTGTGCAATGGGTACTGAGATATTTTTTATATTTTATCCAATTTATATGTGTAGCTGACGTCGCTATGTGACCAGAGGGAGATTCAATTCTATTGGTGTTTTTTATAGTAACAATTGTAGGTGTGTGATCAGAGGATAATTCTATGGAAGCTTCAACGTAAATCGTTTCTGTGGGGATGTTTTTAACCACTCCAAAATCGATGACATCTGGAATTTTTTGCGGATCAGCAGGCCAATATGTTGGTTGGCCGCTCGCGACAACATTTAAATTCATTTTAGAGATTGTATTAAACAAAACACGACCCTTTGGTGTTATAAGTCGTGACCCCCAGAAGGTATGTTTTGCGTTGTAATCGCCAGCAGCCAGGAAACAGGGCCCCAGTGACTTATAATATTTATAATATTGGCTTTCTGATATTGCAAATCTAGGTGGTGAATATAGAGATGAAATAACTATGCTTCGATTTAGCTCTTCGACACAAATGTTCGTAGCTTGGAGATAAACTTCACGATGATCACACATTGGGTAGTGTTTAATTCGGTTTTTTATTAATATAGCAGAACCTCCACAAGCTCTATCTTGAGGGTCCTTGGTATCATATAGAGTATAACCATTAATTTTAAACGTATTTCTTGAGGTCAAATGAGTTTCAGAAACCATCATGACATCAATTTGTTTATTTTTAAGAAAGTATTCTAATTCATTTTTATGTTGGCGGATGCCGTTTGCGTTCCAAAAACAAATTTTTAAACAGTTCATGGCTTGTTAAGAATAGCTTGCAATAACATCGATTGCATTCTAAGAATTTCCTGCATCATATTACCCATTGTGTTTGTAAAATTATTTACTGTTTGCACTAATGTTTCCATGGTTTTTTCTAGACGACTTAGATTAGAAACTGGAGTTTCGTCATTACTTGACGAAGCGCCTTGCATTGGTACATTGTTTGATTTTAAAACGTTAGCATAAGAGGTTCTGTTACTACTAGGCTGCGGAGCCTGAAGATCATTACTGTTTACTTGATTCGTTACCTGCATTTGAGGGGGATTAGTTTTCGGTCCAACCGACTGCTTGACGATAGTATATACAGGGCATCCTCTATAATTGGCAGTGTGATTACCACCACAGTTGCTGCATTTTTTTACGTTGGGGTCGGTTTTAGACTTATCGCAAAGAACTGTACCGTGTAGCTCACCACATACTACGCAAACAGGGGGTAAATAGCAGTATGCCTTAGTATGGCCAAATTCTTGGCAGTTCAAACATTGAACGGGACCACCTCTTTTGTGCGGCTCCTCTATAGTTACCTTTCTGTACAGAATGTATTTTAAATCATAGATGGGATGCGTTTCATTTTTTTTAAGCTTAACGTCGCCGGGTTCAAACTCTACTCGAAAAAGTGGTTGGGGAATTTTTTCTCTATTTTTAATGTTTACTACATGTTTTACCTTGAAGCCTTTTTTTTTCTAGGAATGTTTTGACCTCTTCTGGGTCCACACATGAGTCAATACCCTTAATCACTACCTGAAGACCTTTACTGCTTTTCAGTTGGTATGTATAAAAGTTTTTTTTTAGTGCTTCAAAGTTGTTTATTACTTTGCGAAAGTCATTCTCATGATTGACTTGTATTTTAGTCTCGTTTATACTACCACGCTTGATAGCCGCTACGTAAAACGAATTTTCACCTATCACTGATATCAAACTCTTTATGAGCTCATTTGAATTTTGTTCCCTAAGATATATCGGGGGAGGCTTTGACGATTTTATGACGTTTGGTGCTTCAGAGGATACATCCTCCAGAATTGCAAAACGATTTTGAGTATTTATTTGATCAAAAGTTGGTACTTTTGAGGCCGAAGCAACTGCTGCAGAGGTAGGGCTGCGTCCCCGTTTGAGCACTGTCATGTACCTGTCTATACCAACTTGTACTGTAGGCTTTTGAGAAATTTTTCCTTGAGTTACTGAGTTGTCCATAGCGGCTGTTTTGGGGTTAACCGTATCATCACTTATTAAAGTTTTTTTTGGCTCTGCGGCAGCACCTGCAGTTAACAAACTTGTTATTGTAATACGATCGACCGTATTTGTAAACAAAGAAGGTGAGAGGGAACGCGTTCGAGTAATAGGTTTAGCCGTTAGGTAATTGCTATCATCGATTCTTTTTTTTGTTTCTACTTTTGTTTCGTCAACACTCACTGTAACATATGCATTTCTTTCATTATGTTTAATTGTTTTTGCATTGTACGCATTCATAAGTTTTTTTTTTTATTTTACAGTTTGTTTAATTGTGCTCTTCTTGTTATTTGTTGTTAAAAACCCCGATAATAAAAAAGAAGAATAAACAAAAACAAGAAATGTTTTTGCTTAAAATGTATGTTTGTATGTTTATGTATGTATGTTCATACATACATTTTTTTATTAAATTATAACTTTTATTATTTTAATTATTGACGTTTATTTTCACAAATAAAAAATTATTTTTAAGCGTCCAATTCGCTGATATTATATTATTTATTTAATAAATAATATTATGATTTTATAACAACTTATTTAAGTATGTTAAAAGAAAACAAAAACCGTATGCCGAGTTAAAAAAAAACACGTCTGCATTCAACGAGCTCTGTGATGCTAACTGACTCCGATTCGTAATTTCTGTGATGCCTATGTGCCATCCCATTGATGACATAATTTCACCTGATAAAATTTGGCCAAGTGATGCTAAAGCTGACATCACAATAAGGAAAAGTGTCATGGGGTCAAAATCGAAGACACTTGTCATAGTACTGATGTCAAAATACATCAGCCGTATGGCACCTTTTCCATCAATGTAGTTCTCGTACAAACATTCCCGCTCAAAATAAATTTTTGATGGGGAATCCATCCGACCAGAACATTATAATTTTTAACCCTTCGTTTCACAATGTTCCATGGGAAGCACCCGAAAATAATATTCTAACATTGCTAAAGTCAATTTTCCTATTTAAAATATTTTTGGATTAAAATTAATAATAAACATACGAGTGTTATTTCCGAATTTTTGCTTCATCTCTTTATTGGCCACCGCCTGTTCCAAATGCAATTGAAACCATTAAAAAAAGGAAGAAAAAAATCTATTAAATTGAATTGTATTGAAATGTTTTATTGTGGCAATAAATCTAGCGCGTGTCAAATAGTTTTGTGGCGTGTAAATACTCAAATGTAATCAAATGAAAAATGCACAACAATGCCAAATTAAATCCACAATACTCGTGCCACAACCATGATATGTACATCTTTTTTCGTTCGATTTAATGGTGTCGAACAGACCAACAAAAAACTTGAACATGAAAAAAAACAGACCAAATTATTTTCTAATGACTTTCTGAACACTAACTGCTCGTAAATAAACATTTTTAAACAAACGAAAAACTTTTAAACACTCATTTGCAAATTATTTATGCTTTAAATAATAAAATTCTGTTAAGAGGTGAACGTTTAAAATTTGCAACAAAACGACACCTACTAAAAGGTGTGCGTGGAGGAGGTTGATTTTGTGTGACAAAATATGTCACATAAAAGTCATTTTAATAGTACCAGCATCAGCATAAATCTTTTAATAAACAGCACGAAATTTTCTACGAGTTACACTCGTTGTTGGGTGCCAATGTTTCGTTTTCTTTTTTTTCGTAAAGCGTTGACAAATTGCACATTTAACTTAATTTCATAGATAAATACCTTTTTACCAAAAAATGTATGTAAAAAATCATACTCACGTACAAAGTGCATACAGTTGCAAATGCAACAAACTGCTCTGCGACACATAAAGAACACACATACTGACTGGCAGACAAACCTACAGACACACACGCACAGTTTCCTAGTGTTGATATGCTGCATAAATAGACGATGACTCTATTTTATGAGACGATCCACAATTGTTTATGGTACTGCAGTCAGTCTGTTTGTTGCCCATAGACTGCAGTCATCATACGTAATAAACACCCACAATTTTTGTTTTACTTTTTGCTGTTGTTGTCGTTTTGATTCTCGTGTTGCCGTTTTGTTACTGTTGCAAGCAAAATATTCCCTCGTGTATTACAAACGGCAAATAGTCATAACGTCTGCTGAGTTTACGAGAAGCTGCATTTTTTGTTGTTTGTATATTGAAATAGAACAAAATTTTGTCTGGCTGTTTTGACAGTCTTCATTGTTGTTGGTGTTGTAGTTCGTGTCGTTTAAATGCTTTTGCTGTGACAAGTTAAATTTGCATAATTTGTGCCAAAGTCAAAGTCATACCAATCATCCCAACACCAACACTAAATAAAAGCAAAAAATTGTCTTTGTTTTTTTTTTGTTTATTTTTATTTAGCTTAGATTTTAGGATTAACCCGTGTGGGGGCGATAGTTAAAGAATAATGAAAAAAACTGGTTTCGCACTGCCAGTCCTGATCAAATACTTTTTCTATTCGAAAACAATTTTATTTCTAACTCTTTCAGTCAAAACTGAACGAGTCGAAATTATTTTTTTCGTTTTGTTCTAGTTTTCACAAACGGACAGCGCTAGTCCAGTTAGGCGATCTTCCGCCATTGATGTGTTAGGCTAAGCTTAGAGCCTCCTGAGAATGGAAAAAGATATTTCGCAAGTGGCTACGCTACCTGGTAGAGTGACTAGAATACATTTCAGCATTACAATTTGTTATTATTATTATGAAAAACAGAAGTAAGTCAGAACATGTCAATCAATTTAAATAGGTAAACATTCACAACAACAAATTTCGATCCACCAAGTAAAAATACCATTTGGTTTAAAGATTGATATTTGCCTATTGGACTGCCAGCCGTCTTCAGTGGCGGTGAGGGTAAAGATTTCTGAGGAGACTAGTTATGTGGTTACTATCGAAACATGTCAAATCGTGAGTTCGGTCCCTAGGTCAGTCAGCCTAAAAACTGCCGACCAATAGCAATTTGCTCCACGCTCTTGAAGGTCATGGAGAGCATGATCAATCACCACTTGGTAAATTATCTGTATTTCCAATTCACTTTTGTTTGATAGACAGTATGGCTTTCGAAGAAGTCGTTTTACGGAATGTTGGAGTTGAAAAAGGCAAAGTGCTCTAGATATTTCCAAAGCGTTTGTTCATGTATGGCACAGTGCACTAATTTCAAAGCTTATTGCGTTTGGAGTCGGTCGTAATTTCTCTTGAGTTATATCTAGCTTTCTCAAGAACCGCTCTATACGTATTGTTATAGATGGATTCTCATCGGTGGAGTTTCATTTAAATTCAGTGTTACCGCAGGGCTCTGTTCTTTCTCCTACACTTTTTCCTTTTTTTCTTAACGACCTCCTGGGTCTAACTTCCAATCCTATCTATTCTCTCGCAGATGACAGCAGCATTTGTCATTAATTTTCCTTTAATCATAGACCATGCCTTACTGAGTTTGAGACTATGAGGCAATCACCGAAGGGAGTTATAGCTATTGCAAGAATCAGACACCCTTGATCTTCTGGGCATGAAAATTCAATGTGATGTCTGATGAAACGAACATGTTTTTCAAGCATCGAAAGAAGCATTCTAGTGTCTTGGTTTCTTAAAACGGTGCAAGAACTACTTCACTTCGTTTGATCTCCTCATTATTTATTCCGCAGGGGCTTCAAGGTCTATCTTGAGGCTTCTGGATCGGGTGCAAAGGAGTGCATTGAAGCCCATCAATGACAGTAGGGTATCCGGCTCTATTGACTCATTGGAGCATCGTCGGAATGTGGGTTGTGCGTCATTGTTCTATCTATATTACCACGGTAAGTGTTCGGCTGAGATGGGCGAACACATTCCCGAGACGCGGCTGCATGTTCGTAGTACTCGACTTTTCAGCAGATCACATCCGTTTGTTGTCGACTGTCCAATGTATCGCACAACGCATTACAGAAAAAAAAAATTTTTTGGTTAAACTAGCCGTATGTGGAATAGACTCCCGGCGGAAAACTTCCCAGTCGACTACAATTTGGAAAAATTTGAATTAAATGTCCACAAACACTATTCCCTCTTTCCTTCTCCTTATAACCTATTACTTAGTAGGGGGCATCCCCTACCTATTACTTAGTAGGGGGCATCCCCTAAGTGTTGGCTCAAAGTAAAAAACGCACGTCAGGAGACAATCATCGCTCTTATAATTCATTTCTTACTAAATGCAGAAGAGGGTTAAATACACATTTTAAACATTTTAATCCGCTTAACAGTTGCCTTGGCAGCAGAGTTTGTTCCCTGAATTTCCCAAGAGTTTTATTTGTTTTACATTTCCGCTTTCCCAGGGATTAATTGCTGGTTTCCCAGGAAATTTTGAAGAACAATTTTTTTTTAAAAGTTGTACCCCCCATAGGACGCCAATGTTTAATATCGCATATCTTAAGAACTGGTATAGTGAGAATGTTCAAACTTTGTAGAAGTCACTCTTATGGTCTACTTCACTTTTGAAAATAAAAATAAAGTGGTTAGGCGCAGGGGGAATTGCCTCCCATATGATGCATATATTAAATATCGCTCAACTGAAGAACTATTAAAGGGAGAGTCTTCAAACGTGGTTAAATCCACTATTATGGTAAGCTATAGATTTCAATATAAAAATGGGCGGGGTAGTCAGAGGAGGAGCAGTACGAAAATGTTAAATACCTAATATCTGAAGACAAAAGTCTTCCAGCTTTTTAGGACCCACTCTTAAGATAAACTGCACCTTTCAAGTAAAAATAAAGGTTGTATGTGCAGGGGGAGCAATATACCATTATATATAGACTGATAAACTACTGAACCTATTTTTCTGAAATGTGAACACTAACATCACGTGAGCACCGATAGCAAGGGAAGTGTTACCTTCCATAGGATGCAATGTTAAGTTTTGCTTATTTTAAGAACCGCTGCACCCATTTTGTTGCTTTGCAACTGATATTTTGGAACTCACACGCATTTACGTTATGAATTAGAGTCGGATCTATTACAAGAATTTACTTTGCTTGTTTTAGATGCTTTAAAAGAAAATTCTGTAGTATAAAATATTAAAACCTGGAAGATGTGTAGAGAGAACAAAGATTTAAAAATTTCACATTTTTAACGTGCCTTATTTCGGAACCAACATTTATCGTAGTGCTGCCACATTATTATTGTTACATATAATATGAAATATGGGGCACTGATTTACAGCAGTTGAGTTTAAACTACATATAAATTTAAGTTTAGTTCAGCTTAACCAATGTTTAAACATTCACTGATTTTTTAGCCCGAAGTGGGTTAATTCTATAACATACTAGCAAAACATCATTTATCCTATTTATAAATTTTTTTTTTATTATTTTCTTCTGTCATCTGTATCTTAGCCACCTTCGCTTTTCTTCGTTTCTAATGGCAGACTCTAAAAACTCCTCTCCACTATTTGCCAGCCTGCCAACATTGTGCATGTTGCATGACAATATTGTTGTCGCGTGTTAGCGTTCAGCTTTTGCCAAAAAACACAAAACAGCTGAATAAAGGAATAAGAGAACTTTAAATAAGAAAATTACACTCGAGTGCAACACAAGTATTTGAGAGTTTTTTTTACAAATCGTTTTATACACAAATTAACTTTTCTTTAAACAAAAAAAAAAAAAAAATATTAAACAAAAAATAAAGATACATACAACTGAATAAAGAATGAATTTGTCGTCTGCTCTTGAAAATGATTTTAAGTGCCACAACATGAATGTTGCTTGTATGAAAGTTGCACATAAATACATACTTACTTACATTCATAAACTTTTACTTACATATGAATTACTGTAGACGCAGCAGCAAATTCAAAGTTGTGGGTTATTGTTATTTTAACTTATGAATACTTTTTATAAAGTCGGAGTATTTGTTTTTGTATTGTTGATACCACACTCCTTGCTGTTGTTGTTTTGAATTGTCGTATCTTGTTTTCTTTGGCATTAAGTTGCTGCTTGAAAGCCACTTTCTTTAAAAAACATTTAAAAATTTGTTGATTTCTTAAGAATTTGTGGGAGAGAAAAGTGGTGCTGTTTACTTCAAATTCATTTAGTGGCTTAAGTGATTTACAAAAACTTTATTTATTTATTTTGGTTTTTTTTAATACCCTTCACCAGAGGTGGAAAGGGCTTATTTAAGTTTGTCAGTCATTTGGTAATTTATACAATATTGATCCAAGACCCTCAAAATATATAATTTCTTGGTTCTTTTAAGTACGAAGTTGATTTAACAATGTGATTTAATAATGTGTTAATGTTGAAATGGGGATTCTTAAATCTCAGAAATGGTGGGGACTAGGTTGTCACACATTTATTTCACATATGATGAATTTCATTTAAAAATCGAGATAAAACTGAAATTTTGAACCCGACCCCCTCAGATATCGATGAAATTTTGTTCATAGCTAAATTTGATCAATACAAACAAACTCTCATTTTTAGAAATTACTGTTTTGCGATTTTTTGGGCGTGACACAGTGGGAACGTTTTCGAAAAAACGCGAAAATGGTCGAAAAGAGCTCCATTTAAACTACAATAACTCAGAATCGGCTAAACCGATTTCCATGATCTTGGTATCATTAAAAAGATATTTTAACAGGCTTTATGACACGTTTAAAAAAAAAAGAAAGAAATACACTGTAAAAAAATTTATAACAAAAAAAAATTTTAACTGACGAAAAAACCAAAAAGATCAAGGATTTTTTTACAGTGTATTAATTTTTTAGAAAGGTGTATCCTTCATCTATACCATATCAAAAAATTGAAATGGGTTCTTTTTTAGTTTTTTTTATATAATTTTTTAAGTAGTGTCACTTCTAGTAATTGCCCTTATATTTTATAACAAAAAAAAATTTTAGGTAACGAAAAACCACAAAAGATCTAGGATTTTTTACAGTGTATTACTTTTTTAGAAAGGTATTTCCTTTACCTATAACATATCCAAAAAGTAAAATGGGTTCTTTTTTATTTTTTTTTAAATAACTTTTTAAGTAGTGTCACTTCTAGTAATTGCCCTTATATTTTATAAAAAAAAAAAATTTAGGTAACGAAAAACCAAAAAAGATCAAGGATTTTTTACAGTGTATTACTTTTTTAGAAAGGTCTTTCCTTCACCTATAACATATCCAAAAAGTAAAATGGGTTCTTTTTTATTTTTTTTTTTAAATAATTTTTTAAGTAGTGTCACTTCTAGTAATTGCCCTTATATTTTATAAAAAAAAAAAATTTAGGTAACGAAAAACCAAAAAAGATCAAGGATTTTTTACAGTGTATTACTTTTTTAGAAAGGTCTTTCCTTCACCTATAACATATCCAAAAAGTAAAATGGGTTCTTTTTTATTTTTTTTTAAATAATTTTTTAAGTAGTGTCACTTCTAGTAATACGTACCAAAGTCTTTTTTGAACTTTTTCACGTAAGTTTCCTTGTTTAATAGTAATTGAATCTTGCGATCCAGGCATCATTCGGCTAATTTCATCATCTTCATAAAATAACTTGACTGTGCTTAGAGTTTCGGTTGGTAAACTACGTCTTCTCATTTTAAAAAGATTGGTATCTGCAAACTTCGTTTTATTCCTTTGGATATCTTTACTTTTTTTGATACAATCGTGAGATATATCATCCCCAAAACGATCTTTAATTTCTGCGTGACTCATATTGATTGGTAAGAGAGATAAAAGTTTTTGCTTTTCAAAAAGATTTGAGCTGTTCTCTATTTGATATTTGATGTTTTCCAAAATTTCTTCGTAAATGGCTTTGACGTTTTCAAGTTGCGCTGACAAATCAGATAATGGATCAGCTCCAAGTGAATCTGCTATATTTTCAAAATTTGCAGTGATTGTTGGTAAATAATTTGAGACTTCATTCTGCTCCACGTTGGATTCATTACGACTGCGCGCTTTTCTCAGTGTATTCCGGCAAGTTTCGCAAATACGGCTACAATGAATGTTGGCGACAGCTGGAAAGTATTCAATTATATTTGCAGCCTCGTTTTCACTTATTTTACGAAGCGAAGCGCAACACTTATTAGATATTTTTATGCATCTGTACTTATTGTTTGAATTCATATTCACTTAAATTTTTAAAATATACGCGTAAAAATTGTAATGGGATATCTTGGCTTCTCGAAACTGGGGCCAAATTACGGCATTCGATATCGATCGAAACTCCAATTTAAATTGTATTGTAATTTCGATCGATATCGAATGCCGTAATTTGGCCCCTGTTTATAATTATGAATTATGAATTTTTTGTTCTATATATATTTCTCTTTATTATGGGTAAAGTAATAAATGTTTATGACAAAATAGAAAATTATTATGAAGAATTACTAGAAGTGACACTACTTAAAAAATTATTTAAAAAAAAATAAAAAAGAACCCATTTTACTTTTGGGATATGTTATAGGTGAAGGAAATACCTTTCTAAAAAAGTAATACACTGTAAAAAATCCTTGATCTTTTTTGGTTTTTCGTTACCTAAAATTTTTTTTTTATAAAATATAAGGGCAATTACTAGAAGTGACACTACTTAAAAAATTATTTAAAAAAAAAATAAAAAATAACCCATTTTACTTTTTGGATATGTTATAGGTGAAGGAAATACCTTTCTAAAAAAGTAATACACTGTAAAAAATCCTTGATCTTTTTTGGTTTTTCGTTACCTAAAATTTTTTTTTGTTATAAAATATAAGGGGAATTACTAGAAGTGACACTACTTAAAAAATTATATAAAAAAAACTAAACAAGAACCCATTTTTATTTTTTGATATGGTATAGATGAAGGATAAACCTTTCTAAAAAATTAATACACTGTAAAAAAACCCTTGATCTTTTTGGTTTTTTCGTCAGTTAAAATTTTTTTTTGTTATAAATTTTTTTACAGTGTATTTCTTTCTTTTTTTTTTAAACGTGTCATAAAGCCTGTTAAAATATCTTTTTAATGATACCAAGATCATGGAAATCGGTTTAGCCGATTCTGAGTTATTGTAGTTTAAATGGAGCTCTTTTCGACCATTTTCGCGTTTTTTCGAAAACGTTCCCACTGTGTCACGCCCAAAAAATCGCAAAACAGTAATTTCTAAAAATGAGAGTTTGTTTGTATTGATCAAATTTAGCTATGAACAAAATTTCATCGATATCTGAGGGGGTCGGGTTCAATGCATCTCGATTTTTACATGAAATTCATCATATACTCCACTGAAGTATGCTATAAAAATTAAGCCAGATTGGTTTATTTTTGTTTGGTGGCTGAGATATCAGCAAAAAACCACGAATGCATCATATTTTTACCCGTAGATTCTCTTGTTGTGGTTCTTTCATTTTGTATACCCTTCAGCACTGGTGGAAAGGGTAAATATAAGTTTGTCAGTCCGTTTGTAATGTTGATCTCAGACCCTATAAAGTATTAGTATCTGACTCCTTATGAGTGGCGCAGTTGATTTAACGATTTCCGTCTGTCTATATGCTCGTTAAAATGGTGTTCCCGAAGACCCCATATATGTATGATTGGGGTTAGCTTGCTGTATATTTAAATCACTAATCCTAACACATTCATACATACTTGATTTGCCGCTTAAATAGAGAAAGGTATATTAAACGAACAACCGTACTCAAAAAATTTTATTTTGATACTTTTTTTGGCAATGTTCGCTAGTGCTTGGGTGGTCTAGGGTACTGCATAGAAAACGCTTTTATTGGTCCTAAGTTCAAATATGTATATGTATGCATATACATTTATTTATATATACAGAAATAAATATTTCAATTTGATTTAATGAAAAAATTTATCAAAATTACACTTAGCAAAAAAGCTCTCAATAAAACATATTTAATAATGAAATAATTAAATATTTTTCCATATTGAATAAAAAAATATTTTAATTAAAGTAAAGACAGTATTTTTACATCTATTGTCCAGCTCATAATTCTTATTCGCTTTACAGTTTTATTTGTATAATATCTTTAGTTTTTCCAAAGTCTTTGGAACTAGCATATCCCCCCACAATAAATTCAAGTGTATTTATAAAAGAATAAGAATTGGGAATTTAGCACATCATAATTAATAAACTAAGACTCGATAAACATTTTGTTTGATTTATTCAATATTTCCAACAATTTATTTTAACAAATCACTCAAACATTTCGTTGAAAATAATTATTTTGGCAACAACATTTTTTATTGACTCAATAAACTTGTTTGTTGACTAAAAATTCAAAAACCATACCTACAACTTTTTTTTTATCAATACCGCAAAAATCGTCATCGCAGAAATTCAAAATTTTTTTAATCAAATATGCGATTTTCGTATTCAAACATGAAAATTATTTTTTTCTGTGTAGCATTTTATTGTTGTCACACTAAGGTGAAGGAAGGGTATATAAAATTCGGCATAGCGAAATGCAGCATTCCTATTTGTTTTATTTTCAGTTTGTGTTTTAACGTGTGATATTTACTTTTAAGCCATAAATATTCATATTTTTTTTAAGGTTGTTTGTGTATTTTTTGACTTACAAGAAAACTTAAGCAATTTGTAAGGAGTATTTGTTAAATTAATTTGTACGTAAATATATTTATTAAGAGCTTAATGTTTTTTAATTTTATGACTTCAACCACCGCAAAAGGCAAATTTTGATGTTCGTCATTCCGCGTGTAATAAATAACAAGAAATGTGTCCCTGAGTAATATAAATTCGATTCTAAACAAGTAAGAATGTATAGTGGGCAAAGCCCGACCATTTGCTACCCCACACCACCTATTTAGGACCCATTTTGTTATAAAGTTAGGAATCATGTAAAAATTCCTTGTGCCAATTATTAATTCTATATCTCCATTTACATATATGAGATTTGTTTGCACTTAAATGATTTTAGGAAGGGGGTTTCTATATTTGTTTTTATGCTAGTCCCGCAAAGCTCTACGCTTGTCTGCAGGAGGAGCCTTTGGAATCGAACCCGTAACCGCCGCACTGATTTACTACACGCAGAGAAAAAACATGGTAAGATATGGTCACCTTCAACAATACTATTTTTAAAGAAAAATTTGAAGATATTATTTTTAATTTAACCATATTATTGTCAGCGACAGCCATATTATGGTTAAAATAGTTCTCCAACAAGAAGCCACAACCATAGTATGGTTGCCTCCAAACATATAATGGTTAATAATAACTAAAATATGTTTAACTGGTGGCATGTCATAACGTCCAGTGTCATAGTGTCCATGGACGTTATGACACTTTTAACGTCAGAGAAATGTCATAACGTCCGCGGACCATAATAATACATGTTTTCTCTGCGCATATGCAGATTTTTTTTTGTATTTAACTTCTTTAGTAATTATGGACACTTTGTCAACAAATTCCATCAAATTTCATCCGCCCATCTCCTACCGATTTCTGGAATTCGGGATAATCTTCCATAGAAATTGTATATTTAGAAATTAAAAAAAAAAACATGTATAGTCCCATTATTAAGGTTTCTAATTTCCTGGACCTTTTCTGTTCCCGGGAAACGAAACAAAAAAAATGTTATTCCCGGGAATCCCGTGATGCTTTGAATAAATCAATGATTTCACTAAATGAGTTCAAGATAAAAGTTTTTACTTTTTTAAAAGAATATAATTACATACACATATACAACAGTCTTAAAAAAATAAGCTTTGTTAATTACACAGAAAACCAAAACAAAACCCAATAAATTGTTACATTCATATGTACATGCATATTATATATGTATGTATATATTTATTATTTTTTGAGATCACGAATTATTAAAACTTATTAATATTTAGTAGTTATTTTTAATAGCAACTTGGTAAAAATAATTTTCTTTTAAGAAAAAAAATTGTTAATATTATTAAAGCATTTACAAGCTCATCGGAGATTCTATTTCTTAACCTTGTTGATATGTATATTGCCTGCTACTGAAAACGTGCTCTCGTTATCTACAGACGTTGGTCTTATAGTAGGAAGCGCATCATACAAAGTTTGTAAATTTGTTGGCCTGTTACCGTGACTTCAAAGACTTCAAATTCTTTTTTTATGATTTGTTCAGGCTTTTGTATTTTCTTTGCATTAATTTTTTTAGAATCTGTTAATGGTTCTGGTGTTGGTGATGGTGTATCGAGTACATTTTAATTTTCTACTTCATTTACTTCTACGTTGATTTATTGGCGTAGGAAATATAGTTCGATTTGTAGGTAGTTTTTAGTAATTTTAGTCAAAAATGTATTGCTCGTTTTTTATTTTAACGATGCGAACAAATTAAAATTTCAAAAAATTCAATTTGAAATTCCCCAAAATTCTCGGAAAAAATTTACCGAGAATTATTAAAAAAAAATGTCCCGGAATTCCCGGGAATTCTTTCCCGTGTAGAAATTCTACCTATTATATATCTAAAATAATAAAAGTTTTTAATTAGCAGGATATGTGTTAAGTCCTATATTTGTTCCAGTGCATTTGATCCAAAAATGTATGTATAATTCCTTTTTGAATACATATATAGGGCTGCCAGGTACTTTTTTTCATGTCTAAAAAAAATTAAAAGAAAAATCCCCAAAAATCTCCAAATTACAAAAAAAAAAATTATGGATTAATATTTTGTATTGCTGGATCAAATTATATTATTGAGCTTTTATGTTGTATTGCCTCTTTAAACCCATTGAAATAAAAAACTTTATTGTATTTTTTTATAAATTAGACCAATATATTTCGAACATCTTCTGTTCATCTTCAGGATCTATACAATTTTAAATACAATAAAAGTTTTATTTATAATACATATAATTTTTATAAAAATTTAACAAAAAATTAAAAAATTACCTTAAATCTCTGTAACGATTCATTATTGTATTGGAATGGGAAAGGGGCTACCTATTAAATTCGGCCGTGCTCGTCGTTGGGGGGGTGTGTTGTGTTCCCATATAAAAGTTTCTAATAGAATAGTAAAAATTTAAGAATCGGCTATAAAAACTTTACTTTAGGTAGCAATAGTACTCTAAATGACTAACAAAGAACTGATAGAAAGAGAATAGAAAGAAGGTTTGATTTTTTTCTGACAAAATTTAAAATTTTTTTTTCAAAAATAGTATGAAACATTTTGATAAGAAAACCCTTAAAAATACCCACATGAAACCTTTTAGTAAAACAATTATTTTGTTTTGTTTGTAGCGACTGGTTTCGGCAAGTTTTTTTAAATTCTTTTTATGCGATTCCAGTGAGGAATTACAAGCAGAACAATATGCTGTTTTTGAAGACGAATAAGTCAATTTATAAGAATTTGAAGATTGTTCAATCGGTTTTAGGCATCCTTAAAATCAACAATAAAAATACATATTTCCCAAACTTTTTTATATTGTCTTTCATATTTACTTATTTTTGGGGAAGACAAATTTTCTTGAAAATTGTCTTTAAAAAATCAAAAATTGTATGTGTTTTCAACGGTTTTAGATTTTTTTTTAAATTTAACTTTTTTAAAACACTCACTCCAGAATAATAACATAAGTTTATTATGTAACTTTTACACACTTAACAAAAATATTAATCTTAATTAGTACCCTTTACACCGTTTAAGTTGTTGATTAGAGTAAGATAAAAGTTTTGCTACTTTTTTCATATTTTATATACGAAACAAAGAAAAATAATCGTAAATAATAAAAGAAGGGAAAACATATTAAAAATGTATAAGATCCCCAAAAAATCCCCGATTATTTTTATTTAATCCCTAAAAAAATCCCCAATCCCCAAATTAATTTCTTTGTCCTTTTTGCTTTTTGAAATCGCTAAAGTCTGACAGCCCTGTACATGTATCACAATTCTATATGGTTAACAGTGCTATGTTGGTGCTTTAACATAACTCTGTTATGCAATAAATTTTGAAATTTACCTTCACACACATCATAATATGATGGTTTAGGGGCACAAACCCCTATTCCAAAAAGAAGCTTGTCTGGGGGCCATGTAAAATTATGGAACGATTCATTTGACTGTTTTCAATAGGTTTTGTCCTTCTCTCAATGAGAACTTATGTGCCAAATTTTATGAAATTATCTCTAATTGGGACCCGTACTTAGCGCACAATGTTTACATGGACAGCCAGCCAGCCGGGCGGATATCGTTAGATTGAAAGTAGTTCTTAGTCGATCATCAGTCAAATGCATAATACCCTCTCCACTATTTTGGTGTCGTTATTTAAACAAAAATAAAATCAGAAATCATCTGATATCGTACCTAATTTGCGATCAGGTTCGCACTTTGCCTAAACAAATGACAGTTTCATAAAACTTAACGATAAGTTTCTTTAAGTTCAACATGGCTTGACACATATGATTTACATGTATTCGCACAGTTGCTTAAGCCAGCTCATTCACATTGTGTTTGGGCCTTCACATTTTTTCGTTATGTTTGATTTTTAGTATTGTAGCTATTTTATTGAACTGTTTATGGTTTTTAATTAAAATTTGAATATATTAATCAGGCTAAAGTTTATTGAATTTAATTTTCATTAAATTATTTTTATGAAGAAAGGAATTTTACAACATGAAATAAATTAAAATGTATTGACAATTTTTTCATTCTTGACTGTGCTGGGAATCGAACCCAAGTTTTCTCGGACAGGTTGCCCTGACATGTTTCAATTGTAACCACATAGTCTCCTCAGAGGGGTTTGCCGTTTAACACTCACCGTCATCGACTCGCAGTCAATAGTCGGACAATAATCTTTAAACTAATTGGTATTTTAACCTAGATAGATCGAAATTTGCTTATCAAAATGATTATCTATTTTAATTGACTTACAAGTTCTTCCTTAGTTCTGTTTTTCGTACTTGTTGTCAACACTGAACCAAAAATCCAATGAAAATTTACGTTAAGCAAACGAATTACGTTTATTTAAATATTTTCGTTGGCTCCACGAATTATTCGTTAATATAATGAAAATTTAGGTATTATTTTCATTATATTAACGAATAATTCGTTAAGCCAACGAAAATATTTTAATAAACGTAATTTCGTTTGCTTAACGTACATTTTTTTAATGAAAATTTAGGTATTATTTTCATTATATTAACGAATAATTCGTTAAGCTAACGAAAATATTTTTATAAACGTAATTTCGTTTGCTTACCGTACATTTTTATTGGGATTTTGGTTAAGTGAATAATTCTTTTAACAGTCCAATGTACATTTTTCTATTTTTCATGTTGTTTCTTGTCTTTAATTCAATTTAATTATTTTTTTGTCTAAAATCAATTCTTTAATTTTTAAAAACTGTAAAAGAAAAGGACAGAAATGAACCCATTCGCTTCTGATATTTAAAGTATGGCTTAATTCAAGCAAAGAAAGTCAAACGAGAACAATTTTGGGAAAAACGGTGGAAAGGGAAAAACGCTCAATGGTTTTTTACATATATTTTTTTTTTTTTTTGGTATAACAACATCTTCATGTTGGAAAGTTATAGTTTCCTCTTAAGACGCACATTCCGGACCTTTTCCATTGATTGTTAATTTGTTTTAGCTTGAACAGATATTATTTAACTGAATTGAAGAAATAATTTCTGTTCAAGTTTTAAACTAATCCTTCCAAAATTTTAAAAGCATTAGCTTTTTGCTTTTTCCAATTTTTTTAAAAGCATTATTTTCTTCAATTCAAATAACAGTTTATATGTATATGTATGTATGCATATGTAGTTCAGAAATGTCACATTTAAGTCCACTGTCACAATTTCCAACATTCCGATTAGTCATTGAGCAAAATGTATTTTAATTTAAAAATTTTCTTTTCAATACATCAAACTACTGAAGAATCTTTTTTATAAATCTAAAGAATTTCAACCAAATGAATTATTTTACATTAAATCCAAAATGCAATTGTTTCTTTTGGCAAAAAGCTGCAATTTTCATTTATTGAATGTTACAGTTTTTTTCCTTTTTGTCGTTGTTGTTGGCGGCATTAGTGTTCATTTTTTATGGCCAATCTGGCAGACAAACTTCAATCGAGATGATTTTGTATGTCTGAATGCAAAAGCATGAACGAATTGAAAATGAGTAAACGAAGGAATGAATGAATGACTCAATGAATGAATGAATTTCAATTGCTGAAAAGTCTTGAATGAGTTCGAATGATGGTTCGTTCCCTTGTATTTTTTGTTAAACTAATACTTAATAACTTGGCTTGTGGACTGAACTGGCAGACTGGTTGTTTGACTTTGGCTTTAATGTGTTTTTGCCTGGTGGACGACGGACTGCTAAAACACCACGCAAATGTATAAAAAATTGAACTTGTCATGATGTATAAATAATGCATGAGAGAAATATGAACATTTCAAATGTTGTAACAAAAACAACTGCTAAAAGTTGGTTAAAAATTTGTGCGAGTGGGGTACCCATGAATCTTCTGTAACCCTACAGTTGTTGCTTTTGCCTAACATTAATTGCTTTGAGGAAGTATTGCTTATTTTTGCGTTCATTTTGAGGTAATTTTAAGAAGCGGAAAACTACTGACCCTAAAAGCAAGGAATTCTAAGAATTAAAGATTGTTTTAAAGCTAAATGTGCTGGACATCCTCCATTTAACTTGATAGTTAGCTAAATGGCTAATAATTAGCCAATCGTAGATGTACCGGTCATTAAAGAATTCTTTACAACGAAATTTTTCAGATGAATAGCGGCTCAAACTTAAAATTATAGGTACACTAAAATGCGTTCGTTTACATTTTTAAGATGTCTCTTTGCTCGGCGACACGGCTGGACACGGCGCACAGCTGGCCGACTCGTGATAAGGGCCACACCAGGATAATCAAGCATGTTGATTGTCCCTGACGGGGTTTATTACTGTACCACAGAGTCTTTTTTTAATGCGGGGTTCGTAGTAGATACGACACGATAGTGTGCTGTCAGTTGAAAGGACTTTCCCTGGACCAGCAGTAAGGATCTATAATGATGGTTCCAGGAAAGCAGGAAGTGTTGGCGGGGGTTTATTCATAGAGGAACTGGATAAAAAATTTCCCTTTCGTCTGCTGGAAGATTGTGGTGTCCCGCAGGTGGAAATAAGGCGGGCGGCTAACTAGCTTAGGTATTATCGCATAGCGGGTGTCTATGTTTTTGAATGAGATTGCGAAGCATTCGCCATGTTCATGCGGGCTGCCCGGGCAAACAGATTGCAGATGAGGTTGCCAAACGAGGTGATCGTATGGATGACACATTCATTAATCAATTCGGTGGTCTTCCGATGGCTCATTCTAAGTCATATATCAAAGTCTTATACAGTTGTAAAGGATTTGCGAATCCACCTGCTCCATATCCAGGGCACTGTGGCCTGGCTGTGATGAACAGTGAACTAGTTTTCTATATTGGTTCAATAGGCACCAGATTAGGACAGTGGGCTCAATTGTGACTGGGCACTGGCCTGCTGTGAATCATGAGTCAATGGGTCTGAGATTCAATGACTACTGTAGAAGTTGTTATAACGAAGAGGAAACTGTGTTTCATTTTCTATGTCACAATGTCCTGGAATTCGGGTTATTAGGAAAAATCGGTGTTAACTTGCTTGGAGGATCTATATAGGATATAACTAAGGTCGTTTCTCTTCATTAAAAAGACGAATTGGTTGAATTCTGCAGTGACGCCTGCTGAGTAACTGCTCTGTACGATGAGCTTTGGCGCTGGTTATCCCAAAGGGACCACTGAAGGATGCAAGTGAGCTGTCTAACCATTCTACAAATATTTCCTATATTTAAGAAATTTAATTAAAAAGTGTCCCGAGTAGAAATGGCAAACAAATTAAAATTTGTAGCATTGAGTTCTGTTTTGAAATAATTGTTCATTTTAAATGATATGGATGAGTAGTTTAAGTAGCATTTCGAATGCAGAGCAGAAACATTTAGGGACTACTCTGTTAGTAAATCCTACTGTGATGCTGTGATCCCCTTAAATAAAAAAATGATCTTACAGATTTGTCTTTATAGTCGAACATCGGTCCACCTAACTAATAGAAGACGACATAACATTATAAATCTAAGGAATATTTTCAACATGTTGCAAATGTAATGAACTAACCAAAACGCCACTCATTGAATGAAGTGGTAGCTATAACACCAACAACCTGATATAACAAGGAAACTCTTCGTATACTTAAATGCCAGAAACAGCAACAGCAAATAGAACAATATTGGCATCACCGAAACAACAACAGCAACTATTGAATACTTTAAACTGCGAATTGCTATTGTGTTGGCATTAGCAAACTATTGCTGGATTGGTATGCAAGCCATTGTTTTTTTCTGATTATTGTTGTTGTGTTATAAATTTAATGAAATGGTATCAACAATAACAACATTTGCAACAGAAACAGCAACCAAATCAATCCACCTCCATTAAACTTCCTGTGTTCTGTTTTTTTTTTTAGAGAAACAGCTCCAATTGTGTTTTTTATTTCATGTCTTGCCTTGTCTTGAACTGTGTTACGAAATTTTTGTTGTTGCTGCTGTTTGTTTCTTGTCTTTTCATTCATGAAAATTTGTTGGTGATCAATCGTTAAACAGTTTTTATGATACCACATAGACAACAAGACAAACAGCAAAAACAACAACTGCAATAGGAACAGCATTATGTTGCATGTTGTTAGACATTTGTTTGCTGTTTTGTCTGCTCATCTTAACGTGGACACATTAAAGCTTTTGGTTTTAGTTTTTATTTAGAAGGAATTTTCCATGAATGAACATTTGAAATTAAAAAGGATTCATGTTTACAGTAATGTAGAAGAGACATTTTTGAATCAAATTCAAGTTATTTTTATTTTATGTTTGAATTGTATCAATTCAGCTAATTAGGCCTATATTATTTAATGTAAATAAAAAACTTTTCTTTACATGTTTTCCAACGTTTCGTCAACTATTTGTTGACTTCATCAGGGTTACGTCTATTTAATTAAAAAATTATAATACATTAATAAAACATAAATAACCACATTTTTTTCCATAAACTTACAAATTTAACAGTAATTTTCACATTAAATTAAATATAAATAAATTTTATAAAAAACAAAGAACATTTAACACATAAGATAAATTAAAACCACAGCTTAAAAATTTATATCACAGTTTGAAGTTATATTGCAACTATATAGCTTGTATTTATATTGTCAGTATCTTCCTTTTTGTTCATTGTTCTTTCTATTTTTTGTTGTATACGTTAGCTTTCTATTGTGTACCTTTTTCTTTCTCCACCCTCTATGTCTAACATTTTAAGGCCCGTTTTCACGACTTACCTTTAAAGTTCGATATAGTTAACGCTACCTTTAGCACTAGTGAGGAATAAAGTTACCTTCAACTATTTTTCGTTTTCACAATTTCTGTATAAAATAAACTTAACATTTTAAAAAAAGTGGCAATACTAAAGAAAATACCGATTATTTTTGCCAAAATAAAAATACGAACTGGCAACTACTTACTTTTTTTACATTTACAAAATATACGTATAATTGGAGTTGCCATATATAAAAAATATGTGAATATAATATGGCAATCTCAAATCTAAACCTTACGACAAAAGTTAAAGGTAGAACCAAGGTATATTTACACAAGGTAGACTCATTTGGGAGTGTAGACATGCTGCTCTATAAAAGGAACCATTTTGTCAAAATTGTCTTCATATAAAACAAAAACAATTTAACGCACACATGTACAAATTTTGGCTCATATACACGCAATTTGACGTTGTGGTTCCAACTAGGGGTAAACAGCTGTCAAACATATGGGCCAACGAGTTTACCTTGTGTAAATATACCTTGGGTAGAACGTTCCACTCTTTAGCTTATTCTTCACTTTAAGGTTAAAGAGAACTTGTGATAATTAAAAACTCATTATCTGTTCGATAACTTCCTACATTTAGCTATCGTTAAGTCGTGAAAACGGGCCTAAGGTTATCAAAGTTGATTTTATGTTAAGATGACAGAAAATGTGTTGCCAACCCTGTTGATTATCTAAGTTTTGTTATGTCGTTTTTATGTTCAATCATTCTTGTTGCAATGATGTTTAAAGTCGTAAAATGAATTATTTTCGATTTAAGAAACTCAGTTTTAAGAAACTCATGTTAATTTTCATTTTCAACCTTTTTAGAAGATCACGAATTCAGCGCTAAATTGTAAAGACTTTTTAATGAAATAAACTTTTACAGAGTAAAGCTTTGTACAGACGATGGTCAGATCTTACAACATTGTCATGATTCTGACAATGTGCTATTGTTAGATGCATTAATTTTACACATCTGCCAAATGAAATGAGCTTACAATGTTCACACAGTTGCAAGCCATTTTTAGACAATTTTAATGACGACATTGTAAGATCTGACCACCGAAGCTTAAGAATCAATTAAATAGAAATAGTTTTTAATATGTGAGTGCTGTTAAGAGTACTGCACTGACAGAAAAGCCGTCAAAACGCTGATGTAGTTTGACATCAGTTCTATGACAAGTGCCCTCGTTTTTGACATTATGACACTTATCATCATTGTGATGTCAGCTTTAACATAACTTGGCCAAACTGCCATCAGGGTCAAAAATTTAAATTATGTCATCAATGGAATGACACATCGGATCACAGAAATGACGAATTGTTATCAGTGCGATGAGTCAGTAACACCGAAAAGAGGACTTATAAGCCTCAATTTTGTGATTGTTGTGATTCACTTAAGTCAAAGTGCGCGATTATTATTATTTACTTACCCGTTACACATGTTTGTTTGACTTTGGTTGTATTCCGCCTTTTGTTTACAAAAAAACTCTCAGTTATAATACCCCAGCAGCATGCCCGATATGGTTTTTGTAAACAAATGAAAATTTGATGTATTTGACTAAAAAATTAAAAAAAAAAAAAATAGAATATGAGAATTTTTGCTTCTTATTTTACTTTTTAAACATAAAAATAATGTAAATGATACACAAAATTTTATGATGACGTTATAATAACACTGATGTCACATTCTGATGTCAATATTAAGATGCATTTTTCTACGAGTGTAGTACTTATCTGAGGACTGTAGCCCGTTTCTGTATATCTCACATCGTAAAACTCTTCGCATGAAACGTGTGAATTGCAACAAAAATAGTGTGAAATGAAACAAAAAATGGTTTTTCTCACACAAGTGTTTCTGTATCTTTTTTTTGCGAGAATTATCTGTCATTTAAATAATTTTCCAGCAATTATTGGAAGGATGCGAGAAAAAGTGTTTCTATAACAATATTTTGCGAAAAGTTTCTTTCAAGAACTGTCAAAATAATTCACATTTGAAATTGGTGGCGAGAAAAACAAAATGTAGATATTTTGAATTTAAAATATGTTTATATACATACTATTTTTTTAAATAAATAAAAAAATAGAAGGAATATAAATGATAAATGCATAATTTATGTGATGAAAATAAACAAAAAACAATTGTTATATTTTGTTAGTTTAGTTTAATTTTTGTTAGCCTTTTCTTGTTTTGGTTTTAATCAGTGCTGCCAGATAAATTTGTGTCAAAATCGTCAATTTAAAATCAATTTTAAACAAATTTGTTTCGACTTTTATTAAAAAATAATTAAACAAAAACATAGTTAAAGTTCATGGGTATTTAATAATTATTATTTAATAATTGAGATATAAATCTTTAATTTACCTATTCCTATAATCTTTTTCTTTTTTACCTGAAATAGACTTAGTAGAATACCTTGTAGTTAAAATTAAAAAAATCGGTTCATAAATAAACGGGTTAAAGACCCAGTAAAATCTTCGCCTACAAAATAATATGTTAAGTAATCAGAAACACATAAAAGCACTACATACAATTCTACTGCAAAACTAATGAATTTTACAAGGGTTGTGCCAAAAAAAACAAATTCAAAAGTAAGTCATTTTTTTTATCTTAATACATCAAGAAAAAAGTAGTTATCGAAGTTCTTATGGAAGAAAGCTACTTAATAACGAGTGAAAGAAGCTATCCATTTTGAAAAAGTTTTTACTGGGAGACAAACAAATTTCTTTCTTGCCGGAATAATGGTTTTGGCACAAAAGTGTACATATAAGATAAGAATATCAAATATCAATCATATTTTGTATATTTATATAAGAAGTATTAAATGTTCAAAATAAGCCAAGTCGATCCATTACTTTCCCTCGAAATTTTGCTTTTGCCGATACATTTTTTAGGGAAGAAACAAACAATTTCGAGGACAATTTTCACAATAGGGATAAATATAAAAATTTAAGCAGCCTTGTTTCTAAAGATATCTTTTTTTCTAATAAACAAACATATAAAAATATTTACAATTATCTTATTTCGAAGACTAAGGGGCTTATAGTGTAAAACGCAACGCCAACAATTTCATTAAAAGCAAAAATAAAATCAAAAATATTTTATAAATTTGTTGTTTTATTTTTTATTATTTTTTTATGTTTTATTATTTTTTTTTCCAATTTTCAACGCCACAAAATAGAAGTGTTTAAAATTTAAAAATTCAAGATGAATTTCTATAGAAAGTAACAACAAAATTTTAAAATATTTTTGATTTTGTTTTTGCTTTCGTCACTTTTTTAGAAAAAATCATCAAAACGTCACTTTGTTAATATCGGAACAAAAAATCATCAAGATGACGATAACTCGTCAAATCTGGCAGCCCTGTTTTTATTATATTTATTTCTTTTGTTGACGTTTCGCTTTTATTTGACACTTAATTACTGGAAATATTCCAGTATAAACAGAATTTGTTGTGTCTGTTTTCGCATTCAAATACAGAAACACTTTTATCTCATAAATCGAGAAACGATGGAATTTTTTGTTTCACACTTCATGTAAGAAATTTTACGATGCGAGAAATACAGAAACGAGCTACTGGACACAAATACCGGATGAAAACGAACGTATACCAAATCATGAATTTGAATGAAGAAAGAAACAGCACTATCGAATAAAAACATAGACTAGTAAACGTCATTAAAATAAACTTTTGAAGAAAAATAAAAAATTGCTCTGCACTCTTCATTGATGATTCTCGAGCTTTTAGTAAAGTCTAGCATGAAGGCTTAATACATAAATTGAGGCAAAATGTACCTGTAAACACAAGCAAGCTTTTAAAAAATTACTAGGTCGGTCGAAAATCTATTATTATAGAGTTCACCCCAGTCGATTAGATCTAGAGTCATACACATAGTAACCAATCACTGCACCCACTCATCACCCAATATGAAGCCTCGAGATACTTACAGGACTATAAATTCCTTTGGAAAAATGGTTAAAACAATGGAAAATAAAGGTCAATGAACAAACATTTGTAGATATGTATAAAATGAACTGGGAAGGGAATCATGTCATACCCATCACCACTCCCCCCCCCCCCTCCGCCCATTAAAATTAAGAATCAAAGAATACCTCAACATTTCAATGTAAACTCTTACAATTAATAAGAAATAAGATTTTTTTTAGCGAAATCTCTTCGTTTGTTTAAAAGCTTATAACTAGGGAGGAAATTTTCATGCACTAAAAAATTTAAAATGTGCGCATAAAATATGCATTAAAAACTCCAAAACATGCATTAAAAAATAAAAAATATACACTAAAAACTGGAACATTTTCAATAAAAAAGGTTTTTTTTTTTATTTTATTTAAAACAAAAAAAAAAAAAATAAATTAATAAAAAATTCTATTGATGTTTTTATTCTATTATTATTCAAAGGTATAATATTTTTAAAAACTTAATTTAAATAACTTTATAATATAAATTTTTTATATTATTAAAAGTAAACCTTTGTCTGTTATGATCTCTCAACGTCAACCGAAGTTAAAGAATACATACTTGAGGGATGCCAATTCGTTTGGAGAATATTAGTTTTCTTATTCAGATCCCACACTTGATTCATGATCAGAAATAGTTGAAATTTGTTTTATGTTTTAAAATCATATACTTTTTTCAAAACGTTTTGGTTTTTTTTTTATTTGGTTGCTATTCTTCCTTTCATATTGTTAATTTTACTTTCTGCCAATCAAATTACTTGAGTTGACAATTAAGTGAACTAAGTCCATCCAATTTAGTTATATTTTCACCAATATATCCGAAGTTGGAAAACACAAATGCTAATTGACTTTTGTTGTTATTTTAATTTAATATTTTTTTTTTACTTATTTAATCGCATAAGCATCGGTAGCAACAAGTTCTTCAATAACATTCTTAAATTGCTTAAAATTTTTTTGAATAGTATTCTAAAGCATCGAGCCAGGTTTCCCTTCTTGTTAATACTGGCTCCGGTGGAAAGGGATACATTTCATTAAAAATTGCAACTCATGAAGAAGTCTTTAAAAATATTTTTTCCCGTATGAAACCAATAAATCAATATTATCGAATAGACTTCTAATTTCCTTTACAACGCGGTGTAACCAATGTGCCAAGCAAGTGACATGTAACAGTTTTGGATTTATTGCTTTAGGCCAATTGACAGTCGTAACTATGTAAGATGCTGCATCGGTTAAAAATTTAAGGATCTTTTGACGAAATCTTGAAAATCTTGTATTTTAAAATATTTTTTACATGATTTAAAAAATTTATTTTAGGAAGATTATTTTTGTATCCAATTTGAAAATTTTTTTGAAAAACTTTTTTTTTATAATTTGGAAATTTAAAAAAATATATCACTCAAAAAAGTTAAAATATGCAAAATAAGCATTTAAAACCAAAATAAGCATTTAAAACCAAAATATGCATTTTCACCAAAATATTCAAAAACAAATCGATGCCATTTTAACGCAAATTTAATGATTCAGAAAGATAATTGGTCGACATCGTTCTTAGACTATCGGCAAAAAACATGCATTTCATGGAAATCGCATACCTACTGATAATTATTTTGGTATTAACCCATTATATGCCGCTACCAAAACAAGCAGGAATTTTTAAAATCCCTTGAAGGGATGTGCTTTTGAGAGTTCAATTAAAAATATTTTTCATAAAATTTAGTCTCCCGATTTGTAGTTGTCTTTTATGGACTGGTCGAAAAATCGACCAATGGCCGAAAACAGTAAAAAAAATTATTTAATTTTTTTGTAAAGAAATATTGATTTTGGCTTATTTATGGAAATTTATTAAAAAATTTCTTTATTAAAAATCTTAATAGTAGCCTTTGTAAGTATATATATTTTTGCATGTTAATATGCGTTGTATGTGTCTAATAATTAAATTGATTATGGCGGATAAGGGATTATGTGTAAAAAAATTTACATAAGCACCTGCCGTTTTCGACCAATCTCATGGTGGTCCTAACCACTAGATGACAAATAGTTTACCAGCTTTTGAAGTCGATTTTTAAGATATCCCTTCCCGTGACTTTTGGTATAAACCAATAGTCAGATCGGAGTCGTGACTACTGACTACCGTGGCACCAGAAAGGTCTTTGGTCAGCTGCGATGTGATGAGATATGTCAATTTAGAACTATTCCGACTACCCGATTTCACCAGAGAAAGTAACACAACAAAGTGTAATTTTCTTTAAATTCACATACCCTTGAGGATTTAGGAGCATGTTAAAACCCACTGTATTGTGACTTCAGGTCGAAAATCAATTGATGAAAGAATGCCATTGCCCTGAAAGTTTAAACCATCAATATCATGATTATACTCCTCAATTGCTTTCGGCTGGGCAATACAGTTTAACTTTAGTCATTGGTTCGACTGAGGAGTCATCGATAATTACATTGGCTACAGCTGTCATTCCCGCGCTCATTCAGTAGACAGATGAGATGATAGGAAAATTAAAAAAAAAAACATGTTTATGAAAATCGGGATCGGTCTCGTTAATTATCTAGTAAATCCTTAATCGTTTGAGCACCATATAAAATACTGTATAATAAATCTCTACTTCCAGAGCATATGCAAAATGTTTTAAGTCCAAATAGTATTGGTTTTCTCTTTACGAACATTTTGCACGAACTATTTGCATAAACTGCATACAATTTTTATTGAGAACATCAACAAGTGGGCGAAATGTGACAAAACAACATGTTGTATCTTAGCGACTGATAGATGTTAATACCTTTTAGATGTTCTTAACCGATTGCTAATATGTGGTAATGATATTGTAGTGCTTCCGGCCAGTGCTCGATTTTTTGTCCACCAAAGATGATGGGCATTTATCACTCAGAAAACTGGTAAACTACAAATTGATTTTTGTCGATTCTTATAATATTCCAGTAAAAACTTCGCCTACACAATAATGTGTTAAGTAATCAGGAAAAAGTAAAAATACTACTTCTAATTCTACTGAAAGAATCAATGAATTTTACAAGGGATGTCCCAAAATGAACGTATTTTTATGTAAGTCATTATTTTTTACCTACATACATTTGAAAAATAAGGAATTATAGAAGTAATTATAGTAGTTATATAGAAGAAAGCTAATAAAAATTGAGTGAAAGAAGCTATTCATTTTAAAGAAGTAGGCGAAGTTTTTACTGGGATACTATTTATGCTTTAAAAATAATGAAAAACAAAAAATTTTATTTCCTAGTTTTTAATATAATTTTTAACTGGAAAAAGTGTTAAAAATTGGCTTTCCAGTAAAAACTTCGCTTACTTTTTCAAAATGAATAGCTTCTTTCACTCATTGTTAAGTAAAAACTTCGCTTACAAAATAATGTGTTGAGTAATCAGAAAAACATAAAAGCACTACTTACAATTCTACTGGAAGAACCGATGAATTTTACAAGGGAGGTCCCAAAATGAACGCATTAAAAAGCAAGTCATTATTTTTTTTACCTACATACATCCAGAAATAAGTAGTTTTAGAAGTTGTTTTAGAAGCAGTTATAGAAGAAAGCTACTAAATAATGAGTGAGAGAAGCTATTAATTTTAAAAAAGTAAGCGAAGTTTTTACTGGGTAACAATTGTGATAAATTTTCCAGTTCGATATTATCGGATCAGTTACCTGGTGCTATTGTTTTCACTCCACTGTAAGCTACGTTTAAGGTGAATTGCTGAGTTTGTTGCCATTTCTATATTTACCACATCCTAAGCTATAGGATAGAAAAGTATCCAATGCATCAGTCAGTGTTGAACGAAGGACACCTTTAAATGAAGTCATGTAGGTTTTCTGTTTAACAGCTGGTGACCATAAATTATGCCATTGACAAAAAACTCTACCAACTACCGACGTGAAGATCTACCCTAGAGGGAAGCGAACCTACACCAAAATAGTCCCGTGATAGGGGTTGTTATTGGAGGGCGTCAATTGACACCAAACAGCCACCATTTGACAATTCACGCATCTATTCTCAATGAACGTGTTGAGTGTGAGTTGATACATTACAGTATTATTTCATTAAAACAAGTCCTAGAACTAAATTTAAGAACCAAATTTTAGTAAGTCCCAAAAAAATGTGTCACATTACCGGTAAAGACTGATCTGTAATTCATTACTTCTACTACCTTTTTGTTCTCCTTTCACTGGTCATGAGTGCTTTTTTTTGTACTTGTAATATTTTCACAAATCCTAGGACTATTCTGTTGCATGGTGGAATAAGCAGGTGGCATAGTTACGGCAACAAATACAACATTACAACAAAAATGGAAATTACATCACCGTTTACGTCAAAAAATACTTTAAACAAAAATCAAAGCGTGCCGCTGAACGTGATGAAATAAATAAATTTTTGGCCAAATTTTATTTTATTATGGTCAATATCTTACTTATTTTAATTTAATATTATCAAAAACTTTAATTAAATACAAAAATCACAGCACAAAACGTGGACTTTTTGTAAACATAAACAAAACTTTGACATAAAACTAGACAAACAATGCAAGAGCAAAAAATCGTCATCTGGCGTAGTGCTGCCACCTGTTTATTTCAACATGGTCTGTTGTAGCAATTGACACAAATTTAGCGCAGGGTAATTAATCATTCGTCAAGTTGGTCCCCAGTTTTGCCCATGAACCTTTTTCATAAAGATTAGTAATCTGCCACCTTTAAAGCACTTTTTATGCCGCTCTGTTAAAAGTTCAGCTCATTGTCCAAAATAATCCCAAGATATAGTTTTCCCTATTAGCTAAACGACGAAAGTTAGAGTTTTTGAACTACTAGTTCCTATTTCTCCTGTGAAGAACGTAGGGCCGTTTTTTTTTTTTTTTTTTTTTTTTTTGTACGGTTTCGGTAATCAGGTTGTTCTTGAACGAATAACTCATTAGGACAGAGCATTTGATTCTGGTGTTGGAGCTGTCAAGTTTGCCTCCAGGCGCGTTGAGGTGCTGCAGGTTTAAAGCTCGTGCTGCTTATGGAACTATACCCCCTCCCCCTCAATCAATTTTCAGAGCCTCGTTATGGACAGTAGTTGAGGTTAACAGTAGGAAAGGAGTAGCTACATATGCTGACATATTTAGCATTTGTTTTCGCTTCACTTGAGTCATTTTAAAGATTTAAATTAAAGCCGTCCTCTAATTGGGGACAGCGAAAATAATTCAAACAGTCGTAAGTAAATTAAAAATTTTCACACTACTCCTTATACGTATAGCACTTGCAATCATCCCACTGTTCCTTGAAACTCCATGGCGTAAAAATACATTTGCTTGAAAAACCATTTTACGAAGAAAAAAACAGAAAACCTGGCAAAGCAAGTGCTGCATAATTTGGCATAAACATGTTTAACTATCATTTGGTCAATTGTTAAATGTCAACTCTAAAAACTCTTCTTTAAAATAAAATAATAAAAAACTATAAAACAAAATAAACGTTTAAGCATATAAATATTTTTTTCTTCATCATCTGCCAATGCTCCAATTCAAAAATGCTCCGAAAACATCATGTATTCATACGTTTATCAAATGTCTTGTTGAACGAGTGTGTGTAACGTTCATCCTTTGACAAAAAAAAAAAATGCTCTTAATACAGATGACAAAGGCGCGTCGAAGACTGACGATGGACGTAGATGGAAACCGATGGATAGATGGATGATGAGAGAAGAGAAAAAACAAACATAATCGCCATTAACATCACTGTGTCGTTTTCCTCTTCGATTTGATCGATGCGTTTATTTTTATTGTGCCGTTGCTTTTTATGGCTGAAATTTTTTGTTGTTGGCTGTTGTTGCTGTTTTTTTTTTTTTTTTTGTTTTTGTTTTTGTTTTTTGTGATAAATCCCTGTGTCGTCTGTGTTTTAGTTGTTACGAATTTATTTCTTGTCTTCATTGGTTACTAAATATATATTTTTGTGTACTATTGGCTGGAATTGTTTATGCGAAAAAGTTTCAAGTGTGTTTAGTTGATCTAAGAGTAAGTCCGATTTAGCACAAGTTTTTTAATGCCGCTTTAATTTCGGAACTACTGCTTAAATAGATTTTTAAGGATACTTTTGGCTATTTTAAAATTAACAAAATTACTGGGACTAAAAATGCAGAATTCCCTAGACAGTTTATTCATCTGTTCTCACATAATCGTTGACGAAACGGTGTAAACAACAACAAAGATGTCTTGCTTGCGAAATTGTCAATAAAAATGTAGCTGAAGCATATTGATTTCTCCCCGCGGCTTATCTTGACTATGTTGCATCGATTAAAACGTGCGGAGATGGTCTTGGCGATTCAGGGACCAGGGTTGTCATCTTGATTTTGACCTTTTTCGCCGAATTCAATGTTAAAAATCGCCCAAGCCTTTATTTTTTAGTTTTTGACAGCAAAAAAACATATTTTTTTTTAAATTATTATAAATGTTTTTTATAAATCCTTAAAATAAAGTGGTTCCGTGTTGCTTAAATACGCCAAAAACTCAAAGAAAGTCGCCATGATATATATTTTATTTAATTTTTATTTAGAACAAAGTAAAAATTATTAGTGAACACAAAAAAACTGATTTATCATCATTAAAATATTCCTTCCAATAAAAAAACGAAAATTTTTTATTTTATGTTTCATAAACATTTAAAGGTAGGTACGTTAGGATTCATAAAAATATTTAAAATATCTTTAACACTGACGAATTTTATATGTGATAAAAAATTTCTGCATTTTATAATGGAAAAATGTTTAATAACTTCAAATATATTCATGTTTTAAGGAGTTCTATTTATTGATTCTTTCAAGAGTTAAATACGAAAGATAATTTTCTTGAAGATTTTCGTTATCTTCATCAGCCACTTCAACATAATTTAGTTTCAAATACTGACCATACATGCGTATGCCTCAAATTTTATACATAAAAATAGTAGAGTAAAAATTATATTATTTCTTCGTATTGAATTTAACGAATCTCAAAACTTATTCATGGCTCATAAAAAATAGCCAACGGAATCGCCAACTATTTTATAATGTCGGCAAATCGAAAATTAGGTCGCCAAACAAGTTTTAAAATCGCCACGTTTGACAGAAAGACAAACACTCGGGATAAATTAAGTTCTTTATACTTACTTTAAGAACGAGTCGTACTCAAGATTCAAGTACGAATAACAATAAACCGTACTTAAAACAATCCTTAATGGGATTACTTTCGAAAATCAATTCCGGAATTTATTAAAATAAGTACCAAATTCCCAAACTAAGTAAAAAAAAAGATTGAATTCTTTGTTGGAAGTGCCACTCTAAGAGTAAAAGAAAGCTTTTAGAGTGAGCGTGTAGAAACAACAGAACAAGACGAAGACACATTATTTTCATGTTTAAAATGTAAAATTGAGAACTCGTGCTTCTCATTTAGTTTAGATTTTCAGTTATATATGTACATTAAGTTTTTAAAGTAAAAATCATATCGGCAATGATGCTGGTGTTTCATAATTGAAATTCTATATGGAGTAAACAGGGTAAGTAAATCAATCATAATAAAATTCTCCTTCTAGTTTCACTTTTGGCTTATTTCAAGTACGAATTCGGGATTGAATATGGATAAGTTAAGTATTTCGCGATTGAAAATTCGTTCTTGATCGTACGGATGGATTGTTGAATGTAAAACAATATCCATGAAGATATTATCAAATAGTTATATTGTAAAGAGGGGTCCAACCAAAACGCACGATGTTTATTATAAAAAAAAAACAAAAAATTTTCAGAGAATTATCGTCATATTTTTAAAACAAAATATCGGTCAAATGCTCGCCACGGCTTCGATGGCATAAATCTATCCGTTGGTTTATATTTTCAATGACTCTGAGACACAATTGAGGTCAAATGTCGTTAAAGTGCCTAATTATCTCATCCTTTAGCTCATGAATTGCTCTTGGCTTATTGGCGTACACTTTCTCTTTTATATATCCCCAAAGAAAGAAGTCTAGCGGCGTCAAATCACATGATTGTGGTGGCAAATAAACACGGCTATTATATTTCTTCCGCAAAAGAGCCATTGTGTCGTTGGCTGTATGGCAACATCCTGTTGGAATCACATATCGTCTAGGTACATATCCTCAATTTCCGGCCACAATAAATCCGTTATCATCTCGCGAAAGCGAACACTATCCTCGGTAACTGCTTGGCCAACCTCAATTTCGAAGAAGAACGTCCCAGTCACTCTTTGGGGATGCAGTCGCTTTTCAACAATCACTCGTGGATTCTCCTTTGCCAAAATTTGGTAATTCTGCTTGTTAACGAATCCACGAAGCTGAAAACAAAATCAAGAAAAAGATTTAAACGGCTATTTTCGTAAATGCTTAAACAATTGTAATGAACTGCTCAATTGTGCACCTCTCCATGGTTGAACACTGAAACAAAGAAATGTCAAATTAAGCTGGGCAAAAAACTTGAGGTTGAGGTGAGACTCACAATCAACAATGTGCATTATGGTTGGACCGCCCTTTGTTAAGAAGGTCTAAAATTGTAAACCTGCAGATGCCGATGTCCTTGAAGAATAAGTAGCGCAGGATATTGTTTATATTTAGCTGGATCTATTCGATTGAAGGTAAACTTCGCAGGTCTGTTAAATTTCATACAATCTGCCGGTAGTTCGGCATCCCAAAGTATTTTATTGATTTTCTACAGATCTCAAATAACATACGCCAACAACTTTTTGTGGCCAAAATTAAAAAAAAACCCCCAAAAAAACGCGTCTTTAATTTCATTCGAACTTTAAAATTGATCCTACTTAGATCGTCAACCATTATTTACCACGATCTCTGATCCCCATGAATTCGTTGAGAATTCGTTGAGAATTTCTCTTATTTTATTTATATGATTTTTGTCTTCATGTTGTTTATCTTCAAATAATTTAATGTAATTTAAATGACATTACGTTACGTATGTATGTGAGTATACGGAATACGAAAATGCATACATGCAACAGACAAACATACGATTCCTTAAATAAAAAAAAAAACTTGATCTTCATCTGCAATTCCCATTTCTGTTGTTGTTGTTGCGCTGAATATTTTGCAAAGTGCTGAGTTGCTTGTGGTATGCACACCTGTCCTCGTTTATATCTGTGGGAGTATAAAACATGATTGTTGCATGTGGTCGATCGGTCGGACGGTCAAACTATATTCCATATACATACCTTCAGTCGTGTGTGAGTGTGTGACAGGCATTATTAAGATGGTGATGCCGATGCCGATGCTGATGATTTTTGTTTTAGTTGTTCTCAGTTTTTGTTACTTTTAAGATGATCGTGTCTTTTGGTTCAATGTTCATCTTCATTTTATTCTGCATAAAAGTTGAATGGCATCTTGCTTAAAAAAAGATCATTATTACTTTGTCAGGCAGAGCATTTTGTTTTTTTTTTTTTTTTTTTTTTTTTGTTATTTTTTGTTCGCATGGCTTTCAAGACGCATTTACCCAAACATCCATTCGATTTTAATGATGGTAGTTTAAGGAAAATGCTAATTTTTTTTCAAGTAAATATTTTCTCATAATTTAATAACCTGTACTCTCGTGTAGATGTTTGGTAAAAAAAAGACAACAAATTATACTGAAACAAAAGGAATTCTTTGAAATTGTTTGTTTAATGAACGGAAACTGTTTTGTAAATTGAAATACTTTTGTTGTGGTTTAATGGGAATTGTATTATTTTAAAATTATTTTCTTATAACGAGAGCATACACATGTAATAAAGTCAAGTAATTTGAGAGTTTTAAAATAAATTTTCAATATAATTTTATTAGCTTTTAAAGTTGGATAGCTGCATTCAATAATAATTTTGTAGACAAAAAGTAAACATTAGTTGTGGAAATATAGACAATGAACATCGCAGTAAAAACTTTGCCTACAAAATAATGTGTTGAGTAATCAGATAAAAAAGCACTACTTACCACTGTTGGGATTTGACAATTCTTAAATTGTACTGCCTCAATGGAAAAATTGTACCAAATTGACATAATTTGTACCAAAATTTGATATAAAATAAAAAAGTATATTATTTAGCTTAATTTCTTCGACCTTCTTAATATTATTTCCTTTCAATAATTTCTCAAGCTCAAGGTCCGTTTTATATAAAGAATATTTATTTAAAAAATTCCCTGAAAAAGCTATCCATTGAGAAATATTGGATTAATTTTAAATAAATATTCTTTATATAAAACGGACCTTGAGCTTGAGAAATTATTGAAAGGATAAAAAAGTATACATTGTAATTTATTACCCTTTTTTTTATTCAATCATAATAAAAACAAAACAAGACCATTTGATACCCTACACCACGGAATATAAAGACAAATTTGCTAGAGTGTGCGCTATTTGGAACACAAGGGCAATCAAGGACTTTCTAAATAAAAATTATGTTAGGAGGTTAAGTTTCATGTAAAAGTTCTTTTTGCCGATTGTTATTTAGATATCTTCATCTATATGAGATTTGTTTGACCTTATCAGGGGTGTCTTAGAATCCAAATCGGTTTAGCTCATTTTCGGTTTTGTGAACCAATATTGGTTTCATTTGGTGTCATGAAAACAAGTCGGATTTGTTATTTTCGAATACAAATAAAACCGATATTCGAACCAGCTGTTTTATGTTTTGGCTCATGTGTTTACAGCTGTAAATGCAATTTTTGTTTGACAATTTTGTAAATTATGATTTTTGCGGCAATATATTGTTAAAACCCGTATTTTTAATTAGAGGAAAATGACAGAAAAGAAAATAAGAAGTGGTAATACAGTAAACACATATAAAATGCCATCGTTGCATTACTTGCATTGCATTTGTTGTTTACATTTGTGTAATTTTATTGGTTTGTAACAATATGTACTTAGGTATAAAGCGAATTTAAATACAAAAAAAAGTTGTTTAAACTTATAAATAAATAAAGTGACCACTGCTGTTCCATATTTGCTGGTTGCAGAAAAAGTGAGAAGAAGACTTTTACTTTCTACCGGAAACATTCAATAAAATACATTTTTACCAATTTGTCAATTTTATTTACTTCCATCTGTGGATGGCTCAGTTAGCCGGGAATAACAGTAACGTTGCAAATCAGCACCTTCATTAGAACGATTATAGTTAGCAGAAGATGTTACGTCTCAATCTGAAAGAAATAGTTTGGTCTTACTTTTTACGGCAAGGTTAAGTTACCGTTACTCCCGGCTAACTAAACCTTAACTGTTAAAAAAATACAACAAAAACTTAAGCTGTAATCTGCTTGGTTTATTTTTAATAAAAAAACCGATAACATTGGTTTCGGTGGCACCTAAAACCGAAACTAATTTTCGTTTATGACACCAACGTCTTTTTTGTCTGTTTCAAATTCAATACCGATAAGATTGGTTTCTATGACACCCCTGAATAAGATGGTTCATAGTCACAAACACAATTCCGGAAAGAAGTTTGTATTTGGGCTGTGTGAAATTATAAACCGATTTTCACTATTTTCAGTAGGCTTCGTTCTTATGAACTGAAACAAATGTACAAAATTTTATTACCCAGTAAAAACTTCGCTTACTTTTTCAAAATGAATAGCTTCTATCACTCGTTATTTAGTAGCTTTCTTCGCTGCTATTTGCGTTACGTAGCAGTAATTACATAACTACTTCTTAAAACGATTATATATATGTATTATTCATTATTATAATGAATGAAATAATCACTTACATGTAGTGATTTACAAACGTGATTCCAAAAACAAAAATATTTTTTTAATGAAAATGGATTTTAGATGCAATTAATGCCATACTTTTCAAATTCCATTTTGTTAAATGTGAATGCGTTGATTTTGGAACATCTCTAGTAAAATTAATTGCTTCTTTTAGTAGAACTGTGGAATTGCTTTTTTCTTATTACTCAACGCATTATTTTGTAGGCGATGTTTTTACTGGGCAGATTACCTTTACACCACTATTGCTGTATATACAAAATAAAGAAGAAGCAAACATTTTACTTTATTTTATCAAAGGTAGATAAAAGTGTCAAAAAGTCACCAAAACAAACGACAAAAGTGGCGACTTGGAGACACTTGATCCCAGGCTTCCTAGAGAGATATATCTACACAGAAAAAATTTTTTAGGCCAGTAAAAGAATTAATCAAAAATAAAATCAGTTTTTATAAAATATTTAATCAGGTGAATTAAACTTTTAATCAAGTGAATTAAACTTTTAATTGAAATATTGTCAATTAAACATTTTATACACTTGATTAAAAAGTTTAATTCACCTTATTAAATATTTAACTAAAACTGATTTTATTTTTGATTAATTCTTTTACTGGCCTAAAAAATTTTTTCTGTGTACCCAGTTGGCCATATGTGACTACACTTAAATATATAACATCATGAATGCAAATTAACAATAACACAATTTTTGGTAGTTCTTCGTGGGTATGTTTTTTTTTTAAATTGTACCAAAATAGAATGAATTGTACCAGTGTACCAGTAAAGTTTCGATTGTACCAAATTTGGTACAATTGTACCACAAATCCCATCAGTGCTACCTACAATTCTACTGAAAAAACCAATGAATTTTACAACGGATGTCCCAAAATAAACGCATTCAAGAGTAAGTCATTATTTTTACCTACATGCATGCATCCAGAAAAAAAGAAGTTATAGAAGTAGTTTTAGAAGAAAGCTACACAGAAAAACTTCAATTAACGTATTTGTTAGAAATTTGTACTATTAATTTAATTCTTTACCGATTTTCCGCCTGCAAACAAATTGATCATATCAATTAACGCATTTATAAGTTTGAGCTTTTCTTGCTGTTCAGTTTTAATCAATAGGTTTAATTGAAATTTGACCAATTAAAAAATTGTTTGAGAATTAAAAATATTTTGAAGTTTGTGTGTATGTTTTCATATTTGCAAATATACACACAAACCTTATAATTTTTGTTTTCAATTAAGGCAAATTAATTGAAACAATTAAAAAAATTGTTTTCAATAGCATTATTGAATTAATTGAAAAAATGTTGGTGAAAATTTTTTCTGTGTACTTAACAATGAGTGAAAGAAGCTAGTCATTTTGAAAAATTAAGCGAAGTTTTTACTGGGATTGCCTTGAAGGTAGTCTAGGGTAAAGTGTCTCCAAGTCACACTTTTGTCGACTGTTTTGAGTGACTTTTGGTGACAATGTCCATATGACACCATACGAACTACATACTCAATAGTTCTAAGGGCACTATTACTAGTGTGAAAATATTATTTAAAGTTAGAAAAGTGTAGACTAGAATTATTAAAATGTACTAGTGAGTCTATCGTTCCAAATTGGACCTACTCTCTATTTATTATTATCCTACGATTTTCCCATATTCGACGAACTGAATGGGATGGCTATACACATCGGTGGTGAGACCTATTTTTACGTATGGGTGCTGTATTTGGCTAGAGGCAATGAGGCTGGAAAGTCGGAGGAACCTTTTGTCTAAGGTTCAGGGGTGTGCTTTGATCGGCATGACAGGATGTTATTATACATGGGAATTTTATGGGAATTGCAGCCAAAAGTCTTTTTAGATTAAAGGAACTGAGACTAACAGGAAATTTTGTGATAGCCGTCTTGAAAATCTTGCATGAAATTGGCGTTGATCTACGGGTACACGGATTACGTGGGCGTTAAAGTAGACTTTGGGCATTTGTCGCGGGTGGAATTGCCATCTAGGGCGAGCTGGTCATGTCGGGGCAGATCGTGTGAGGGATTTGCTTTTTTTACTGACGGCTCTTGGACGCGTGCAATGGTCTACCTTGAGGATATAAATATTTAAAGGTCATGAAGGCTCCGACTGTAGGCTGTGGCTGCAGTATCGCAAATGTTAAGCGTTTTGCGATGGTCAGTTTGATAATTTGCAAAAAACAAATACTAGATTAATCGTATTTTACTTATTTTTTAAAACAACAAATTTAACATAAAAAATATTATTTTTGTCTGCATACTCTATTGAACTTCATCAAAAACAAATTTACAAAAAATGTGAACCGAATGAAGGTAACTTAAACAAGTTATTAACAATGACACCCCAGCATTATTAATATCAATTATAATTTGTTTACGGCTAAAGTATCGTATTAAAATTTGCAAGGGAAATAAAGATACATACAAAAAACCATCTTATTAATCGTGACAATCACAAAACAACAATAGTTAGTGGCATTGCGAAGAATATACCAACATACATTCACTAGCGGACAGACATAAGCTCCAATTGTCAAATTTCGTATGGTTGAGCCTGTGTGCGTTAATTTGTTTTTGTTTTATATGGAGACAATTTTGACAAGTCGTGTACTTTGGTAATGATCTCTTTGGAAACTTTAGCTCTTTTCGTTCTCCCGTGCCAAAGTTCTTTAATTCCGAGTCGAGAAACTTTTCGATTAAAATGTGAGAAATGATACAAAAATGCCATAAATTAAAACAAACAACTGTTTTTCTCACTTAACTGTAACATTTTTGGCGAGCAATAGCTGTCACGCAAGGAAATAAGTCGCCAATTTACAGAAAAAGTTTGTCTGCAAAGTTTACGTGAGAAAGTTCCCGCTTTGAACAGTCAAATAAACTCACGAATTAAAATAAGTTGAGAAAAAATTTTGACACAAAAATTATATTGAAAATGCAAAATGCAATTTTTTCATTGTTTATTTATTTTACTTTTAAAATTTTTGAAAAATATACGAATGTTTTCAAAGGTTTTTTGTAAACAAAAAACATTAAAATTGCACTTTAAATTATTAAACCATATTGAATAATTATACCGATATGACAATATATAACACTTTGTGAATTGCTTTATAATTTTTAAAGGAATACAAAATACTCTTACGACGGAGTTGTGTGTAAACAGATTATATTTTTAGAAACTTGCGGCTTTAAATACTACGTTATTTCGTCGTATTGGGTCAATTGTGCTCCTAGCATAAGTTTCATTAATAAAAGTTCAATGCGAAATTTTTTACGATATGGTATTTGGAAAGAAGATACTCACTCATCTTCCCTATTATTTTTTCCGACACTGCATAGAGGGTCCAAGATCAACATTGAACCAAGGGAAAGAAAAACCTTAAAAAAGGGCATATAACGCATTTCATCTGTGGCGAAAGGTATATGAATAATGTTCTTTCGAAAATGTGTACAGAAAAAAAACAATTTTCATATTTGAATACGAAAATCGCATATTTGATTACAAAAATTTTTGAATTTTCTGCGATGACGATTTTTGCGGTATTGATAAAAAAGTTTGTATGTATAATTGTTAAATTTTTAGTCAACAACCAAGTTTATTGAGTCAATAAAAAAAGTTGTCGCTCAAAATAATTTTTTTTTAACAAAATGTTTACTTGATTTGTTAAAATAAATTGTTGAAAATGTTGAATAAATCAAACAAAATGTTAATCGAATCTTTATTTTTTTAATTATTAATGATGATGTCATAAATTTTCAATTTTTATATTTTTATAAAAACACTAAAATTTATTATGCGGGTATAAGTAGGTTCCTATGCGCATTTCACTGGTTGCTTAGGCCAGATCATCAGGAAACCTTTTCCAAAGACTTTAGCAAAACTAAATATATTATTCAAATGAAACTGTTAAACAAATGAGAATTATGAGCTATTTAAAAATGGTCAAGAGTTGTTAAAATACTGTCTTTACTTTGATTCAAATATTTTTTTTATTAAATATGAAGAAATATTTAATTATTTCATTTTTAAATATGTTTTATTGAGTGCTATTTTGCAAAGTGTAAACTTGATAAATTTTTTCTTTGAATCAAACAAAAAGTTTGTTTTTTATTTTTAACAAGCTGTGTTGTTAAAATTTTTCTTGAGATATTTTTTCCTGTGTGCAGAAATAGTAAACATTGAAGAGTTTTCTGATAACATTTTAAAAGTTTTTTTGACATCAGACATGTTGACAAAAATTGTTTACGGGTTAACATTTTGACTTTAGTCAAATTAGTCAGTTGTAATTCAGAAAGCGCCAATTGTAATTCAGAAAGCGTCAATTGTTAAAATAATAAAAAAAATAAATAGTTAATAAAAATTTTTTGCTCTCTGAATTACAATTGACAATTTCTGATTTACAATTGACTAATCTTTATTACAATTGACGCTTTCTGAATAACAGCTGACGCTTTCTGAATTACAATTAGAAAAGGTGTAGTGGTGTAGACTCACAATGATCTATATGTCATATAGCATTCTGCCCTGCCATACATGTATTGCAAAAAATTTTCTTACAATAGTTTAGAATTATATTTTGTTAATTATGAATTTATTTCTACTCTAAAATAATAGTTTTCTATCACGAACGATCTACTTATTTGTGATGCAGCGATATTTATCCCATCTACCCAAATACGTGTATGTACATCGTTCATAAATAATTGTTAATTAAAAAAAAGAATTCATTTATAAATCATATAATCAGCTTAAAGGCGTTAAAATCAATGTCATTAAAATATTTATTTTAACACTTCACATTCCTTGGCAGTCAGCGAACAGTACGAATATTTGATTTTTTTTTTTGCAATTTTAAATACTTTAGGAGGTGTTTTAAGTAATAAATGCAATTTTTAACGCCCAACACTGAAGCTCTTTAAAGTGTGTACTTGTGCAGTTGGAAGTGAGTGAGTGTGACAGTTTTATTGGTTATCAAAATGTTTTATGAGCTTAAAACACGTGACAAGATAAACAAAAAGCGAAAAAACTAGGAAAAGTTAAAAAAAAACGCTGATATGATTTTGACATAGAACAAGGCAACAATGTAGTTAAGTTTTGATAAGAAAGGAAAACTGAAGAAAAAACACATTGTGTCAGTTGCTTTCAGCATTATTTCCATACTCCCGTCCAAAGTCATCCAACTACGAAAAAGATGCCAATCTTAATGTCCTCCCACATACAACAATGAATTGTAAAATTTTTATTTCGTGCTTATATAAAGTTTTGCTTGGATATTATTGATGCTAGAGAAAAACTCATTTCGGTTAAATTTTTGTTTATGTAAATATACGATTAAACTCTTTCCCTTGCCCAATTTCGTACAGCATCATTGAAAGGTTAACTCCCTTCCTTTTTATATGTTCTTCTTATTGTTTTTATATCAACAATTTAAGTTTCAGTCTTACGATTATTTTATAATTTATTTGTTTTTAATTTAAATCTTTTTTTTTTTCGATGATATTAACGAGTTCAGTACTTGCATTTGCTTAAGTAATAACTCTGAGTTGAATACCTTTTACGTTTGAGTTTGTTGTAATGACTATTTAGATGAATAATGTTATGTTTTGGTGTTGTATAGTGTGTGTTTGTTTATTGTGGTTTATTAATGTTTTTAGTGTTGTTGCAATTGCATGTTGCACGACATTTAACGCCAATGATATGTTGTTGTCACATTGTTTGTTTAAGAGGAATATTGTTGTATGAAAGTCTATGTTAAACAACCATTAAAAGACAACAATCATCTATTAAATAGAAACGGAAAAATGGACGGACGAAAGAGGTACAGTGGTTCTGGTACTGCCTAATTTTCTTTTCCTTTAAGGAACTTTATGCGAAATTTTGTGATTAGGATTTAAAAATGTTAAAATCTCAAGACGGCTTTTATAAAATGAAAAGAATTTTAATCATTTCATTGTTATTTCCCGTCTGTCTGTTTTAATCAAGTTTGTGGAGCCCCAACATACATATGTAGGATGAATCTATCGATCGGCAATGCTTTCGAGAATTTTGCTATTTAAAATCAGCCAAATCGGCTTTAAATTGGCTAAAAAATGTGCAAAAATCTCCGAAAATGAGCCTTAAAAATTTTTTTATGGCGCCAGTATGACCCACGAATAAGTTTTGTATGTTCAAAGATATGAAATTATTAGCATAATAATCGGAAAAATTGGTCCGGAAACAAAAATATTATGCCCGAAATTAATTTTCGGCAAACGTAATTCTTCCCGAGTCGAAATCTTTTAACTCAAGAAAATCGTAAATTTCTTTCAAAACACGCCGGTTAAAAATCTGTGAAATGGGTGTGTGGAATCTTTGATACCCTCCACCGAAAGTTCGAATAATTCAGGAGTGTGCTCTATATGGTATATATAAATATATATATTGTAACGATATTAAATTTATCTAAGAATTATTTATAGTTTTAGTTATAAGTTATTTTGTAAATTATAATATATGTCGTATTAGTTTAAAAAGTTATTTGTTCCACTGTATTGTAGACCTTAGATTTAATTGAGGAACTTCGAATTCGAGCAGAATGGTCTGGAATCGACTAGAAGGTTCTTGAATCTACTAATCTACAACTACTACCGGTTGTGAACTTTTAATACAGGCTGGCTATTAAATGTTTTTTGAGTTTAATTTTGAGACATTAAACAGTTCAGTTCGTAAGTTACGAATCGTAACTAATAATATTGGATAAATTTTGTGTACATAATAATTTTTAATAAATTTTAATAAAGTTTGTTAAGTTGAATAAGTGTGTGTATTTATTTGGATTAACAATAAAAAGCACTCAAATTTCTGTATAAAAACGGACGTTAAAATTGGTTGCGGTTTAGACCTATATTCAATTATTGACCGACAATCAGAAAGTTGTATGCTTTTTTATAGCAATTTTAACTAAAGCCTGGTACTCTGTTCAACATTTCACGTGAAATGCTGTCAAAACGCATATGAAAAAAACTTGTGCGGAATATCTATGAAATAATGTTGATAGAGTTGTACTCTGTTCATTTTGTGAAAAAGTTCCGAAATGTTTCGGGCAACATTTTTTCACAACGGCGAATCAATGTAAGCTGCACTTATTTCACGTGGAATTTTAAGGAAAAGCAAAAAAGTATGAACTGTTTCTTAATTTAAAAATAAAAAATTCAAACAACACAACCGGTAACCGTTTTTTATCTATATTTACATTATTTTTTACTAAAAAAAATAATTTTTATAAAATACATGTGGGGTTTGTTTACATACACAAAACAATGTTGCATACTTTGCAGGAATAAAAACGTCAAACAAACGTTTGTTTGAAAATTTTTTTAATTTCCACAAATTTTTTTTACTGATTCAATTAATATTTTTGTTTGATTTTTATTTTAACCAACAGAAATGTTGACAACTATTCAAAAATATATAATATAGCGTTATTGGTTTCAAGTTTTTATAACTTTGTATGAAATATTTAACGCTCTTTAATGTTGTCGTTTTTTTTGCATTTTTTTGTTTGTTCGTAAGCAACACTTCTTTATGTGAAATTTAAGAACAACAACAAAAAAACACATACAATCTATTTTTGGACGCTTTAAAAAAGTACAACAATAAGAAAGATGATCAAATAGCGTGCCGAGGTATGTAGTAAAAAAAACAAAAACAATATTAGGTAAAAAAACGTTTCGCTCATTTTAAACAACAAAAACATTAGAAGAAACAAAATAATTTTTGGTTGGTTTCAAAGTTGGTAAAAAAAGAATGAAAAACAAAATCCCGTATGCAATTTTCTAAAAATGTTTAGTTAAATACCTACATCAAATACAAATATACAGCCGTGTCACAGAGTAAAATTCCGTTCGGAAACAGAATTCATTCCGTATTTTGGTGCTTCAGAAAATGACAAAAAAAAATTTTCGGAATGAAACCATTTTGGTTTTCATGAACGGAATGGGAGTTTTCTGTATCTGAAAGTCCAAAAAACTATCGAAATACACTTTCTATCAATAAATAAATATGTTTTCTTCGATTCCGAACGGAATCACTCCGAACGGAATTGTACTCTGTGACATGGCTGATAAAATGATAACGAAAAATATGTCGAGTCGGTCTGCTGCCAAGGAAAGGATACAGCAACAGTGAGTGAAGAAGAAAAACATTGTGTGTATAAACAAGACTGGGTTCAAAAATTATTCCAACAAAAAAATGTGTCTCAAAGCCAGCCGCGCTCCTCTCTGCTCTGTCATCATCTACTTCTACAGTGCTTGCTTGTGTGCGCGTCATTGCTTGTGCAAAAATTTTTTTGTTTGATTCAGCAAAATTATTTGTTTGACATTTTATTTTATTTTCAGTAAACTATTTGTTTGATTCAGTTAAATTATTTGTTTGAAAAAATCAGGTTTTTTTTCAATAAACGAAATGCAAATAAATTGTTTGAATATGCAAATTTGTTTGTAGAACCGAATTCAGACAAAAAATGTTTTGATTCTACAAATTTTTTGTTTGAATTGGAAAAATAATTTTTTCTGTGTAGCTCGATTAAAATATCATGATTTATAATATTTTAAGCCGAACTTACATGATTTTCAGGAGGGGAATTAAAATTGGAGATATTTGTTGTTTTCCATTATTTATTAAAATTTTTTTTCCAATTAACCCACTGTGCTCTATGCCATGCAACAATTACATAAATAAAGTTACCATGTATGTAATTGCGAATGTATCAAATACTGTGCATTTTTTATTATTTTGTCAGCAGAATTTTTTTATTTATTGCCACGAGACAAAAAGTGTCAGAAATTAAGCAGATCTTTTGACAATTTTATTAAACTTGTTTAATTTATGGCCCCAAGATTATGAGAGATGTTCTTCTACGTAATACAAGATCATAAATGTGAACAAACCTACAAAATACAATTTTACAATAGAATGGAATAAGGCGTATAAGTAATTTTAATTTCTTTTTTTTATCTCTCTAAAAACATTTATAAGTGAATAAATTGAGATGTTCTATAAACAATTTTGTAATTTTGCTGTTATTCGAATATTTGTTTTTTAAACAAGACTTATCGGGTTTATGATTAAAAAAAGTTTAATTTAAATTAGTTTCCGTAGCTAGTGCTTTTTAGGTTATAAAACTAATAATTGGTTTTTTTTTTCTTTCAAATTTATTTCTGGTGTGAATTCGAAAATCCCATTAACAACTTTTGCCATTAAATGTGACATTTAAATGGCAAAGTAGAACATCTAATGTCTTGAGTCGCTTCTATTACTATTGTTTTTAGAGTACATCTTTATGTTTTACAAATTAATGACCACCACACCTTTAAATGATTTTTGTATTTTGGCAAAGCAAATATTTGTTTTGGGAGTGAATTAAATAAAAAAAAAACCCATACACCAGGGTAAGTGTGAATGGAAGTAGTGTTTGGTCAAAAGTAAATTAGTTTATTTAGTTGTCCTTCTAAAATAAAAGTTTATTTAAATTAGAAAACCATTTTGAGGTTTGTTAGCACCATTTAGTGGACACAAAATTATAGGAGTTTATATATAAAATTTAAAGTTTTGGGACATTAAAATAGTTTATAAAATAGTTTGACTAAAAGTAGAATAGATATAACATAAGCTGCAGTGAATGCTAAACACCTTTAGAATATTGCTTTAGTAAAATTCGCTTTTAAAACAAATTGAACTCAGTACAAACGCATAATACCGTTTCCACTATTGTGATGTGGGTATAAATAGAAAACTAAGCAATTATTTAGTATAGTTCTTTATCCATGAATAGTTTGTTTTTGGTTTAACAACAGAATGTTATTGATTTGGCAACGTATGATATTTTCTACTTTTTATACCCTCCACCACAATTAGTTGTGAAGAGGGTATACTAAGTTTGTCATTCCGTGTGAGACTTTTTTATTATACATCTAAGACCCCATAAAGTTTATATATTTTCTGCTCCTTGAGTAATTCTAAGTCAATCTAGCCATTTCCGTTAGTCTGTCTGTCTGTCCGTCTGTTGAAAACACGCTCACTTTCGAAAAACTCAAAAGAAATGAACAATCTTGGCTTCAAATTACTTGTAGTTATCCTAAGCAGTTTGGGATTGCAATACAGCCAAATCGGCTCAGTAGGCTCAAAGCTAAAAATCAAAATGTGGAACCACCACCCTAAAAAATTGATAATTTTGTTACAAAAACTAACATAAATGGTAGAATAATGCACAGAATGATATAATTGAAAAAGGCGTGATTGCAGATCCATGTGTCTCAGTTAATGAAACGGAGTTATAAGATTCTGCACTAATTCGTTTTATTCTACTGGAAATCATACTGTTAAATTTCGTGAATATCCGTCTATAATTTACCGTAGACTCCATATAAACCCTACTCCCGGAAAACAGTTTAGTACGCCTAAAACCGTAGTTAATAATGCTATCATAATACAATTTGGTACGTCACAGTTTTATAGAAATCACACTGTAAACACTGTTAAATTTCGTGCAGATCGGTGGATAATTTACTTTAGGCCCCATATAAATCCCACTCTGGTAAAATAATTAAATACGCCTAAAATCTTAGCAGATATATTTATTGCGGTAAAATTTCTTCCAAATTAGTTTCATGTGACCAGCAAAAACCTCATGCAATTTTTGAATATACGATCCATAATTAACCTTAGATCCCATATTAAGCTGCCTTCTGAAATTCACTGTAAACACTAAATTTAATTTCACCGCTGTATTGAAATTTATTAAAATTTATGTTTTTTAAAACCAGAAATCACTCTATAGAATTTTGGGATGATTAGTCCATAATTTACCATGGCTCCAAAATAAAATCTTCTTCTGAAAATCATTTAAGATCCGCCTTTACTGTTATGAATCAGGATATTTTAGTCAAGATTGTTGGTCAATAATTTAATATAGGTCTAAGCCGCAACCAATTTTAATGCTAATGTCTGTTTTTATAAAGATAAATTAATAATAAATAGACACCATATAGATATCACTCCTGAAATATTCGAACTGTCGGTGGAGGGTGTCAAAGATTCGGCACAGCCGAATATAGCACTCTAACTTGTTCATTCTTAATTTAAAAACATTTCGTTCTTGATGCGACAACGTGAGGCATTTTTACTCTTTTTTACTGTTGTGTTGTTGATGTCAACTGCCGAAAATTTTTACAGTGGTTTTTTCGCTCTGTGTAGTTTTTCCTCGAAAGAATCAGAAACAAATAAAAAGTGCCTTATATTAATATATGGAATAAGCCCCTTTTATTTAATTACTTTTTAAAATGTGTACATAAATGTATGTAAGTATGTATGTATCTATATATGTTTTATGTCGAATAGGAAATAGAATAAATTATAATGGTTGTGTTGCTCCTCCATCACTTAACAAAAATTTTCATAAACTGCCACCATTATGCCAAAAGCAGATTGTAATAAAATCTACAAACAAATTGCTTTCAAATTGGCAGTCACTATTTATACTCGTATCTCTATTATATCGACACAAGTGGCACGCGTTTTAATACACTTAAGCTCTTTCAACCGAACAAGTACAAATATTAATGTTGCATTATAACGATGTTATTGTTATTGTTGTTGGTTTTTGTTGAAAATGGCGTTTTTGTTGTTATTAAATCATACAGCATACCACAGTGAACAAACAACCAAACAACATCGTGCCACACCATCGCCAAAGTCATCATTGTCGTCATCAGCATTGCCACACAATACAATTCAATGGATTTATGGTTTTTTTTCTCTCTTATTTAATTTTTCCATTATGACTGCTGTTAAATATGACATGACCTCAAGGCGTAAAATATCATGTAATGGAATATAATTACAATTATATTCATATGCATTGAATTTGTGTAGTTGTATGTATGTGAGTGTATTTGGAAATGTATTTAGTATTACATAAATACACACAGAGATAGACATTAATATATACATACATCGATTTGATACACGATTACAGTTAAAGGGTTTTACAGGAGTTGTTTGGAAGTTTTAAGTGGTTTACAGGCATAACATTTTTTGAAAAATTACACTTTACCTTGCCTTTCCAACAGTAAAGAGCATAAGGAAAGCTTCAAAAACTATTCCCAACATACTATATTGTATTTATACTCCGCCTAAATAACATCTCCTCCTGCGTACACCCTTTTGTCTTAAACAAATAAATTGTTTAACAAACCGAACATCAAATTTCACAACCTACCTACAGATGGACACCGCACAAAATTTAAACACTCTTTTATGCCACGAAAACTCACACATATTAAGACTCATACTCCTCTTGCCACTCTCTTAACTATTGGCTTGGATAAAAACGGACATTACCTTAAATATAGACTGATATTGATAGAGATTTAACAATTTTCAAATAAATAATACTTTAGTGGCCCCACACAATACAAATAGAATAAACAAAGTAAAAAAAGAAAAAAAAAATTGGTTAAAGTAACCATTTTTTTGTTCATTAAAGCCAAAGGCCAACACAAATTGCAACTAAACTATTTTGAAGTAGTTATTGAACAAAAATTTCAAATTGGGAAAACCAATATAAAAACTTTAATAAAAAACTGTTTCCATTGACAAATACAGAACACTAATGTCTGGTTTTATTTTAGTTTTGGAAAGCTTTTTTGTTAAGTTGAGCGACCACCAGGTATGAATTTAGATATAACTACTAGAACTACTATTGAATACGCTATAGGAGGTAGATGTGCTCTAGATTATCGTTAGTACCTTCCATTACGGCCTAACCGTAGGGTGCTCCTAACATCGAGAGGGAATAATATTTCTACTAACAGCTCGATGTGTGAACACTTAATAAAAGTCTAGACCTTGTATTAACATATTTTAGATGGAGCTATCTAACTTTACAGCAAAGGAGGCTCTGTTAGATAAGAACAGCACCTCGGGAGAATAACGAACTGTCCAACTGTACCAAAGGTTACGAAGGAAAATTAACCTCTATCTCGAGATTTTCGACATCTCCTTTCCCGCAATTCGGGCTTGAAATATGCCCATCACGTGATTTCCGAATAGACCAGTCTAAGACGTATTCTATCCCCTCGATGTGCGAACACTTAATTAAAGTGCATGCTTGTCTAGAACTCGTATTGCTATTTTAATTTAGGTGGAGCTATCTAACATTACTGCTTAGGAGCTTCTTACGGAGAATAGCCAAAGGCCGATTTTTACCTAAAGTTGCGGAGGAAAACAACCCCTATCTCAGCATTTTCGAGATCTCCTCTCTCTTCATTTGGGTTTAAATCATAGCCACTGAATAATTTCCGAATATCCCTTACCAATAACTAGCCTAAGACGTGTTCTATCCCCTGGGAACACTAGTTTCTATTGTACCACAAATGATTCCAGTCTGCCTCGATCGTGGGACTTTTGAAAATTTAAACCCCAAACTAGATTGAGGTATTACCTGCAACTGCACTGATAGAAAAGGCTTCATAACGCTGATGTATTTTGGCATCAGTACTTTGACGAGTATCTTCGTTTTTGTCCCCATTTTCGAATTTTCATCATTGTGATGTCAGCTAAATTGTCATCAGGTGAAATTATCAGCCATGTCACAGAGTACAATGTTATTCGAAATGATTCCGGTCGGAACCGAAGAAAACATATTTGTTTATTGATTGCAAGTGTATTTTGATAGTTTTTGGCCTTTCAGATTCAGAAAACTCCAATTCCGTTCATGAAAACAAAAATGATTTTATTTCGAAATTTTTTTGTCATTTTCTGAAGCACCAAAATACGGAACGAATTCCGTTTCCGAACGGAATTGTACTTTGTGACATGGCTGTATGTCATAATGGTATGACATGTCGGCATCTCAGAAATGACGATTCGTATTCAGTTTAATAAAACTGTCATTAAATGGATTTATTCTGATTGACTTAAGTCAAAGTGAGAGAATATTATTTTGTATTTACCAATTACACATGTTGGTTTCACTTTTGTTGTATTTTTGCATGTCGGCATGATGTATTTAACTAATAATTTAAACAAATAGAATGTGGGAATTTTTGCTTCTTATTTTACTTTTTAAACATGAAAATAATGTTAGTAATACACAAAATGTGGCATCGAATTGATGTCACTGTAGTCATAGCATAGATGACGCATAACATATGAAAAATTTTTTTGATGACGTTCGTCATTGGATTTATGTCACTTTTTGCCTCATTGATGCCATTTGTAACAACATTGATGTAACAATTTTGATGTTAGGGCATCATCAATATGAAGATGCATTTTTCTATGAGTGCATACACGCCGAGAGTACTCAAAAAGATGTAAGCATCCCTTGGAAAAGCTATAAGAAAATATATGAGAGCATCTGCCACTATATCACAAAGCTTCCTGGTTTAAAATAGAATTATAATTGTTTTCGGTTTTAAAAGTAAAATTAAATAAAATACACATAAACCTATGATTTCAATGAAACTTTTATTTCTTCATTATGCTTTTACCTTGCCATTACGTAAGAAATACAATGTTATTAAAACGACAGCCTCTAGATAAGTTGCAGCTGCCGATCTTTTTGAAATAGTTTTCTACCAATTTTTCCCACATTTCGGGCGGTATCTCGGCGATAATTTGACGAATTTTGGCTTTCAACTGCTCAAATGGATTATCCGCGTTAAAACGGTCTTCGACGTAGCCCTTCAGAAAAAGACTAACGGCGTATAACTGCATGATCTTAGTGGCTTATTGACTTCGCCAAAAACTTAAATTACTCGTTCTGGAAACTTATCATGCAATAAAGCCAACATTGGTCATGTTGTGTGACTCGTGGCACCGTCTCGTTAAAACAACGTATCATCCTGATCATGACCTTCTACTGCAGACCAAAAAAAAAAAAGGATTATCCCCCACACTTTTATTAACAGAAGCGATATTTTCAGCAGTGCGTACGTTGCAAATATGCACAGGCCTGACGACATCTGTTACGCTTCCAGTCACTTCAAATTTCTTTTTAATCTTGCCAGTTTCTTGCACAGAAGGTCAGTTATGACGACCATAATCACCACGTATTTCTCGAAAAGTGTATTACGTTTGATCTTCCACTTTGTAGTAAGTTGTAACTATTTTTACGCGTTCTTCGAAATTTCCATATTCGTGAATGGGAAAACTTTTACTTAATAAATTACACTTCAGATGACCGATGCTTGATATCGTATCCCTGTAAACGAGTATCAAGTCTAAGTGATGCATTTGGAAATAATTTTCCCCTTGGCCAGACGCGGAACCTCTTAAAAACTACTGCAATTCAATGGGTCAACACATTTATACAAGGAGATTGGGCTGTTATTGGGATTAATGTATAAACCACAGTCATCACTATGTCTTTGGAGTGCTAACACCAAAACCAAGCTGATACCAACATTTCAAGGGCTCCTGCCTCCGGTACCATATTTCAGACTCCAACCAGACTGCTGCCAGACGGTGCCTACGTATGCTACAAACAACAGTATTTAAAAGAAAATGGAACTGCGATCCGCAAAGTTAAATAATTCCCAAATCTTCAAGAGTGGAACTGTTTAGTTATTCCAAAATATAGGATTAACACCAGACTTTACTTATGAAAGCGAAAAAATACACAACAACCGAACAGCTGAACCACAGCGACGAATATTCGTTAAAATCGACTTATCTAATTTACACGATAAATTAGATTATTTTATTAAACTTTATGGTTTTTAACCGTAGAATGCATAACCGGGTACCCGTTTCTCCACTAACAACTTTAAATGTTTCTAGCTGCAAAACTAATACTAATAGAGTATTGAAACTTCGGATCTAGAAAATTCAAGTCATTTTGAGTCGTTTTACTGACCATTTATGAAATTTGGTTTAGCGGATCCATAACTATTAGCTTCCAAAGATGACACACACGCAAACGCTTAACCGGGGTACCCGTGTAACCAATACACAGAAAAAAATTTTTGCGCCAGTCAAAGAATTAATCAAAAATTAAATCAGTTTTAATTAAATATTTAATCAGGCGAATTAAACTTTTAATCAAGTGAATTAAACATTTAATTGAAATATTGTCAATTAAACATGTAACACACTTGATTAAAAGTTTAATTCACCTGATTAAATTTTTAATTAAAACTGATTTTATTTTTGATTAATTCTTTTACTGGCGGAAAAATTTTTTTCTGTGTAGTTTTTATATGAAAAAACTGAGCGAGTAAAGAGCTGTTTTAAGATTTTTTATTAAATTTTTTCAATAATAAAAATAATATCAATAAGTTTAATATATTTTTCTGTGAGACTAAATAACCTAAAATTGTAATGGGGTACATGGGTACCCTGGTTGTGCGTTTGTGTGTTGTTTTGTTGTTATGCATTAAACCAAATTTTCTTCTTTTAATCAGGAAAAAGTTCATTAAATTTAATTTTCATTAAATTATTTTTATAAAGAAAGGAATTTAACAACATGATATGAATTAAAATTTATTGATAATTTTTCATTCTTGACTGATGATGGGGAATCGTACCCACGTTTAAGAACAGGCTGATCTGACATGTTTCGATAGTAACCACACTATCTTTTCTGAAATCTTTGCCGCCATTAACGACGGCAGGCAGTCATTAGTCCAACATATTGTAACTGATATTTAATTGTAGCTTATTGCACAAGTCAACCATTATGCACCCTTTTTCCTTTCTAAGTAGATTATTTTAGTCTCAAGTTGTTTTGGTTTTTGGTTAAACAACTCATAAACATATTGTCAGCTCATATTTTTGTTGCAGTAGTTAGTATTTTTGCTGTTGTTACTGTTGTTTCTTTAACGTACAGCTTTTCCTTAACACATTTACACAGCAGGTACTAGGAATCATGCATGTTTATGATCGTTTTAAATGCCAAAAACAAAATACATTTGTTGCCAACATGAACATAAACATGTATGGCAACAATAAAATAGTGTAGTGACTTTTAAGTGGGTAAAGACGAATCGTTATAACAAAGGAATATGCAGCCGCTATATGAAAAATCTAAACACTATGAATTCAGTGTTTAGGGAGTGCAGGGGTTGGAATTATTGGAGGACTTGGAACATTTTTTTTAGTAGATTATCTCTAGATGCTCGGACACTGTTGCGAATAACTGTTCGAAAAAGTTGTGTATAGATTTTAAATAAATCTTTCGGGGAAGAGTGTTATTAAAGAATTTATTAAGACTAGGTTTTAAAGACTGGACTTAATAAGTCTGTTAATCTTTGTGTAAAAGATAGCAATATTTCTATGTCTATGGATCTGAAAGAAGAAATATTGGCTAACAATTCGAAGGTTAAATAAATCAACAGATGTGCTTGATTCAAGTATTTTAAAATTAATTTAATGCCGAATTCGTACATGAAATACTACTTTTTCATACTTTTTGCTTTATAAGCCACAGCAGAGTAACAGTGAGAAGAAGCTTCGGAGACATTATATATAATTTTATTTTAGACGAATTCTAAACAATCAACCCATGGGAACTAGAGAGAGAGAGAATATTATTATGTAAAGGGTGGTTAAATTTTAAGGGTTGATGTTGATTTTGAATAAAACAGAAATTATTAAGGAAATTATTGTCATTTCTTATTAATAAGATAATATTCGTATGGTTCAATTTTGTATGAAACAAATGGCCGCCGCGACTTTGACGGCACACCTCCATCCGATGGTCCAAATTTTCGATGACGCTGAGGCATAATTGAGGTTCTATGCCGTTAATGTGCTGATTTATCTCATCCTTTAGCTCTTGATCACATGATCTTGGCGGGCAATTGACATCGCCACCACGTGAGATAACACGGCCATTAAATTTGTCGCGCAAAAGAGCCATTGTTTCATTAGCTGTGTGGCAAGTGGCAATGCCTGTTAAAATCACATATCGTCCACATCCATATCTTCCAATTCGGGCCATAAGAAGTTCGTTATCATCTCACGATAGCGAACACCATTCACAGTAACTGCATAACCGGCCTCATTTTGGAAAAAATACGGCCCGATGATGCCGCCAGCCCATAAGCCGCGCCAAACAGTCACTCTTTATGGGTGCATTGGTTTTTATTGACGAATTCACTGAGGTGAAAATGTGCCTCAGCACTGAAGATGATTTTCTTCAAAAATTGATAATCCACTGTTGCCATTTCTTGCCACCATTCTGGCCATTGACGACGTTTGGAATGGTCAAAAGGCTTTAGTTCTTGCGTCAATTGCATCGTGTAAGCGTGTAAATGCAAGTTTTGATGCGAGTTAAAGTTGAAGCTCTTTAGCCACACTATCGCGAACAGCAGCAATATTTTCTGCAGTACGAGCTGTACATCTCCTACAGACCCGGTTTGCTCAAATTTTTGCACAATTTTTTCGTTTGTACGCACATTTGGACGAAGTGCACGATATATATTTTGATTTAAAAGCCCATTTGCATAATAAACCTGAATTACTTTAACGCGTTGCTTGATTGTGTATCTTTCCATGGTTCAAATTGAAATAGTCTGAAATTGAGAAATGTCCCTTTATCTATTTTCCTGTTAGGCATGTTTTACTTCTGTTGTATTCCTCTTTCATCACAGAACAACTCTAAATGAAAACAACGGGATATGTATAATCAGCCCGTGAGGCTGACTTCTGAGATCTCCCTTTTCACGACCTTGTTCATAAGTCACAACCACTACGTGATCACTGACCGTACCCGTGTCTCCGGTTGCTACTGAATCCTGTGATACTCTAGATTGGATCTCTCAATAGATCTGTCAAGCTTAAAGTCGGCTGAATATTGACTGCATTTGAGTTTCCCGGAGGATGTAACACGAAAAGGTAGAATATTCCTTAAATGCCTACCTACTTACCTCTGGGAGAGGGTGGGGGAGAAAAAAGATATGAACTTAAATATGATGTCTTAGAAACTCTGATAAAATATCAATTAAGAACTACAAAGCAATTTTATTCTAAGCCGGTAGAACGCCAACAAAGTTGGGAGCTCCTTTCAAATCGTACTTTTGTAAAGAGTACCAAACAGGACTAACAAGTAATTTGAGTAGACAATTTGTAAGTCCTACTAACAAAATGTAGGGTATTAAATATTTATGCATATAGAGCAAAGTCAATACAAATAAACCTTTTTTTTCATTTGGTGGCTTAAATTACAAACAAAAAATTCCTTCTTTTTGGACACACACTTGTAAAATGAGCCAACGCGCATGTAGATAAAATTCACAGGTTTCGCATCTGAAGATGAAGTAATATTCAATGCAGACCATTTAAACGTGGGAGTCATAATGAATTGGCGTGTATTGGAAAATGTCTCATAAAAAGATGACTTAGGGGACAGTTTTCTGTTTAGTGAAAGAAAAAAGCTTAAAACTGATTTAATACACTTCCACAAATATTTAAAAATAAGAATGCAATTTGAGGCTGCGTCGAATTTTTGATACCCTTTACCAAGAAGTATAATTTTTGTCAGTATGCTCTTTATGACATCTCGATGGTCTTCTTCCGCAACCTCGTAACTCAAAAACAACTACTTTTCAGGAGAGACAAAATACTTTTTTTTTACCAAATATTTGAAACTTTTTGCAATATATTCTTTTATAATCCAAGAATTAGGAAAAATTCCGATATTCCGCCAAACAAAAAAATTGCAAAATTGTAAGGCAGTATTTACTGATTATTTTTCCGGTTAAAACAAAAAATCGGAAAAAATCGAGTTACGTGGTTGCGGAAGAAAACCATCGATCTGTAACAAATTATTAACTAATCTTTTAATTTTTTAGTCACATAAAAGTAATGTGTGCCAAATTTATTGATATTATTATATTTATTTGTTAGGATTTTAGGCAGATTTAAGTATTTTTCGTGAGTTGGTCTTATATGGGATCCATGGTAAAAGATGGACCTTTTATTACAAAAGTCTATTTTGTCATTAATACCTCCGGAAGTCCGTAGGGATCATCTTAAGGACATTTGTTCTTTTGGTGTTACATCCTCCGGGGAAATCAGGTGCAGTCAATACCCTGGATTCGGCAAAAATTCAAAATTGGTGGATCTAAGGATCTCTTGCAATCGCGGCTGACCAAAGTTTATATCTAGAACGACGGAAGTCAGGTGGCTCGGTACTTGACTGCCTATTGGTTAGGATCTCCATTATTATGCTCCTTGCGGGAAATACTTTCTGTCTTTTGTTTGTCTTTGTTTCGCTTTTTCGTTGAAATGGTATTTTTTTCGGATCACGTAGTGGTTGTGCTTACTACCAAAAGTCTTAGAAAGGAATATCCTGAAAATCCCACTAAAAGGCTGATTTTTTACCAATTGTGGGAGAGTTCGGCCCAAGGGTTGATCATTTCTTGATGCAGTTACTTCTCAGTGGGTGCAACTAAAAATTTTTCAAAAGTAGCGGAGGTAAGATGGCTCCAGCTCCTTAAGAAGTGTTTAATATTTTCCCAATTCGATTATGCACTCAAATTGCTACATGGGGATATACAATCGGGGACGCTTGGTAAACAAATTGTTTGTCACCCAATGACTAATATAAAACTAAATTAAACCAAATTTCACAATCATTTCGACAGAAAGAAAGACGGATCTAGCTAAATAGACTTAGAATTTCTAGAATTATCGGAATACACATGTATAGTTTACGGAATCGTTGAGGAATATATCCTGGAGTGCAACATGAAAAGATAAACTTTATATACTTTCATTGATCACTCGTAGTGGTGCAGTGCATAATTGTTTTTTAAATAAATAGCTTAAGGGTTTTTTGGAATTTAAAGGAATATATTAAACTGATATTTTGCAAAAAAAAAAAAAAAAAAAAAAAAAAAAAAAAAAAAAAATAACCAAAACCAAGACAAGATAAATTCGTTTAAAAGATTAAAGGAAGATTTTAATTGAAATCATGTGGGTGACTGCCACACGATTAATATGTCTTTACAATTGCCAGATGGTTTTAATTAAAATCGAGTCATATGATTTGTTTTATTTTTATAACAAATTCGTATTAATTTAATTTATTAACAACCATTTTTCAGTTCAATTATTTAGATAAATAATCAACATAAAGTGGCGCCATTATTGACTGCCTGACAGGCTCTCAGTTGTTTTTTCTTGACACTTTAGTTCAGCAAAACAGTTTTAAGTAGTTTTAAGCCATATGCGAAAAATCTATTTTACATTTGAGTTGGTTTATTTCTTATTAAAAAAAAAAAAAAAAAAAAAAATTGCTGTACCAGAGTTTGTTAAAATAAATTGACATGGAAATTAGTTTGCACTTGAATATAAAGTTTACTTTTAATGTATTTTTTGGTAATTACAAGCTGATTTTGCTGTAGTATTTGTTAAACATTATTTAAATATATATTTTTTTTTTTTGCTGTTAACCAAAATGATTTATTGCGTTCATGTCATCTAACTCGCCTAAACATAAAATCTACCCCAAAAAATACGTTTTTTTTTTTAGGAAAAACGTATTAAAAAATTGGATAGCAGAGGTTTAAGGGTATTAAGTCTTAATGTAGAATAATATTTGAAAAGTTTAAAATGAAAACACCTGTGAAAGATCTGCCATAAAACGCACTTTGGATTGAAATTGAAAATTGAATTTCTTTTCACTAAGAAAACTGATTAACAACACGTAACCTCATTAAATGCAATAATTTGTTTCCAAAATGATCGCATAACATCAATTTGTTGTAGCGGTAGTCTGAGTATAAAACAATACACCAACAGTGTGCCCCACGATGTCGACCGCTATCGTCACAGAATACTAACAGAACTGACACGAGACGGAAGATTTTGAGTTTTTTTGTTTTTTTTTTTGACTATTTCTAAGAAAGCTGCCCTTTTTGTATTTCTCTTGGCATCATCTTACAATGATACAATGAACACAAATTTATTTAGTTGAGATTTATTTGCAAAGCTGTTGTAAAAATTAACTTTTAAGTTTACCACAACACGAGTAAATAATATTTAAGTAAATAAATGACATTATAAAACAAAAAAATATTAATAAATAATTTTTTTTTGCACAAAACACAACGTTTGTTGAACTAATGCATTTGTTTAATGTGGTTTGTGTTTTGTTATTTTTGTTTTGATCACGCCATTTGTGTTGATTGTTGCTGCTTGTTTTTACACATTGCCACTTCACTACCAAAAAAAATCTATCTGTCTTTTTCTTCGAAAGCTGCCCTCGCAACTGATTTGGGCCTTTTTCACACGTCACTTTTTACAGTTCTTTTAGTATTCCATGCTATCGTTCGCTTGCCTTTTAAATGACAAACAGCTGTTTGCGCCCCACTTGCACTGTATTTACACATCAAAGTAATTTCTTGAAACTCGAAATACATTTACACTTTTTCACGAACACACACATTCATTTTTGATTATTCGTTGATAATTAACAACTTAAAAGCGGATGGAGTTGGAGTGAGAACTATTCTTGACGACTACACAGCCCTGATAAATTTTTTGACGTACTATAAGACGGTAGCCCAAGGTTCAGACAGAAGTCTGAGTAGAATATCTGCAATGAATCGAAGCCGAGATACTAGACACACCCGTGTACAAAGAAGCTTGAAAAGTCAAAATATAAGACAATATTCAGATGACAAATTGTTTTCTGTTATGTGAAAATAATCTAATTATATGCCGGAAGTCTGAGTATTAGAGTCATGGTAGATGTAAGGTCTCAATCTTAGAAGAATAAGTCGACTGAAAGTAAATAATACGTTAATTATAGAATAATATTCTTATAAAAGAACTCAACAAGAAAAAATTATACGACGGCATTCTGAGTATAAAACTTTATTACAAGCAATAACCGCGTTTATTAAGTGATAAATCGAAAGTATTTAAATATGAAAATATTTAAGTATAAGAGATTAGTCTGGATGTTAGGCATTAATATAAGAAGCATAAGGCAAGCGAAAATAATTTTAAAACAGTAATCTGTTTAATAAGCTTTCTGGAGTATTATAAGACTTACCCAATATTATTTTCCTATCATGCGTCTTATTTTTTTGTCAAAAGAATATACCGCCGCTTAAAAGTTTATAAAAAAAAATTGATTACTTTTTAATAAAAAAAAGTTTTTTAAGAAGTTTTCATTCCTTTATCTCTCTGCTTTGCACTCGTTTAATAAAATTTTTATTTATTTTTTTTTTTTTTTTTTTTGTACCACCAGACATGTCTACTGCTTATTTTTGTATTTATTTATTTTCTTATTTAGATTTTGTTTATGAAAAACTTCTTATAAGTAAATTTATATTTTGTCTTTACAATAGATAATTTATTTTAAAATTATTTTCTATGATACTTCATGTCCAGACAAATAATGGTACACGAAAGATATGGCATACATATGGCAACGTGTTTGTTTTATGTTAAAAATTTTGTCAGAATTGCACATACGCCTGCGCTTAAACAAAAAGTGAACCCAAATCAACAAGTGGGGTAAATGAGGTTGAAATGCATTGAAATGGTTTTTGTTGGACATAATTTAATGTATTTTTTTTATTTCGTTTGTCTCTGCAACTTGTCATTGTGGCAAACTATTGGAAGCTTTATACAATATAAAAAAAAATTATTATCAAAGTTTACACTGAAACTGGTAGAAATGACAAATATACACCTGCTGTTTGGTTGCATGTTTTGGAAGAAAAAAAATCTTACAGTCCTTTTGCAAATTGATTATATTATCTGCTAGATTTTTCCTATATATCTTTAGTTTGTTGAACCTTATGATATCATATAAGTTTTTATATTATTTCGTATGTGTATTCTAAGTCAAATGAAAATCTATAAAGCTTTCAAAGTCTTATTCCTTCAATATTTTCCAGGAATATTTTCTATTTACTATTAGAAATTTGGTTTGTTTATTTCTGTTACCATGAGAACTAAATTCCCAGACTCTTTTTGTTTACCTTATGATATCTTTACACTGGCTTTTCTTTCTCTTGGGAAACTGAATTAGACTATAAAATATTTGGAATACTTTCAATCAGAAGTCAAAGAAGTTGTGTTGGCGTCTTTGAAGAAAAAAAATTTAATACAAATTTGAGATAAAAGTTAAGCACAGTTTAAAAAACTGCAGTCGAAACCAAAAACTGTCTAACAAAAAACGAGAATTTGTGCACAACTTTTCGCTTTTTGAGTTGGTTTGACAGTAGTTGTTAGCATTTAGTGAGTCAAAAGTAAAAACAACAAATTGTTTTTGGCCAATGACAAATGAAATAGTAGAACAAATGGCAGTTTTTCTACTTTTTTTACTGCAGTTTTTTATATGTTGAAGTTAAGTATTTGTTTTAAATTTAACCCTAGATGGCTACTGTTCGTAGAATCAACGAAGTTCATTGATTCTTTATCATACAACTTTTTTATATGTGCTTAAATTACGCCCTTTTTTCAAAGCTGATGATGAAAGCTTTAAATAGTTAATTAATTTGAAAACACAAAAAGAGTTCAAATTTGTAGCGAATATTAAGAGAGAAAAAGAACTTTAATTTTTTATGCTCTATATAATTTTTTAATAAAATGCTTAACTAAAAAAAATATTGTTGATTTTTTACTTTAAAAATCATTCCGCTAGAATTTTTTTTAAATAGTTCGTCGATTCGACGAAGCGTAACCTGAATGTACTAAAATGAAGAGTAACCTTCCAGGGTTAAAAATTCGCTTAGTTTTCTTCTATTTGGAATCAGTGTTCAACAATAAACACTAAATATCCTTAGTGTTCGGTTTGGTAGATTTGAGGAAAACACAAACGCTAATAGTGCTTGTGTAGAAAATCATTAAAAAAAATAACGTTTCCCTGTTTGTCATCTTTCGAACACAAAAATAGTACTGTTCTTAACCAACTTTTGGCTGGAAAAAACACAAAATTTTTTACAAAAACAAAATACACATACGAATAAAAAACACAGAAAGCCAGCAAAATAATTTTACACACACAAGCTACTCATGCTGCGGTCGTTGCTAAAATTGTTTGTTTGTTTATTTCTTTATCAATGTTTTATGGATTACTAGCTTAACCCGGTGCGCTTCGCTACACTGCTTAAACCACTTCTTCAGTTGAGAGATATTTAATATATGCATCCCATGGAAGGTTTTCCCCCCTGCGCCTTCCCGCTTTATTTTTATTTTCAAAAGTGTAGTATACAATAGGAGTGACTTCTACTAAGTTTGAACATTCTTACTATAACAGTTCTTAAGATAGGGATATTTAACATTGGCGTCCTATGGGGGGTAACATTTCCGCGCTGCTACTTTATTTCAATTTTGGGGCTCAGAACATCCTACTACCAAAAGTTCAACAAATTGCTTGCAGCGGCTCTTATTAATATTGCTATCTATGAGGGGTACTGCTCCTCCCCCGTCTACCCCGCCCATTTGTATATTGAAATTTATAGTTTACTATAATAATAGCTTTAACCACTTTTGAAGACTCTCCCTTTAATAATTCTTCAGTTGAGCGATATTTAATATATGCATCCTATGGGAGGTATTTTCCCCCTGCGCCTTCCCGCTTTATTTTTATTTTCAAAAGTGTAGTATACCATAAGTGTGACTTCTACAAAGTTTGAACATTCTAACTTTAATAGTTTTTAAGATATCCGATATTAAACATTGGCGTCCTATGGGGGGTAACACTTCCCCCGCTGTTATTGTGTTTAAATTTTGGAGCTCAGAACATCCTACTACCAAAAGTTCAACAAATTGCTTGCAGCGGCTCTTATTAATAATGCTATCTATGAGGGGTACTGCTCCTCCCCCGTCTACCCCGCCCATTTGTATATTGAAATTTATAGTTTACTATAATAATAGCTTTAACCACTTTTGAAGACTCTCCCTTTAATAATTATTCAGTTGAGCGATATTTAATATATGCATCCTATGGGAGGTATTTCCCCCCCTGCGCCTACCCGCTTTATTGTTATTTTCAAAAGTGTTGTATACCATAAGAGTGACTTCTAGAAAGTTTGAACATTCTCACTATTACAGTTCTTTAGATATGCGATGTTAAACATTGGCGTCCTATGGGGGATTGCACTTCCCCCGCTGCTATTTTTTTTTAATTTTGGGGCTCAGAAGATCTTACTACCAAAAGTTTTGCATAATGCGTGCAGCGGATCTTAATATATGCGATAATTAATATTGGCATCCTATGGGTGATACCAATTCCCCTGCCCCTATCGAAAAAATAAGTAGCCTATTTTATTTTTAGGGCTCACGTGATGTATCTGTAAAAATTTCAGGAAAATCGGTTCAGTAGTTTAGGAGTCTATAAGCCAACAAACAAACAAACAAACAAACAAACACACATACAAACATTTTTCATTTTTATATATATAGATGGATCATTAAAATATAATGTTTGCCTACAGTCCCAACAAAAATTGTGCTTCGAGCGAAGCAGGTTTGTAAGGAAGAAATGAGAAACGAAAGAGTTTCGCTTACCATCTGGCTTACGGAAGGCATGAATTTTATATGCAATACATTTTTGACACAAAAGGCGCTTTATTCAAAGCATATAAAAACTGGTAAGTGTAGTTACACACTGAATGTTTTTTACAGTTAATTTTAGTATTCTCCCTTACAAACCTGCTTCGTAGTAAGGGAAGGCCGTGACACTTAAAATTTAATTTTTTTTTTACTTTGTTAAGAGTTCGTTCACTTACTTTACTGCATCTTTGTTTGTCTTATTGCGTAGCGCGTAATTAATTATTTTTTAAATGTACCATTATTGCTTCGCAAAATGTTAAATTTTTTATTGGGGTATCACTACAATTGTTCTGTTTTTTAACGAAGAACAGAACACTATATAATGTTTGGCTCTTTCTTTAAAATAGTTACGAACGTTATTAAGGGTTGTGTTGGTCTACACAAACACTAAAAAAATAGATATCGTGCATGGGTGTGTGAGCCGAACGCTAAACAATGTTCTGCTTTCGAACACATCGTCCGAAATATGTTTTTTTTTTTCTGGATTTTCCATTCTTATATAATTAAGCTAAGCCCGATTTAAGTCTCTGTAACAAGTATTTTTTCAAGTTGTTTTTCTTTAGTAATTTTCCAACAAGAATTCTAATTAATTTATCCTTTTCCATTGTAGTTGGTGCTGTTATTTTTTCCTGTATTATAGAGTTATTCGTTGTTGTTTGCGTGCTTTTTTTTTTCTCTTAAATTATAAAGTAATATTGAAAAATTACAAACAATTTAATTTAACAATGCGGCATATTACGAAAAATCCTAAACAAGCCCAATTTAAACAAAATATGAACTCTTTTGTCGCCGAACAATTTGTGTATTATAGACATTAAATAAACTATCTTATATAAGAGAGATGCACTTAAAAAGTTATACATACACTTAAAATTAGTTAGTGTTTAAAATTATACGAGTTACTTGAAATAATAATTCTTTAGTGTGGGTATAAAGTGTTCTAGTGCATTGCAATAAGTATTAGACTGTAATGCAAGTTAAGGGAGTTGAATGATTAAGGTCAAGTTATAGTTATATAGTCTAGGTATAAGAGTGTAGTATAATGTTGTAGTAAGAGCATACGAGACAATTTTGGGTATAACTTCATAGTATAAATATTATACTAAAGTCTTTAAAAAAAAAACAGTAATATAAAGGGTGTTTTTTATAGAGTGACATAAGTTTAAATCATAATTAAACAACGAAATATATTTTTAATATCAATGAAACGGGTTTTATTGGAAATAAAGATTTATGAAATTATTGCTTAAATCAGCGTTCAAAAAACTGCAGTCAAAGTAGAAAAATTGTCGTTTCTTTCACTTCTTCACAGTCGCTGTCAAGCCAACTCAAAAATCGACAGTTTTTGGTTTCGACTGCAGTTTTTTAAACCCTGGTTTAAATATGATTTCTACCATGTGGCCGACAGGGCTGGCGCGCAATCTGGAACACCAATTTTCAAAAATTTTTTGCAGCATTTGCGGCCGTATTTCACCGATAACTCTTCGAATGTTGATTTCTACGTGTTCAATTGTTTGTGGTTTATCGACGTAGACAAGTGACTTAACATAACTGCAAAGATAATAATCAAATGCGGTTAAATAACACGATCTTGGTGGCCAATTAATTGGGCCATTACATTCATCAATAGCTTATTTGAGTTAATCAATTGTAGCGACCGCTGTGCGGCAAGCGGCTTCATGCTGTTGGTACCACATATCACCAAGATTAATGCCACCAAATTAAGGTACGAAAAAATTTCGAATCATGTTCGTATACCGTTCACCATTGACAGTAACATTCTGATCATCATTGCCAATAAAGCGCACCAAACAGTAAGTTTCTGTGGATGTTTCGACAACGGCTTGTGGATTCTCCTCGCTCCAAATGCGACAATTCTACTTATTACGTACCCATCCAACCAGAAATGGGCTTCATTTGTGCTTCAGCCCATTCGCAGAATTGGCGGCGCATACGATGGTCGTTTGGCTTCAATTCCCTGCACAAGTTGAATCTTGAGAGCTTTTAAGCCAAGATCTTTTCGTAAAATCTTCCATTTAGTGGAAGGACACAACCCCAGTTGCTAAGAACAGCGACGAATTAATTGATTAGGATCATCTTCAATGCTTTCCTGTACAGCGGCTACAGTTTCTTCGGTGCGCACCATTTTGCGTCTTATGGGATGCACATTATCAGTAACAGTAAATGTGGTTCGAAAACGATCTATTGTTTTTCGAATTAGCCGCTCTGAAGGACGCCATAAAATGGAAGAAGTGCTCAATGAGTTTGACAAATAGAACAATTATTTTGATTAAAAATTTCAACAATTTGCACGCGTTGCTCTGGTCGATTCATAATAAAATTTCAAAGCAAACTAAACAAAAAGCAACTATCAGCTGTTAAATGAGTGCTCAACTAAAGCAGTGATGCCAACTCAAAGTTGCAACACTCTAAAAAAAACACGCTTTAGAAATGTAAGTATACAATTTAATTTTTAAGGACCAAATACACTTGTCAAATGCTTGACTTCACGGCGAATTCACTCGTGTACATTTGCTGGACATAATATTCGCATTCACATCTTAATATTTTGGTTTTCCATCCAGCATCGTCGGTGTCACACATACGAACACATTTTCACTAATACTACCATAGCGCTTGATGAAAATGCTCGACCGTGTACAGACCCCTTTAGTGGATGGAAAATCACGAATATTACGTCCAGCACTCGTTCACGAGTAAATTCGCCTGCTAGACAAGCTTTTGACAATTGTATTTGGGCCTTAAAAATTAAATTGTAGTTCAGTTATGATATAATAGCAGAAACAATTCTGCATTTTCCCTGATGACGCGTGATATCGCTTCAAGGAAATGAAATGAGTTTATAAATTTTAAAAAACTGTTAAAGATTTAAAACCTTTGATTATTTCGCATAACCGATTAATCGAAATCCGTTGTGCCCAATTCAAATAGAAAGTCTAAGAATTTAAATGCTTTAAACACTAGTAGTAACATCATGTATTCCACTCTATTTTTCTAAAGTTGGTATTTATTTGTAATAGTTGCTGCTGATGTTGTTGATTTTTTTATAACAAATCTTAGTGCACTCACTACACACACTTAATAAGAATAATCATGGTAATAATCATTATTGACCAATAATCGATGAATTTGGATGTTGGGTCTCTAGTATATGTTACAACTTCGCAATCAGCGAGCAATAACTGCAACAGCGGCCGTAGAAATATATTGAAATCATGTTGCCAATAATGAAAATGCACTCATATAAAACATCTATTGTAGAATCAAGGCAAAGAAATGGGGAGATATAGCAACGAAAAGAAAAAATAGACAACAACTACAACTAATATTCAATGTTAATGGGATGTTGCACTGAATAGCGAAGGTATGAGTTACAAACGGCAGAGGTGGATATCAAATAAATATGTGTACGTTAATGCGAGTGAGTGTATGGGATTTAAACTGTAAAGTGCCTGGGCATAAACAAAATTAAGTGACCATTAAAATGCCATAAACTCAGTTATGTCGCATACCGTGTTATTAAACATACACACTCATACTACGTATGTGCACTACTCTTTTGCGTATAAGCCATTAGTCGAACTTAATACAACAGTCTATTCTTCCAACTCATACTCATGGTGCAGTTGTAGGCAGCGTAATACATCCAATTGTATGTAGTCCAGAGCCTGGCATTGGCGGTGTATTTTTTTTTTTGTTTTTTGTTTGCTCTTGCCTTACAAAGCGGTGGCGGCGGCGGCATTATTCATAAAGGATTATAGTCATCATTATTATTTGTATATGGCGGCGATTGTACGTAGATTGCGTTAGAGTTAAATGGTTTATATTTCTGAGATTTTGTTTTCTCCTTAAAATAAATACATTATGACCATTTTAAACATGATGATGTCGTCGAAACTGCTGCCAACGTGGCAAATATTGGAAGCAGTTGCCATGATGATGACGTTGATGAAAAGAGTTTTTAAGTGATAATTTTGCTTATCACAATCATGTTCGGATTGTTTTATTTTAATTTGTTATAATTTATACTCTTTGCCTAAGTTGTTGGAGGTAAATGTAAATGATCTGAACTTTCTAATGAATTAAAAAATTTTAAAGATTAGAAATGTTGGCAAGTAAGTTAACATTTCTAATCTTGATAATAAATTTATTTGCTATAATTTAAGCTAGTCTAGTAGTTTGGAAGCTAAATAATTTTCTAAATAAATTAGGTAGACGGCAAAAAATTAAACATAATGCTTATGTCAAAAAATCAAGGCCAGAAGAGGAAAAATTGGCCAAATGCAATTATTCTTAAATCTTTTTAACAGAACTTTTTCTTTAATATAATGTTATTGAATGATTGTTTAGGTTGTATATAAATGGCAAAAAGTATCCATCTGATACACCAATAATCCATTGTGATACTATTGAGGTCCACTAAACAGAAGCCACCACCGCAAAACCAACCAACCCGAGATTCTAACGAAATTTGAAATGCGCTCTAGTATAACGCTAGAGATATCGTACAATCCGTCAAAGGTGGCGGATCCTATTTCAGCCAGTCGTCTTCTCGCCAATGCAGTGACTGAGAAGATGTTCCCTGCTCTCCTCCTAATTTTTGTCGTCACAGCTGTGGCCGTAGTCATACGGTCCGGTTTCTGGTTTCAGATACCGAAAATGATACGTCCCTCTTGGCCATCCATAGGAAAGGCATGGTTCGCCCATCATCCATGAGGGGCCACAATTGCCTGGCAATCCAGTGTACGCGGCCCATCTATCATTTGCAATATCAATAGTCGATCACCGAAATTCGTGTTTGCAGGTAACCAGATGCATTACAATTTTTCGCTAACTTCAGCTGGATTCGTTGTACTAAACTTTTTACTTTGTATTTTTACAATGTTGCCAGATTTTAATAAAAACTCAATCCCTGAAGAAGTTGGAAAGAATACCAACGAAACGTCGGATTTTATTGAGAATGAAATAAATAATCTTTTATTTACATTAAATTAATGACCTTGAAAGCCTGCATATAGGAAACTATATAAACTATTTAGAGTAATCAAAAAAGGTCGATCAACACTTATAATTTGCCACTTAAAGTTTTGACATTTTGATCCTCGAGTCTAGAGTTTTTTTTCCGGGACTGCCGTTCTGGAATTTTCTAGGAAATTTTGTTGTTTAAATTCCACTATTCTATGAAATTTTTTAAGTAAAAATTAAGGAAAAAATTACATAAAATACGAAGATCTCCCAGTTTGCGGCTGACTTTAGTCCCTGTGGTACCATGGTACGATCAGCGGATATTTGTTGTTTTACCATCTTTACATTTTGTGCAATTCCTTTAAAACCATCGCAGTGTCTGTTCACCTATTTGGTGCTGCTTAAGCGGTGCGAAAAGCCAGTCTGATGGCAGCTCAATTACACGGTGCTACAAATGAGCACTTTTTATACTTAAAAGGCGAACTTGTATAGACTATAGACCTTATTGAGTAGATAATAAATTAATTTTAAAAAAGTTCGGAACCACCCTCAAATTTCGAAGTTATTCAGAAAAAACCATTTTCTGGTAGGTTCGAGTACTCATGAACACGTAACTCAGTTGATTTTTAGCCGATATTATTTTTAAACGGTTTCTGTATACAATTTTTGTAGTGATATTCTTAATTATATCTCATTTTAATTTTATTTTTTCTACACTCACAATATTATTACAGTAACGGACTGTAGTTTTTTTAAGAAATATTCCGTTCAGTCATTTTTAAATAAATAAACATTTAAAATTCCAAGCAAATTTATTTTAACAGTTATTCAAAAAACTAAGTGCATATTAATACGGATTTTCAGTTGCAGTTAATATTGTCCGTTGATTGAGTTAAGTTCTTCTTTATGTTAAAGTAAATAAAAATGTAATTTAAAGCAACGAAAAGTTCATTTAATTTTTACAAAATTCAACCGCGAATTCCGTAAAAACAAATCAATATTCAGTTATCTTATATAAATTAATTGTCAAAAAATTAACTACATATTCCGTAAAAACAAATAAATATGCAGTTATTTTATAAAATTTTACTGTCAAAAATTCAACACCATATTCAGTAAAAACAATTAAATATTCAGTTATTTCATATAATTTTACTACCAAAAATTAATTTTTACTTATCTATAAAAAATGAATTGCTTGTTTTGTGTAAGCAATTCCCATTTTCTATTTGTTAAAATAATTTAGTTAAATACATCAAATTTTAAAGGTAAAATAATTGCGAAGCCATATCGGTCATGCTGCTGGTGTCTTATAACTGAGAGTTCTTCTGTAAACAACGTGGTCAGTACAACAAAAGTAAAACAAACGTGTGTAACTGGGTAAGTAAATAAAAATATTCTCCCTCTCTCGCTTATAAGAAAAACAAGCGGACTGGTGTCTGTCTGGTATTTTTTAGAAATTCGGCTCTTTTGTGGAGTAAACGAAAATTTAATAAAATAACTGAATATTTAATTGTTTTTACTGAATATGGGGTCAATTTTTTGACAGTAAAATTTTAATAAATAACTGAATATTTAATCGTTTTTACTGAATATGGTGTTGAATTTTTGACAGTAAAATTTTACAAAATAACTGAATATTTATTTGATTTTACGGAATATGGTGTTGAATTTTTGACAGTAAAAATTAAATGAACTTTTTGTTAAAAATAAATGAAAAATAGGTAGACCGGTTTTAATTGAACTTTCATTTATTTTATATTACAATTTCAGTTAATTTTACGTACAGAATATTGTGAGTGTAGGGTTTTCAACTTTGGCGCAATTTTTTTAAATTAGTTGGTTTAGAAACATACCCTAATGTATATATTTCATTAAAGCTAATTTAGTTTTGAGTTAAACCAGCTTTCATTAAATTAAATCGATTAAAAAATTATTAAGGTTTTTCAAAAGTGAACAATTTTACAAATATTGTTAACAGATCATACAAAAAAAAAAAAAAAATTGTGCCAGTCTGAATGAAAGATATGTCAAAGAAGAAAATATTTTTTCTGCCACGGCCACAAATACAGCCCTTTTGGTTTTTCATATGTAGCGTTGTCATTTAAAGTCCGATCTCATCAATGTTCATGGCTTGACAGTGGCTTCTTTTTTAATCCGACTTCAAATTCTGGGCGCCACTTATGCTATATCGGATCCTCACCCAAAATGTTTTTCACGTGTCAAAAAAGTCCTTTTAAAACCAGAAAATGTTTTTTTCGGAATAACTCCGAAATTTGATTGTGTTTCCGAACATTTTAAAACTGATTTGAGATCTACTCAACAAGGCCTTCAAATCACTTTCCAATGCCCATGTTCTGTAACTCTCGCATCGAGTAACTTTCCGATTGAAATGTGTGAAATGAAACAAGAATGCCATATAGTGAAACAAACAGCTGTTTTTCTCACTAAACTGTGTCTGTAACTTTTTTGGCGAGTACTAGCTGTCACGTAAGGAAATTACTCGCCAATTTACAGAAAAAGTGTGTCTGTAACATTTTTGTGAGAAAAGCTCCCGCTTTGAACTGTCAAAAAAACTCTCGAATAAAAAAGGGGCGAGAAAAAACTTTAACACTAAAAAACATTTAAAAATGCAAAATGCAAAGAGTAATAATAATAACATTTTGTTCTTGGCACATTTTTCCATTGTTTAAATATATTGTTTTTAACATTTTTGTAAAATATACGAATTTTTTCAAAGCATGTTTGAAAACAACAAACATTAAAGTCGCACTTTACTTTATTTGGTATAGCCAGCGGTTGTATTTTCGCCGCCGTCGTTGAAAAATTTTCAATTTCAGTAAATTTTGGTCGCCGTCAACGATATGTGTTACTAACGTTCTCAACGTCGGCAATGTTACATCGGCTTCGAATGCAATGTTATGACATTTATAACGTAACGACGTAATCCCTTTTGATAGTTTTCGACATGAGTTATAGACGCACTTTTTTCTCACTTTTCGAGAAACGATGGAATATTTTGTTTTACATCTTTTCGACGCGAGAAGTTCTTACTATAGTTACAGAACATACAAGTATATTTTCACTGTAGCACCGTGTTATCAGACTAGAATGCAGCAGACCTATAATTTTCTCATCTGAGATATTACGATTAAAGAAACATCAAATAATACAAAAGAACAATCAGATCGAGAATTATCGAGTCCTTGCCGAAAAAGAAGCTTAAGCGACAAAAACACAATTTTACAGGAGAAATTTTTTTTATTTTATTTCATAAAAATTTTGTATGAAGGTTGTCGCGTAAGCTAAAGTTTTTGCAATAAATGGCATCTAAGGAGATAAAAAAAACCAAAATTAAGAATGATTTTGCTAAAGCTATTTTAGCGGTGGGGGCTCGATACATTAAATCTCATGAAAATAAAAACTTAGTTAAATTTAACAAAAAAGAGCTGAAGATCTGTTGGACGCAATTTTCAATGTTCAGCTACATCTAAATCAACGTTAGTTTTCCAATAAATTGTTTTGTGCAACATTCAAGAACAAAAGACGTCAAAATATAAAAACAGGACACACAGCTGATTTGCAGCTCAAACACAGTATGGTTAAACAAATAAGTCACATGGCAACATTTCCGCCAAACACATACGCTCGATTAAAATGTTAAAATAAACCACTCTATGATCCTGCCAACTGATAAAGCAGCAGGAGTTTATTTTAAAATATTCTGCATATAGACAAAGAACAACCTATCATGATAGATCAGCTATGCGTGATACGAATCTAATCCTTAATTAAAAATCAACAAAATACAAAAAAAAAAAAAATAACAAAATCAAAATATTGTGAAATAAATTGATGCTTAAAGGCCATCTACGATAACACTGTCACCATCATCACTGACATCCATATTATTGTTATTGGGTTACTAGTTGAAGAAGAAAATGAACTACAGTGTTACATATTCCACATGCAGCATAAATACTCGCAGCAAACTCATTTGAACAATTTTCGTTTTTTTTTTTTTTTTTTTTGGATGTTTTGTGGTACGATATTAACGAATACGAATACATAGTTTATTTCGTTTGAACTGTATGAAGGTTTGTAAAGTACGCATATCGTATGACACTTGGCTGCGGAAAAAAATTGGAGAAGAAATAAAAACCAAAATGTACCTTCAATTGACAGTTGAACAGACAATACGGACACAACGACACAATGTTCAATTGAAAATTTATGGTCACTTGTTAAAGGCCAAAAGGACTTTGTATGAATAAAACAAAAAATTTGTTTTTTTTTTTGTTAAAAACACGGCTAAAAGACGCATACAAATTCAGTTTAAGTTATTTTTTTGTTTCGAAATTGTTTGGTTATAATGAACGAGAATCGAATAAGTTTCTGTAGGTTAAGGTGAATTTGGAATGACCAACTTAATGTTGTGTTTAAAGGAAATATTTTTTCGTAACAAGTTGGAATGGCTTGGGAAAATAATGCTCCAATAAGATGCCTTTTTGGTAATAAATAATAATAGCTTTAGTTGACATAAGTGCTTTTTCCTTTTATTACATATTCTTATTCTCTTCTTCAAGATCTATCACTCAGCTAAGTTTCAAGTATAAAATGTCATAATTAATAAAACTATACGCATTTATATTTTAACTTAGAGAAAACCCTTCATATCGCAAAACACGAAATTTCGACTTAAGCCATTATTATTTATTGCCACAGATATATATTTGTATATTTTGAGAAGATCCTATAGGCTAGTTGGTAGTGAACTAGTCTATCAGTGTGAGTGCTGCAGACCAGGGCTGTGGGTGGAGTCGGAGTTGAAGAGTAGGAGTTGAGGTTTTTGTACCGGAGTCAGAGTCGAAGTATCCACAAAGACTCGCGACTCCGGCTCCGAAACTTTGCGGCATTAGAAATTTTTCAAATATTTTCCATAATTAAAATTCTTTGAAATTGGCAATGCAATATTTAAAATATCGATTTGAAATTTTGACATAATCATTTTTTTTTTTGCTATATTAAGCCATATAAAAGGTACTGCATTCAAAAAAAAAGAGCATGCAGTCAAATAAGGACCAGTATTATATACCTTTAGCATCAATTTTAGAGTAGGAGTCGGAGTTGGAGTTGAAGTTTGATTCGGAGTTGGATTTGCAGTCGGACTTAAAAAATTTCTGCGGTTGGAGTCGGAGTAAGAACTATTTTTTGACGACTCTACAACCCTGATTATTTCGCTAATACGGGCTAAAGGTCTATATTATTATTGCTCGGTATGTTTAGTTAATTGAAATTCTTTTTTTTATATTCGTACTTATTTTAACTTCGCAGCTAATCGAAAGTTCTAATATATATTGTAAATCAGTTTCTCTTTTTACGAATACCTGAAAGTAATTCGCTATTAAGATCATGCAGCAAAATAATTGAACAAAATCGAATTGTATTAAGTTGGCATGACTCAGAAGAGTACAGCTCCAACAAAATATTTTTTATTGCTTAAAAAGCTCAATTATTTGCATAATTTATTTTTGTACTTAATCGTCTAGGTTCGTTTCGTCTGACTTCGTAGTGTTCCCAAGAGGCATATGCTATCGCAATTCCCCTATCGAGAAGCCACAACCATATTATGGCTACCGTAGAACATATTATAGTTAATATTAAGATTAATATGTTAACCTTTAAACGTATTGTTGATTTTCATACGTTACATGTTACATAATATCCTGATGCTGCTGCTATCAAAATTGGAACAATTAATATTTTGCAAAGGATTGGGAGCCCCACAATTTCTGGCCAATTTATATGCAATCCTTAAATTCCCTGTGGAATATAGGGCCACAACAAATGTTCTCCATTGCAACTCGTTCTCAATTTGGCGTCTCCAAGTATTCGCAGGTCTAGCAAGTCTCCTGGATCCTTGGGGGTTATGTTCAACGGATTGTCGAGTTAGATTTGCACAAATCCAGATTTAATATCGTGGCAGGCCTTGCTTGCATACAACTCATATCACGACTCGAAATATTCCAGGTTTCAGAAACACAGATTAAAGTTGATATTAAAAACTTTGATAATGTTGTGAATTAAGATATTTTGCGATCTCTAGAATTTTTAAAGCGTGCAATACACTTGCTTTGCCTTTAGGCAAAGGGAATTCCCGGGAATTTCCATTATTTTATTTCCCGTTTTCCGGGATCCCGGGAAATAATAAATTCCTCATAATTTCCGAAAATAGCTATTTATACTTTGAAATTTAGTTTTCTATTCTCTAAAAATTAGCATCTGTGGATGGGTTGTGGATTAGATCAATTGCAAGAAGTGTGTACATGTATTTAAATCAATGTCTCATGATGCAATAAATCTTCTAAAAGCAGAATGGGCAGTGCAACAATTGATAATAATTACATTTAGTGAAGTGAAGAGTTAATAAAGTACATTAATTCAAAATAAGATGCAGGCAGTAAAGTTTCATTGTCCATGAACAAGTCTTAAAAATAGGAGATACCTAAACATATCGCTCCTTTATTGCAACATAGTCATATCTACAAAAACAAACGATCTTGGCAAAAAGCGATTAAAGTTTTCCAAATGTACCGATTTAAAGATATATTTTGCTATAACTTCGGTTCAGTTTGAGATATAATACGAGAAGGTATGAAGGAAAATTTTGCTAAAGTTACTTCAAATTTTGATATATGACTATGATGCAATGAAGGAGCGATATGTTTATTAGGTGATAAACACAAATTTTCAATTTCAATGAAATGAAAAAGTTTGTAAGAAGCAGTCCGGTTGATGCTATTTTTGCATCAACCTTGACATACATTTGACTGATATAGACGCTGTTTATAAAAAAGAAAAAATTGCTTCTGATTGTGAATCCGAAGCATGCTACAACGGTGCACTTTTAACTGTTTGTCCAACCTCGGTAAAAAATGAACGAAATTTTTCGGAAACATGATAATTAGTAAATAAAATCAGGAATATACTTTTTGACGACTTACTAAGCGCTTTGAGTGTGTCAGAAAGTTATTTCCTAAGCGCCGTTAAACAATTTTTATATATTTCTTTAAAATATTTTATCCATTTTATTAATTAACTATTTGACCTCATATCTTGAGTACCTTAATTTTTATTTGGTTTTTATTATTGTTTTATGAATTAAATTGTTATGTTTATGTTATAGTTTTATCTTATATCCAGAGGATAATAATACTGAATAAAAACATAATAATAGGGAATAAAGACGTAAGGTGATAATAATTCAAGTTCCTACTTCAATCTTCAATTAATTTTTTGGTATTAAACCATATCTTTTACTTTCTTTGTAAACAAGTTCCCTTACGTTTTTTTATAAAAGTTTTTTTTCATTAATTAATAACAAAATTTTCTTTATATTATTTATATGGAGCGGGATCCCGGGATCCCGGGAAATTTAAAAAAATTTCCCGCTTTCCCGGGAATCGAAAAAGTCCGGGAAAAAAAATCTATTTGCCTTACAAAGTCTATTCTGTATATCGTTTTTGCTGCCTCCTCTTTTTGAAATTATACTCCCTAGATAAGAAATGATTTCAACATCGTCAGTTCGTTGGCCCGAAAATTGAAAGTTCGTGTTGTATGCAGAAGTTATGCGCATTGATTTAGTTTTGTTGATATTGATTTCTAAGCCCGCTTTGGCCGCACGAGAAGCAAAGTTTTGAATCTCAGATTGCATGCTAAAAAAGCGGAGGGATAGAAGACATGGTCAATATAATTTAACCTTTCATGAATGCCCCACGAAATTCCATGATGCATATCAATACAGTGGTTCATAACTACGTAAAGTACTTTATTGAACAGTACCCAGTAAAAAAAATTCGGTTTTTTGAAGCACTTAAGAGAAAAAGCTCTTCAATAAGAGAGCTCTTTAGCAGCAGTAAATTATAAAGAATAAAATATACAAATAAGCTGCTATTTTAGGGCTGACAACGAAGAAGGTTTAAAAGCGAAAAAAAAATAGAAATATATTATGGCTTACGATAATTATTAAAAAAGGCATTTAAACAAGTAAAAGCAAAACATTAATGAATATGTTAATATAGTTAGCCCCTAAAAAAGCACTTTAGGCATGCTTTGTTTGCAAGTTAAAGGAAGCGCTTATTGCTAGCAGAAAATAGTCCTCCAAACCGGGAACACCCCATACAAAACTCAGGCATCCCATCAGCAGGTTTGAAGCGATTTGAGGTATGAATTCATACATGTAACCTGCTCCTTTTGGCGCACATGTTTTACTGGGTAGTGGAAACGAAACATTGCCTTGAAAACACTTATAGGTATACATTAACATTTATGGGTTGGCTTGCTGAACCCTCATGAATTCTAGAACAAACTGCGTTGTTGTATAGCTCCTTAATGAGATTAATTATTTTCTCGGGAACTTCTTTGCATTGTAGAGCTTCCCATATCGCATTGTGTTGTAATGTGTAAGGGAGTTTAGAGCCCACTTTTCTTAGTCTTGGCTGTGGTTCAATAATGGATGAAAAACGGTTCTGCAGGATGTGGGCTATGATTTTGTTTTTAAAAGAAAAATATTCAGCTGCAGCTGAAATTTGGTCTGCAAACGGATGTGCCAGCAAGATACTGCTATTCGAATAAAGGCAGCAAATTGGCAACGTTATGATTTAACTATATAATCTGCGGCCAAGAAATCTAATGGTTTTCACTATTTTGTCAGATTGTCTTGAGAAATGGTAAATCCGAACACTATGGTTTGAACTAATTTTTTTGTCTACGTACTTTTTCGTCTTCTTTCAGAATTAAGTTTAAAAACTTGGAAAATTTATGATGCCAAGACTTAGTACAGAACAAAAGAAGAAAATTGTTTAATTTTTTTGTTTGAAAGTCAGTATTCGCTCAAACACATCACATCAAAAAAGTTTTTTATTCGAAATGCATTATCAACAAGTTACTGATAGAAGGGTTGAAAGACTTTTTGCAGTTCGAAATGATGTGAACATTATTCGAATGCTAGAATTTATTAAGGCAACGTTTTCAGCAGTTTCTATTTTTTATTTGAAAGATATTCCCCTTATGCAAAAAAAAGGTAACGTTCACATTAGTTAAACAGCACATTAACTTCACATTAAATTCGTTAACTAATGTGAACTTTTACTTTTTTGCATAAGTGGGTTGGTTATCTTTAAAATATATCTACAATTATTCTTATAAAAACATCGCATTTAAAATGCAGAAAAGCTGGGACAGAAAATATGAAATTGTTTTTAAGGTCTGCAAAACTTAAGAAATAGTCTTATTCAGTATTTTTTTAAGAACTATTTCTATCACAAGAATATTTAAAAATATTCCGATGAACACAATTAGAATGTCACACAGCTGAATGTAGGGTACTAGAAAAAAGTAATAAAATGAGAGAAAAATAAAAACTAAAACGAATCGTTGAAGCGATTCTCATTCGATTCGGTGAAAGAAACAAATTAATTAAAGGAAACCAACAGATATGCTAACTTAATCTATTCATTCAATAAATCAAATCAAACCAAACCTAAACAGGCAAAAGTCCATCCCATGCAGAGCGACTCAATAAATGAATGAATGAATGACGAAGTGTGTGATGATGTTGCAAGCAACCTACCAATACATTTATTTTACCCAGCAGTAAACGGAAAAATAAGTAAACTAGTATCGCTTTTGATTTATTCTTTTTTTTCTGTTAAGGTTCAGTTTTTGTCCATTATTTTTTATTGGATTATTCAAACAAAATTTTACACTACTATCGGTTGTCCTTTGGAGAATCAATTGGATTCTATTTTAGACTGACAAGGTATAGTAGCCAATTTCCCTCCCAGCTTCCATCAGGCAACCTTATCTTTTATCTTTCAGTACAGAGAACTGCTGGGTAGATTTTAATGTCTTTGAAAGTATGTGTGTGAATTATAGCCAAGTTCGGATATTTGTTGCTTCAAATCTTGTAAAAATTTTTTTCTGCTTCTCTTGTTGAAGCGTTAAGCAATATAAAGCGACAGTTTTTATTTCTTTTTTTTTTTTTTTTGTTTTTCTGCTCTTTTATTATACAAAATGACATTGTGTCGGGTGTTGGTTTGTTGTTCCATTTTTTGCTCTTTTTTGGTGGACATACTAGACGAACGACCATTGAATGATCACGTTAAAAATTTTTGAGGAGTCACTAAAATGCAAAACACAAATGGATATAACCACAATAATAAAAAAAATTTAAGTTATGGATAAAAAGGCTACACCGCTTTAATGTATAAGAGCAGTTCGACTCCCGACATCTTGTTTTTGAACACTGAATTGCACTTGTTAAAAGACAATTGTATATAAGTGATAATTCAATGTCACTGACATTTTGTTTTTATTTAATTTTTGAAAGATGAGAAAATGCAGCAAATAAATGCAAAATTACTTTAAAGTTTCGAAAGTTTTAAAAGTTTTCTATATCAAAAGGAAATTTCATATCAACTTTCAAGTAGGCGGGGCACCACCAACATATACAAGTACAATGTAAATTAGAGTATATGTATGAAGGTGCGTTTAAGTTTCCAAACTTGGAAAAAAAATTTCGTTATCAATACAAAACATCTGCCAAAAAGTGGGCTGGATAAAGCAAATGGGCGTAGTTCCTCCTACACAACGACCATATAGATTTTTTTATCTTTATTTATTTATTCAAATAGCTATCCCATCAACAATAAATTTCAGTGTTTTTATCAAGATAAAAATTGGGAATTAAACACTACAAACAAAATCTTGTTAATTGAAAATTATGTATTCCCAAGAATTACTTTGCACAGTGGAAATTTTACGAGAAGGCGGTCAAAATTCCATAACTTTTGACTGGATCGGTATTTTTTTATGCGATTTTTTTTGCTCGATAGGTGCGATGTTAGGCTTTAATTTGCGCTATAAAACGTAAAATTCGACTGATAGGAGCAAAAGTTATGGGGAGTTCAAAATGCATTTTCATTTTTTTGTTGAGTTTCGGTGTAAAAGTTGAATATTTCAAATATGATTTTTTTATAATTTATGATTATTTCTCTTGTATTTTACAACTGATACTTATTTTTTATTGTATAACTTAGATCCTGTCAGAAAATGCCAATATTTGGCCCCTGTAAATTTTTTAGTCCCAATATTCACAGGGGCCAAAGGTTGGCGTTTTTAGGAAAGACGAGTTGTTATAAGGATAAAACTGAAAAGGAATATTTTAAAAAATTCCCAAATAGCATTATTGGCTATCGATAACATTTTAGGTAATTCAACTTTTATTTTTGGTTAGAGATGTATGTGTATTTTATTTTTATACATTAATACAAATATATACTTAAAACAAAAACAAATTATAATCTATAAACAATTTTAAATTAAACAATATTAGTAAAAATTTCTTCTAAATAGCTTTGGGTTTCATTTTCGAGAAGTTGTTTAGCTTCTTCCTCTAATTCGATTGAGGTTGATTTCCATTTTTGTCGAATACTGGACATATATGGATCTGATGTGCACAACAAAATAGTAATAAGATCTTCATTAGTACAACATCTGGACATTTTTCTTGTGTTATGCTCGCGGAAGAATCTGTAGTCTTTGTTCCTTTTTTCTTGCGCTTCTTCAGATAGATCTCCAATTGGTAGCATATTGTGTTGAACTATTTGTTCCCCATGATATAAAATTTTATGAACTGTGGTTGGCATATGTCTCCAAGAGTATTTTTTGTTATAAAGAATTGCTGTTTCATTTGCATACTGCCCAAATTTTTTTGCATTTATCTTTCTGCTACATGATATAACTTGTAAAATGATCTGGAATCGTCTTATTAATTCAAAATGTACTCCTGTGATAGATGCTGCAGTTTCTGGATCGGAAAAGAATCTCCTTGCAGTGTTTCCATCATTTGAATTTCCTTCTCCTTGTTTTGGCTGATCAATTATAAGGCCTAGGTGAAGGTATTTTTCTTGAATTTGTTTTTTTGTTTGTTTCCTTTTTTCCACATTTTCTTTGTTTTGTTTTGTTTTTTCTCACTGTGGGCCAAATTCCAAATCATAACCCAATTTAAGAATATGCTCCATAAAACGAATTCTGGTATGAAGAGGGGACATTCCAAATTCGTATGCTTCATTGAAACTATTGTCTTGTGAGGGGGGTTGGCTTAATTGACTTGATGTCTTTTGGCATATGGTACAGCTTGACGAAGACTTTGTTTCGGTTAATGCTTGAGCAACTTTTCCATCGATCATTGTAAGGAACATTTGAAAATTAATTTCAATGCATTGGTCATCAAATTTAAATATTGCCGGTTGAAGTTCTTTAATTTGATCTTTTATTTTTCGAACTTCTTCAGTTATGACATCTTTAGTTTCCTTTTTGTAAACAAACTTTATTGGTCTGCAATACTTTGTTGAAGAGGGAATTTCATTTTTCCATACATCCATTTCTGTAACTCTACTGGTTGACGGCTCTAAGCCAATATAAGTTTTTCTTAAACGTAATGGAACTAAAGATACCATGAATAAGTTGGCATCAGATGAGTTTTCTGAATTACATTGCTTGTATTGTTTCTGACCAGAGCTTCCATCACATCCCCATTTAGAAAATAAAGTGATGCTGCAATTTTTAAGTTTTTTTAAACAGTCAGCATCAAGTGTATTTAATAATCGTTCTGCAGTGTGTTCGAGAAGAGCCTGCAATTTTACTTCTGCTGAACTTGAAGTTACACTAATAGCCGTTTGTGAAGGTAAGCACTCTTTTTTGACAGAAACTAAATCTCGATATGCTGGAAAGATTCCACAGTTTTTTTCATTGGTTCGCTTTCGCAGTTCTGTATACTGATTTTTTGTCAGTTTTAAATCCAAAAATAGTGCAAATGCTTCTTCTGGAGTAAATTTCATTTCTTCAGTTGGTGTAGGCATACTTTTTAAAATCCTCTTTGTGCGTTTAGGGCTCGCTTCCACTATTTTTTCAATTATTGCAATTTTTGTTTTCTTATTTTGCGTTGGTTGAATTTGATGCAGAAATGAATCCTTTATCATACTATGAGAAATTTCTTCATTGATATTTGCTAGCTTGCGTCTTCGTGATCTTTCACTGCAATTGTCAATTTGTTTTGCGGGCCGACCCACTTTTCCAGTTTCCTTAGCGGTTATTGACAGCTTCTTAAAAATCAGATCATTTGTTAGCCATTTTTCGTTGTGTAAATAAAACTTTTTCTTGTTTCTAGAACATTTCAGGTACCGTTTTCTTAATGTTAATGAAAAATTTTTAATTTTTATCTTATGAATTTTGATTTCTTGTTCGTTGCATAATTTAAAAAATGGATTATTCATTATGTGTAACACAAAATCTTTTTCATCTTTCTGTTGAAAATATATATCTGCGAGAACTTTATAACTGAACTTAGCCATTGTTTAAACAATAATGAAGGTAAAATTATGAATGCATGCACTTTTATACTCTTGATAGAAGTTTTTTTAAATGATCTTTTGTTACTACTTCTTTAAAACATAAAAACCCTTTTTTAAATACAAATTTAATCTTTTATTAGCATTTCTTTGAAACATAAAAAACCCCTGTTTTCACACTTTTTAAAAGGATAACATACCGGCAATAAATTAACAGGTAACATGTAGGTAATTTTCACGTAAAATATAACTGCGTGCTAGTTTTTTGACCATTTACCTGTTCTTCCATTTTTTTTAAATTAATTTGCAATTTTCAGGTAATTAAACTATGTAGTTTATGTTGTGGCTATTTACTTATGTTTAACCTTTTAACTTACTCAGAAATCTAACGTGGTAGTCTATTTATGTCGCCTATTCGTTTTGCAGCATCCGTTCACCCACAATAAGTTCATAACAATGGCAATACCTTTACCTTCTCCAAATTAATTGATAACCTGACGTGCTAGATAATTTATGTGGCCTGAACTGCTTTATTTGTCGAAAATTCTTTAAGATTCACCTTCTTTAATTTCAGTAATTTTTCCTTGCAGGACTTATTTTTTGAACCGAATATCTTACCTTGGGTCACAGAAATTGCTGTAGTTCGCAAGGTCGTATCCAGACGTGCGTACAATGGGGTATAGAAATGTAGGTTAGATTCTGGACTACAAGAGAGTATAGGTTTTTTTTTGACGCATTTTGACGCTCAGGACTTATGCTCTATAAAGTAGGAAATTTCCGGGAAATTTTGACATAAAAAAAAAAAAAAAATTAAAAAGTTCTAGAGGTCGCAGAGTTTAATGCTTTAAACCACGTATAGCTAATAAAATAAACTAATACACAAAACTTATTCTGTCAAAAAATCTTAAAAAACAAAAAAGTTATGAGCATTTCAACTTCAAAAATTGACTCAGAAATTCAAAACTATAACCAAATATTGAGAAAGTCCATTTCGGACCACCCTGTTCTCAATGAAATAGTTGAAATAGGGTTTTAATTTTTTGGCTCCCGAGGTTCACTAGTATTTACTTTCACATGAATAAAAAAATTTTAAAATCGGAGAACAAAAAAAAAAATAATTTTGGCCGCCTTCTCAAAATATGAACCAGTGTGCTTTGATAATAAACTGGCAAGTGCACGGCTTAAGAAACTAAACTGGCAACATGCTTTATATTTTGCGAAAACAATAAAGCAAGTTGTTTTTGGTTTTATTTGGTTTTTTCTTAAACTACTTACAACTTCAATTAATGTTGGAAGAATTCCAACCAATTGTAATTGGGAATGTAAGAAAAGATTAACTCACTGTTTATTGTTGTTGTTTTTGCTTAAGCTTTGATATGGTCACAAGTAAGACTGTTGCTTATAATTCTTATTCGATTAACAGTTTTCTTTGTATAATATCTTTAGTTTTTCTAAAATCTTTGAATGAAGTTTCCTGATGATCTGGCCTAAGCAACCAGTGAAATGCGCATAGGAAGAGCTTATCCCTTCAACAATAAATTTCAGTGTTTTTATCAAGAATAAAAATTGGGAATTAAGCATGACACACAAAATCTTCTTAATTGAAAATCATTCAAATTTGGTAAAAAAGGTAATTGTACCTTGGATTTCAATATTTTTCAAAAAGTTGGCTTAATTGGAAAAGCGGGGGTGGCACCTCCTATACAAAGTCAATATAAATTTCTCAACATCGAGACCTAGCCGCGAAATAACGTAAGCGCCCAAAATCAACAGGAGAGAGTTTTTTTTTTATTTTCTATCATATACATTTTGTATGAAATTTGTCGCTTACGACAAAACTGTTACGGTACCTTATGTTGCCAATACAGACATTTATTAAAAAAAAAAAACGAAAATTGAAAATGATGTCGCTTACGTTATTTTCGCGGTAAGGGCTCGATATTTTAGAAAGGAAAGCTGGAAACGTTTTTTAATTTAATACAAATAGCTTGGTTATTAATACAAAACATCTGTCAAAAAGTAAGCTGAATTAGGGAAGGGGGCGTGGCCAACCTTAAATAAAGACGGCAGAGTTTTCTGTAGATCTGAAAAATGGATAAAGTATAAGTTTTCATATCCGGTACAAATAGCTTTGATTATCAAAACACAACATCTATCAGAAAGTGTGCTGGTCTGGGGAAGAGGGCGTGGCACCTCCCAAACAAGAACAATATTAATTAATATATATATTGTGAGGGCATATCATGGTAATTTCACCATGATATGCGCCAAACCAATAATGAGCTGGCGATGTGACAGTTCTAAAGTGATGGGGGCCAGTTCTAGTTCTAACCCGTTATCGAAAATAAACAGAACCTTATTTAGCGTTCGGCTCACACGCCCAGGATTGATAACTATGTTTTTAGTGTTTGTGTACACGAACACAACCCTTAATACCGATCGTAACTCTTTTCCATAAAGAGCTGAACATTATATAGTATTCTGTTCTTCGTTAAAAACAGAACAATTGTAGCGGTACTGCAGACAAACATTATATTTTAATGTTCTATAATGTTTCTGTTTTTTACATTGATTGAGCAAACAAACATTTTTAGCAGCGACTGCAGCACGAACAGCCTGTGTGTGTATTGTGCATATGTTTTGTTTGTGTAAAATTATTGTTTTGCTGGCTTTTTGCTTTTTTTTCGTATGTGTATATTGTTTTTGTAAAAAATGTTTGGTTTTTATTACCACCCAAAATGGCGCTAAGCACAACAGAAACGGACGAACACTAATGAGCTGAACCGAACACAATGAAGTTTGTGGTTTACTACAGAAACACTTTTAGCGTTTCTGTGTTCCACAAGTCTACCGAACCAAACACTAAGGAGCAATATTTAGTGTTTTTTTTCGAACACTGTTTACAACACTTTACATGAAGTGGACTTTTTACTTTAACATGGTGATGTTTTGAGGAGGGGGTTAATTGGCACTTAAGTAACCTTAATGGGCACATTCAAATTCGGTTAAAATAATGCCTGTTGTAGATTTTGTCCTGAGTGAAACACATTTATATGATAGATCACCTTTTATATAAAAGAATATCAACAGATAGCATCAGCCCGCACAAAATCCGGTCGCATGACAAGTTTTGTTTCAATTACCTTTCCTCTGGAGTAACTACACTTTATCACCAGTACAGCGATATGTATTGTTTTCACCTATCAAAATTCTGTCCATTTTATTATAATATTCACTGGTCACAGGATTAGTGCTTTAAGAACAATTGACAAAAATTTCCCGCAGTGCCAGTACAATAGTAAGCAGCACTGCATAAAACCCTAACGAATATTGTGATGCGATTTTGTCCTATTTATTGTTATTCACTGTCAAGTGATACGTTTATAATTTACCGTAGATCCCGAATAAAGTTTACTCTCGGAATAACTTTTTAATACTCCTAAGACCTTTTATGTCGGATGTTATGAAGATTGGTTTAAAATTAAGTATCAATTCTAATTCTTGGTTAAGGATATTAAAGATTCGACACAAACTTATATAACATTCTTAAGTATATTTACACCTAACAAATATTTGACGTAAAACCATAAAAAAATCTGCTTTAAATTTTCCTTTTACCAAATTTTGTTGATTTACTAAATGAAAAAAAATGTTTAAAAGAATTCAATTGATAAACGGCTAGATGCTGTTGAATCTAGCAAACGTAATGGAAAATCAAACAAATGTGGTTGCGTGTGGGGCATCAAAGTTTGTTAAGTGTGGCCATAGCTTTAGTTGTTTATTATGTTGAAAAGTTTTCATACTTCAATTTTGTTTTTTAAAACTTCAATAATTTTATTTCTTTTAAACTTTATCGGCAATGGTTTATCATAAACAGATGTCATTAGCGTAATTACTAAGAGTTATGATAAATGTTCTTTTTCTTCAAACTTATTTTTCTTTCACCCATGTGCTCAAGGTCTTCAATTAAGTGTAATACTTTAAACGATAATTATTAGGTATGCCATCATTAGGGCAACCAAAAAAAAGCAAATCTTATTTTTTGGTTTACAAGATAGAAAGATTTTAATTGAACACAAATTCCGATCATAAAAAACAAAGAAAATGAGCTTTATTTGTTAGGCCTTTTTTTTTTAGTAATTTTTGCGATATCGGCTTTTTTTTACTTATTTTGCCATTTTAAGATAATTTTAAATTTTTTTCATACGAAAAAAAAAACTTATTTAATAAAATTTTGTTTTTGTTATTATTATTTTTTTTTATGTGCAATTTTTTTTATAAATACTTAAAAATCAACCATTTCTGTGCTGTAACAACAAAAAATCGTTCAACGTTATGTTAATATTTTGTGCTTCCCTTGAACAATATCATCCCAAAAACCTATATTATCTGTGTATGTTATTATAGCTACAATAAAGAGTGGAGAGGGTATTATGCATTTGAGCTGATGTGAGAATAAATTGATCCTAAAGTATGCCGATTGACTCAGAATCACTTTCTGAGTCGATCTAACGATGTCCGTCCGGCTGGCTGGCTGTCCATGTAACCTCGTGCGCAAAGTACTGGTCGCAATTTAAAATATAATTTAATGAAATTTGGTACGTTGGTTCTAATTGGCACAAGGGCGAATCGGACCACAATTTAATATAGCCCCCATACAAGCTTCTATCAGGAAGAGGGTCTTTGTGCCCACTATCAAACCAATCTTAATGTTATTTAAGACATATGTAGGTAGATCCTTATTTAAATGGACACGTAAGGTATGCATTTTTTAAAAAATAAGACCACGAGGGCAGATAGGGTAAATTTTTGCCCATCAGTAACTATTTAACCGATTTTAATGAAATTTAAAACATAGATAGATCCCTATTCATACAGCCATACACTGTGTGGTGTTGGGTATTATACGGTCGGGCTTGACCGACTATATTTTCTTACTTGATTTTTATGCAACTCTGTCTTAGCGGTACTGTAACGCATTTTTCATAGTGTTGTATATAATTTGTATGTGTTTATGTTTTTAGTATTAAGCCTTTTTATCAACCTATTTTATTATTTGCTTGTTTAAGTTATTTTCCTTCGAAAATTCCATAGCTGTATTCTTACGATCAAATTCCTCAGTCTGTAACGTCTTTTACCATCATACTTTGTAACGTCTTATTTCTTTTTAAAAATAGTTTTTGTATGAAGTAACGTCTGTTTTTGGTGTAGTAACGTTTTATTTTTTGTTTTTTTTTTATATAAAGGTTGGTTAAATTTCAAGGGCCGATGTTGATTTTGAATAAAACACAAACTATTTAGGAAATTATTGTAATTTTATTTTATTATGATATATTGGTATTACTCAGTTATGTATGGGACAAAATATCGGCCAAATGGGCGCCGCGACCACGGCGGCACACCTCCATCCGATGGTCCAAATTTTCGATGACCCTGAGGCATAATGGAGGTTCTATGCCGTTAATGTGCCGAATTATCTCATCCCTTAGCTCTTGAATTGTTGCTGGCTTATCGACGTACACCTTTTCTTTCAAATAACCCCAAAGAAAAAAGTCCAACGGTGTCAAATCACATGATCTTGGCGGCCAATTGACATCGCCATTACGTGAGATAACACGGCCATTGAAATTGTTGCGCAAAAGAGCCATTGTTTCGTTAGCTGTGTGGCAAGTGGCACCGTCCTGCTGAAACCACATATCGTCCACATCCATATCTTCCAATTCGGGCCATAAAATGTTCGTTATCATCTCACGATAGCGAACACCATTCACAGTAACTGCCTGACCGGCCTCATTTTGGAAAAAATATGGCCCGATGATGCCGCCAGCCCATAAACCACACCAAACAGTCACTTTTTGTGGGTGCATTAGTTTTTCGACAATCACTCTTGGATTATCATTCGCCCAAATGCGACAATGCTGCTTATTAACGAATCCACTGAGGTGAAAATGTGCCTAACGAAAAATCACGAAGTGCACGATATGCATTTTGATTTGAACGCCCATTTTCATAATAAGTCTGGATAACTTTGACACGTTGTTGGATTGTGTATCTCTCCATGGTTCAAATTGAGTAAGTCTGAAATAGAGAAATGTCAAATAAAATTCGGAAAAAAACTTGGCGTTTAGGTGTGGTTCACATTCAACATCGGCCCTTACAATTTAACCACCCTTTAGTTTTAACTATTAAGAATTTCTCTGTATATCAAATATTGTTAGTATTTGCAAATTTTGGGGTTTTACACGAAGTTATAACAAAATTGGAAACAAAAAATATTTCACTGGTTTTTTAAGTGAATATAGTTATGGACCGTAAGAAAAATGTTCCGTGTTCCAGGGGATATAGGAGACAGAGTTAATACTAAATTTAAATTAGTTTTATTAAAAAATGAAGGATTTTCGGTATTAAAAGATATTGGGGATATTTTGGGAGGCAAGCGGAATTATGAGTCCAATCGTATAAAGTATACTTCAGAGCAAATACTCAATTTTAGATATGCTCCCTTTATATCTGTAGATGTAGGAAGGACATTTTCTATGTACAAGAACTTGCTGACTCCAAACAGACATAGTTTTTTTTTCGAAAATTTATTGCATCAACTTATTGTTTACTATAACAACGTATTAAACGAATTAAGTGGAAAATAAACAAGTAAAATAAATAAATAAAATATATACAAAAAATCGGATTGCTTTCATTTTAATTTTAACAGTTTATTTTTATGTATTTAAACGCATTTTTTAAGAGCTAAAACTGTTTTTTTTAGTGCTTTTTTTTGGTTGCCCTAGTCATCATATTTGTATTTTTATGACTTTCTTACATTTCCTCTGTGAAATTAAAGTGTTGATAAAGTTTTTTTTATTAAACTTTTCATTAACATTGATTTGCGTCAAAACACAGGAAAATTTCCCGGATATAAGCAGTTTTATTTAATCCCACAACTTGTCGCATTAAATCTTGATTAAATACTTTCGTCTGCCTCAACTGTTGGTTTTTTTTTGCTCTATCTCTACTCCCCTTACTGATGATTTTGCGAGCTTTTGGTTGGACGCTTGGTTACCTTTTAGTCAAAGTTAATTACATTGCATCACTGCACTTGACTTTGGTTAAACGGAGAATCGATGGCTGCATAAGGTTCACTCAGCTTTCAAAATCAGGCCAACATGCCTACTCGTACACTCACACGCACACAGACATATTTATAGACTGTAAGTCAGAGAAAAAAAGTACCGACCACAAAAACCGCATCCGCTACAATGAGTTTGCTGCAACAGCAACCTGCTGCTCACAGGGGAAATTATTACAGCATCAGTAGTGTATGCTGCATGAAAAACAATAATACAATTGCTAGAAACAGAAAAAATGTAGAAGAAAAAAAAAAACAGATTAAACAGCAAGACAATGCTGCACTCATAGAAAATGTGTGAGTTAAAAATAGTTTATGTTTTTCATGAAGACGGGTTCATTACAAGGAAGCGGTTTTTACATCTAATAAAAATGTATTGTCTTAGGACAGTTTTTCAATAAGAGAAAGTAATAGGGCTTAGGATAACTAGAAGCAATTTGAAACCAATATTTTTGTTGTCTTTTGAGTTGTTCGAAAGTAAGCGAGTTTTCAACAGACGGACAGACGGACATGGCTAACTATACCAAGAATTACTCAAGGAGCCAGAATATATATAGTCTGAGATAAGTAATAACAAAGTTTCATAAGGAATGACAACTTAATAACTACACCCTAATTCACCACTAGTGGTGGAGGGTAAATTACGCATGTCAAAATTGTGCAATTATTTTTTTAAATGCTTCTTTTACTTAATGTTACCAACTAAATATCGAAATTTAGTTAAAAAAAAAACTTAACTTTATTCTCTAATTACCAAATTCGTAGAATTAAGTAAACAATTTGCTGATTTTTTATATATTTTATTTACTTAAAAGATTACTTAAAATTGTAAAAATTTTAAATTGCGAATATTTTTTTTCAATAAATTATATTTTTAATTTTAATTAAAAAAAAAAATGATTAAAAAACTTTGTCGTTTTAAACAATTTGTTAATTGATTAAATTAAATATAGCTCAGGTTTTGACAATTCTACAAGTTTAAATAATATTATTTTAAACGACAAAATCATTTAAGATTTTTTGTTTTTAAATTAACATTTCAGTTAAAAATATATTTCAAACTGAAATGTTTATTAAATCAAAATTAGTATATCTTTAATTTTCTTAAAAAAATATATAACCGATTCAATTATCGCATTAATTAAATTGAAATACTTTTTGAACAATATTTTTAATTGATAAAAAAAAACTACTGATAATTTTTTTCTGTGCTAAAACTAACTAAGCCGTTTCTTCGAGCGTATTTCCCTAACACCAATCTCAATTTTCTCTTGTGAGTGTATGCAAAAAAGCTGTGGAAATTTATAACATTCACATGAGGAAAAATTATTTCCGTTAAATGAACAACATTGCACAGAAAAGTAACGTCTAGGCTGTGTATGGAAAAACTCTTGTATATTCTTATCTATGCTCGTTTATAGCGGGTGTTTGAGGCAAGTGTAAGTAACCTGATTGTGCTACCATTTAAGTTGAAGTCGCCGGTCGTTAACGTTAGCAATTTTTACAGCTTTGACTCTCATAAATGTTGCTGTTTTTCCTTCAGTTCTTTTTCCAAATCCTGATTAGTTCGTTTTTTACACTTACAACTCTTCAGTTATTTAGTCTTCGTGTTAAAATGATGGCAATTTGTTTTGCTGTCCCGTCCCCGTCATACTTTTTTGCTTAGTGTACACGAAGAGAAAACACATTTTTCTACATTGTCACCTCCAACAAAACTATTTTTAACGAAAAATCTTTTAACATATTATAAAGGGTGTTTTTTTAAGCCCGATAGAACTTGAAATTGTAAAAAATAACACAAAAAATTAAATTGTTATCAAAATATTTTTTTTATTCGAAAGATCAATACGTGACATTAACATTTGAAAATGATTTCGGGCACATGGGCACCGCGGCTGTTCTTGACGAAGCGCATTCTGGACGTCCAATTTTGGGCCACTTTTTCGAGCACTGCTGGCCGTATGTCACGAATAACACGAACAATGCTGGCCTCCAAGGCGTCAATTGTTGCTGGTTTATCAGCATAAACCAGTGACTTCACGTAGCCCCACAGGAAATAATCGAGAGGTGTCAAATCGCACGACCTTGGAGGCCAATTGACAGGTCCATTTCTCGAAATCAACTTATCGCCAAATTTTGATTTCAATAAGTCGATGGTTGCGTTCGCCGTATGGCACGTAGCGCCATCCTGTTGAAACCACATCTCCTCCGGATCAATGTCATCCATATTTTCAAACAAAAAATCATTGATCATGGTGCGGTAACGATCTCCATTGACCGTAACGCGAGCTCCGGCCTCATTTTTGAAGAAATAAGGTACGATGATGCCACCAGCGTGAAAACCGCACCAAACGGTGCATTTTTCTGGATGTAATGGAGTCTGTAGGGTCTCTTGTGGATTGGTCTCGCTCCATATGCGGCAATTTTGCTTATTAACAAACCCGTTAAACCAAAAATGCGCCTCATCGCTGAACACAATTTTGCGATATAAGTTGCGCGAATCGACGACTGATTTTCAAAGTAAATTTGGATAATTTCGTAGCGTTGTTCAAGCGTGAGTCTATTCATGATGATTTGTCAGAGTATACTGAAACGATAAGAAAAAATATTTCATCAAAATTTAATTTTTTGTGTTACTTTTTACAATTTAAAGTTCTATCTAGCTTAAAAAAACACCCTTTAGTAAATTCAACCATTTTATTGTCATTTTAATGGTTGTCTCCGAGCATATACTGGTTGGTAATAACAATAATTTGTTAACCACTCATAATTGTTTAATTTTATATACCTATATAATCGATGTCTTCCGATTTGGATTAATTTTGCACCAAGGTTAGTCTTATTTAGACACAAATTTTCAACAAGATCGGTCAAAAAGTTTCTGAGTAAGAGGGGGTCAAAGTTTGACATTTTGGCCAAACAGGTTATCTTCCTTATCCATGTAACTTATTCCCAAATAGGTTAGATAGTTTTTTTTTCAATCTTTCGAAACAAAATTTTTTTTCAATTTTTTTTAAAAAAAAAGTTTTAAAATAAAAAATAAATTGAAACATTTTTTTTAAAAACCAACAAAATTTTTTTTCGAAAGATTGAAAAATTCAATTTATTTTTTTTTTTTTTTTTACTTTACTGTGATTTAGTTGAACTGTGAATTTTCAATTTCAATGGTTTTAATGTTCAATATAAATTTATCAAATTTAATCTTCATTAAATTATTTTTACCGAAGGAAGGAATTTTACAATATGAAATTTTCATTTAAATTTATTGATAATTAATTAGTATTTTGGTTATTTTGTTGAACTATTTATGGTTTTTAATCCAAATTTTTTTTTTATATTTTTAATTAGGCTTAAGTTCAATAAATTTAATTTTCATTAAATTATTTTTATGAAGAAAGGAATATTACAACATGAAAATTAATTAAAATTGTTATTGATAATCTTTCATTCTTGACCGTGGCCAGGGCTCGAACCCGGGCCGGCAGGTTACCATGACATGTTTCGATCGCAACCACTCGATCTCCTCAGATGGATTTGATTGATAATTTTCACAATTGTTCTTAAAAAAGCTATAGCACAAGCTCTAATGTTTACATTTGTAATTCAAGTTGTACAAATAAAATGTCAACGAAAGTGGACAAAAAACATAATACACAAATGTATTCAGGTTTTCAAGACAAAGTCTTGACAGAAAGAATACGAAAAACCAGAGGAAAGAAGCAACGTGTAATATAAAATTGAAAATGATAATTACAGCAAATTTCGAACCACCAGTACCACCGGTTAAAGATTGATGTATGACTGTTGGTTGGCGGGCACCTCAGTGGTGCAGATATTTAAACGTCAAAGAATTCTGATGAAAGAATGTAAAGTCAACCCAGGTTCGAGCCCCAGCTCAGCCAAGAAAATGATCAATAAATTTTAATATTTTATTTTCCTTCGGTAAAAATAATTTAATGAAAATTTAATTTGATGAACTCAAGCCTAACTAAAAATATTGAAATAGTTTAAAATATAAAAAAAATTTTTTTCGAAAGAAAAAAATTCAATTAAATTTGTTTTATTAAAAAAGTTTTATATTAAAAAAAAAAAAAATTTTATAAACAAAAATTTTTTTCGAAAGATTCAAAAATTCAATTCATTTTTTTTGTTAAGTTTTCAATTTAAAAAAATATTGGAAAAAATTTTTTAAAAAACCAACAAAAAATTTTTTCGAAAGATTAAAAAAAGGTTTCTAACACCAAAAGGTAATTTAAATCGGAAGATTTTAACCATATTATGGTTGCTTTTAACAATAATACGGCAAAAGCAATCAATCGTAAGATTTCGTTAAAAATACTTTTGTTGGAGGTAACCGTATAGAAAATTGTGATTTCTCTGCGTGTATGCAGGTTTCTCAGCGCTGCTACGCATCCTGTGGGTAATTAAAAATGCATTCTCTGTCTCTCACAGTTTTTATACCTTTCCAGTTTTAAAACCATATTACGACCACGATGTGAGCTTCTGCATCAGCATACAATTTTATATTTAATGGGCTTTTTATTTTCTGCGTTTGGTGGCCGAGCAGAAAATGATGAAAGCAAAAGAAGCAGGAAAAAACAAAGAAATGTTTTAGTTTTTAGCTTGCTTTTATTGAAAGTTTCATGGAGTCGGAAATATGTGTAAAAGTTAGATTAACCTTAAATATGTTATGACCTGGGTAAATTTTTATTTTTGGAATATTATTTGGATATAATTATAGCTGCGTTCGTTTACCCCAAAATTTGTACTGGATTTTACTGAAATGCGCTCGCGTACACATAAATATGTAAAAGTTTCATATTACTCACCTACTGGATTTTACTGGGATTTTACTGGAAAAGTAACCGAACGCACGCTATGATAGTTCGAACACTTAAGGTCCCAATATTTTTTCTGTTGTATGTCTCGGTGTTTGGTCAGAGTGTCAAATTGGGGTACATAAATTAGCTAAAGCAATATCTCCTTATTTGGTTCAATACCATAAACACGAGTTGTAAATGAAAATATATTTAGTTTGTCAGTTCGCATGCAACACCCAGAAATATTTATTAAGGACCCATGAAGTTTTTATTTTTTGGGTTCTTAAGTAATTCTAAGTAGATTAAGCCTAAAACCGTAACTTATAATAATATTTAATTGAATTGGGTATTAGCGCGGCCGTTAGTTGTATGAGAGAATCTCCCCCAAAATCGGTTCAGTTTTATGTAAAAAAAAAAAAATTACAAAAAAATTTTAAAGCGATTAGTTGTACTTTAGGGGGCGTCCGCCCCTCGTAGTTTGCCTTCAAGCCCATTTATTCAAATGTAATTTGTTTGAATATGACTATCTTTAAAAAAAAAAACATTTTACAAGATTATGATATAAGTATGACAATATTTAAGCTCTTCTAGTCAACAACATTAGAAAGAAAGTGTTTTGCTAAAATTAATATTATAGAAAATATTCAAGAAAATAACAACAATCAACCAAAAATTAATCATACCAAAATTATATTGATATGGAAATTATTTGTTCTAAGCATGTAAGGTAAGAGCATATGTCTGTTAAATTATTTCATACATATACTACACATGGTTAAGAAGATCAAAAATAGAAGAGATGACCACATTTCTTAAATTTTAATACAATTTCATATAATATTATTATTATAGAGCAACAATAAATGAAATTGTATTAAAATTTAAGAAATGTGATCACAACCTTTGAACCCGTAAACCGATTTTGCTCATTTTTTACACATTACATCTCAGAACAGTACGAAGTATTTAAGAACAAAATCTGGCATCTCGATCAACGGGTGCGAGTGTGATCGAAACTTACCCAGGTAATAGACAGTTAAATTTACATTAAAAGTTGAATTGCGCGTAAAAACGCGAAAATTTTTGATCTAGAAAAACTGAGAGATACGTAATTTTTTTTAAGCTATATTTTCAGAATCTGGTCAGTTTGATCATGGCTGAGGCCAAAGGTTGAAATTGGTCGTTAAGTTTTAACAGAGGTTCTATTTAAACCCATTTTCGAATCAAATTTCGTATCAAATAATATTTCTATCATGTAATTTGGCAAACATTAGATTTATATGACAAGAAATTGTAAATTCAGATTTTATGAAATTTGGTTTATAATTTATCACAGATTCCAAACAAAGTCCAATCTCGAGAATATCTTATTCTTGGTGGAGGTTATTAAATATTTGGCCCTTGTTTTAGCTTTCTTTATTCTCGACATTATCTTATTCTTGGTGGAGGTTATCAAAGAAATTGCCCTTGTTTAGGCTTCGTTTATTCTACATAGCATGATCGGAACCCCTAGTACATTTTTATTGTCATTTAGATTTAAACTATGGTGATCGTCTCGCAGATGGTACAACTTTAATGACATAAAATTTTAAGGAGGTGATATATTTTTAATATGACCTAATCAACCATATCAACATGACCGAGCTTTGAAAAAAACATTTAGGTATAAAAAAATTTTTTTACTAAATATTTAGATATAATTTGTATAAGAACTTAATTTTATCAGCTTAAGCTCTTTTAGGCCACATTAAGGTTAATGATCTTGTCACTATCTTTTCTTTTGGCCATAAGTACAGTGGCAATTTGCTGCAATTGCAGGCAGCTTTTTATCATTAGGAGATTCTTACAATATTTATCAATGTTAACGATAAGCAAGTAGGAAAAATATCAACATATAATTTATTGCATACAAAAATTTAAATTAACCGAATAGTTTTATTTTTATCTTAAATCAGATAAAAAAAAAATATTGGTGATGGAAAAAAAGACACTTTTATTTATTTAACATTGTTGATAATTGTTTTTTTTTATATAATGAAAATTAGTTAGAAAAATTACAAAGAAGTTACCGAAATTAAAGAAAAAACCCTCAAGAGTGGGTGGTTAATGGTGGGCAGGACAGTTAAATATAAGAGTCATGTTCACACTTCGGGTTTTAACCCTTAAATGCCTGAAGTTTTAAATTTGATACCGGACTTTAAATCGAATTGTGCACTTGCAATCATTAAATTTTTAATATTATCAAAATAAAACAATGAATGAATGAATATTATTATTTTTCCCTTTATCTGGTGAATTAAATAAGGACATAAATATTTTTTTGGCTTAAATTTGGAAATTCAGGCATTTAAACGGTTTAAAAGCACCTCGAACGTTATTAAGCTCTAATCCCATAAAAATGGAGATGGTTATCCATACAGTTAAGTGATTTGTTTATCACTTAAAATTGACTGGAATCACACTTATTGATTTCATTAATCACATAGAATCCCCTGAACATACTTCAAACTGTGTTTGATGTAGCATCGGCCGCAATAAACGTACCTTTCAGGTGTTCTACCGATCACGATTTCCTCAATATTTTTTTATTTCTTCCTTAAATAATCCGCAGATTTGCACAATTCTATCAATAATAAGTTTAACATAATCTCTCATATCGTCGTTCGTAAATTATTGTTTTCTATATGGGTTTATTTTACATATATTATAGAACACAATAATTTACGAACGACGATATGTAAAGTAGACTGGACCTTATTTTCTGACTTCAAAATTTTTAAAGCAGACCCTCTTAAAATTTTTTTATTTCTTCTTCATAATAAATCTACAAGCTTAATGTCACTATAAAATATTTATTATTAATCAAAATTCAGACGTTTAGTTTATAAGAATAAGAGGTAGTTCACATGGTGTCTTTCCAGACATGTCTGTTTTTGACATTCTGTTTTGAACATGCTACCAAAAACCTTTTGTCTTTTCACGATGTCTCGCCAAACATGTCTGTTTTCATATCTAATAGTCTAATTTACATATACATACAAATTGAAAACATGAAAATTCATAAAAACAAACATGAAAACTCATTTCGTGTCTGTTTGGCAACCCCTCTTTCTTCTCTAACCCGATCGCCATCAAACAAAATAGACGTATTTGTTAGACATGTCTGAAAAAAGACACCGTGTAAACTCCCTCTAAAGCGGCTCATACACTTGCAATAAAACTGTTCAATTTTACGTATTGTACAATTATATCGCCAATGTGAATATGGTATTCGATGATAGCACAATATATTGGCAACAATCAAAAGACTATGATTTTTATTGCACAGCGAAAGGAAAGTGAAATGTGTTGGCAACATTGTACAATGCTGATTATGTTATTCCTATAGGTTATGTTCACCTTTTTTTTGAATGAATTAAACCATTGTGCGACTTATTGCATTATATAGGACAAAATGGAAATAATATGGCGACTATCATATACAATAATATTGCAAGTGTATTGGCCGCTTAAGATAGGAAATACAACAAGTTTTTTGTTTTGTGTATAATTTTTATTATTTTTCATAATTGACAATTTTGTTGTTTCGTAAAATTTGTTTTTAAAAATTTGTTTAAAATTAAAAAAAAAAAAAAACAAAAATCCCTGAAGATTCCCGAAGAAGTTATCCATTAAAATAAAGAAATATTGGATTAATAAAAAATATTTTTTATATAAAATTGACCTGAGCTTGAAGATTTATTGTGAAAAAATAATATTAAAAAGGTCAAAGAAATTAAACTAAATATTTTTTTTTTTTTTTAAATTTTAGAAAAATTTTTATGCTGAAAATTTTTGGAGTCGGAGTCGCGAGTTTTTGTGGGTACTTCGACTCCGACTCCGGTACAAAAACCCTAACTCAAAATCTTCAACTTCGACTCCGACTTCACAGCCCTGCTAAGCACCATACAAAAAAAAATCTTTATTCACTTAGCACTAATTGTACATTTTGAATAAAAAGTAAGCTCACATTTATGCACTACGTAAAAAGATATACAGAGTAATAGGAAGAAAGGTAAACGAATGAATTCTTCACAAATATAAAAATAAAAATATTAGATCTAAAAGGCCATTTCCTAACAATGGAGGGCGATTCCCTTACTACGAAAAAGATTTGTAAGGGAGAATATTAAAGAATATCTGTAAGAACAAAAATATAAGTGTCAGTTTCACACACTTTGTTTCCCAGTTGTTATATGCAATTGAGCGCTTTTTTTATCAAAAATGTACTGCTTATATATAAAATATATGTTTATCTTCCTTAGCGAGATGGTAAGCCAAACTTTTAATTTCTCTCTTACAAATCTGCTTCTTTTGAAGCTCCATCCTTATTTTATTGGGATGGTTCTTGTTGAAAATAATATGGGCTTTCTCGGTTAACAAGGTTCTATCAGTCTCTTCGAACCTTGTAAACTGAATCTCAAACAAAAAGAGTGCAGTTACAACCATGTTATATTGAATATCCCGGAAGCTGTACGATATAGACAAAAATTGAGAGTGCCAAAAGAAAGAGCGTAGTCGTTTAAGAGCGAATCTATAATGCTGACTACTTAAGAGAGCTTATGTAAACGCTGTTATTATGTATAAGTCTAGATTTCTTGAAAAGGAGTCAACGTGGGCGAACAAAAATATATTTTCCATAAGTCGCTCCAAGTTTCTCTGTTAAAAATTCTGGTGATGGAATACGATTGAGAAACTTATTGTCCACAAATCCTTATCATTTTTGTTCGCCCGCATTGACTCCTTTTTCAAAACTCTGGAGTCATCCATAATAACAACGTTAACATAAGTTCTGTTAAGTAGTCAGCATTATAGATTACATGTTAAGACAATATGGATATAAGAATATATGTCCTTCACCGGTTTTTTTCAAAATTTCAATCACATAAATATTTGTCTCAGTACTACGCTTCATTAATTTTGACAACCCCTTCTATTTATTATATTCAGATTTTCTTTTGCACGAATGCAATTCAAATAAAACAAATCATTAAAGTTTTCAAAAAAATATTTAATTTTCATTAAATAATTTTAATGAAGAAGGAATTTTTCATTCTTGACTGACCTGGGAATCGAAGCCAGGTTTTCACGGTTTCGATGGTTTCGACAGTAACCACACTATCTCTTCAGAGGGTTCTGCCGTTTAACACTCACCGCCATTGACGACGGCTGGTAGTCAATAGTCAAACAACAATCTTTAAACCAAATATTATTTTAATTGGTGGATTATCATTAAATATTAATTTATTTCCTTTCTTCATAAAAACAATTTTATAAAAATTATATTTGATAAACTCTAGCCTGATAAATAAATTAATAAAATTTGGATAAAAAACCATGAACAGTTCAATAAAATAACCACATACAAACTAATTATTGTTTTCAAAAAATTTTTAAAAATACTAACTATTTGAAATAATTTCTCGCCTTCATAAGTGCAAATTTTTAGAGACATGTATTTCCCATACAAAATGAATTGGAATTTATCACATGACATGTTCAGAAACATACCACACATGCGTAACATGAGACAACTATGTGGCACAAATACTACAGGTGACAATCTTAAAACCAAAATGCAAACATTCCTTAAAAAAGAATAATAAACAAATTATAAATCGCACGAATTTAAAGTTCTTTTAACAGCGTTAATTTTGTTTAAATCTTTGCCAATTTAATTCACTCATATCTGTTGTGGTGCTGTCGAGCACAAAATATTTTGATTGGAAAAAATTTGGTTTTTTTACTAAACTTAAAAATTCTGTAACATGTATTTTTTGTTTTTTTTTTTTTTCTCTTCTTAGATGTCATCTAACATTAATTAGATGTGATACTATCTTATGTTTTGTGTTGGCATAAATGTCATGTTTTTTCTTGTGGAGGCAAAAAAAATCCTGATACTTGACTCCTGCAACTAAATACTTACAACAATATGGACTAAGGAAAAAAGACACTGAAATTGATCATTTGAAATGTTAATGTTTCACAAGACAACCAACAACAGCAAAATAACATGCAACATGTGTATGCATCAGGTTGTTTCATAGCTTTTTTTTAGCTAGTTGAGGTTTTAAGCTGTAGTTGGTGGTGAGTTCAAAAAAAAAAAAAAAAAAAAAAAAAAAAAAAAAAAACAGTACTCCACTCAGAACAAAGCCAACGTCATCAACAAAAAAAAAAAAAACAGCGACTGTAAAATTAAACGAACATTTTACAAACGCCAAAACAACAATCGAACATCAATCAAACAGCAGCCCATAACAATCACAACCATTAACAACAATTGTTGTTTCAAACATTTACTTCCATGTATCATGTGTTTTTTTATACCCTCCACTACTAGGAGGAAAGGGTATATATAAGTTTGTCATTTCGTTTGTAACTTCTACAATATTGAAGTTTAGTTTATTGGTGAATCATTTTGATTCAACATAAGCTTTGTAACTCATAAGCAGGGAAACCATAAATATGCAATTGCATGTTTTTCCTTGTGCGACTAATGAAGGTAGAAACAATATATTTATCCGTTTTAGAGCATTTAATGAATTTTGGCATCGATTTGTTAGTGCATATTTTACCGTTTGCAGCTTTTTTTGCACAATTAAGTTAAAAGACCTTTTTTGCAGCATTTTTTTTTTAGTTTATAGCGCATATTTTGCCTTTTTAAGGCATATTTTGATACATTTTACTTTTTTTTTTAAATCTGAGCCCCGGCCACGGTCAAGAATGAAAGATTATCAATAACAATTTTAATTAATTTTCATGTTGTAAAATTCCTTTCTTAATAAAAATAATTTAATGAAAATTAAATTTAATAAACTTAAGCCTAAATAAAATTATTAAAAATTTGGATTAAAAACCATAAATAGTTCAACAAAATAACCACAATACTAATTATTCTGTTTTAAATATCTATCGTGTTGCTTCAATTTCTCCAAAATTGTTTAAAGTGATCTTACGATGTCCATCCGTTCGCCTGGTTGGTTAGCTGTCTATGTAAACCTTGTGCGCAAAACAAATTGCAATCTTGTAGATAATTTGAGCAAATTTGGCAAATACTTTTTAATTGTACTAAGAACGAAGTCTATGTTAATGGTGAGAATCGGTCTATAATTTCAGATATTCCCCATAAAAACTTCTTTCCAAATAAGACCGTGTCCGTTAACCATTTTATTATGCTGGTATTTAGATTGAATTCGCCCCAAGAATCTCAAAAATTCGTTTGTAAATACTATGATGTTTGTGCTTTACCGATTATAATTTTAGGATTGTTTTTATTAAATGGAACTGTTAATAAATTGTTGAATAATTTGTTTTAAAATTAGCAATTTTTTAGGGCATATTTTAAACAGTTTAAGGGCATATTATCATGTTTTTACTGCTTATTTAATGCGCATAAAACGCGTTTTTAAAGCATATTTCTGGTTTCCCTGCTTATAAGCAATTAAACGTCGGATTTTAAAATAAAATCCAAATTTTTTATATCGTTTTTCAACAGGGTACCTTTTCATTTTCCCGAGCCTTGTTTTAAAATAAAATTTAAGGGAAATTTTTTTTAAATAACGTAGTTTTTAGAAACGTTTCATTCTGTTTCTAATTATTTGACGGCCGAAGCCGTCAACTGCCAGCAAACCACTTGTAGCGTTCTTAGAGTTTCGCAAACAACACATTTATTGTAGTTGTTTATATAAAATTGATTTATTTTTTATGCTTCTTTCCCAATCTTCTTTTAGCCGGTATATCAGTAACACTTCAAAACAACCAAATCATCAGACACCACCTTCTTCTTCAGGTTGTATTGAACATGTAACACAACCACGGTCACACACATTTGCAGACAGTCTGTTTCATCAGTATCAGTAGTTGTATAAAGTGGCTGTCGGTGGCATTGAGTAGCTTTTGTAGCTGTGTTCCTTTTTTTTATGGTTGCTCTATGTTTCCGACTTTTTACCACATGCAACAAATGAAGAATACAAACATTTATTTTAATTCCTTTAAAAGTTTTTCTTTGCTTTTGTTACGATTTTTTTTTTTTGTTTTGTAGTGTGTGAGAACCTTTTGAGCCCGGTTGGAGAGTTTGAAGGTTCAAAAAAAAAAAAAAAAAAAAATACACAAATCGTACGTATACATCTCGAGCTCATCATGTATCATTGGCGTCTGCGTATTGTTTTCGACCTGTCATTATTGTGGCATTTTAACATTTTTTAAAATTTTTTCTTCATAAGTATATTTTGGCTTTTGCTTGTGATTTTGGTATAACAGAAGGTCCAGGTTTAATGTTTTGTTTCGAGCGTTTTGTCTTTTGGGGACAAGGAAAATTAAGAAAGTTGTCTTTATTTAGTTTAAACAAAAAATGATTATCATTATGAACAAATAGAAAGTTGCTGTATTCAATAAACGATAATAAATTATCTTTCTATGCAGATCAAATTTAACAGGTGTTGTATTGTTTTTCATATTTTTTTTTGTAATTAGTAAGATGTTTTTTTGGTCGAAAGTATCAGAAAAGCACTAATGATTTTCTAGTGGTTGTAAGTCCTGTTCATATTGTTTAACAAGTTCTTCCTAGATTTCAATATTCTAATGGTAAAACAAATTTATTTTTTTTCCTAACTTTTTCGTAATGCTGAATGAAATTTTTATTAGAAACAGGCAATTTATGTAATATATAAATTTATCAGGGAACACAAATAATTAAAAAACTATATTAGGGTGGCTTAGGGGTAACGGTACACTATTGTACCATCTGATGTCCTTAAAAGTTGGAGGGATCATCTAAAGAATATATGTATCACCTTTTGGTGTTAGATCCTTCGGGGCAAATCAAGTTGAGGCCATTCCTGGGATCCGCAAGGTGTACGTATCATAAAGAAGCCGCAAATCTTCCGATATAATTTATCTTTTCCATTTTATAGTCGTACTTCCATGGAGTTCTTCGGAACGGTGATATGGCAGCGGGCTAGATGAGTAAACTGTCAGTTACTGTTTGAGTCGCTACTCTTTCCTCGGACATTGCAATCATCAATCAGTTGTATGCATACCTTAAATGCGGCAAACATCCGAAATGACAGGGCTCTTTGGGGTCTAATGAGTTCAAGGGGTCCAAAATTGTACCTCGGACGTTATTTTACTCCATTTAAATATAATTTATTTAGTTTTTGGAGAACATATTCTTTTATCAGTTTATAATTAAACTTGTCTGATTCTTGTAAGGTAATTAATAAAACTTTGTGTCTTGTTGTAATAGAAAATTAAATAAATAAAAACAACGTACTTAACTGTTGGTGTCTCGGGAGTCCGTAGTCCCCGGCTTAGCAAACCAAAAATAATGTATCCATTTTCTGATTTCGTATACTAATTGGTTTAGGATCATGTATTTAGGACTTACACCCTGCGGGAAATTTGTGTAAATTATTCTTAAAGCACTTATCCCGTGACCAGTGAATAAAATTTTATTATAAAACGTGATAGGTAAAAACAAGACATATCATTTAACTGGCGATAATGTGTTTGAGGTATATTACTCTGGAGGAGAGGCAATTGACGCAAAACTAGTCATGAGACTGTATTTTATGCTGGTAGTGGCTGATTCTATGATCGTGGTTTACACGGGACAATATCTGCTACAGGCATTATTTTATTTATTTATTTATTTATTTATTAATCCATATTGTAATACAAAGCCACTTGGGCCAAAAAACGTATTACACAGCAATATAATCCCGAGTATAGTACTTAACCTAATCTATAAAAATAACTTACATTTACTAATGTAACCACACCCATTAATACAACTTATTGGCTCCCCAGCCGTAACAAATAATAAAAGTACTATAAAAAAGATTCAGTTCAGCAATTTTTATCCGGTATTTGTCACAACTCATATACAAACATATGAATCATAAAAAGTGAAAAAACAATTTGAAAGCTACCTTACAGAACATAATGTATACATTTAGGTTATTTTTGTGACCTGTCACAAAGGTGCCAACCCCCTCTTAGGACATCGCCATGCAAAAGTGACAAGTCCCCTTCATATAAAGTGTTAGAACTAGAACCGGTCCCTTCTACTTTAGAACTGCCCCGTGATAAGTTTGGTGTTAGTTCCCTTTCCCCTAGGGCATGTCCACTTATCGTTCTGCACGGCGATATAGTAGTTTATACGTAAGAAATCCGTTCTTCAAGTTTTTTTTTGGTTTCAGTTAAGAAGACACTTAATATTCTTTAAATTTATTGATTATAGTTTTGAAGCGTCTGTGGTTTTATTTGCAATGATCCAACGTGTTGTGACGCCGTTCAGGCGAATGGTGTTAAACCCTGCAACAAACTTCAAAGCAGAGCCATACAAATTAATCTAAGGCTAGTTATAAAAGCTGTTTAAGTGCAGCTGAAACCGTGAACATACAAAATTTGGCCATTTAAGGCTGTTTCAGCATTTTATTAGATGCTCTTTATTAATACTTAAAATGTGTCAGGGGATTACAGGACAGCCTATAGATACAGACAGAACTGAGGACGGACTAGCGCACTAATTCTGTACTCACTAATTTGTTACACATTATGAATTTCTTACCTTTATCTATCGTTATATCTTAATTTTTTTTAGACGTAAAAATAGCGCGCTGTTAGGTAGTGGTCCCCTACAGGAACCACCACCACCCGGGACTAGGGATGCAAACGATACATCGATGTTTGGAAAACATCGATATATCGTTCATAAACATCGATGTTAATATCGATGTTTTGATTTACGATACATCGGCGATACATCGTCGTCAAAACTAAAAAACATCGACATCGTCCATTTAATATTTTCATTAATTTAATATTTTTTATAATATTTTTAGCAATTTAAATTTTTATTTTTCAATTAAACCTTTTATTTAAAAATATAAAAAAGTATTTTTCAAAGCATACGTTAAACGCAAGAATTTGAAATGTCGGTTTTTAATAAAATTTCTGTAATACAAGAATTTTATGACAAATATTATATAAATATTTCTCTATTAAACAGAATTTTAAAACAAAAATTAAAAATATTTTATTAAAAGTGTATTAAAAACGACCTCCCAAATTCTTGCGATTTACGTTTCCGTTTTTCAGCACACCCCTGATAGCCATACAAAGTACGAAAAGTACATGCATGCATACTGTGCATTGCATAACTATATGTATGTATTTAGTTGCTTAAGTTGGCTCAAGCAACTGTGCGAATACATAAAAATCATATTTGTCAAACCATATTGCACTTATGGTAACTTTTTGATTAATTTTATGAATCTGCCATTTGCTTTAGCAAAATGCGAAACTGATTGCACTTTGTTTTGGTGTTTTTGAATGCATTTGACAGGCTTTTTGTTAATTTTTGACAAAAGCTTATGCAAGCCTATGTATATTACAGTTGGGCATTAAGATTTGCAGTAGCAAAGAAGAATTAAAACAGTCCGTAAGTATAATTGCAAAGTAGGTTTCAACATCGATGTTAAACATCGATGTATCGTGTTTTTTACCGATTTTTTTTGACATCGATGATTATCGTGAAAACATCGATGTCTTCAAACATCGATGTTTTTCAGAGCGATGTTGCATCCCTACCCGGGACCGCTCTCGCGTTACTTGGCAGTGGAATACATTAAGTCACCTATATAATCAATATATTTATCTATCTATCTTACTGCCTGTTTTTTGATTGCGAGCACAAAACTCACTCGTTTAACTGACATTTAAACTAAATTTTGAAATATTCAGCCATGTCACAGAGTACAATTCCGTTCGAAAACCAATTTTTTCCGTATTTTGGTGCTTCAGAAAATTAATAACGAAAAAATTTTCGGAATGAAACCACTTTTGCTTTCATGACCGAAATGGAAATTTTCTGGGTCTTAAAGGACACAAAACTATCAAAATTAACTTTCTATCAATAAAAAATATGTTTATTTATTTTTCAAACGAAGTGGATTTCAAAATTTTTTTACAAACATTTCAAACTGTTTACAAATACTTTAAAAAGATTATAAAATTTTCGTAATGGTTTTATTCTTTTTTGTGATATTTTGCCAAAATTTACATACTGGCAACACGCAAAACAAAAGAAAAAGCAAAATGAAAACAGTTACATTTGCTAAAATTTTTTCACAAATTTAAATAAAAATTCAAGTGTAAATCTTTTTTGTAAAAGCAGTTTTTCGTGTTACTATGTGAATGTGTTGCCATATTACACAGTGCTAAATAATGATGCTGCCAAATTGGTTACATAAAAATCGCTTAAACAAATATTTTCGGATTGATGAGAACGATTGGAATCTTAAGCACTAAAAATGATTTCGAACGAAAAGGAAAATAGGGAATTGACAGCACTCCGAACGGAATCTGTGACACTGCTGATTGCTTTTGTTTTTTTGCTAATCGGTTGAGTTTTGCCCTCGTCATCCATTACAGGCAGTCAGCCTTCCATATATTTAGCAAATTTGCTTGTTTATAAAAGGTTTGAATGTTAATAAAGTTCTCAAAGAAAATTTTGAAAAAGATTAATAAATTTTCTTTAAAGTACTTAATTTTTCTAAGACATTCAGTATTTGCTTTTACCTTTACTTCTTAAAAAATAACGAAAGTGTACAATTATTTCATTTTGAAAAAATTTTTGATTTATACTAAAAGCTTTTCTCAACAGATCTTAATTGCATTTATCAAATTCTTCTTATACTTTCCTAAAAATTTTGAGGCCAAAACTTTTTCTAAAATATAAAACCTTTTAAGCGAGAAATTAAAATTCACACGCTTCTTTTTAACCGCTCACTGTCAATAAAAATTGTAATTAAAAATCATTAAATTTTAATGCTCCAAACCTAATTAGGGAATGAATCAAACAAAAACAAAAAAAAACAAAATGTATTTTTTCCATGTTTCCACTGTTGTCTGCTGGTATTACTAGCGTGTAATTACAAATGTTGTACAAGATGTCTGTGGAACGAAGTAAAAGATTTTATTTTAAGAACACCCACTGCCCCATGGAAATAATAACAATCAATAACACCAACAATAGATTAGAAGACACAAGGAAAAGGCATCATTGTTGTTGCTACTTCGTCAGCATCAAAACACTCGTTACCAAGAAGCAACAGGTTTCAGGCGAGTTAATAATCAGTCAGTCAGTTATTCAGACAACTGCAGCTACGGTGACCATCTGTTATGTCTTCTAACAGAACAGTACACAGTATTTTAGGACTTTCTTCAGTGTGAATTATAATAATAATTTTGTCATCAACTAAAAATGTCTCTCTAAAAGCTCTCAACAACAGGCGATATAGCGGAACCTTTACAACAAAAGTACATAAGTGGAAGGTAGCGACAGTGTTGCCAGTGGATTTTTCGAAAAAATACCTACAAATGCTAAAAAAAATCCGATTATTCCCTACACGTTGAAAAAATTTCCCCTACAAAAATCCCTATGCATTATTATCATTAAAATAGAAGAAAAAACATTATTTATAAGAACTAAATTTAATTCGAATATGTATATTAAAGCTTCTACAGAAAAAATTTAATACAAATGTATGTACTTTTAATTAAAGTCAATTAAGTTTTTCAACATTAGTTGTGATCCCGTACTCAACGAGATCCCAATCTAACCGAAAACTGTTCCCGTACTCAAAGTTTGGTAAAGTGGGAGACTGCAAGCATAAAAAACTGATATAAGAAATATTTATAAAATAAACAATACCTATAGAAAATGTGGAAAAATGTAAGTAAATGCTTAAATTTTACTTTTATGCACGTTAATGTGTCATTTACGTATTTATTTATACATTTTCATATTAACGTTTTCTTTTGGATCAGAAATTTGGTTTTTATTGGTCCCGTACATTTGTACATTTTTGTCTATAAGTGAAAGAAACTTTTGTTTACTCTCATTTAAACGAACTTTACCCAAAAAGTACAGGATCACACCTATTGGAAAAAACATATGTTTATATATAGAAAAAACATATACATACATGCATATTAGTGTCGCCAACATTTTAAGCCTCAAACACCTCCAGAAATTTTTTTGAAGCTATTTTAGGGGAAACAATTTTTTTCAACCGTTTTGGACAATATGATATCATTAAAACCCCGTTTTTTTATTAATAATACAAAAAAATACCTACATTTTGGAGATTTTTAAAAATCTGTCCGATTTTTCCTCCGCTTCTATTTTAGTATCAAAAATACCTACAAGTAGGGATTTCCCCTACTTCTGGCAACACTGGGTAGCGATGCTCCCTATAGATTCTGTTATTTGCTTCATTTTTAGGCAAGTTTATATTAAAAATCTTGGAAAATAAAGAAGTGGAATTGTTTGGAATTTCCCAAGATATCTGGTAGACTTTGTTTTACTTAAATACCACAAAGACAGCGACACGCGGAGTAAGGAAAACGGTTCAGTCATCAATATCAAATATCTGTGGTTTTCACGAATAATCGCGTAAGTCGGTTTTTACCGAAATTGAGATAATGATGTCAAAGTGCTACATTTTGCATTAGGTTTTTATAAGTGTTAAGCTTTTTAGAATATAATGTAGTATTATTAATTTTGTTCTGCTAAAAACAACTTAAGTTAACTGTTTAATAAAATATTTTGCTATTATAACGATTTATGTCGACATACATCGCCAAAAATTGTAAAATTGCTGAATATGTTTCCAAATAAAAAGCATATGTGATGTTATGTTGTTATTCGTGCAAAAAATATGAAAGTATTTTTTGAAAATGTTTCTATTAATAACAACTTATATGTACATGTGCGTTTATTGTTGACTTCTTTAGTTGCAACAACAGCAGATGAGCGGTTGTTTGTAATTTTAAGTCTATACGTTGTGCTATAAGTATCAAAAACTCTGAATATGTCGCCAACTTGTGTGCTAAAAATAACAACGTAAGTCGTCATGTGTGATTAAAATGATAACATTTATTTTCACAAAAAAGAACTTATGTGGAGATATGATGTTATATTGCACACACTTAATGAGTCAATCAAACATATGCATTTTTAATCCTTTTACAGATTGTGATCCTGTGAGGATTTTTTCATGAAAACTATGTATAATACGTAGAAAGTCACTGTTAAGAGGATAGTAAAGAAAAAAGTTTAAAAAAGCATCTACAGAAGCCACAATTGAAAAAAATAATTGTTTTTGCTCTCCTGAAAAGTTTGGTTTTATAACTTACGCGATTATTCGTGAAAACCACAGATATATTGGCTTGGAAGTGAATTAATTCTAAATAAAATTAAAAATAGAATCAACTGTTATCTTTACTTTTTCTATACAGAATGATCTTACTTACAAACGGGTAACCAGGCAATCTAATCAGGAAGGTTAGGACTATTTGACTTCCGGTAGCTTTACAGCCAAACCAAAAAAATCAGGAAGGCTTAAAATTTTAAAAATCCTTAGAATATTTGCTGCGTGTGATTATATTGGCATCTTTAAAAGGGAATTGAAAAGAAGTTGAGCATCAAAAGATGAAACGTGTAAATTTAGACTAAACAGTCACACGATTGCCGCACCAGGGTTGCATTTGATTGGTAAAAGTAAGCACAATATTGTCCTTGATTGGTACATGAGCCAATTGGTTGTGAAGTCACACGATTGGGGTATTAAAAAGTATGAAAATTGGTGCATTGCGGCAATCGTGTGATCCCAGCTTAAGACGTTTAAAATAGGATATGGAAAGCGTACAGATATCTCGTACATACAAATTTGTGCTTTATGGAAGCAATACAGGGCCACATCGGCTTCTAATGGGAAAACTCTGAGCGAAAATTAACAAATTCTTAAAAAATTTTATGGCGCATTTTCTCTCCAAACGAAACACCTTTGAAAATGCACTTTTGGAACTCTTGTTCTCTATTCTTGTTTTAAAAATATGGTCACCTCAGTTACAGCATAAAAGCGTTACAACCAAAACTAAAGCAGGCAACCAACAACCAGTCAACCAACCATCTAAAGAAACACTTTAAAAGTCAAACATTTGTTCGACAGTTAAGAAACAAATTAAGACTTGCGGGACATCATCATCTGGGACGGTTTGGTCGTTGTTGCTTTCTGATTTTCTTTCTTTTTAGTTTTGTTAATGTTATAAACAACATGACGTCTTTTCCACCTTCAACTAGCAATTTGAACGCTGACATAAGTACAATTAAACTACAGTTTTAGCCTTTCCAATCATAAAGAGGTTTTACCATTTTTATTTTGTTATATTTGTTGTTATTGTTAGTTACTACTGAGGACTGGTAAGAAATATAATCATTATAAAAACTATACAAATTTAAGATTTTCTTCTATTACTTTTTGTTGTTTTTTTTCTTATTCAAATTCGTTTTTAAGGTAATTTTTCATAATTTTAAATGATACCATGAAGGTGGCAGAGCATCATATTATTTCTAGCACTTTTTCACTTTACACTCAGTGAGAGAAAAGCTCGAAATTGGCTGCAATGATAACCCAGCGAACCATGGCAGTTAGATTTGAAGAAAAAAGCTTATCTAGAAAAAAAAAAACAACAATGACATAAACTTAAGCAGATAATACAAGTAGTCAATTGATTCTACAATCGATTACATAAAAGTTTTATTACACAGACAGAAAAACTCTCGGGATAAATTAATTTTTTTTTTATATTTACTTTTAATACGAGTAGTACTTAAAAATTTAAGTACGAAAAACACTAAAGCGTACTTACAATTCTGCTTATTGACGAATCTACTGAGGTAAAAATGTGCCTCATCACTGAAGATGATTTTCTTCGAAAATTGATCATCCACTGTTGCCTCTTCTTGCCCCGATTCGGACCATTGACGACGTTTGGAATGGTCAAGAGGCTTTAGTTCTTGAGTCAATTGCAATTTGAAAGCGTATAAGTGCAAGTCTAAATGCATAATATTCAGCAACGACGAGCGTGAGAGGTGCAATTGTTGGACAGCTCTTCAGTCAAACAGTCGCGAATAGCAGCAATATTTTTTGCGGTACGAGCTGTACGAGCATGCACTGGTGTTTTCACATCTCCTGCAGACTCGGTTTGCTAAAATTTTCGCACGTTTTTTCCGATTTTACGCACATTTGGACGATTAAATTGATCGAAAAAATCACGAAGTGCACGATATGCGTTTTGATTTGAACGCCCATTTTCATATTAATGAATCAATCTTTCTGGACTTGATTCAAGAAAGTACGGACTCACCGTACTAAAAATACCGCTACGGATTTATTTGAGTACAGATAGATTGATTTTTCGTTTGAGTGTAATTTTTGCACATACGACCATAAGGGATGGAAGAGGGGTATATAATTTAATTTAATTTGTAATAGTCAGTCGTACAAATGTTTGAATAATTTCAAATACAGTAGAATCTCACAAATTAGAACAACTTTGTGCACCGGGCAGTTCGAATTTCTGAAAAGTTCGATTTCTGGACATTTTTTTTACAGAAAATGATAAAATTTTAATGAAATAGTGATAGATAATGAATAGTTGTGTAAGCTTTATTTAAACTCAAAATAGTGTTTATTTAATAACATTTAATTAATTGAACATATTAAATTCATAGAAAAACTTTTTTAACTTTAATTTTATTAAGTATTGTAATTGGTCTTTAATTTTTTATTTCTTTAAACTAAACGATTTCCACTCTAAGTCTTTTTAATATTTTAACCTTAGTATGTAAAGATAAGGTATTTTTTACGTTTGTTTGTCTTTCACACGTATTAACACTTTACTTTGACCTTCAGTTATCAACTGACCCAAATTTGTACAAGCATATCAAATTTCGTACGCATATTACCGAGTTGTACACACCACCAATAACTCGGTGATTCCCGTTTTATTTTACTTTAATGAGCAAAAAAAAAAAATTGTAGTGAAAATATAAAACAAAAACACTTCCACTTGTTCTAATTTTAGAGCTTTTGATATGGTTTTACGCCTATTTAGTTCAAAATCATAAAAAAAATATTCCGGTTCGAATTTGTGACGGTTCGAATTTGTGAGATTCTACTGTACACCGTTTTGTATATTTTATTTTCCTAATTATGTGCGCTGGATCATAACAATTGTCTACTAGATGTTAAGCGATAGTATGTGTGGTTGTAATAGTCTATCATTTTCCTGATAGTTAAATTTTTTTATATTTAGCTCAACATACCAAAATACCTGTGTGCTTTAGTTGACTTCAAAAATTCTTTTATAGCCACTCATTATCTATTTATCTATCGATTGTAAATGCGGTTTTCATTAGATTTTCTGATGACTGACTATTTGAGATTTAATAATTTTGTTTTCATATTTTTCTCATTTAAAGTTTGTTTTCAGTTTTGTAATATGAAAGATTAATTGTTTCAGAAGGAGACCTGCTGCGCTATAGAGTTTTTTCTTTGATTGAAATTAACGGAAATTTTTATTAGCTATTATTTAAAATCATTTGATCATTATTTATCAAAAACATACATTTAGAAGAAAAAATTACTTAAACTATTGTTAAACAATTTTTATTGTGAATATTTATAATTGCCAGCTTTTTTTTGTATTAAAACCAAACAATTTAAAATAAATTTGATAAATGTCATAGATATTTAGTTTTATAGAAATCGTCAAAAAGAAATTTTAAAAATCTACAAAAGACAAGATAATTAATCTTGATAGTTTTTTTTATTATTAATTGAATACAGTTTTTTTTATCAAGTGTTCAAGAATTATTAAGTTAAAAGGCCATCTGGCTTAATTTAATCAAATTTTAACCCATTTAAGCCCAAACAAAAACTACCGGACAAAAAATAAAATTTGTTTTAGTTTATTTTTAAATACATAAAAACCAAAAAAAAATTTTTTTTTGTGGAAATAAAAAAAAAATGTTTTTTTGATGTTATAGAAAGATCTGAACTTTAAGTTAATCAATAATGCAGACATATATTGAATAAGGCCAAAAACGTTGTCGTAAGCCGCCTATAATGAAATGTTCGCAAATTGGCACAGCGAGCGTTAATGGGTTAAATCGAAAAAGCAGAAAATTTTTAATAAAATCATAATACAGATTTTTTTTTTAGATAAACTGATTAGAATTATCCAAAACAGTTAAGAATGTTTTGAAGATCTAAAGGCGGTGTTCGTCATTGTTAAAAGGCAAAGTGACTCCTTAAATAATGTAGTCTCCCAAATTGTGATTAAAAATCCCTGTTTTAACAAAACTTAGTTTCTATCACAAACAACAATTATTAGATTATTACGGCCAGGGAACTGTGAACTTTTGCTACTGTATAAATGTGTTTAATATTTAGGTGAATAACCACCAGCGCACATTGAGGCAAACGGCGGTCATTTCACGGACTAATTGAAAATTAAAAGTTTAAAAACTGTGAAAACTAAAAGTCCTCGCTTATAGTGCATAAAATTCTACATCACTAAGCAAAAAGTAAATGTCAAATAGGTAACGTTGTTTTTTGAGTGACTCACACTGGGAATAAGGCCCAAATAATGCGGAAAATTTAAATTTTTTAAACTAATGTATTATTGAATTATAGGCAAGGATGCAGTCTATAAACTCCGTAAAAAATTGTGCTGAATCATAAGGAATGATTGATGTTCATATTAAGTCGTTAAAAAGTAGGCAGATATTTTTAGCATAGTTAGTTGGGGCTAAATCGATCCCTATTTGCAATTATATCGTAAGCGACAAAAGCCAAATTTTACAAAAAAAGGGACTTTATTTTTTTTTTCTTATGAAGTGCAGCGCTGTATTTGGTTTCATGTTATGCATTTGTTTATTTTTAAAATTATATTGTTGCATTCGAGAGTTTTCAAGAGCATGCTGAGATTTTGTTGATCATTATACCTGTCGTTTACGATTGTTTTAATGATGTCGCATACATAGTTGGGGGTAGTGCTCTAAATATTGATTTAAATCAGCAGTGCACTATCACTAAATAAAACTTTAAAGAAATTAGTTTGCACTCTTTTTTACCAGCTTTATTGATGATTGTTATTTTTGAACTACAACTAAAAAAATTTTTGTGATATTGCAAATTTTTTTGCTATCACTAAACGCAGATTGAATGCAAAAATCTGCACTTAATTCAAATATTGCAAAATTTGAACTTGCATTCGAAAAAGCTGCATACAAATATTGTATCGCTAGAATTAAAAAAATGTTTTTGATTTTTTTTGCAGGATATGAATAAGCAAAGAATATTAAACAAAATGAAATTTTGCCAATAATGGTATAATTATTGGCTTTAATCATGAAAAGCTAAATTTTGATTTTAAATTTAGGGCAACAATTTTAGTTGCACACAAATGAGTGAAGAAAAAAAAGTTGCAATAAACTGGTGACTGCTTTTTTTATATATTAAATTTTATTTTTTTTGAGTCCAAAATTTTTTAAGATCACTATCACTCATGTTTAGTGAGGCTGCAAATGTTCAATTCATCACTCAACATCAACAAAATGATTGCAATATTTTTGCACTATCATTAAGTGTGAGTTGAAACTGCAAAATGAGTGCCTTACCCCCATCTATGGTCGCATACAATATTACGATGATCCACCATAAGCTTTCTTTTGAGAAAAAAAATAAAAAAACATTCCGGATATTCCGGCTCGAGACTCCAACTCCAAAATTTTTCAGCATAAAATATTAAAAAAAAAATATCTAAAATTTTACAAAATAAAAAAATATTAAGAGGGTCTGCTTTTAAAATTTTGAAGTCAGTAAATAAACACTAGTCTATTTTACATATGTAAATAACTATCTGTCTGTTTTTTAGAACGCGAGTGCAAAAGCGACTCGTTTAACAAACATTTATTGAAATTTTGTTTTTGTTTTAAATGTTAGTTAAACGAGTCACATTTGTGCTCGCTTTCTAAAAACAGGCAGTATGTTAAAACTTAATGCGGCACGTGTTAGAATTGAAATATCGTTTTAAAATTTGAAGAGAATCATTTTCTTGCTATATTTACCAATTTAAAAGAAACTGCATTAAAAAAAGTATTTAAAGTCAATATATATATAAGACCGACTCACCTTGTATGGAGCCGAAAAAAGTGTTTTTGTTACCCCTCTGAAAATAAGCTTCAAATGTTTTATGATGATTCCTAAAATATTTTGGTTCTAGCGTTGACCATCCGTGAGCTGGGCCATTTTCAAGAACAGCCAATTTTTTAAAACAGATTCAGTTTGAAAAGCGGAACATTACTTCCACATACGTAGAATTTGTATGAAAACCAGAAACGAAAATATGTATTTAGTTAAATAGCTCTATTAGTAGCACGCAAGTGGTCAAGTTTTATATGCAATTGGATGCTGCTTCAAAAACTCTCTTCGATGATACGAAATTTTATTTATCTCAGCTTGGAGCAAAGTGCAAAAAAATTCTAAAAACTAAAAAAATACATTTTTTAAAAATGGTCCAGCTCTCGGATGGTCAACGCTAGAACCAAAATATTTTTGGAATCATCATCAAACATATCAAGCTTTATTTTCATAGGGGTAACAAAATCACATGTTTTTTTTAGTCGCTCTAATATATATGTATAGTCTCATATACATTTATCATCAAGGTTATAGAGGAGATGGAGTCGGAATTAAAAAATTTCAGCGGATCGAGTCGATTTTTTGACGACTCCACAGCCCTGGTAATAAACAAGTGGTCTGCAGAACTTATTTCAGCCACGTATGATTCACTTTCTGTATCAAGAGCACTTGTTTGTTAAAGTCGTCAACAGGCTTACTGACCCAAAAACTCAATTTGTTTAATTCTATTTATTTAAATAATTCTATAAATATATGATTCAATTAACCTAGATGCAAAATATTTTAATTAATGTTTACTCTCAACTAGTTAATTAGTTAATTAAAATGGTACATTTGTCTATGATTCGTATATATTTTAAAGGCTTAAGCTACGGTCACACTTATTAAGCGTAACGCCTACTTTTGTTTATAGTTAGTGAGATTTGACATGGTCTCAATATCAAAAAATAAACTTAATATACTACTCAGGGTTGTCGGGGTTTTTTCTTCAAAAATCGTCAAAAGTATTAACAAAATTCGTCAAAATCGTCACGAACATTTAACAAAGTCGTCAACAAATCGTCAAATATTAAAATTTTACAAGTTAGAGACAATTTATTGCATTGAGTGGCTCAAAAATAAAAATTTTTAGCAAGAAATTTTATTTATGATAAAAAAAGTGATATGGTTAAGTTTTATTCTATTTATTTCAGAAAGTGGGCTGAAATATATTTATCATTTGAAAAGAAATACATAAAAGAAAATATATATTTTCATAAAAACATAAAAAAAATTTATTTATGTTATTTAATCTTACATATTAACAAAACCATTAAATAAACAAGTAAGAAAGTATAGTCGGTCAAGCCCGACCATATGATACCCAGCACCACAGTGCTTAAAAACACATCATGCTTATGTGTCCATATAAATATGGATTTCTCTATGTTTAAAAACTTCATTAAAATCGGTTTGGAAGTTTGTGAGAGGCAGAAATTACCCCCTACATCCCCTTGTGGTCCTATTTTTGAAAAACTGTATATCTTATGTGTCCATATAGATATGGATCTACCTATGTTTTAAATTTCATTAAAATCAGTTTGAGAGGCAAAAATTGCCCCTTTCTCCCCTTGTGGTCCTATATTTTTTAAAACTGTATAGCTTATGTGTCCATATAGATATGGTTGTATCTATGTTTTAAATTTCATTAAAACCGGTTTGAGAGACAAAAATTGCCCTTATCACCCCTTGTGGTCCTATTTTTTTAAAACTGTATAGCTTATGTGTCCATATAGATATGGATCTATCCATGTTTTAAATTTCATTAAAATCGGTTTGATAGTTTCCGAGAGGAAAAAATTTCCCCCTATCTTCCCTCGTGGTTCTACGATTTGGCCCATTTTCAATAGGCTTGGCGTGTCAATAAGAACCTATGTCCCAAATTTTATCAAATTATCTCTTAAATTGCGGCCTGTACTTTGCGCACAAGGTTACATGGACAGCCAGCCAGCCTGCCATCCAGCCTGCCAGCCAGCCGGACGGACATCGTTAGTTCGACACAGAAAGTGATTCTGAGTCGATCGGTATACTTTAAGGTGGGTCTCGGACCAATATTTTAAGGCGCTACACACATCAGCACAAATGCATAATACCCTCTCCACTATTGTGGTGTGGGTATAAAAATAAAATCTCATTTGCTATTAACTCGAGCTTGCGTTGAATGATTTATTTTAAGCGCTATCACTATTGCAAAATTTTTTACTGTTGAAGGTGCTAAACTAAGGGTTCTGTCTATATCAGCAGCCTTTTCACCCGACTTGAAACGTTTTATTACGTCCAGTTTTAGTTCCAAACTAATGCATTTTCTTCTCTTTGTCCTCATTTTTCTACACAACTTCTTATTAAGAACTAACTTCTTGCTTCCTAACACGCAACCATACTAAGAAAAACTTAGCTAACAGAATAAAATCGAAATTAGCCTTTTTACACGCAAATAGAAAAATTTTTCACATGTGATTATGACTTCAGTAAAAAAATCCAATCGTTTGTAACGACGCAAAACGAAATCATAAATATTTCTTGTAAGTGTTTTATTGATGCCAGAACATCGTCATAACACCATTACGTTTAGTAACAAAATCGTCAATCGTAATTTTACTGTACTTTCTCAAAAAAATCGTCAAAATGACGAAAAATCGTCACATCTAACAACCCTGATACTACAAGACATAGCAGAAAACAGTTTTCATTTGGGAAATGCTGATTTAATAAAAATGAGAAACAATGACAAGAAAATCTTTGTTTTGTAGAAAATAATTTGTATTAATACGAGACTAAAGGAATAAATTCAGATACTTTGGAAACAAGACTATTCAAACAGTTTTATTTATAGACTAGCCGTTCCCGCGGCGTTGCCCGCCTGTGTGTTTTTATTTGTGTGTAGATCGATTCCCATCTGTCCCCTCATATTCCTAGCTTTGAAAAACATATAAGCCCTGTGTGTTTTAATTACGCTAATCTTAACATTCAAATTTCAACCAAATTGGTAAGATATTTTTGGAGTGGCAGTATTTCTCCATATGTCCCCTCTTGGTCGCCTTGGCATTCGGTCAGGGAACGGTCGAGCGACGAGATAGACTGCAGGCGGAATGGAGGTTAAACAGCGTACTCATGTTAAAATGGCTTTCCTTTTCTTTTGAGTACGGAAAATGTTGCTTTAATAGATCTCTTATAAAACGATAATTAATATTTTCGGAATATAGGAGGTTCAACAGCTCCGAAGTATATCCTAAGTTAGTACCAGTTAGAGAAATACAAAATACGAAAAAAATCCTTCTTACAGATTCTCATTCACTCAGGACTTTGCATGTTTAATTTTATGTTTCTAAGTGTAATACTAATGAAAATGAAATAAAGTATCAGTTAAAGAACAGAAAAAGTACCAAAAAGTCCCTCGTTTAGTTTAATGTTTCTAGTTAAATATTAACGAAAATTCAAAAAGTACCAGTTAAGGACCAAAAAAGTACCAAAGTTTCCCCCATTGAGTCTTCTTACTCAGGATATTGCATGTTGAAATTTAAGTTTTTAAGTCCAATTTTATCGCTATTTAAAAAAAGTACCAGTTGAATAACCAAAAATTTAAAAAAAGATTTAATAAATTCTACCCATTGAAGTATCAAAAATTTCAATAAAGTACTGAATAGATCCCTTTAAAGATTCTTATTCACTCAGGACCATGCATTTTCAATCTTATGTTTCAAGTCCAATTCTAACGGAGATTCAAAAAGTACCACTTAAAAACCAAAAAAGTACCAAAAAGTTCCCCCATAGAGACTTATCACTCAGCTTATTGCATGTTGAATTTTATAATTCGAAGTCCAATATTAACGGAAATTAAAAAAGTACCACTTGTAAAACCAAAAACCTAAAGAAAGAAATTTAATTTTCCGTATTATCCCTTTTTGGTATTTTTTCTCCCTATTGAAATATAAAAAATTTCAAAATTGTAGGGCAAGCCCATTCAATTCGTATATGGCAAAAAATGGAGAAAAATACTTTTGTAAAAAAAGTACCAACAAAAGTTACGAATTTTACCTCTTTAATGTGGAATTTCTAAAAAGTACCAAATTTATATTAAAATTTTTTAGATAAGTTTCGAATGTGATTTAATGTTTTTTTTTATATTTACGTTTATTGGTTTAAAAGAAAAACGGTGTGACCAAAAAGCACAAAAGTTCAGGTTTTACCCGTTTACTCCCTAAGAGGGCTGAATTTTTCCGCTCATTTGTCTAAAGATCAAAGATAAGTATTACATTTTTTTCTGTCTCTTTTAAATTTGGAGGTATGAGAGAAGTAAGAATAAGAGGTTTAACGCCCCTGGATCCTATCGTAAACACTTTAGTGGAACCTTTTACAGCCTACGACCGTTAGGAGGTTCCAATCTTCATTTTATTACAGAAATTTTAAAATCGGACCGGCAAACGTACAAACATAGGAAGATTTCAGCATTATTATATATATTTTATATAATACTTACACCACCCGTCAGTAGCAGACAGACACACAGTATCAAACATCGAGTACATATCGCACTGGTTTCTCTAAGAGAGCCACTTAAAAATTAACTTATTTTCGCTTTGGCAAAAGAACGATAAACAGTGGTCATATCTACCTACTGTTAAAATCTTACATCAATTTCTCTAGTACATATTTTGAAAAAAAAATTCACAGCTATATCCCTCTTTGTGACATAAGAGTTTATAAAAATAAAACAATTTTTGTCACTTCTGAAAATTTCTAAATGTTGAGTTAACCCCCTTTGGAGGAACCGGTGTGATATGTATTTATAAATTCTTATGATCATTTTTTTTTTTTTTTTTTTTTGAATTGTACCAATTCATTGCAAAATCGATTATATACTTTTCCACTTTTGCACATTTCAATTTATAAGACATTTAAATTAATATTAAATTTGAATTTCCCAGACTTTTTCAAATTCAAACATGTGCTAAACATGAATTTGTGTGCAAGACATTAGCACAAAAAAAAAAACATAAAGGAAAAAAACTGTCGAGAATTCTTGATGCAAATATTAATGTCTGTCTGTCTGGCTAAAAGATGCAGCAGAAAAAAAACCAGCTCTGTAATTCTTCATAAAGTGACAAAACGTCTGTTGCGTTGGAGTCTTTTAAGGCAAAAAAAAAAAAAAGAAAATGATGTTTTCTACATAATAATGCTGATGATTCCTTTAGCAGTTGTGCAACATAATGTACAATTCACGCACTCCTCCAGTCACTCACTTATTCACTTGCACCCCCGGTTTTATGATCGCAACATATTGATGTTGCAGTCTATGCGTTGTAATATTATGGTGTTGCTGGTTTTGTCTTTGTGATACAAAGATTTATCACATTGTTGTGTACCGAGTACATTTATTTCTCAAAAAGCAAAATAAAAGAAAAGAAATTTAAAGAAAAATCTTATTTACTCCTTTCAATGGGTAGATTGAACTTGTCGGATTTAAATTGTTTTTTTTTTTTTTGTTTTTTTGCCATTTGTGTCGCATAGCCAAACTAAAATCAAGAAAAGGAAAAAAAAGCAAAATGGAAAAACTATTTTGCGTCATGTTTAAAATGTATTGCACTTTTCAAGTGCAAATCATTTGTGGTTGTTGTTGCACTTTTTGTCGCTTTGGAGTTGTTTTTCGCGCCAACAACACTTGACAATCATTACATGTTGATCATCGTTGTGTTGTCGCTGTCCTCCTTTTCACCCGAGCGTATGAAGAAATCTCAGCATTGGTCTTCTCAACGCACATTTTTTTAACACTTCGTATGCCAGATTTTATGGCCTGCATATGCGGGAGTTGTTGGGGAGTTTGACAGCATTGAATTCCTTTTATTTGCAGTTTTATAATTTTATTTTGATAAGAATTTAATTCAGCCAAATCTTGTTGTGTCGTGTTTGTAAAGAACACAAAAATTTTAATGGTAAATTTTTCTTTGTGTCTAATGCAAAAATAATTGTAATTTTTGTCAAAATAAAAACTGAAATTTATTTGGAAACTTCGAAATTTATTCTCCATTAGAATGCGGAAGAATTTTAAGTGTGGTGTGTAACTAAAGACTAGAAGCTCTTATGAAAGAGTTTGATGAATTGATATAAAGAAAAATTGAAAATGTACCACGAGTATTTCAGAATGAATATAAAGGAGGCAGATAATAAAGTTCGACAAATTGTTTACAATAAGTTTAACAGATGAATATATCATGAGCCAGTTTAATTAAGCCAACATGTTGCGACTGTTGACTTCGCTAATTCAGATTTAGGTTACACAGATCGACGTGGAAAAAGTTTTTTAAACATTCCCACTGATTCTTAGGTTTTTTGGCTTGCTAAAGCCGAATATGAGCTAAGCTTTCTCCTATCATTTTACATTTCTTTGATAACTGTAAATTTGGGTTTTTTTTGTGTAGAATGGTACACGGAAAGAATTATTTGCTAAATCACCAGAAAATATGACTTGAACCAAGAAAGTTTTGCATGATTCTCGTCGTATAGTTACTAAAACCAAGTTTTTGTTGTTGTATATTTTACAAAATAGCAAGAAAAAGCCTGCTTAACCCTTGTGATAATACCCGGGTACCATGGTACCCTCCTAGGTATGTTTACATGACAAAAATGTATTAAGAATTAAAATTTTTAAACAAGCTTCTGGATCATCGTTGTTTATCTAAAAAGAAAGCGAATTCAGATTCTAGATACATTTTTTTTGCTCCTTTAATATTCAAAAAAATTTACTTAAGCTTCAACATCGCAACATGCGCGCCCGGGTACCCCGGTACCCAATACAATACAATAAACTTTATGGGATAACACAAAATACGTTTTACCTGCTCAAACAAATTCAATAAACTAAATTCTGTATCATACAAGAGGAAGTTATAGCGAAATGACTTTTTGGTTATCTTCCTTCAATGTGCAATAACGTTTGGAATAATTAAAACTTCCGATCTGTGACATTAGGAGTGTTTAGGAATAAAAACTTAAAAAAAAAAACTAAAAACGCAGAGAACTGTGTAAATTTCCAAAAGTCACATTTAACCCTAGAAAGATAATCTGCGTAAATTTTACGCACGCACTTTCGAAATATTGTTATATCTTTTTATTAAGCTTGAATAAGTTGCTGTAACTTCAGACATTTCATATATAAGCATGTTTTAAATTTTATATTTGTATTTTTAAAAATGTAAAAATAAAATTCATATAAGTTTTTTCTTAATTAATCAATTAATACAACCATATAGCAGATTAAAATAATGCGTTATTTTTACGTATGATTATCTTTAACGTTTGTCATGATATGATTTTCTTTTTAGGGTTAAAGATTTAAATTGTTCTCCTATAAAACATAACAAATAGACTTAAGCACTTTTTGCCACAGAATAAATTCAAATCCCACAGCATTTATATAAAATCAAAAAACTCAATTATTCAAACAAATTATTACAAAATATTTCTTTTAAAATAGGATTTTAGTTCAGAATATGCATTTACAGAATCATTTGAAAGCGTATTTTTAATTTTTATCAAGAAGATTTCAATGAGAAAACACGTTTCCTTTCTACAGAACATTATATAATCTCTAGACAATTTCAGTTTTATAAGTTCCTCCTTCAATACTTGTAATTCCTGTTAAGCAAATAATTATTTTTTCGAATCGAATAAGCGTTTTCTGTATTAATAACTTTTGCTATCATCTCTTACAGAATCTAATCCGAAAAATCTTTTATGAAGCTGCTCTGCATATAAGATCATTACATTTTTTTAAGCAAGTGGGAACAACTTTTTTTGGTTTTTAAAAAATAAATCTGGGTCTTTAAACAAATCAAAAGTTCTGTATATTTTAACTCTTCTTCTTTCGAAACTTCAGAGCATTAAACATTGCCTTATTTATCGGATTTGAATTGACATCTTTTTGGCGTTTGGCAAAACTGTCTTAAGGCAGAAACTGTAGTTTTTCGTTATGTTAAATTGAAAAATATTTATTTGGTGTATTTCATAGACTTTTTTCCTAAGAGGAGATGATAAATATTAGAAGCAGTTGTCCTTGACTAAAGTGTTTTAAACCAAACAAAAGAGAAAAAAATAAATTAAAGCCAATCAAAAACTCAAAATGCGTTATTTGGCTTAAGACATTTTTGCCTAACGGCTCAGATCTATTTATTGACACAACTTATTTACAATTATATGTAGCAGCATAAAGTTGCCATTACTAAATTTAAATTTCGGGAAAAAATCCCGGGAAATTTGTGCATGAATTCCCGGGATTTTTTCCCGAAAAATGTGCGGGATCCCGTATGAAAAACACTTAACATACGTTAAAAATTCAATTCCCGATGTGTATTAATTTAACAGGGTTTTTCTTAATATCTCTGTTTTTTGTACATAAACAGTAAAACTGACAAAAATCACTACATGTACTGCTAAAACAGTACGTCTGACACCCCTGGGCTAAAGTTCATCACATTTAAATTTTATTAAATTATTTTTATAAAGAAGGGAATTTTGCAACATTAAATTAATTAAAATTTATGGATAATTTTTCATTATTGACTTAATAAAAATAAACAAAGACTTACAGCCAATTCAGACGGGGAATTTAACGACGTCGCTTCTTCGACGTTTCTTTGTTTGGTGGCAAACGGCTTGTATTTTTTATGTCCTTTTCTTTTATTTCTCTTTGAAATAATTTATTTTCTTCTTATAACGTTTAATTCGTTTTCTTACTTTGAAGTGTCAGATTCAAGATATGTAGACGAAAAAAGACATGCAAATTAAAATCATCGTGTGAACGCAAAGGATTGCTGGAAGTTGCTTCAAAAACGAGTTCAGTAAAAACGACGTCGTAGAAGGCATCGTATAAATTGGGTGTTACTTGTTCGTGGTAATATATTTTTAAAATGTAGACAGTGCCCGGTAGGCTAGCTACTAGTGAGCTAGTCTATCAGCGCCGGGGTTGCGGGTGCGATTCCCGCCAGAGACTCTGGTTTCTTACCTGCAGACAAGCGTAGAGCGTCGCGGGATTAGCTTAGGGAATTTAAAAAAAAATAGTTCTGTTTTAGGAATTAAAATTTAGTGAAATTTAATTATTTGCAAAATGGCTGTAGTTTTTTCTTTTTCTTAGAGTTGTTCTTGTTAAGATTATGAACTTTCTCTTCAGGCTCGCCTTTAAAATTAGTTTTTGATTTTAAGTCCACTATATTTTGATTTATAGAACAGGCCCGTAAGTGGAAAAATTATTTAATAGCCTATTCATCGATGTCGAACGAAGACTTCGTTCGCTTAACTTACTTGTAAAACAAAAGCCGAGCTATTCAACATAATGCACAATTTTAACCAGAAATTGCAACGCCAGAGGTATGTGTTTTTAGGGGTTAGAGCCCCCACGGTTGTGGGAGTATATTTTTCACTGTGTTTTTGTGAAACAAATGTAAATTTGCTGCCTTCCAGTCTGTGTAGAGTTTTTTTTTTCCCGGACTTTTTCGATTCCCGGGAAAGCGGGAAATTTTTTTAAATTTCCCGGGATCCCGGGATCCCGCTCCATATAAATAATACAAAGTAAATTTTGGTATTAATTAATGAAAAAAAACTTTAAAAAAAAAAACGTAAGGGAACTTGTTTACAAAGAAAGAAATTAAATTGGTTCAATACTAAAAAATTAATTGAAGATTGAAATAGGAACTTGAATTATTATTACCTCACGCCTTTATTCCCTATTATTATGCTTTTATTCAGTATTATTATGCTCTGGATAATTCATAAAACAATAATAAAAACAAAATAAAAATTGAGGTACTCAAGATATGAAATCAAAAAGTTAATTAATAAAATAGATAAAATACTTTAAAGAAATATATAACATTTTTTAATGGCTTAGGAAATAACTTTCTGACACACTCAAAGCGCTTAGTAAGTCGTCAAAAATTTAATTTACTAATTATCATGTTTCCGAAAAATTTCGTTCATTTTTTACCGAGGTTGGACAAATAGTTAAAAGTGCGCCGTTGTAGCATGCTTTGGATTCACAATCAGAAGCATTTTTTTCTTTTTTATAAACAACGTCTATATAAGTCAAATGTATGTCAAGGTTGATGAAAAAATAGCATCAACCGGACTGCTTCTTCCAAACCTTTTCATTTCAATAGGTCCATTTGTAATCTTTAGGACAATGTGTTTTTCAAGTTGTATGTTGTAGTATCTTACACGAGTTTCCAAAATGTTATTTTATTTCGGTTTCCCCGCACTTCACGGGTATATAAACCAACACAAATTGAAAATTTGTGTTTATCACCTAATAAACATATCGCTCCTTCATTGCAGCCTTAGAGGGAAGCGAACTGACACCAAAGTAGTCCCGTGATAGGTCTTTGGTGGTAGGGACCGGTTCTAGTTCTAACATTTTATATGAATAAGACCTATCACTTTTACATGGGGTTATTATTGGAGGGGGTCCATTAACACCATTTGACCAGTCACAGATCTATTCTCAATGAACGTGCTTAGTGTCAGTTACTAAAATGTAGTATTATTTCAGTACAATGTAGTATTATTTCAATAAAAAAAGTCCTAGAATCATATTTAAGAACCAAATTTTAGAAAGTACCAAAAAATGTGTCACAGCACCGGTGAAGACTGTACTCTTATTCATTACTTTTTCTACCTTTTTGTTCTTCATAAACCAGTAAGGGATTGGTTCTTCTTTCACTGGTCATGAGTCCTTTCTTTTTGTACTTGTTCTATTTTCAAAAATCCCAGGACCAGTCTGTTGGATCAATTGACACAAATTTCCCGCAGGGATCATAGTCATATCTCAAACTGAACTCAAGTTATAGCAAAATATATCTTTAAGTCGGTACATTTTGAAAACTTTAATCGCATTTTGCCAAGATCGTTTGTTTTTGTAGATATGACTATGTTGCAAGGAGCGATATGTTTAGGTATCTTAGGTATGTTTAGGTATCTCCATTTTTTAAGACATTTTCATGGACAATTAAACTTTACTGCCTGCATCTTATTTTGAACTAATGTACTTTATTAACTCTTCACTTCACTAAATGTACAAATTATTAACTGTTGCACTGCCCATTCTGCTTTTAGTAGATTTATTGCATCAGGAGACATTAATTTAAATACACGTACTCACTTCTTGTAATTGATCTAATCCTCAACCCATCCACAGATGCTAATTTTTAGAGAATAGAAAACTAAATTTCTAAGTATAAATAGCTATTTTCTGAAATTATGAGGAATTTTTTATTTCCCGGGATCCCGCAAGAAAAATCCCGGGAAAACGGGAAATAAAATAATTGAAATTCCCGGGAATTCCCGGGACGGGAAATCCCGGGAAAAAACCCTAAGTCTGTGAAAAGGCTCCAATATATTGTTTACTCCCTAGAGGAAAGCGAACTGACACCAAAGTAGTCCCGCGATAGGTCTTTGGTGGTAGCGACCGGTTCTAGTTCTAACACTTTATATGAATAAGACCAATCACTTTTACATGGAGTTGTCATTGGAGGGGGTCAATTGACACCATTTGACTAGTCACAGATCTATTCTCAATGAACGTGCTTAGTGTCAGTTACTAAAATGTAGTATTATTTCAATACAATGTAGTATTATTTCAATAAAACAAGTCCTAGAATCAAATTCAAGAACCAAATGTTAGAAAGTACCAAAAAATGTGTCACAGCACCGGTGAAGACTGTACTCTAATTCATTACTTTTTCTACCTTTTTGTTCTTCATAAACCAGTTAAGGGATTGGTCCCACTTTCACTGGTCATGAGTCCTTTCTATTTGTACTTGTTCTGTTTTCACAAATCCCAGGACCAGTCTGTTGGACCAATTGACACAAATTTCCCGCAGGGCTCTAACTGTGTTGGTTTTTCCCTTAATTCTATTTATTTTTTAAAATTTTTGCTTTTCCAAAAGTTATTTTTACAAAATTCCAACAACAATGTACCTCTATGCCACAAAAAAAAAAAAAAAAAAAAAAATTGAGGAAAAAATCTTTATAATGAAATCAAAATAAGATGCATCAGTCAATTGTCACATTAAATGACATGAAACTTGTCACACGCAACAAATGCTTTAACACTTCTTTCAATCTGCAACCAACAAATACTCCTAACTAACATAAACTTAGCAAATGCAACATGCACCATGCACCATGGTCGTCACAATAACCAAATCCACATAAAATAAGTTACAGAAAAAAAAAAACTAAATAAAACCTAAAAATAAATCATACAACTCGTCTTCTAACATCCAAGTGAAATATTGCGAAATTTTTGCGCGTACACATTGTCAATTGTTGTCGCTTTAAGTATCATTATCAAATAAATATAGTGAAAGTAGAATCTAAATAAATTTAAAAAAATCTTAGCTAAAAATACTAAATAAGAAAATTTTCAGGCGGACAGTCTTTAATCATGCCTTATGCCACAAACTCCCTACAGTTTGTATTTTTTTTTTTTTTTGTTCTTTTTTGAATCATCTTGCCAAATGTATTTACATTTTATTTAGTTTGTTTCAATCCGATTTACCGATTGCTATCGATTCCAATGGACAACTCTTTTAAAGACACATTTTTGTTTCGATTATTTGTTGTTGCATCTCCTTCATCTAAGTGCTGCCTGCCATGAGACTACAATCAGGCAGCCAGGCGGCTGGCAGTCACCCATCCAGCCAGCCAGCCAGGCAGCATTTGGTTTTAATTAACTATAATATGCCTACTCAAGTTACGATTGTGATCTTTCTTTTCATTTCGTTTCTACCTCTACATAGACAATTAAACATTTATAGAAATTTCTATTGGAGTGTGTGTATTTTTATTAGTTTATACAACAAAAACCAATCTCTGATGCAACCATAAAAGGCGTGATTTTCCTTTAATGTTGTTGTTGGGCTTGTTGTGTTTTTCAAATATTGATCATCGTCATCATCATCATTTGATTATCCGTCTTTTACCATTTTATGCTCTCACTCCCTTCTGCATAAAATTTGAATATATTGCTAAAGTATCGTTAATACGCTACAGAGGGCTTTGTGGACTAGAGAATTGGTAAATGTTTAAAGAATTGCAGGGGAATGATACTTTCGTACCTACTTTCGCATTATCTACAAAAGTCTCGTGTAAAATTCAAATAGGAGATATTAAATATTTTACTACAGTTGTGACACCACACAACTCGTCTAGAGTAGGAAACCCGAATCAAGCGCGACCAAGGGCAATACTGAGGTGGCTAGAGCCAGCCCATTGTGTTGAGATATTTCACTTAATTAACGAGTTTCACCCGCGATATCACACAGAGTCCTTGTGGAAGGAAATTTCCCAAATAATCCATGTCGTGTCAGCTCCCGGTTCTCTGCAGCTGCGACAGCATTCATTAAAAGGAAGAGCAAGTCTTATAAAACGGACGCTGTTTCAGGCGACTTTAGTGACATCAGACCCGCCTGGCTATCGACGAAAATGCAAATTTTGCCGCAGAAGTTCCTGCTATGCAGTATTTTATATGTCTTCCTTATCGCCAGTATTTCAGCCTGAAATACGCTTGCGTCATCAAGGGAGATTCATTTGCAGCTACTCTGAGAAACGTCAAAATGGACCATATTGGTTTCTGGGTGAAGATGTGAAGGAGACTTCACACCAGCCTTTCTACTCTGAGAAAACCCCAAAGCCAACACCGCAGGTCATCTTTGACCCATCAGTGTAAACCCTTTCCCCTTGACTTAAAATTGACTTTGAATTTCTTTTCAAAGTCTGTTTGGGGCATCATGTAGTCCGTTAGTTGTTTCAGAAATGCGGGTTACTTTACTTATACTTAAGTCACAGATATTTTTGGTGTTCATATGTGTTAGAAATAGTGTCCGCTTTAAATTCTTCTGGACCTTAAAATGACAAAAAAAAATAGTAATAGGCGTGCGAGAGAGCTATATATCAAATTCATTGAAAACTTAATTAAAATCTTTTAAATCCAAACGTTTAATATATCGGCGATAAATGTGAAAAAGGGAGTGTTTGCTGCCTTAGCTTCTGGCACCTTTGAAAGAGATAAACTTTCCTTCTCCCTTCGGCTCAAACATATACTTCAAAAAGTATCGCTAGTTTCGTTAATCGTTTGAGTATAGAATGTATTTCAAAAGATATTATTCTACTCTCTCCGGCACTTTTAAACTTCCCAAAAAGGCAGATACAGGATAATAGACAGAAAAAATTCTAGCCAATTTTTTTTTCATAGACAGAACAAATCCTAGCCAATTTTTTTTTTTTTCAATTAAACCAATAATCAAAAATTAAATCAGTTCTAATTAAAAATTTTATCAAGTGAATTAAACGTGTACTTTCATTAACAGTATTACCGAAGAAAATGTTGTGTTAATATCAAAAAATATTTAATTGATTACTGGTACAAATTCAATTAATCTTTTAATTAATATCACGAATTTTTTATATAAAATTAATTTTTATTTTTTCTGTGTATATAAAATGTATATATCGTTAAATAATATTAAGTCGTTATTTTAAAAAACTTTTCATTCGTTATTAAGTCTAGCTGTCTAGCAACAGCATACAGGAGCCCCGCCAGCAGGCCGGACTTTAAGAGAGCTAAAAACATCCCCTAGTCATAAATTTTTAAAATCTTTCTTCTCGCTATTTGGTGTAAAACTACCACCGTAGATTCCACAATTAAAAACCACTCCAGCTCCTAATAGATCCCACACGCTTCTGGTTCCCGTAGCGCGAGCCAGCACTTGGAAGATTTGCTAATTTATTGGTTGGTTGGTCTTAGCACACCCAGAGGAGAAAAAATATAAAGCTATTGGAAACTGAATGTTTACTATCCCAATGTAAGCCTTTGTATCTTATAACTATTTAACTGGACTTGGAACTTTTTTCCGCTTTTAGAACTAACCTATCTAAAATATTTAAAACTGGTAAGGGAAGTCTGATTCGATACTTCAAACTAACAGGTTATAAATATGAGCTTTACTTTAGTCCGTCTTAAAAAAAAAATTTATCAGATACAAAAAACAATGTCTAAGCTTATCGAAACGAAAATATGTAATTTTTAATTACTCTCGATCTCGCAGTTTATTTTTACTAAGAATGGCACCGGAATTCAAACGATGTTCCTTTATTTCTCCAATAAAGTATTCATTTTCATAGACCTGTAACCAATCAATTATATATACCGCATTTCTAAGTCCACAAATTCGTCTCAACATTTTCCGTACTTTATATGTATCTTAATTTTTGAGTACATTAAAAAACTACCAGCAAACGACACAGTCACTCTGGAACGCCACGCAAATAATGGGTGGTTTTTTAGCTATTATCTTTTTGGCAACACTGGTTTAAACAGCTGACGCACGTTTCGTGTTTTGTTTCACTGTCAAACATCTTCAGTTTGGTCTATAATCTAACCATGAATCGTCTTACAAACGAACAACGCTTGCAAATTATTGAATTTTATTATCAAAATGCGATCCACTTTTTTACCGAAAAATTATGCTGAGCGACGAAGCTTATTTTTGGCTCAATGGGTACGTTAATAAGCAGAATTGTCGATTTTGGAGTGATGATCAGCCAGAAGCATTGCAAGAGCTACCAATGCATCCAGAATAAGTCACAGTTTGGTGCGGTTTATGGGCTGGTGGCATCATTGGACCGTACTTCTTCAAAGATTATGCGAATCGTAACGTAACTGTGAATGGCGCTACCGTGAGATGATATCCAACTTTTTTTTTGCCCAAAATGCAAGAGCTTGACTTGCATGACATGTGGTTTCAACAAGACGGTGCCACATGCCACACAGCACGCTTAACAATGGACTTATTGAGAGGCGATTTCGGTGAACATTTTATTTCACGTTCGGGACCGGTCAATTGGCCGCCTAGATCGTGCGATTTAACGCTTTTAGACTATTTTTTGTGGGGCTATGTTAAAGCTCATGTCTATTCACACATGACCGCTTCAATTGACGCATTGGAAGACAACATTGAAGCATTTATTCATGAGATACCGGCCGAAATGTTGGAAAGAGTATGCCAAAATTGGACTAAGCGGATGGACCATTTGAGGCGCAGTAACGGTCAACATTTGCATGAAATAATCTTCAAACATTAAATTATATCGATTCAAATAAAGATTTCATGCATTTTTCGGAATTGTATGTGTTTTTTTTTTAACTTTCCTTTAGCTCTTAAAAAATCACCCAATACATGGATTTGTTGCTATATATTTTCTTCTTCTTCTATTGCCTCCATCAACATCGTTGTTGCTGGTGCTGTCTGTCGTTTTTCTGCCTGTTGCTGCAAACACTTTGCGCTATTTTGCATGTCATTTGATTCATGTGTTCATTTATTTGTTTCTCTGTACAAAGTATTGAGGCTGCTTGTATGTCGCACTATTTTGTGTTCAACAGTTTTTGCGCCTTCTCCGTTCGATAACTTCATGAATGGGTGTTTGTTTTGTCGGTGTTTTTAGTTGCAGTAAAAGGTAGATTGTGGAAGAAAACAACAGATCAAATCATTAATTGAGAGATTTCAATAAATTTTTAAAAGAATAGGCAAGTTTTTGTATGCACACAAAAAATTTAAATTATGAAAACGAAAAAGTTCCAAAAATACAAAAAAAAAACAAGTAAAAGTAATTGGTTGGGCCGAATCGTATGTACCCTTCGAATATTTTGGGGTGGGCTTTACATGGGACTTATAAATTATGAATAAATCCTTATAAAAATTATAATTGCGGGCAAGAGTCTAAATTGCATTAGCAGAAGCTGTACTCGGTTATTGATCTAGTTGCTTAGCTAATTTATCAATTTTTCGAAAAAAAAACTTTTTTTGACTTTGTTTATGCAAAATATTTTTTTTTCAAAATGTGCCTTTAAGTGCTTTTTTAAGGCCGTTGAACACTAACCCACAAAGTCATAAATTGTATACGAAAATGCTTTCCTGTTCTAATTATTGTCAAAAAACAATAACAACTTATCATGACAGGGTTTTTTTTTCGTAAAATACTTAAGACTTTGTGGGATAGTGTATAACGCCTTAAGTGGGATGCGAGCGAGATATCTTTCAAAATAATTGTTTTATAACTCAAAATAATGGTTTTTAAATTTTACGCATATGCACTATTTTTAACTTGTCCCTATTTGTGTGTAAGTATTTTTTAAACCTTAAAAATAAAACTTATTGTTTATGTAAGTTAATTTGTTAAAAACACACGTTTGAACTTAAACCCTGTTCATAAAGTTTGTTTTACGAATGTCTTCAGAATGACAATAAAAAAGAGCCCATTTAAAAAAAAAATTAAAAAAGTAGAATTTTGAGTGTTTATAATTCTTATTCGTTTAACAGTTTTATTTGTATAATATTTTTAGCTTTTCTTAAATCTCTGGTAAAAGGTTTACTGATGATCTGGACTAAGCAACCAGTAAAATGCGCGTAGAAATTTAGCGAGTCATAGAGAAATCTTATTAAATTTTTTTCACAAGATTGATCAAATATCTATCTAAGCTATTTGGGATAAATTTTGCTAAGAACAATAGGTAATAAGTTACATGGATGAGAACAAGCACCTGTTTGACAAAAATGTCAACTTTTAACCCCCTTTAATTTGGAGAGTTCTTTACCGATCCGGTTGAAAAATTGTGTCGAAGCTACTATCCAATAGGACCAACCGTGGTGCAAATGTTATCCCAATCGGGAGACATCGGTTTCAAACGTTGGTTCACTTGACATGAAATCCCCCATATAGAAAATAAATGTATTCATTTCTTTAATGTTAAAATTTAGCATAAAATAAAATAAACTTAAGCCTAATTAAAAATATTAAAAATTTGGATTAAAAACCATGAATAGTTCAACAAAATAACCACAATACTAATTATTGTTAAAGCTAAGGCACGAGCTCTATGTGTTCATTTGTCCTTCAAGTTGTGCTGAATAGGTCAACAAGAAAAAGAAAGACAAAAATGAGAAAACAAAAAATGTATTTACTTTAGACTTCAAGAAGAATTCTTGACAAAAATAGGGAAAAAACAGAAGTAGGGAAAAAACATGTAAAATCAATTAAAATGGATAATCATTCAAAAAAAAAAGCAAATTTCGATCTACCAAAGGTTAAAATACAATTAGGTTTAAGGACTGATGTTTGACTATTGACGTCAGCAGTCGTCGATGGCTGCGAGTGTAAGACGGCAAATCCATCTGAGGAGATCGAGTGGTTGCGATCGAAACATGTCATGGTAACCTGCCGGCCAGGGTTCGAGCCCCAGCCACGGTCAAGAATGAAAGATTATCAATAACAATTTTAATTAATTTTCATGTTTTAAAATTCCTTTCCTCATAAAAATAATTTAATGAAAATTAAATTTGATGAACTTAAGCCTTATTAAAAATATTAAAAAAAATTTGGATTAAAAACCATGAATAGTTCAACAAAATAACCACAATATTACTTTAAGAAATTTTCAAGAAAAAAAAAATATTTCCAGTAATTAGAAAAGTTAGGCAAACAAGTCAAAGTTAGTTAATAAAGGTATTTTGGCCTTTTTGTTAATATTCGGCTGAATCTCAGAAATTACAGTCATTATTCACTTGTGCTTAAATAAGTTATTGACAGGAATTCAAGCTAATTTTAAAATCCAATTTTTTAACCATCAACACTGGAATAGTGTTTAACATTGTATGAAATTAGTAGTGCTAAAAAAGACCGTCCTTTAAATTAAGCAATAAGATATGCAATTCAAAGGTATCCTGAGAATATCCAGTAGCCCGTTTCTGTATTTCTCTCATCGTAAAATTTTTCACAAAAAACGAGTGAGTTGCAAAAAAAAAAACAAGTGTTTCTGTATCTTTCCTTTGCGAGAATTATCTGTCATTTAAATCATTTCCAGCAATTATTTGAAGGATCTGAGAAAAAGTGTTTCTGTAACAATATTTTGCGAACATTTTCTCACAAGCACTGTCAAAATAAGTCACATTTAAAATTGGTGCGAGAAAAACACAATATAGATAAAAAATTTTAATTTAAAATCTGTTCAAATACTATTTTTTAATATAAATAAAAAATAGAAAGGATTTAAATGATAAATCCATAATTTAAGTGATGAAAATAAATTAAACACAATTGTACCATTTTGTTATTTTAAATTTTTTTAGCCTTTCCTTGTTTTGGTTTTATTCAGAGCTGCCATTTAAATTTTTGTAAAAATCGTCAATTTCCTGAGAAAAAATAAAAAGGTCGTCATTTTTGTTTTAAAAAATCGTACAATTTAAAATTAATTTTAAACGAATTTTGTTTGGTTCCGTTTAAATGTGCTAAATTCCCATTTCATACTATTGATAAACTGAAATTTATTGTTGAAGGGATAAGCTATTCCTATACGCATTTCACTAGTTGCTAAAGATATTATACAAATAAAACTTTTAAGCGAATAAGAATTATAAACCTCAGTTTAACTTGCAACAATATCAAAGCTTAAACAAAAACAATAACAATAAACTCACTGTTATCTTTTTTTACAGATTTTTATTAAAACATAATCAAACAAAAACACAGGTAAAGTTCATGGGTGTTTTAAACATACATATAAATTGTCTATTGTTCGACAATTTGAGGTCTATTTTTAATAAAATTATTTATTTTCTTTAATCCGAAAACAACTTAAAATTTTTATTTCTCCCTGAAGAAGTCACACAAAGGCGTGACAAAATATCATATTAGACAAAAAATGAAATCAATATTTTTATAAAAACGAAAAGAAGTCAAGCTTATTATATCGTTGCACTAACGCAAAAAAAGCTTAAGCGACATTATTTTTAATTTTTACTTTTTTAATAAATGACACTTTACTGGCAACACTTGCATCATCTCCTAAAATGTCATGGTCACATAAGGCACCGTTACGATTTTATAGCATAAACAATTTTTTCTTAAGCGACAGCATTCATACAAATTTTTTATGAAATAAAATTCAAGTTTCTAGCGTTTTTAATGCTTTGGTGAAATGTATATGAGATTCACAATAGCCGAATATAGAACTTTAAATTGTTTTATTAAAATAATCTTGACTCAAACTTTTCTCTACATTGACTGAAAAATGGGGTAATGTATTTATAACAATAGTGTTAAATAATCACGAGAATAAAAAGAAAAAACTTTTCCCTCGAAATTTTTTGCCGTTACACTTTTTAAGGAAAAAAGCAAACAATTTCGAGGGCAATTTTCACAATAGGGATAAAAATGATAATTTAAGCTGCCTTTTTTATAAAGATATCTTTTTTTTTTTTAAAGAGTTAAAATTATCGTATTTGAAGACTCAGTAATATCGTTACTTTTTTGAAAAATTTGCAAATCGGCAATTTGCTAATTTCGAAACAAAAAATATGCCAAAATCTTCAGTTCTGGCAGCCCTGGTTTTGCTATATTTATTTCTTTCGGTGACGTTTCTCTTTAATTTGACACTTAATTACTGGAAATATTGCAGTTAAAACAAAATTTGTGTTGTCTGTTTTCCCATTCAATTACAGAAACACTTTTTTCTTACAAACCGAGAAACGATGGAATTGTTTGTTAAACACATCGTAAGAGAAATTTTACGATGCAAGAAATATAGAAACGAGCTACAGAATGCAGCTCTGCTCACCAAATATTCAAATCTACCCGCTGTAAAAACATCGTGCTATTTTGTTTAATTTTTGGTAATAAAACGGTTGGTTAAAAAATTATTTTTCATAAGACTTTAACATTAAATTAAAAAATGTTTTACTTCTAATGGAAATTTTTAAATTTTCTTAAAGCTTGAATGAATTTTGTTAAAATTTTTTATATTGTTTTTTTTATGAATTTTTCGACACCTTTCACTAACTGTTTTTGATATCATATTTTTCAACATTAAAACAAATAAGAGAAAAACAAGTCCGAATAAATAAAGACAAATGAATTTTTATCGAAAATTAACAAGTTGCTTATCTCAGAAAAGATATTTTTGTTATTTGATATTTTAATAGAGACAATAGGTTTTTAATGTTATCAATAAAATATAAATTTAATAATGTATTTTTGACGTGTCAAAGCTACGCGTATTCAAAAAGATGACTGTTACAAAACGCGCTTTTTAGATGGCAAGAATGTTTTATATTAAAGAAATTTTTCGAGATTTTTTTTTTTTTTTTTTTTTGTATATAATAAATATCATAAACTTTTATTATTCCTAAAAATCTTTAACAATAATAATATTTAAAGTTTATTAATTTTAATAACATTAATTTCTTTCAATTTTATCTTTATTGGACTTTTTTTCTAAATCGAAAAATATCAATTTCAAACATGTTTTTTATTGTCTTAAATATGCTTGCAGTTGTTTTTGTCTTTAATGCCCAATTAAATTGACTTATCTTCTTAATATAAATTATACTTTTTTAGTAGACAACAAAAAACTGACCGTCCCCCAACGTGTTTATAACTGTTTAGTATCTAACGTTTTCCAGTATTTATTAAAATATTGCTTATTTTTTTTTTTGTTTTTTAATAAATAATGCTAATTTTTGTGATGATAAAACATTTTGTTTTTGTTTTTGCATAGACCGAAACAGTATGATTTTTTGTGGTACTATTATAATTTCGTGTTATCTTAGGAGAACAAACATTGACTTCACGTCCACAAAAAACTTTTCTCATATAGAGAAGTTATTGGCAAAAAAATATTTTTAAAATGTTGTGCGCACAATGGGGTCAATTAATTAATAAAAGTGAGTTTCTTTCTTATAAAATTCTAAAAAAAAAAACTCATTCTGAAGAGAGTGAAAATTTGCCATAATACCCTCTCCACTATTGTGATGTACGTACTACTCTACTGTCAATCGACAGAAGAAAGATTTTTCTACACAAATTTTTACTCTCTTACAGTTTTTCAATCATGAATAGATTTCGGATTTTTAACCCTCAAAAGGGTTGTTTTCAGAGAATAAATGTGCTAAAACTTTTTATGCATAATTCCTTGAAAATATTGAAAATGCTAAAACAAACATAATAAATAAATATTTTTGTGTTAGCTGATGGTTGGTTTTCGTTATTCTAAATGTAAGAAAACAACACAATAACTTAACGCCTCTATGTGGCATCTTTCTTGATAAGATAGGCTCTCTACAAATTTATTGGTTTATACATTTTGGTCTCCGACATCAGCTTTATTTCTAATTTAATAATTTTAAGTAGAAGCAAAACAACTTTTAATTAAATATTAAGGGCATATGAAAAATAATTTTTAAACCAACCTAACACTCTGTGAAATTATTGTATTAGCTATAAGTTTTGCTGAATATTTATTTGTAAATAGATTGCAAAAATAAAAATTTAAAAAAAAAAAAAAATAAATATATTTAATGAATCATTTTCATAAAAAAATTTTCATTGGTTAAATGAAAATTTTCATTGTCTAAATGGAATTTCATAGTTATAATGAAGTCTTTTCGTTAAAATCGCTTCATTGGATTTCGTAATTACGTTAAAGATATTCATTGGATATATGAAAACTAAAGTTTGTCCAAGTTAAACAAAAAATTTTAATTGGGAAAATAAAAAAACAATATACAAACATAACTATATTTATAAATTAATACAAATTTATAGTTTTCTTAAAAAAATGTTTAATTATTAATTAAAAAATGTAATATGCCATTAAATTTATGAAATAAAAAATTTTTTTTATAAAAGCAACATATTTCAATAATTGCCTTCATAAATTTAAATTTTCATTATGACAACAAAAATGTCATTATAGTAATGAAACAAAAACTTCCAATCCACTTTCAATCAACTTTGTTATTGTTGTTATGGACAATTTAATCTCATATTTACGCTCTTAATTGAGTAAAAAACTTAGTTTTTTTTATCCAAAAACTACACTGCCCCGGTAGGCTAGCTGGTAGTGAGCTAGTCTATCAACACCGAAGTTGCGCGATCGATTCCCGCCAGAGACAGAAAAAAATAAAATAAAATGAAAAAAATTAAATAAAAAAACAACAATAAATAAAAAAAAAAAAAATATAAGAAAAAATGTTTTTACTTTATTGGAAGTATTCATCCAATGAATAGTATTCATGGATCTAGTGTAATGTTTCATTAAATACAATTAATGAAACAGGTTTCATTGATCCAACGAAGCGCTGCATAGGTTCCTTTTTAATGCAACTTTTCATGCGATTAATGTCAAAATTCATTGGTATTGCGAAGAAAATTCTTTCAGTGTAGCAAGATTTTTTTTCCAAAAAGTGAAAAAAACAATTCAAGTTAACACACTCTTTATGATCAAGTGCGATATGCATCTGGAGAACGATTGTTCGTTTAATACACATTTCTCTATTTAAGCGGAAAATCATGTTTGTTATGTTTTACTTTAACAAATTGAAAAAAATTAAATAAAAATAAATTAAAAGTAAAAACCATTTTTAAAAAACAGGCGCTTTTATTTAAATGCGCTAAAATGAAGAAAATAAAATTTTACTTTTAAACTTTATTTATCTATATATATAACAGAGTTGCGTGAGTGACTGACTGACTGTCTCATTCATAATCGCCCAGCCCAAACCGCTGACTAGAAACTTGAAATTTGGAACTAGTGATTGGTCACTCCCCAAATCGATCCACTTAGACTGGATTTTTCGAAATTCGAATGTTTAGGGGGTAAAAAAAGGTAAAAACGTTAAAATTCGGTAACCTTATTTCTCCAAAACTAAAAGAGGTGCAAGATAAATTTAATACTTATCTTTGTTCTTTAGAAAAATAAGCGGACAGGTGTCTGGTACTTTTTTGTAATAGTACTTTTTTGCCACCCCATCTATCTTTTGAACCAATAAACATAGAAACAAAGTTAATACCACATTTGAAACTTATCAAAAAAATACGTATACGAATTTGGTACTTTTTCGAAATTCGAAAATTTAAGGGGTGAACTTAACTATTTTTGGTACTTTTTTTTACAAAACATTTTCCTCCATTCATTGACATATTCCTACTAAATTATGGGCTGCCACTACAATACTGAAATTTTTTATACTTTTATGGGGGGAAAAATATAGTACCCAAAAAAGGAAATACGGGAAATTTGATATTTGTCTTTAGAATTTTGGTTCTACTAAAGTAGAGGGTTAAATGCTAGAATTTAAACAAGTTTAACCCTAGAAAAACAAACTTTGGCATAAAAATATGTCCACGAAGAAAAAGGAGACGCAAACGAAGTAGCGGGTATATGCTAGTATGATATAAATGTTTGTTGCGAGACTTAAGTATTCGCATTTACTGGGTTTAAAAATTTCAATAGTTAAAATCAATCACATAAAGTTATTTAATTTGTTTGTTTATTTTAGTGTTCGATAATAAACAGAACTTTATTTAGCGTTCGACTAATACACCCAGGAACGATATCTATTTTTTAGTGTCTATGTAGACGAACACAACCCTTAATACCGTTCGTAACTATTTTCAGAAAGAGCCGTTCTATTCTTCATTAAAAAACAGAACAATTGTAGTGATACTGTACACAAACATTAGATTTTAATGTTTTATAGTGTTTCTTTTTTTACATAGTTAAAGAAATGAACGAACCAAAAAATTTTAGCAATGACCGCAGCACGAACAACTTGTGTGTGTATTGTGTACATGTTTTGTTTGTTGGCTTTTTGTTTTTTTTTTCGTATGTGTATTTTATTTTGTAAAAAATGTTGGGTTTTTAAAGGGCTCTAAATTGTTGGGTTTAAAAAAAAAACTCGAACGGAATTAAATGTTCGCAACTTTTGTTGAGTTGGCTAAGAACATTATTATTTGTGTGTTCGACAGATCATAAACATGGAAATGTATTTTTTTTTTTAAGACTTCTACACAAGCACTATTATCGTTTATGTTTTCCACAAATCTACCGAACCGAACACTAAGGAGCGATATTTAGTGTTCATTTTCGAACACTGGCTTATCTACAAAAGTAAATCTCGCAACAAGCTTTAATATCACATAAATTATGTAATGACGTTATAAGTTAATAGCAAAAGTTTTTTTTTGTCTTTTTTAGAGCATTTAAATGAACGCTTGTTATTTAAAAAGGCTTAAGGCAGAGTTAGCCGAGCGTCCACGTACCCTAACGGAACGTCTGGCTCGTTTTGTTATTTGCAAACAATGTAAATGCTTACTGAATTTAAATGTCACGTTGACGGAACGTCTCGATCTGTATAAAACAGATTTTTATGCCGTTGTTACGTGACATTTGTAAAGCAGTGATGGGCTGCTTGTATGTTTAATTGAATGTGGGTATTTTTGCTCTTTTTTTTGGAACTTTTTTCAGTAAAGCTATGGAATTGAGACAAAACAACTTTAAATACAACATATTTCCATATAAACAAATATATTTATGTTTAGATGTAAAAAATAAAAAAAATTTAAATACACATACAATGGAAATGTGAAACAAGTAAAAGGCTTTAAATAGTATTAAAACCTCGTTTGGTGCGTACACTACAATACAATATATGTATGCTAAAAATATATATGCTAAAATACAAATTTGTTTATTCTAAATCTATAATATAAATATAAATTATTAATGTTTTTTACATACACAAAATACTGTTTTAATACCATTTAAATCACTTGGTACTTTTTCTGCACAGCGGTCACCATTTAAACATTTTTGATTTCCATCACTGTGTGTTTTGTTTTATGTATACTATTGCTTTTTGTTTATGTATGGGAAACACATATGACACATTTTTAAATGTTCTATAAGTGCACCAACGTGCTTACAGTACGGTGCGGTACATTACGGGTACAGCAACGTTCGCCTAGCTGGGCCTTTACACTTCTTCTATAGTTTATTTAAAACTCGCATTCGTATTCTCAGTAAGTCCTTTCGTTTGGTACTTATAGTGTCATTCATTTTAAACTTAGTCCGCCATATTGGATTTAGAGTTACGTCACTTTATTTACGAATCATGCTCAGCAAGCCCTTTCATTTGGTACCCATATTGTAGAAATGCATTAGAAATATTAAGTCCGCTATTTGGGATTTTCCACCATGTTGGATCTAGAGTAGCTAACCATGTATTGTCATCTAAACTGAAGGTGTATACAATATTTCGGCTCAATCGGTTGAATATATCTGTTTCAAAATTGAGTTTCAAAATTCAGAAGTTTGCAATTTTGGATTCAGAGTGACGTCACTTTATTTTTCGATTTATTCTTAGCAAACTCTTTTAAATGATACCCTTATTGTAGGAGTGCATCAAAAATAACAAATCCGTCATCTTGGGTTTGCCGTCATGTTGACTTGAGAATGGTCGTTAGGTATATATTAATCTATTTTATGCCACGCCCACTTCTCCACTCCCGCTCGATTGGTTGGAAAAGACAGTGGCGAAAACACCTGCAAATTTTTTGTATTTTTGCCTTTTGTGAATATAAATTAGTGCGCAAAATTGCATCGTTTCTATTTATGGCCGCTCGTTATATGAAATGCAGACACTGTGCATCGTGGGGCTACTACGGTATCTTCTACCTTAAAATGTATTGAAGAATACAGTAGTACTTAATTTTCCATGCCTGTTTTTAATTGAAGATGGGACACTCTTTAAGAATGGAAGGTAAAGTTTTTTTACACAAAATTTGGAAGAGAGACATTTTTTATAGAAAAAACTTACGCTCTTTTACGAGAGCAAATGATTGTGAATCTCTGGGAGTATTTCTTAAAGAAACTAATTGCTTTTCTCAGTTTATACTAATCAAGATGATTTTGATAATAGACATTTATGTTTTTGTTATTCTGGTGGTTATCTAAATCCTCGAGACTCGTAACCAGCGACCGAAGAAGAACTGAAGAATTGCTTGTTAAAGTGAAAACAAGTTTGCTGCTTAAATCTTTTGTTTTGTTTATCTTTTTCAAATATTGTGCTTGTTGTTTTGTTTTTTTATTGTTGTTGCTTTTTTTAATCAGGTCGTAATTTTAGCACGAGACCAAAAGACGCCTGCTATCTCTGCTTTAATATCTTTAACGAAAAAATTCAAAATTAAGATTCTGTTTTTGTTCATTTAAGTATATTTTTTATACCCTCCACCACTAGTAGTGAATGTGGGTATACTTAGTTTGTCATTCCATGTGAAATATTTCTAGTCTTCATCTGAGGCCCCGTCAATTACATATATTCTGGTTCCTTGAGTTATTCTATGTTCGTCTGCCCGTCCGTCTGTTTAAAACACTCAAACTTTCAAACAATCAAATTCTTTCTAGTTCTCCTAAGCAGTTTGGGATCGGTTCAGTAAGAAATGAGTTATGAACCCAAATGTGGAACAACAAAATGGATATTTTTGTTCTAAAAATTAACGAAATTCGTGACAGAATGCAGCAATTCTCATTAAATTTTACACGAATTTGTTTTATATGACTGCCAATCGCAGTACAAAATTCTGTAAAGATCGGTCCATAATTTACCATAGGCCTCATTAAAGCCCTCTCTCGCAAACTACTTTCGTACGCCTTAAGCCATAAAAAATACTCTGTTGTAGTAAAATTCGGCCTGCGATAGTTTTATTCGTTTAGAATGTACCCTGCCGAGTTTCGTAAAAATCGGTACATAAATGACCGTAGAACCCGTATAATAATAACAATTGTTCGAAAATAAGCACTAAATATCGCTCCTTGGTGTTCGGTTCGGTAGATTCGTGGAAAACACAAACGCCAATAGTGTTTGTGTAGTAAATCATTAAAAAAATAACGTGTTTTTGTTTGTTCATTTCTTTATCAATGTAAAAAAAGAAATATTATAGAACATTTAAATATAATGTTTGTCTACAGTAGAACATAAAAACATTAAAATAAAATATTTGTTTTTAGTAGCACTACAACTGTTATATTTTTTAACGAAGAACAGAACACTATATAATGTTCGGCTCTTGCTTGAAAATAGTTACGAACAGTATTAAGGGTTGTGTTCGTCTATACAAACAATAAAAAAATAGATTTCGTTCCTAAGTGTGTAAGCCGAACGCCAAATAATGTTCTGTTTATTTTCGAACACTGACCATAACATTAGAGGTCTTCTTGCTCACGCTGACATGCAAGGCAAACTTCTTCCGTACGATAGAGAAAATGTCCGCAAGAGTGCGACTAAAAATTAACCTCAAAAAGACCAAAACATTGCGCATAAGTGCATCACCAACTCAATCATTCCTTTCACGGCACCAACCTGTAGATGATGTACCGACGACCGACAACAGAATGGCCAACGACTAGAATCCTCAGGGTCAACCACGTATTGAAAGGCCTGCTAAAAAGAGTATCAAATAGTATTAAATAATTTGAAACAGTTACTTTGTTTGTTGTAGTACAACTCTACAGCACATTTTTCGCAAACAGTTTGCGGATAGCCGGTGCAGTAGGAAAACTTGCACCAAGGTCAAACACATTTTAGCTTTGATTTTTCACTTTTAGCGTTTGCCATCAAACATCACATCTTCGTATATCAAGAGTGGCTCCAACTTTAGAGTTTGCTGTGTACCAATTTGTTAATAAGGATGTGGATTAGTTTTGAACGATTTTAATCGCCAAAACATTAACCCCCGTATTCATAAACGGTTATTAAATTTAACAAACGTTTATTAGGGATAATTATGAAAATTATCCCTAATAAACGTTTGTTAAATTTAAATATATCCTTTAAACCTTTATTAAATTTAAAATTGTTTGTGAATGTAGGCATAAAACTTTATAACTTAGAGTGCTATTTTTGGTTTGTTACAGATATGTCACATGGGGCTATAAAAGGATATCCCTCAAGGGATATCACTATACCGAATTTTGTGATGAACGGTCCATAACTTACGATAGGTCCAATACAAAATCTCCTCCCAAAAATGACCTCAATACACCTAATAATATTTTTAAAACAATTCATGATCTTTTAAATTCGGCAACGAACTATAATGCAGTGAGGTCAGGTTTTTATAAATATGGGCTTATTATTTATAGAACTTATATAAAGACCACTCCTAAAAAATATCCGAACTCTCGGTGTAGGGTACTACAGATTCGGACAACCGCATGAAGCGCTCTTACTTGTTTTATTAAAAATGTGCTTTACGGATCTTAATAACATTTGTTGTTCTTCTCTTTTCGATAATAAATAATGTGAAAAGTGTAGACAAATTTAGAATCAATAGAGGGTGTTGTACGTTCACAATAGAGTACTAATTTCGAATGGTTGTATTTTTTTTAATAGGAATAAAACGTTATTTATGTTCTAAAATACGTTTGTATAATTTTCATATAATTCAACCTGTTTTGTTTTTGATTTTAAGACTTGAAAGAATATTATAGTTCTTAAAATTAATATTTCAAGGTTAGTTAGTGAAACAATATTGTTGTTTGATTTTAAATATGAACATTAATATTCATAAAATTTTATTGCGCATAATCAATTTTCTAAATTAAATTTTAGCTGAAATTAAATCCCGTGTATAAGTTTCATCAACTGTCGATTTGTTGTGGTTGATTAAAGAGTAAATACTTTTTTTTATATGAATTAAATCTTGTGTCATTTACTTTAAAAAAAAAGTGTTGAATAAATGTCTTTAAAAAAAATATTTTAGTCACGCTTATTTTGTCACCCACGTAATCTGCTTAATTGGTGCAGTTATTTTTTTTTTTTTTTTTTTTTTTTGTGTTAACTAATTTAGTTTTAATTTATTATTCTCCCACGAAATTATTGTCGTATTTAGTAACAAATTACAGTTTGTTAATTATCAAGTTGTTAACATTAATTTATATCACTTTTAAACAAGTGGTTTTGTTTTCAGTGTTTTTTTTTTATAAAAAAAAGATTTATTACCAATCACAGTGCTATTAAGTGGTCAATATTTTACACCAAATTATTATTTAATAATTTTTTATTAAAAATAACTACAAGTTATTAAGTTTAGTTTCTACTTGTGGTTGGCATTGAATTCTAAGCAGATGCATGTTCTTATAACTATAACAGAAATTTAGTAATAAAAAATCATGATCATACAGGGTGCCGCATAAGTAAAGCTATGACTTAGTTAATTAATCATTTTATTCTGTTTGATTTCATAAGGGTTAGCATTTATTTGAAAATAGTCCGTTGTTCACTCTAACTACGTTTAAAAGATAACCAGGAGGCAAATTGCGCAGTTCCATATCGATCGAAATTTCCATTAACCTTTAACTGTGGAGGTGGTGGTAAATTTTGCCCTCTCTTTATATTTTTCTAGCATACTCTCTTCCGTTGCGCTCAATCAATTTAATTCTCTTATTATCTTCTTATATCGTGATCCTTGTTATTCACTTGTGTTTTGGCTGAGCTCGACTTAGCACGAGCGGAATTACGGACATGCTGGTGTAAAAAATACCACTCGTCATCATTTACGTAATTTTTTCTTTGAAAATATTTCCACCACGTCAGCGGTGGTACCACATCAAAATAAACATAATATTTTCATGGAATTATTTTAAGCACGCGTCCGTTTTCTTGTTCTTTTTGACAGATGATGGGTATTATTAACCATTCTATTTGTACCAAATTTGGAAAATTTTACACTTATCATTATTTAGATATAAAGAATTGTATTTTGTGCCATGCCCACTTATCTTATCCCGCCCAATTTTTGACTGATGTTGCATATTGGTAGCAAAGCTATTTGTTCCAAAACTTAAGCTGTTACCGCTTGGGGAATTTTATAACTTTCTCTTGCCGTTCTTTAGATATAAACTAATGTGCTTTGTGCCACGTCCACTTCTCCAATCCCGGCCATTTTTGTAGAGAGGTCGTGCATTGATAACCCAGCTATGTGTACCAAACTTGAACAAATCTCTTACCGTTCATTGGATATTAAAAATGTATTTTGTGTTAGCCCAGTTCTCAAATCCCACCTTATTTGGAAACTTTGACTCTTGGCATTCTTCAGATACACAAATATCAGTCCCGCCCAGATGTTGTGTATTGATAACCAAGATATATCGACCAAAGTTGGAAACTTTAGTTCTTGCCGATTTGTCTGCAATGTAGTTGGCCAGATTTTGATGAGTAAGAAACCTCCAAAATGGTTGACCTGTAGTTTATACACATAATTATTTTTGTTCATGATTTCTTTTATATCTTTAAATATATATATTTTGCTGTGCAAAAATGCCCTTTAAATTTTTGTTTTTTTTTTTATATTCATATTTTTTTGATAAGTTTTTGATGTATCGTTTTCTAATATTAAAAAAATGGTGAGTGAAGTTAAGTACCTGTTTTGTTAAAACAAATACAAATAATTTTTGGTTTCTTTATTTTTTGTAATTAAAAATGTAGTTATTTATTTTTCAAAAACAAATAATTATCAAAAAATTTTTTTACAATTTTTTTTTTTATATAACTTTTTGTTTGACCTTTTTTTTATTTAATTACTGATTATTTTAATTTAAGCTCTAGGTCTTTTTATAAAAAAATTTTTTAAATTATTTATTTTTTCGATATTTCGCTAACCATCGGTTAGCATCGTCAGGAAATTTTAATTATTTAACAATAAAAATAATAAAATAATTAAAATTTCATGACCGATGGTTAGCGAAATATCGAAAAAATAATTAAAAAAAAAAAAAAAAGAAAAAAAATTTTTTTATAAAAAGAAATAGAGCTTAAATTAAAATAATCAGTAATTAAATTTTTTTTTTTTTTTTGTAAAATTTATAGGGGTTAAATTTACCACCACGTCATAAGGTATGTCCCAAAATTTCACCTCCACAGTTAAAGTTAAATGGAGAGATTTTGAAGAAAGAGTGTAAACATAACTTTTTTTTCATGTAAAATAAGCATAAAAAATGTCTTAAGAAGTAGCTTAAAAAGAAAATATAAAATTTTCCAGTTACCGGCGCAATTTTCTCAAGTAAAACAGCTAAAATATGCTATGAAACCATTCTTTTATGAAAACATAGTCTTTTTTTAATAATAATAAAAAACAAAAAAAGACGATGATTATCCACATTTAATTTTTTCATCCTGTAGACCATTCTGGGGAAATGCCCATATATTATTTATGGTGTTTTCTTTTCTACAAAAAAATGTAACATTTTATTTAAAAATATGCAATTTTTGGTGTCTGTTTCTTAAAAATTTTGCTCCCGAAAAGGACGAGGTTTTTTAGAATAAAAATGCCCTTTAAGTTTTTGTTTTTTTTATATTTATATTTTTTTGATAAGTTTTTGATGTATCGTTTTTTTTAAAAAAAAGGTATGAGAAGTTAAGTACCTGCTTTGTTTAAACAAATAAAAATAATTTGTTGTTTCTTTATTTTTTGTTATTAAAAATGTAGTACTTTAATTTTCAAAAACAAATAATAATCAAAAAATATTTTTAACTAATTTTTTTTAGTAAAATTTAGAGGGGTAAAATTTACCACCACGTCCTAAGGTATGACCAAAAATTTCAACTCCACAGTTAAAGGTGAAAACTGTATTGTTATTTCGTTCGATATTTGCCCCCAACTACGTGAAGAAAAACAATCGTTTTCAGAACAGTCGTTTTAAGCAGGCGTTATGAATTTCGAGCGATTTTAAAATCCATTCTGAATTAAAGTCTTAATTTTTTGTTTTAAATACAATTCCAGCAATAACTATAACGTACCAGTTTCTCTAAATTGGGTTTACTCAAAATTTATACATTTCTAGTAGAGATAAAAAAAATTTTACATGTGCTCTTGTATCATAAAAAGGTATACACAACTGTAGGTAGATAAGATCACTGTTTATCGTTTTCTTGCGAAAAAGTTAAAATGTGTAAATTTAGAGATGACTTCCTTTAAAGAAACCAGTGCGATTTATCAGTGAAGTTATAAAGTTGTATTGTTACTGATTAACTGCCTGACTGATTCATCATCGCACAGCCTAAGTTGGGGAGTAAACGGGTAAAACTTGTGTATTGGTACTTTTATTTCCAGCAAAGACTAGAAATCTAGAGCTTTTTTTTACTTTGAGCCAACACTCAGGGGATGCCCTTATTAATGCAATGCATTGTGTTGAAAGCACAGCTGCATTTTCCCATTTTTTTGTGATATTTTAAAAACAAAAACTTCAAAATTTAGCTAAAAAACTTTTTTTCACAAAAAAAAAAAAAAAATATGTTTCTAAAACGACTGCACATATTAGAAAAAGGTTTAACCTTGCTTAAATGAGATTTTATTGCAGAATTTCGGGTTTTAAGTTTGTTAAATAAACTAAACCGTTTTTGAGATTCGCAATTATGTGTTGTGCAAGCTCCTCCATTTTCGAAATAGCGGTATATCTCAAAAACAAGAGCTAACATAAAAAAAAGTTTAGCACCGCTGGATTCAGCGTACCCGATTTATGTTAAACAGAAACCTTGTGCAACATTAGAATATAATGTTTGTCTACAGTATCAATACAACTGTTCTGTTTTTAACGAAGAACAGAACACTTAAAAATGTTCGGCTCTTTCTTGAAAATAGTTACGAACGGTATTAAAAGTTGTGTTCGTCTACACAAACACTAAAAAAAAAAAATCGTTCCTGGTCGGATTAGCCATGATTTTCATTATTTTTAAATGTCTAAAACTTGAGGAAAATTTTCATAATTAAAAAAAAAGTCTGAAAGCAAGACGGTGTTTTACATAGATCGATAAGTGTTTGAAAAATTTTGTGTTGTTGTTTTCTCTTTGGAAGGAAGGATAGCACTAGAGGAGTTACAATATTTTTCGGTAAGGTTAATCTAGTGATAAGCTGTGGAAATTTCTCTATTATAGAACGTAATAGTTCAATTTTGGAAATTGGTCTATTGGTTATATTAACTCCAATTAAGGTTTGTGGATGCTGGAAAGCAATTATCTTAAGGTCTTTCGAAACGGCAAGATAACTGAATAGTTATTTGTTTTTGGATAAACCACAACTGTCTGGCTTAGTTTTTTTAAGTTACAAAAAGCAGATAGTATTCGTTGGTATTGAAAGTATCTCACGAAAAGATACTAATCAATTTTATTTTATTGCTGAGGTGACTAAACCGTTATTAATTGTGCATGTAATAAAAGGTGCTAAGCAAACCAATTCCTGGGAAAAATAATCCCTATAAAGGACTATATCAATAATATTTGAATCCATTTGTAGTGTTAAACCTACATATATTTTTCTTTAAATATTATCATATCTCAAAAGATTTTGTTATTCGTGCTTAATTCCCAGTTTTTATTACTGATAAAAACACTTGAAATTTATTGTTGATGGGATAAGCTATTCCTATGCGCATTTCACTGGTTGCTTAGGCCAGATCATCAGGAAACTTCATCCATAACGTTTTAGAAAAACTAAAGATATTAAACCAAATTAAGCTTTGATATTATTACAAGTAGAACTGTTGCTATAAGTCTTATACGCTTAACAGTTTTATTTGGTTTAATATCTTTAGTTTTTCTAAAACGTTATGGATGAAGTTTCCTGATGATCTGGCCTAAGCAACCAGTGAAATGCGCATAGGAATAGCTTATCCCATCAACAATAAATTTCAAGTGTTTTTATCAGTAATAAAAACTGGGAATTAAGCACGAATAACAAAATCTTTTGAAATTAAAACTTTGTATTCCCAAAAATTGAAATTACTTTTTGATAATAAACAGGCAGTGCACGGCCTAAAAAAACACTTAATTGTCAACATCTTTTGTAAAGTTGTTGTTGTTGTTTTTATTTTGTTTTTCTTAACCTACTTACAACTACAATTAATGTTGAGAGAATTTCAACTAATTGTAGTGGGGAATGTAAGATGAGATAAACCCACTGTTTATTGTTGATGTGTTTTGTTTAAGCTTTGATATTATTACAAGTAGAACTGTTGCTATAAGTCTTATACGCTTAACAGTTTTATTTGGTTTAATATCTTTAGTTTTTCTAAAACGTTATGGATGAAGTTTCCTGATGATCTGGCCTAAGCAACCAGTGAAATGCACATAGGAATAGCTTATCCCATCAACAATAAATTTCAAGTGTTTTTATCAGTAATAAAAACTGGGAATTAAGCACGAATAACAAAATCTTTTGAAATTAAAATTTTGTATTCCCAAAAATTGAAATTACTTTTTGATATTATCATATCTTTTAATTCTAAATTCTAAAATTTAATATCAAAATGTTGGTTCCTTTTTCGTTTTTTTTACACCTTTGTTTTTTATTGACTTCTAAATTATTATTTAAATTGAATTTTTCCATCTAAATTGTTGTTGTTATATTCATAATAAATTAAATACCAACACAAAAGGGAAAACAAAGAAAGTAGCACCTAGAAGTTTCGACTTCTTTCACTCAAACAAAAGATATACCGTAATGTGGACTCAGTTATGTAAGTATGTTTAAATACCAATAAATAACTTAATCCACAATCAAATTTAACCATTTTATTTATTTTGACTATCGAATGCTGAAATAAAATTAATCTGAAAACGCATGAAACCTCTGTCATCTGGCGCCTGCTGACATCGTTGGACCATCTAAAAATCGTAAGTGTAAATGCATTGATTTCGATAGCCAATTTTAAAAGAGCCAACTCAAATTTTTTTTTATACTTATTTAACGTAGCATGAATAATTAAGTCTTATTTATATATCTGTAAAACTACACTATATACCAAGAATTGATCATATTTTGTTATTCTAAAATCATTCATGTTGCGTTACTTATAAATACCCTACACTTAATACACTTGACACCAGTTTTAGTATTAGCTCAACGTCACCTGATATTCTTAATTTCTTTTTACATTTCTTTCATTAATTACCTTACTAGAATATCTTAATTAATGGTGGCTAATTTTAATTTAATTGTTCGTTTTTTTTATTTTTTTTTGTTTTAATAATAATAATTCTAATTCAGTATTCTACATTATTTGTTAAATAAAATTGATTTATATTGTTACATATGTTAACATGAATTTTTAAATTTTTGACTGAATATGGTTACGAAAGGTTAAGATATTGGTATGGGTTAGTAGTGTTTTTTTTTTGATCTCAGACCTTATAACGTATATATATTCTGGGTCCTTATGACAAGAGAAGTTCAAATCCGGTCGAACGTCTGTCCGTCCGTGTGTCCGTTGAAATGGGTTTTCCGAAGTCACATGACATGTTGGGGTATCATCGTTTTCATGTGTTGGAAAAATAAATAATTTTTGTTTTATTGTAAAATCATGTTAAATTAACAGGAAACGCTAATGTAGCAAAATTATTGTTAAGAAATTTTAAGTTTATTTTGTTTTAATTGGTTTTACAATGATTTTTTTCTGTGTGAGCTAAGATATGAGCAAAAAACAACGACTGCCTCCAATTTTTTTCATAAATCCCATGTTGTTGTTGTTTTCTTATACCCATCACCAAAAGTAACAGGGTTTATAATTTATATTATCTTTCATAAAAAAAAAAATACATACTTTAAGAGCGCAGTAAATTTAACGAGGTCTGTCTGGGCCAGGCTTGCCAGAAGAATTCATATTGAAAGTGCTAAAATGACAAAAAAAAAGTGCTAAATTGTTTTACAGTTTGAAATGTTTTTTACATATTCATTTTATTTAATATAAACACTTATTAAAATGTTATATTATAAAACTGTGGGAAAAATATTCAAGATCTTTTGTGAATAAGTTGATAAAAAAACATGCAAAACATGTTGCATATTTTACCCTTACTTTTATTTAAGGTGTTCATACTGCTCTGTTATACAACTTTGGTACTTACTTTGTTTGTAGAACCAATGTTTTATTTTCTTTGTCATAATTCATACCGCACATAATTTTGTAAAAAGATTGTTTTAGAACAAAATATAAAAAATTTACATATTAAAATGAAAAACCGTTTATGTAAATTATAATTGTTCAAATTTTTCTAAGCCATTAGTGATGTCAATATTTGTTGCCAAACCGTAATAGCGTGCAGAAACCGCTCAAATAGCCTTGAAAATCGCTCAATAAGTACATTAGCGATAAAAGTGTAACAGTTGTAAATAAAATCAGCTAATTTTGTTCTATTGAAGTTGCACAACATGTAACACTTCGAGTGATTATAGGTAACATTAAAAAGTGTTACATGTATATTAGGGATATAACCAAATTTTGGCCCTAGCAATACGCGATAGCGAATATTGCGTTATTTACGAAAACAATTTGTTTGGGTCGTTTGAAAATAAAAACCTCACCCACAAAAGTGATTTTCTAAAATCCCTAAAGAAAAAGATTTAATAAAAAAATTTTAAATATTTTATTAATAAATGAAAAAAAAGTTAAAAAGTTTCTCAATTATTAAAGGACATGAATTAACAAATTTAATGTGCGTGTTGTTTTGCTAAAGTTTTTGGCTAAATGTATAAGTACAAATAAAAATTAAAAAATATTATTTTCCAACTTTACCGCGTTTTGTGGGTGACCTTTTTTGAAAACCGCGAAAAGTTAATATCATTTTTTTTAATAGTTTTCAATGGACTATTCGACTGTGCTTGGGCCATTTTGATATTTGCAAAAAATGGGAATAAGTTATACCCCTAATGTATATACTGTAACACATTTTTCTCAGAAAATAAATCGCCATTAATTAAAGTTGTTACAACTGTTTAAAATTTCAATTATGTCATTTTCATCTTCCTCATATACCGACTCATTTTGGTATTTTTCAGATGAACCGATTTTATTACAATATCTTCCGGTATGTTAAAAGTGTGGCAACAAACGTTGTCTAATTTTGCACCTTCTCTTATGCGTATAACTGAACATAACAGTTCTGTTTTCATTCTAGTTCTTAGCAAGGTCTATCCAATAGGTCTTTGGTCCAATAGGAGGTTGCCTCGCTCAACTTTCTGAACAGCTGATGGTTTTTTGTCCCAATGTCTGAGAAAACATTCATTTGCTTCTCTAAAGCCCGACAATGATTTTTGTATTGTAGCAAAATTATTTTTGTTGATAGTATGATCAGAAAACCAAACTTCCCATACAAATTTACAAATAGAAAACAATTGGAATTGATATTTCGGAATAAGTATAAACGACAAAAGTGCCAGAATTCCAACGAGCATTACTGAGTGCTGACATTGCTAATTGGTAATTGCGTTTGATGCGAAAACTTTTATGTGATTTAAAAAAAAATATGCTCTATTCGACTATGCTATGTCATTTTTCCTATTTGCAAATATTGTAAAAAGTTATTTGCCTAATATGTATGGATTTTTCTTGAAACACTTAAAGAATTGATACTTAATTTGAATTGATTATCGGAGTTTTTAAATGGTTTTGGGGGCTTTAGGAAATATCGCCCAAAGAAAAATGGCCCAAAAAAAAAAATGAAAAATCGCCCAAAAAAATTCCATGTAAAATTGGGCTTAAATTCATATGAAAAGTGACCCAAAATTTTTGGGCTTTTTTTCGTTATTATTGGGTGAGATTTCGTTTTTTAAATTGGGTGATTTTTCGTTATGAAAAATCACCCAAAAATATTATATACAAAATAGCCCATTTTTTCGGGCCATCTTTATTTAATATAATTGAAATTTATTTAAAAATTATTTTATTGTTTTTTCTCTGGGTGTTTATATTAAATATATAACGAAAACACTTTTGGGCGCAAGGATTTTCTCCTCAAGGATATAATATATACCGGCTGCGCTAACTTCGCTAAGCTAACTTCGCATAGAGGATTTTCTCCTCTATGGTATAACAAACACCGGCTTCGCTAACTACAGCTTCTCTGTATAGCCGGCCTTCGGCCGGGCGCAAGGATTTTCTCCTCTATGGTATAACAAACACCGGCTTCGCTTACTAAAGATTCTCTGCGTATATGGCCTTCGTTCGAAAACAAGGCAGATTTTAGAAGCTTTACTTAGCGAAACCGGTACTTGTGCTACCATAGAGGAGAAAATCCTTGCGCCCGGCCGAAGGCCGACTATACAGAGAAGCTTTAGTTAGCGAAGCCGGTGTTTGTTATACCATAGAGGAGAAAATCCTTGCGCTCGGCCGAAGGCCGTCTATACAGAGAAGCTTTAGTTAGCGAAGCCGGTGTTTGTTATACCATAGAGGAGAAAATCCTTGCGCCCGGCCGAAGGCCGGCTATACAGAGAAGCTTTAGTTAGCGAAGCCGGTGTTTGTTATACCATAGAGGAGAAAATCCTTGCGCCCGGCCGAAGGCCGTCTATGCAGAGAAGCTTAGCGAAGTTAGCGCAGCCGGTATTACTGTCCTTACTGCCGAGCAGCTGTTGAAGATACAATGCAATTTTTTACATAAAACTTACACTTGTATGTATCTAAATTTATATGAATAATAAACACTTTTTTGCAAATTGGGTAATTTTTATTTTTTTTTTTTTGGAAAAATTCGATTTTGCTTTTTGGGTAATTTTTCATTTTTTTTTTGGGCCCTTTTTCGTTTTTGTTGGGCAAAATTTCATATATAACTTTTTGGGTCATTTTTCATGTTGTTTTGGGCGATTTTTCATTTGGGCGATTTTTCATTTTTTTTTTTGGGCCATTTTTCTTTGGGCGATATTTCCTACAGCCGGTTTTGGGATCTAAAAAAGTGCTTAAAAGGCTTAATGTGCTAAACTAGCACTTAGCACTTTTTTCAAAATTCCTATTGCTAATTCAGAAAAAAATGTGCAAAATCTAGCACTAAAAGTGCTAAACTGGCAAGCCTGGTCTGGGCTTCTGTTTTTCTGTACATCTGGAAAACGGAAGGAGCAAAAGTTTCCAAATAAGTTACAAGGATGTTTGTTAGCAACACACAACATGCGCCAAAATGTTTTTCCTTTTTTTTAATTCACTAACCTAATCACGCGACGTTCCTACGCTTGTCTGCAGGAAATAAATCAGAGTCTCTGCCGGGAATCGGACCCGCAACCCCGGCGCTATTAGACTAGATCACTACCAGCTAGCCTACCGGGGTATTCGTGAGGTGGGCGTTTCACTTACCATACAAAGACATGAAAGATTCCTGTATAACTAGAGAAAGGCACACAGAAAGAAAAACAGTCGGGATAAATCAAAAATTCAAGTAAGATCCCGGAATTTTTTGATATAAGTATAAAATTCTTAAATCAAGTAAAAAAAAGAATAAACTTTTCGTTGTGCTTAACCCTCCGGCTTACGCATGTTTTGATTTTCTATACACATTGAAAAAACGTCTGGCCAGACTCATGTGTACCACGAAGGGTGAAAAAGTAAATTTGAACTCTTGCTTCTCATTTAGTTTATATTTTTGGTTAAGTATGAACATAAGATTTCTTAAGTAAAAAACCTATCGGGTATGATGTTGGTGTTTAATCATTTTGTAATGTGTAAAACGGGTAAGTAAATAAATCATAATAACTTTTTCTTTCTTATTTCTTTTTTGGTTTTTTTCAAGCACGAACTCAGGATGTAATCAACTTTATAATACTTGAATCAAACGTATTTTGAGATTGATTCAATCTTAGTTTTACTGAAATCAATCTCATTTTCGGACTATTTCAAGTATGAATTCGGGATTGAATCAACTTTATAATTCTTTAATCAAGCGCATTTTGGGATTGATTCAATCTTAGTTTTACATATCTCAATCTCATTTTCGGACAATTTCAAGTATGAATTCGGGATCAAGCGCATTTTGAGATTGATTCAATCTTAGTTTTACTTAACTTATTGAATTGGATTGAATATGGATAGTTTAAGTATATCGCGATTAAAAATCCATACTTGAATCAATCTTTCTGCACTTGATTCAAGAAATTCAATCTTCGGATTGATTTGAGTACGGATGGATTGATTTTTCTTTTGAGTGCAAGAAACAAACTTTTTAAATTAGGTACAAGCCTTTTGGTTATAAAAGACAACATCCGTTAAGATGGGGGCGGGAGTGGAGAAGTGGGCGTGGCAAGACACAGATTTATTTATATATAATACTGATGTTATTTATATAACTTTCTGTTCTTATTGCACTATAGTGAAGGGCCCAATAAAAAATGGAGCTTCCAACGAAGCAGGTTTGTAAGGGAGAAACATAAGAGTGTCGCTTACCATTGCGCTTAGGAAAGTCATGAATTTTATGTGGCGAGTTCCCACTTTGAAGCAATACATTTTTGACACATAAAGCGCACTATTCAGCATATAAAAAAATTGTTGGATGTAACGATCAGCTTTACACACACTGAAAGAAAAATGCTTCATATATTTAATGTATCGTTTTCATAAAAAAAATTTCACTGGTTAAATGAACATTTTCATTGTCCAAATGGAATTTCGTAGTTATAATAAAGTATTTTCGTTAAAATCGATTCATTAGATTTCGTAATTACGTTAAACATTTTCATTGGATATATGAAAACTAAACTATATTCATAAATTAATACAAAATTATAGTTTCCTTAAAAAAATGTTTAATTGTTAATTAAAAAATGAAGATTTAATTATTTCATACATCTAATGTAATATGCTATTAAATTTATGAAATCAAAAAATTTTTAATAAAAGCAACATATTTCAATAATTAAAAAAAAAAAAAAAATATTTTTAACATTTAAATAACTCTATAATCTCAATAATTAAAAGTATAAAAATATTTCGAAAAACCATGCCTTCATAAATTTAAATTTTCATTATGACAATGAAAAATGTCATTATAGTAATTAAACAAAAACTTTCAATCCATAAACACGTATGTTTTTAGTTTTCTTTAATATGTAACTAAATACCTAATACATATAGTATGCACTAAGTAATGAACAAATAAATGTTTTCCTTTATAAAAACTCACCCTTATTTTAGACTGTTGTCAACCAAATGGTGTATACGAAAAAGCTTGTTCTCTCTTAATGTTGTTATTGTTGTTATGTTATGACAATTTAATCTCATATTTACGCTCTTAATTGAGTAATGGCAAAAAACATAGTTTTTTTATTCAAAAACTACACTGCCCCAGTAGGCTAGCTGGTAGTGAGCTAGTCTATCAGCGCCCCGAGGTTGCGGAATCGATTCCCGCCAGCGACTCTGGTTAAAAAAAAAAGTTGAATAACAACAAATTCGATTATAAAAAAAAAAAATTTTAACAAATTTAAAATATTTTGTTATTCGTGCTTAATTCCCAGTTTTTATTCTTGATAAAAACACTTGAAATTTATTGTTGATGGGATAAGCTATTCCTATGCGCATTTCACTGGTTGCTTAGGCCAGATCATCAGGAAACTTCATCCATAAAGATTTTAGTAAAACTAAAGATATTAAACCAAATACAACTGTTAAGCGTATAAGAATCATAAGCAACAGCTCTACTTGTAACAATATCAAAGTTTAAACAAAAACATCAACAATAAACAGTGAGTTTACCTCTTCTTACATTCCCATCTTATCCCATCTTATCCCATCAACAATAAATTTCAAGTGTTTTTATCATGAATAAAAACTGGGAATTAAGCACGAATAACCAAATATTTTAAATTAAAGTTTTGTATTCCCAAACATTACTTTTGATAATTTTAAAAAATATTTTATAACAAAAGTCTATCAGCGCCGTGGTTGCGGGATCGATTCCCGCCAGCGACTCTAGTTAAAAAAAAAAAGTTGAATTTTTGAAATTTTTTTTTACTTTTTTAAAAGTATTCATCCAATGAATAACATTCATAGATCTAATGTAATGTTTCATTTAATACATTTTAATAAAACAGGTTTCATTGATCCAACGAAGCGCTGCATAGGTTCCTTTTTAATGCAATTTTTCATGGGATTAATGTCAAATTCATTGGTATTTTGAAGAAAATTCTTTCAGTGCATTGAATGTTTTGATACAGTTATTTTTTAGTATTCTCCCTTACAAACCTGCTTCATAGTCAGGGAATGATGTGGCACTTGAAATGTTATTTTTTTTTTATAAAAGTTGTTAAGAGTTCCTTCACTTACTTTACTGCCATTTTGTATGTCTTATTCCGTAGCGCTTAATTGTGCGCTTATTTTTTTAAATGTATCATTAGAGCTTCGCAAAATGATAAAAATTTTTATTGGGGGTATATAAGATTCGTTATAGCCAAATGTAGCACTCTTACTTGTGAAATAGACCGGCATGCATCGATTGCGCTGATTGTTCTTTATGTTTGTTTCTCACATTATTTCGCTGTTCGCATTAACGTTACTTGAATAATGGCGAAATTCTTGCGTCATATTTCAGTTTTGTCAAAGTGAGTCGCAGAAGTAAGTTGTGTTTTCAATTACAAAAGTGCTCATCATTAAAAAATATTGAAGTGGGCATGGCATGTTTTAACAAAAAAAAAAAAAAATTATAAATTTTAATGTTTCAAACCAATTGAAGCCATTTAATACAATAAAAATGCATTTTAGCTCAAAAAATTTTAACAAGATGCATTAATTGTGCGCGTGCTATAAATCCATGAAGGATATAAAAATAATAAAACCTAAACATTGATGTTATTTTTATACGATATAGAGATTGTATATTCCAAAAGTTATGAAAAATTTCCCTGTAGTTTAACGTTAGGTCTGAAAGGGCTATATATCAGGTAATACAACAGCCTTGAGCTTTCTAACTAAAATGTTTGAAATTTACAAACTTTTTAGCCACTACTTTTTAAAGCGTATTTGTACGTATTTCTTAAACCAAAAGTAAAGGTGTGTTAAAAAACTATTTTTGGGGACAAGGCGTCTAGCATTAGTTTCTTTTCCAATATAATAAATTTTATGATAATTTAAATTGGCAATAAGTTCGATAAAAATACCTCCCCTAAATGAAACTAGCAAATAAACAAAAACCTGTTGTAATCAATATTTATTTAATACCTTTTTTTATTTAAGCGTGATTTTGTATGATTTAGAAAATATTTTAGTAAAGTATTGGGTGTATTAATTACAAATGTGTCAAAACTGGCCATCGTTAGCTTTTACACAGAAAAAAATAAAAAATTGATTTCAATTTAAAAGTTTGTGATATTAATCAAAAATTATCAAAATTATTTTTGGGAATACAAAATTTTTAATGAACAAGATTTTGCTTGTCGTGCATAATAAAGTTCATGATAACTACACTTAAAGCTAGTTTGCATGCACATTTCACTGGTTGCTTAGGCCAGATCATCAGGAAACCTTTTTTTAAAGCGTTAGAAAAGCTAAAGATATAAGATATGCAAATAAAACGGCAGAGTGAAGGAGAATTGCAAACACTCAAAAAGTCTTATTTCACAACGATATCAAAGCTTAAACAAAATACCAACAATAAACAGTAAGTTTATCTTTTCTTACAATCACGACTACAATGGGTTGGAATTCTCTCAACATTAATTGTTGTTGTAAGCGGTTTAAGGAAAAACAAAATTTAAAAAAAAAACTAGCTTATCCTCCAACAATAAATATCAGTGTATTAATCAAGAATGAAAATTGAGAAATAAGCACGACTAGCAAAATCTTATTAATTATTAATTAAAAATTTAATTAATATAATGTTAACTGGTGCAAATAGTTAACAAATTCAAACAAGTAAGAAAGTACAGTCGGTAAAGCCCGACTATATGATACCCTTCACCACGGTATTTTAAAACACATTTACGTGAATGCACCCTGTTCGGGACCTATGGAGAATCATGCTTATGTGTCCATATCAATATGGATCTATCTATGTTTTAAATTCCATTAAAATCAGTTTGAAAGTTTGTGGGTGTCCGAATATGCCCCCTACCTCCCCTTGTGGTCCTATTTTTTAAAAACTGCATAGCTCATGTATGCCTTCAAATATGGATCTATCTATGTAGGTTTCAAATTTCATGAAATCGGTTTGATAGTTTCTGAGAGGCAAAAATTGTCCCAAATTTTATCAAATTATCTCCAAAATTGCGACCTGCACTTTGCGCACAAGATTACAACGACTGCCAGCCAGACAGCCGAACGGACATCGTTAGATCGACTCCGAAAATGATTCTGAGTCGATCGGTATACTTTAAGGTGGGTCCAGGATCCATATTTTAAGGTGTTACACACATCAGCACAAATGCATTATACCCTCTCCACTATTGTGGTGTGCGTATAAATATCATTTAAATATTTTGTGATATTAACAATATTTATACCCTTCACCACAGGTGGAAAAGGGTATATATAAGTTTGTCATTATAGTTTCTACAATATTGATCGTAGACCCTATAAAGTATATATATTTTTGGTCCTAATGAGGAGAGAAGTTTTAAAGATGTCCGTCTGTCCGTCTTACGTTTGAAAGGTGTTTTCTGGAGACTCCAGACATGATAGCGGCTAGGTTGTTTAACATTTTTGTCACATATAGTCCACCATTTCTTGCTATTGAAATTAAGTAAGATCGGTCCACAAATGGCTGAGATATGACCAAAAAATCACGACTGCCTCTAATTTTTCCAAAAAAAATCCCTTGTGGTTGTTGGTGTTTTGTTGTTTTATTTCAATGCGTTTAATTTTATACACACAAACGCATAAACATTTATTTATGCACATGATATGCCGCTCAAATAAAGAAACAAACTCGTAGACTCAATATATTTTAATTTAACGTTTCTTCGGCAAAAGCATTCGTAGTCGAGTTGTCTAACTTCTCGCCTGAGACTCATGAGGTTGAGAGTTCGAGTCTGAAAAATACATTTTTTTTATTTTTATTTAATTTTTGTATGTTCTAAAAACGATTCTAAGATTATAAAATAATTAAACGAATTTCAAACATCAACTTTGGCAAAAGAGGAAACGGATTTAGAAACAAAAATACATTTTTTTTTGATTTTGTCATATTCTTCGATATGACGAAATGAAAAGGCCAACTTTTCATTAACTCAACTCAATTAATATTTATTTATATCTAAAGGACATTATTTATATAAATTTTTGTTTTTAACCTAACGATGTTGAAGGGTATATAAGATTCGGTATAGCCGAATATAGCACTCTTACTTGTTATAATTAAAGCTGATTTGATTTTTGATTAAGGCTTGAATTAAAAAAAAAAATTGCCGAGAATTTTCTCTGTGTACCTTTTCCCACTTTTAAGGTAACATATGGAACGAGCCGCAAACCGTTTTAAAATTTTTTAAGGCCCGTAACGAATCAAGGCAATTCCGATACCCTGTTCTTAAACTAATTTTATTGCAGTCGGAAGGTGCAAGGGGTGGACTTAAAGCCCTTATGACACTTCATTTTTTATTAGTTGAATTTTTAGAAAGAAACAGTAAATGTTGAAAAGAGCAAACTATAAAAAATGTAAACAACATATTTTTTCGGTTTTTCTCTTGTTATGACTTTTGTTTATGAAAAACATAAAAAAAGCTGTAAATCACTGAATTTGCCCCTAAGCGGCTGATTCAGCAACACTTTTAATATTTAAAGCTTGAAATGTTAATTTTAAGTTGAATAACATCGATAACTTTTTTTAAATTTTTGACAGTTTGCTATTTATCTTAATACAGCTGACCTCTTTGCACTTAATAAATTTTCTATTACATTATATTTGCACTGTTCACCAAAACTTGAAAAATGCATTTAGGGCAGGTAGGGAAACCGTAAAAAGTAATTTTTGGGAATACAAAATTTTTAATTAATAAGATTTTGTTTGTCGTGCTTAACTCCAAATTTTTTTTCTTGATAAATACACTGATATTTATTGCTGGTGGATAAGCTAGATTCTATGCGCATTTCGCTGGTTGCTTAGGCCAGATCATCAAGAAACATTATCCCAAAAAATTTTAGAAAAGCCAAAGATATCAGTAAATAAAACTGCAGAGTGAGTGAGAATTACAAACACTCAAAAAGTCTTATTTGCAGTGATATCAACTATATTAAAGCTTATTTTGTTTAAGCGCAGAGAATTTCGCAATATTTTGATTCAACCTAGTCTTGATAAATTGTATTACCGTGTAAACTAGCCTTTAGTGAGATTACTGAAAAATGTTTACCATCCAAAATAAAATTTATGTTATCAAAGACACAAACCGTATGTAGCAGATACGTCAACTGTTGTGAATTCTGCGTTTTATACACCCAATAATTTTCTATTTTATTTTAGTATGACTTTGTGTGTTTTAAATAATATTTTTGTATTGTAAATTGATTTTATGCAAATTAATCGTAAAGTCAACAGGCGAAACAAATTAGTTTCAATCTAAATTGGTCAGTCAGTCAGTCAGTCACTTAATCACTAACTTATCTATCACATCATTTGTAAATCACATTGACATTAAGTTTTTGCCAGCCCCATTGTGTTAATGTATTGTATTCATTTTGACTAAACAATAAAAGTGGTAATAATTTTCCATTGAAACAATAATCAACAAAACTCCTAGGAGTGGCAATGGCAATATTATCATCAGCAGTATTTGAATTTTTGTATTTTTTCTTAATATTAATATACATATACATATTGTGCATATTTATTGATTAAAGTTTAAAGGTAATAAAAAATTATCATTAGTTTGTTTTCAAAATCATCATAATCATTGCCATCAACGCCATTGTTGAAAAAAATTTTAGCTGATTTTTGAAACTCCCATGGTAGATTTGTTTGGTGAAAATGTTGGTTTTTAGTGACTTTGTGTGTGTGTGTGTGTTTTTTTAAACTTATATTTAAATAAGGCTTATTAATAAAACTCAAATTTTGAAAAAGATATGTCCATTTTGAAACCAACAGCCATTTTAATGCCTTAATTATGCTTAAACTAAATTTTTTTGTTATTTGATATGTTGAGTAATTAATTTAAATTTCAAATTTATTTAATTGATTTCTATTTTGTATTCAAAAATTAAAAAAATAATATATTTCCGCGAATGAAATAAGAAAAAGCTACACATAAAAGAATAATTCATAAAAGTATAATTCAGTTCGCGAGCGAATGAACGAAAAACAACCAAGTACGAGTGCTGTATTCGGCTCCAACTAAAATTGTAATTTTTCCGAAGTGGGTTATTATCGGACATTTAGTAATTCATTAACTAGTCTTCATAAATTCTGATTTAAAAATGTTTAGTTATGAAAAACTAATGTGTACCAACTTAAATGGTGGCCTTATAGAGCTGTCAACTATTCGACAGTTATTTGTAAAGGCCAATATTTAATTTTTATATTTGAATTTTAGTAAAAATTTAATTCAAATATAAATAAAAACATTTTTGATTTTTCGAATTTATTCTATGAGTTACATTTCAGTTATGTATTTTATAAAGCTTTTTTGTAATAGTTCTATTCCTTAAATTTTTAGGAATGACTTTTATACACCACCAGACTATTAAATTACGGTTCACCACAAACAATTTAAAATTAGGTAGCTTTTATATAAAACCGACCAAAAGAAACAGAAAGAAAACTAAAAAAACAAAACATAAAAGATAATGTAAAGAAAATGGAGTGAAGCTAACAAGTTGAAGAGGTTACGGTGTAAGTCCCCCTTCAAAATGTCTTAACCCTCCCAACCATGCTAGCTATGCTTTATATTCTCAGATAGCCCAAAACTGCCCTTAATAAAAACTTTCAAAGAATACTACTACAGCAAAAATTAAGGTACTTTAAAAGTAACGTCAAGTTAGATTGAAATTAAAAAAAAAAAAAAAATAAAATAATCTACTATTTGTTATACTATTCTTTCGGATTCCGTCATAATATCAAGCATAATTGAAAGTTAGAAGCCATGAGTAGCGAAAAATTTTTAAATTTGCCGCGGAGAGGCGCATTTGTGCGTTTCGAGTTACATACTTCGAACTTTTTTCATCTTATTTACAAAGAAATACTTATTGTAAATATTTAGTTAGTGCTCAAAAAAAAAAAATATTTTTTTATTGTGGTACCTCGGAAGTATTAATCGTGATCCGTTAATATTTGTTTAATCGAATACAGAGCTTCGGTTTCTACATTTTAGAAGATCAATTAAAATTTTTGAAAGGTCAACATATTTCAGATGAAAACTACTCTGAAAATGCATTAAATATTAATTCATGGTGCTGTAATCAGCTGCCCATTAAACAACATTTAGAAGAGGCCGCAGAAGCGCGTAATAAACGTTTTGGGCTATATCGCCAAGACTTCGCAAGAAAATTTTCACGGGAAGATTAAAACAAAGACATTTTCAATAGGCTTCTTTTAACGGCAGAGCCTCTTCTAAGTAGCATTAAGAATACAAAAAGAAAAATAACAAACTCCTATTGGCCTAAAACAACTGCTCTGCTTATGCCAGCGAATCTTTAGAGGGTGCCGAATATGCAAATAAGCTTTTAAAAATATTGAATGAATAAGATTTTGTATGTTGTCCTTAATACCCAATTTTAATTCTTGATAAATACACTGAAAGTTATTGTTGGAGGACAAGCTAGTTCCTATGCGCATTTCACTTCTTGCTTAGGCCAGATCATCAGAAAACATTGTACCAAAAAATTTTAGAAAAGCCAAAGATATTAGCAAATAAAAACTGCAGAGTGAATGAGAATTAAAAACACCAGTAAAAGCAATAATCAAAAATACATTTTCCATAACGTTGCCAGATTCAATAAAATTTAAATCCCTGAGGAAGTTGAAAAAATCTCAACGAAACGTCGGAGGAGTAAAATTATGAATAAATAGTCTTTTATTTTTCATTTAATGTGACCTTGAAAGCCTGACTTAGATAATTCTAAGAAAAAACAACAAAATCAGTTTTAATAAATAATTTAATCAAGTGAATTAAACGTTTAATTGATATTATTTATTTGTTTACTGGTTCAAATTAACGTGTAAAACACTTGATTAAAATTTTAATTCACTTGATTAAGCGTTTAATTAACTTGATTAAATTTTTAATTAAATCTGATTTTATTTTTGATTAATGCTTTTACTGGTGCACAATTTTTTTCTGTGAACACTCAAAAAGTCTTATTTGCAACGATATCAAAGCTTAAAAAAAAAACCAACAATAAACAGTGAGTTTCCCACTACACTTAAACCGTGTTTATAAATTTAATAAATGTATTTTTTTTTTTTTTTTTTACTTTTACCCTTTACAATATTTATATAACACAAAATAATTTTGGCGCCGCAGGAACTTTTTTCGTTGCTTGAGGGTTAAAATATTGGGTTTATCGTTGTCAATAATTATTTTATGAATGGTTTTTAGACGGCTTAAAAGTGAAGGTGTTGGTGACCCTTTACACGAGGCAAATTCATGTAAACTGTGGTGCAACACTACAACAAGTACAACAATAAAAAAACAACATTGCATATTTATTGCAGTTTTAGTTGGTCGATACGCCAAAATTACAAGCAACTTTTGACATTTCTCTATCTAAGTAAAAAAAATGGTAGTTCAGCCGTGTTTTAACGCCACCTTTGAAGTGGATTCCCTTTGCATTGAGCTTTAGAGATATAGAATTAATTTCATTTACAAAGGAACTTACTTACTGTAATAAATTTTATATTAACGGTTACTTATATTACTTATATTAACAAGATTACTGCAGAAAATTTTGTGAATATCACAAAATATTTTATTGATATTATTTATTTGTTTGCTGGTGCAAATTGATTAAATTTTTAATTGAAAAAAAAATTTTTTTTTTTTTTTGTTGTGTATTAAGTCAAGGTGAGCCTCGTGTGTCTCTCATCAATTGAATTTTTTACTTCCCTATTTAAGAAATACCACTTCTCATATTTCTCTCTACCACCATCCCATTATCTGCAATATTGTCAATTTACTTATAAGCTTCTAATAAAAGCATGTTCTAGTTTAAATGTTTACCTTCTTTTTCTTAAAACTATACTAAAATATAAATGCGTGGGTTTTTTATGTTGTAAACACTTTTAAGATGATTTGCACAACAACCGATGCACACTCAAGTACACATAAAATGTGAAACATTCACCATAAAAACACATTCTGGACACCTACACCTTGGCTTAGAACACTTGGTTAGTTTTACTTGGATCTAAGAAGACATTAAAAACAATGAAATGTGTTAGATGAACAAGGAACAGAACCAAACCGTAGTTACAAGAACCAAACCGTAGTTACAAGAACAAATATATTTTTTTGTCTTTTGTTGAGTTTATGAAAATACTTTGCATGCTGTTGATGTTGTACAGAGTAATGCTCTGTTGCTGTTGTTGCTTTTGTTTCAGAAAACAACATTTCAATTATTATTATTATTATTGTTGGGTTGTCGATACATACGACCATGATTGTTTGATTCCATTAAAACAACATACTCTCAGCAACAAATTCTTGAACATTATAAATACACTGTGCAGAAAATAAATAGGGTATAGAGGGTAAATACTTTTGGAGGGCTTAAAAAACTGCAGTCGAAACCAAAACTTGTCGAATAAAAAACGAAAATTTGTGTACAACTTTTCGCTTTTTAAGTTGGTTCGACACCGGCTGTTTAAATGTAATGAAGCAGAAGTAAGAAATAGCATAGTTGAAACGCTCAGTTGGCGTCTATATTTTTGAAGACGTAATAGGCATTTGAACTTTAATAAAAAATAGTTGGATTTGTTGCCCTATTGTTGGTTATAAATATGGCGATGCAATAAAAACAAATAAGCCCGACCATATAATACCCTACACCACAGTATATAAAAACAATTTTTACTACTGTACCCTATTTGGGACCCATGGGCAATCTTGGACCCGTCCTTATAAAAATATGTTATGAGGTTAAGAATCATGTAAAAGTACTTTATGCCGAATATAATTTAGATATCTTCATCTAGATGGGATTTTAGGATGGGGGTTTATATGGCCCCTATGGCTAATTTTGTACCTACCAGGACAATATTTTAAGTAGATATCGTTAAGTTATTATCGCCAATGCTTATGTTATTACCAATATTTATATGGAAGATATGGCATTAAGAGCATTTTTTGGGAGTAGTATTTTGTGTGAGAACTATAGTCAAATATGGACTGTGTCCACAAGCAGAGAAAATATGTAGTTGGGCGTGGTTACGGCAACTACACTGTGTTTATTGTCACAATATATTGTTGTCGTATACAAAAAATTGTTATTTTTATTTAATATAAACAATATTATAGTTACTGTAAACATTTAAATTTTTTCATGGTTCAATGAAAAATAATTATTTTTCTAACAACTAAATAATGATAACTTTGAAAACATATTAACTCATTAAGGCCCAATAATCCCATTTGGGAACATTCACAAATAATTGGGAACATTCACAAAATTTTATTTTTCGAAAATAGCTAACAATCTATAAAATAAAAATTGGGCGCTAATGGGTTAAATGACTCACAAAAAATTTCATGATATTTAATAGTCATAACATGATAACTTTCTATACGTGTATTCATAATATGTTTAAGATTCAAACAAAATATATTTACTCTAATAATGTTTTGTTATCGCCACTTGTAAAATAATTTTGCAGCGTTTGTTTTAAATTAAAACAATAAAAAAAAAATTTAAAGAAAATTAAAAAATAAAGAAATTGTTTTGACATTAAAAAAAATGGTTCAGTGCCACAAAATAAAAAATCGATGAAAAAAAATTTAATTTTTTTGTAGTTCTGTGTCATAATATGATTACTTCTGAACTTATTATGATTAACATGATAATAATACAATTACTTTTTAACTTAGTATGATTTTATACTGCAATATGATTAAGGGAAAAATATTTATAATTATCAAATATAAGCTGGGAATTATCTCCTTTCGTAGGTTAAAAATTTAGGAAATAGAACTATTACAAAAAAGCTTTATAAAATACATAACTGTAATGTAACTCATAGAATAAATTCAAAAAATAAAAAAATTTTGAATATTTATAATTATGTTATATACGAATATTTTTGATCATAAATTGATTCAATAATAATCGTAATATGGTGACTACAATCATGAATCTTTTCATAATATGTTGCTCTTAGAATATGTTTACCACAACCATGTTTTTTCTTTGCGTGCAATAAATTTCGGTAAGATGATTTTAGTTGCAATAAGATACGTTTGGACCAAATTTAATCTAAATACCAACATAATAAGATGGTTTATGGGCACAAAAACCCTATTCCGGTAAGAAGCTTGCATTAGAGCTTTGTGAAATTATGGACCGATTCGCTCATAGGCTTGGTGCTTGTTCCAATTTCAACCCATGTTCCAAATTTCATTAAATTATATCTAAAATTGCGAACTGTACTTTGCGCACAAGGTTTACATGGACAGCCAGCCAGCTTGCCAGCACGCCTCACTAATATCGTTCATTCGACTCAGAAATTGATTCTGAGCGGACCAGTATACTCGAAGGTTGGTCTAGGAACAATATTTTCAGCTGTTACAAACATCAGCACAAATTCATAATACCCTCTCCACTATTGTGTTGTGGGTATAAATATCCCAATGTGGCTTAGAGATAACACCGTTAACTAGCCCAAAACTTAAGTAGTAGAATTGATAATGATAAATACAGTAGAATCCCGATAATTCGTAATCGCAAGGGACTGGCCATTTCTTACGAATTATAGGGGTTTTCGATTTAACGGGGTTAAAATAAAATAAATATGAATAAACGGGGTCTTTCAATTTATTTACTAAAACGATAAAAAAGAACATAAAAGACAATTGTTAAAAATAAAATATATAAAACTTATATATAAAAATTATTCATGTAACAAACTGATCTTAAGAAAATAAACACACACACAAGCGAAAACCCACGAAAAAATAAAAATGCGGTAAACAAAAAATCATTCTTTCCATGTTTCTGTTGTTTTTTTAACGAATTATAAGTGGTTGTTAGCAAACAATTACGATTTATAAGAGGTAAAGAAGATTTTATTTGAAAAAAAAAAAATTACGAATTAGCGAGGGGACCAAAATGTATGGAAACTTTACGAATTAACGAGATTTTTTCAAGGGACTGACAGTTTATTACGAATTATCGGGATTTGACTGTATTAGTATCTCATTAGTTGTCAATAATTTTCATTCTTATGGCACTTAAATCAAAACAGAGCTGAGTAGACCGGTCAAAAACAATTTTCCAATGGTCGCTTCAAAATCTTTTTAGTGACGATAATTAAGCAAGCGAAACAAATTAAAATTGGCAACCTACAGAAACAAATGCAAGAAAGTTTTAAGGCGTAAGCTCATGGTGATATTTAAATGCAATCGGACTTAAATTTGTTAAGAACTTTTCAAAGATTTCTAACAAAATTGAGGATTATGCTCTTTAAACATAAATAAATAATACACAGAAAAAAATTTTTGCGCCAGTAAAAGAATTAATCAAAAATAAAATCAGTTTTAATTAAATATTTAATCAGGTGAATTAAACTTTTAATCAAGTGAATTAAACGTTTAATGGAAATATTGTCAATGAAACATTTAATACACTTGATTAAAAGTTTAAATCACCTGAATAAATATTTAGTTAAAACTGATTTTATTTTTGATTAATTCTTTTACTGGCGCAAAAATTTTTTTCTATGTAGCAGTTATTTTATCTATAACACCTAACACTGGAACCTCTGTAAAATAAGATAGTCTAAAGGGCAACATTCAACAGAAATCGAGTAACCGAACTATGTCACTTATTTTAATCAAACCTTCCTACATACGATTCAGGTTAAAACTAGAGTCTCCTTTCGAAGGACCTAATTTAAAACAAATCCCAGACTTGTACCAAATGCAACTAGTTTTTGTTGTCACTACTCTCTTAGAAAAAATAATAATATATAAAAATGCATTAAACAATAAAGTGTCATGAAAACCTGCCTTAAGGATCTCAAAGCATAGTGTTGATAGCACCGAATTATTACAATGCCCCCGGGTGCATACATTTGGGAGGACATTTTAATACATGATTATCTGAATTTCTATCACTATTGACTAATCTAAAACCTATAAAATGTCTGAGGTGAGACTGCAACACCTCTTACCGAGGCAAATTTTAAGTGGAAACGTAACAACGTGTCATTAAAGTTCCACCAATAACCATTAGAAGACATTTTTAGGAGCTACTGAACCTCGTGCAAATTAAAGTCCCAAGCAAGCTTCATGTATTTGCTACAGCTATTTATCACCACCGGGGAAACAACATCAAAAGATATAAACTTCTTTAAACGCCCAAGCAACTCCGATCTCTTTTGATACAAAAAAAGTTTGATGGGATCGCGAGTAGTTTTGTGTACTTTATTTAGTGCTCATGAGTTTATGTTTGTTATTTGTTGAGCGAACACAAAGAGGCATTGAAGAAGTTGTATGTTATATGTCAGCATCAGCTCCTAAGGTCCAACATTCGATATCTAAATATACATTGCAAAGAAGTGCCCCATTCCAATTTTTGAGAGTAGCCAAAAATATTAGTAAGTTTTCGATAAGAGATGTAATTTAAGGTCGGTATCAAAACGAATTCATGTATACGGTGGTGGCGATACACAACACAACACTTTATTTTATTTGTTGCTTTCGTTGGTCGACATGTCAAAAACACAAGTAACTTTTGACATTCCTCTCTCTAATTTGGAAAAAAAGTTGCACAGCTGTGCTTCCAACTCCACTTGAAAAATGAATTCGCCTTAGTCGGTATTTACTATCGTACACAATCATACGAATCATTCAAACGAAAATCTGCCTGTATTCTGTCCGATAAAAAAAAATTCTGAAAGATCTATTGTCAATGCCACAGCATCACACAAGAAATATACAAAAGCATATTACTCAGCTATTGTAGATGCAGAGTTGGGCACACAAGGTTACGGAACTGTTTTAACTTGGTAAAGTCCCAAACCAATAATTAACATTGTAACCAACTGAAAAGACTCACGACCTACGAACCTCTGGGGCAGGTGAATACCGGGCACTGATATTATAATAGCAGTTATTATATTTGCTAGTGTGAACAATGACATTTGATTTTGGCCCAATTCGACTTACTGAGCTACCTAAACAAGAGCGGCAACCGTTTGTTTAAACATGATAATTCTATTGCCACGGGTGTTTTAAAGGTTTTTTTTCGTATGAACTGTGTGAAAATTAAAAGTTTTGACATAAAACAGACGCTTGCCGCACTTGTTTAGGTAGCTCAGTTATTCGGAGTAAACACCCAGAGAAAAAACCTGGGACTTTGATCGAAATTTTACTTTTTGAGATTATGTCTTTCGATAACGAGTAGTCGATCGAATGACTTTACTCGAAATGTCACTCGATAGGTTAAGAGCTTTCGTAAAAATATTTAATTGTTCTTTACAAACAATTTACACACTTTTTGGGAATAAATATTAGATTTCTTTAACAAATAGCTTAAAATTTAAGTATTAAACTTTTTTCAGTAATAAGAAATAAAATAATAACATTCAGTTTAGCAATTTTTCGCAAATTATAGTCATAGATAGAAGCGATTTTTGTATTGAAAGTTTTTTGATTCTTTACAGCTTTAACGATTTTTAATAAATAGTAGACTTTGCTATTATGCCGCTGTTAGCAATTTTTGGCGAATTTCCCCTAATTTAGCAATTTTTACAGAATTTTTTCCATTCCTTATACTTTTATGGACTTTTAATCAATTTTATGGCTTGTTCGAATTATTAAAAATTTTCGCGAATTTTCGCTATTTTTGCAAAAAAAAATTTTTTTGTTAATTGTTGACATTTTGTTTTTTTTTAACCGATTTCAAATAAATTTAAGGGTTTGTTTCCAAGTTTGCGATTTTTTCTGTAAGTTTTCTGATTCTGTACAGCTTTAACAATTTTTAATAAATACTGGACTTTGCTTTCAAGCCGCTATTTGCAAATTTCCGCTAATTTAAAATTTTTAATCGAATTTTTGCCATTCCTTGTAATTTTAGGGACTTTTAATCAATTTAATGGCTTGTTTGATATGTTAAAAACTTTCGCGAATTTTCGCTATTTTTGCAAATTTTCTGAATTTGTAAAATGTTTTCGGAATTTTTGCGTTGCTTTGTTGCTCTTTTTGGCAAGCGCCGCCGTTATAAAAAAGCCACATAAATAAACCGAAGTCACCTATTTTATAGGGCACTATCAACATTGTTGATTTGATTGCGGCCATTAGTATACAAGCATAAAAATCTATTACATTTTTTAAACAAATTTCAATACGAAAGCTTTCGAATGCCGCAATCCCGTTTTTGATATGTAACGAAGTTTTATTCGATACGAAAGTTCATTCGATCACGTGTGCGACGATTTGGGCCCTGTTTAAATATGGTCACCTCCAAAACACTATTTTTACAGAAAATTGTAAACACATTATTTTTAATTTTACCGTATTACTGTCACCGACAACCATTAATATGGCCACAACCATATTATGGTTGCCTCCGAACATGTTATTGGTAATTAAAGCTAAACTTTGTTTAACGTTTATAAAAGCATTGTTGGTTTTCAACCATAGCATGTTGCTCTTAGAAAAGAGGAAAATATTGTGGTTAATTTAAAAACAAATTTTTGTTATATTTAACCATAACATGTTTATGGGCAACCATATTGTGATTTTGGCTTCTTGTCATAGGACTAATTTAACTATAACATGGTTTTCGGTGAGTGTAATATGGTTAAAATAAACATAGTATGTAAATTTTCATATTTATTTGAATGTGTATTCTAAGTAGGGTTTTTTCCCGGGAATTTCAATTATTTTATTTCCCGTTTTCCCGGTAATTTTCTTGCGGGATCCCGGGAAATAAAAAATTCCTCATAATTTCAGCAAATAGCTATTTATACTTTGAAACTTAGTTTTATATTCTCTAAAAATTAGCATCTGTGGATGGGTTATGGATTAGATTAATTACAAGAAGTGAGTACATGTATTTAAATCAATATCTCCTGATACAATAAATCTACTAAAAGCAGAATAGGCAGTGCAACAGATGATAATTATTACATTTAGTGAAGTGAAGAGTTGATAAAGAACATTAATTCAAAATAAGATGCAGGCAGTAAAGTTTCATTGTCCATGAACAAGTCTTAAAAATAGGAGATGCCTAAACATATCGCTCCTTTATTGCAACATAGTCATATCTACAAAAACAAACGATTTTGGCAAAATGCGATTAAAGTTTTCAAAATGTACCGATTTAAAGATATATTTTGCTAAAACTTCGGTTCAGTTTGAGATATAATACGAGAAGGTATAAAGGAAAACTTTGCTAAAGTTACTTCAAATTTTGAGATGTGACTATGATGCAATTTCAATTTCAATTTGTGTTGGTTTATATACCCGTGAAATGCGGGGAAACAGAAATAAAATAACATTTTGGAAACTCGTGTAAGATACTACAACAAACAACTTGAAAAACACATTGTCCTAAAGATTACAAATGTACCTATTGAAATTAAAAGGTTTGTAAGAAGCAGTCCGGTTGATGCTATTTTTGCATCAACCTTGACGTACATTTGACTGACATAGACGTTTTTTATAAAAAAGAAACAACTGCTTCTGATTGTGAATCCGAAGCATGCTACAACGGTGCACTTTTAACTATTTGTCCAACCTCGGTAAAAAATGAACGAAATTTTTCGGAAACATGATAATTAGTAAATAAAATCAGGAATATACTTTTTGACGACTTACAAAGCGCTTTGAGTGTGTCAGAAAGTTATTTCCTAAGCCGTTAAATAATTACCTTAATTTTTAATTTTTATTTTGTTTTTATTATTGTTTTATGAATTAAATTATTATGTTTATGTTATCTTGTATCTAGATCATAATAATACTGAATAAAAGCATAATAATAGGGAATAAAGGCGTGAGGTGATAATAATTCAAGTTCCTATTTCAATCTTCAATTAATTTTTTAGTATTGAACCATTTCTTTTACTTTCTTTGTAAACAACTTCCCTTACGGTTGTTTATAAAAGTTTTTTTCATTAATTAATAACAAAATTTACTTTATATTATTTATATGAAGCGGGATCCCGGGATCCCGGGAAATTTAAAAAAATTTCCCGCTTTCCCGGGAATCGAAAAAGTCCGGGAAAAAAACTCTAATTCTAAGTCAAATTACAATTGTAAAAGCTTTTATACTTTAAAAGTCTTATTCCTTCAATATTTTCCAGGAATATTTTCTACACAAAAAGAAAAAAACTCAACATAAGTCAAGTTTTTTTATGATTGTTTTAAGTACGAGTCGTACTCAAAAATTCAAGTACGAATAACTCTAAAACGTACTCAAAACAATCCTAAATGGCATCAATTTCGAAAATCAATCGCGGAATTTCTTGAAATAAATATAAAATTCTTAAATCAAGTAAAAAAAAGAATAAACTTTTCGTTGTGCTAAACCCTCCGGCTTACGCATGTTTTTATTTTCTATACACATTGAAAAAAGGTCTGGCCAGACTCATGTGTACCACGAAGGGTGAAAAAGTAAATTTGAACTCTTGCTTCTCATTTAGTTTATATTTTTGGTTAAATATGAACATAAGATTTCTTAAGTAAAAACCCTATCGGGCATGATGTTTGTCTTTTATCATTCTGTAATGTGTAAAACGGGTAAGTAAATTAATCATAATAACTTTTTCTTTCTAATATCTTTTTTGGTTTTTTTCAAGCACGAATTCAGGTTAAAAACAACTTTATAATACTTAAATCAAGCGCATTTTGAGATTGATTCAATCTTAGTTTTACTTAAATCAATCTCATTTTCGGATTATTTCAAGTATGAAATCGGGATTGAATATGGATAATTTAAGTATTTTGCGATTGAAAATCCGTACTTGAATCAATATTTCTGTACTTGATTCAAGAAAATCCGTACTCACCGTACTATTAATACCAGTTCGGATTGATTGAAGTACGGATGGTTTGATTTTTCTATTGAGTGTATGCACTATCAGAAGTTTCGTTTTGTATGTTTCTGTTACGAATTAATATGAAAATTTATATAATATATGCTACTCACATTCCCAGATTCGAAACATAATATGTTTAAAATTTTCTTTAAAAATAGTTTTTTTGGAGGTGACCATATTTAAATATGGTTTTTCTCTGCGCGTAGGAACAGACAGATTATTGCGCTATAATTACAGAATAGTGCAAAAGAGATGGTAGCGGAGGAATCTTCAATGATCAACGGTAGCGTCGATAATCTTCCGGGAATTCTACGTCAATTTTTAGTCAAACAAGGAGAATCAGGCTCCACTAAGCTCTTCTTTGTGCTTACAAGCATTGAAGGAACCTTGGCAAACATGTCAAATAAAAAACATGAAAAAACATAAATGGAAACGATAAGTCTCCTAGAAGGTCATAGAGACCTATTAAATCCTCCCGCTTTGTTGACAAGCTCCACGTGCCTGGAAGGGTGCAATTCGTGTTTGAACAGTATTTAAGAAATCTCTACTAATAAAGTTCATCAAATTTAATTTTCATTAAGTTATTTATATGAAGAAAGGAATTTTACAACATAAATAAAATTAAAACTTATTGATAATTTTTCACTCCCGACTGCCGCGGGAATCGAAACCAGGCTTTCAGGGACATGTTACCCCTACATGTTTCAATCGCAACCACTCAATCTCCTAAGAGGGTTTTGCAGTTTAACACTCACAGCCATTGACGACTGCTGGCAGTCATACATCAATCTTTAAACTTTAAATTGTACTTAAGCTTTGGTAGATCGAAATTTGCTTTGAATGATTATTTTAATTTTTTTACATGTTATGGATAACTTAACCATATAATGGTCACCTGCAACCATATTCTAATTATGATAGTCCTCAATTAAGAAGGCGCAAGTATATCATGTTAGCCTATTAACAAGGAGTTAAGTGAACCAGAAAAAGAAGATTTTGCAAAATATCCAACTTCGATCACATAGAATCTATTATTTTATGAACATTTTCATAAAAATTTGCTAGTCGGACAGTCTGACTTGTCAAAAAATATGTCACTCAATAGCATGTTCAGCTCACACTATCATAATTTAAGAACACACAGGATTTTTATACCCTCCACCACAATTAGTTGTGAAGAGGGTATACTAAGTTTGTCATTCCGTGTGAAACTTTTTTATTATTCATCTCAGACCCCATAAAGTATATATATTCTGGCTGCTTGAGTAATTCTAAGTCGATTTAGCCATGTCCGTCTGTCCGTCTGTTGAAAACACGCTCACTTTCGAAAAACTCAAAAGAAATAAACAAACTAGGTGTCAAATTGCTTGTAGTTATCCTAAGCAGTTTGGGATTGAATTTCAGCAAAATCGGTTCAGTAGGACCAGAGCTATGAATCAAAATGTGGAACCACCACCTTCAAAAATTTTGTTACAAAAACTAACATAAATGATGCAAAAATGCACGGAATGACATAAGATTTTGCACAAGTCCGTTTTATTCGACAAGAAATGACACTGTAAAATTTCGCGAAGGTCGGTCCATAATTTACCCTAAGCCCCATATAAACACTACTCCCGGAAAACAGTTTAGTACGCCTAAAACCGTAAAAAATAATGCAATCATAACAAATTTTGGCTCGTCACAATTTTATAGGACTATAAATGATACTGTGAAATTTCGTGAAGATCGGTACATAATTTACCCTAGGCCCCATATATGCCCTACTCCCGGAAAACAGTTTAGTCTCCTAAAACCATAATTAATAACAAATCGTCACAGTTTAAGATAATAATAATAAAAAGACATCATACAGATATTACTCCTTAAACATTCGAACTGTCGGTGGAGGGTATCAAAGATTCGGCACAGCCGAATATAGTACTCTAACTTGTTTTTTAATAAATCGTACGACTTAATAGGATAGCTTATCGACGGCTTTAAACATGCCAGACTTATCGACTTCAGATTGTTGTTGTTTTCCTTCGCAAAAAATATATTTTTCTAACTAGATACGCTTAAAAGTAGCTTTCTTTTCAAAATTCCATTTTCAAACCACGTGGAGTGCTTCAACATTTTCAACCGTACTTGCACTTTAAAGAAGAAATAATGAACATGCATACAACCGGAAGTGCGTTTTTAAAACAGTTTTTACAAGATTTCGCATTTCAAAACTGGATCATCAGATAAACAGGATCATGAAGGAGAAGAAGTAACAAAGTCGTCATCATTATTATCATCATGGTCATCATTTCTCAAATATATATAGTGAAGTAAAAACGACAACAACAACAAAAGTTTTTCAACTGACAAAAAAAGAGTTAAGAAGAACACAAAAATTATTTGCAATTGACACGCAATATATTGTAACAGCAATAGCAACAGCAACAATTGCTTTAAGGCTGGAACAAAAAAAACTATCAGCAACAGCTCTGCAAATAATACCAGCAATAGCAACAACATATTTTATACCACAATAATCCATTTTTGTTTTTGTTTTTGCGTTTTTGTATTGGAAAGACATTCTTACACTTTTCTCGTTGCAAGCATTAAAGCGTAAGCATGATAATGTTGTTGCATTCATTTGGTTGTCGATTGCTGGTCACTTTGATTGTTGGCGTTGTTGTTTGGATATTTTTTACTTTTATTTAAAACAGTTCGACCTGTTTCCTTTTTTTATTCTCCCCAATTTTGTACTTATTTCGTTTTGTTTTTCATTTATTTTTTTTTTTTCCTTTTCTTGCGTATAAAAAATAATTGTGATCATTTAATACGTGTACATTTTGTTGCCTACAAAATTTAAATATTTATTTTTATTATCAAGTGCTTGATACGAGATTAACCCAATGAAAGATTTTTAAATGATTTGGGAAAAACAGATTTAAAAGATTCTAAATTTATTTTAGGAAAGACGATCGTAAGGCACTTGTCTTTCTCCTCAAGGCGTCTTTAGGGAATTCTTCAAACGTGCTGAGAAGTTGTTAATAACGTTTTTCCTTTTTGATTTTATTTGAGGTTGTGATTTATTACAATTTCAAATAGAATTTAGAAATATCGCGGCAATGCCGCAAAAAAAGCTTAAGCGACACCATATTCTCAATAGTTTATATAGTTTCCTATATGCAGGCTTTCAAGGTCATTAATTTAATGTAAATAAAAGATTATTTATTTCATTCTCAATAAAATCCGACGTTTCGTTGGTATTCTTTCCAACTTCTTCAGGGATTGAGTTTTTATTAAAATCTGGCAACATTGTAAAAACAAAAATTAAAAAGTAGTCAATAATAACAATAATAATAATCTTAATTTTTGACAAATTAACTTACAATAATCTTTTTCGTCAGTTTACATCATTTATAAATTATATCACAGTATTTTGTATAGGTGGACAACACAACAAAAAACTTAAATTATTAAAATAAATGTATGTAAATTTAAAAAATTATCACAGAAAATTTGTCCTTTTTTGATCACAGTTGTTATTATTACTAAAGTATTGCAATGGTGTAGTTTGCATTTGTATTGTCTTTGTCATCTTTTGTGTTAATTGCACTTGTCGATTTTTGTTGTATTCTTAAGCTCTCCAACGTGTATCTCTTATTTTCCCTTTTCTCTTTATCTAAAATTCTTACTTTTTCAAAGTTTGGCTTGTGTCCGTTTTCAATGCAGTGTTGTGCAAGTGCAGTTGATTGTTTTCCTCTTTTTATATCAGCTTTATGTTCGTCTATTCTCACGCCTAAATTTCTCTTTGTTGTACCAATGTAGATTTTTCCACACTCCTCATTATCACCGCCGTCACATTCAATTTGATAAACAACATCACTTTGATCCCTACACTCAATCTTTGTTTTTGTTTGTGTAAATAAATTCTGTATTGTCTTGTTTGATTTATGCGCGAATATTATTTGTTGGTCCTTTATTATCTCTCTCAGTTTGTTGTTCTCAGTTAATCTTGGAATAAACGGTAGACTATAGTATTTGGCGTTGCCAGATGTGTCATTTTTGTTTTTTTCCCTTGATGAAATATTATTTTTGACTTTAGTCAGTAATGAATTGATCAACCCCTTTGGAAAATTGTTTTTCATTAAAATATCCTTTATTCTTGTCATATTCTTAAATTGAAATTTTACGTTGCTTATTTTTATAACTTTGTCAATTAGATTCATTGCTGTATTTATCTTCTGTTTCATGGGTTGTGTTGAATGGAAATTCATCAAGCGTCCAGAAGCAATTGGTTTCATATACCAATCTGTTATTATTTTGCCATTTTGTCGGAATATCTTCATATCCAGATATGGTATTGCATTGTCCTTCTCCCTCTCTAGAGTAAATTTCAGTTTGCTATGATATGAGTTAAATGTTTTCAATATTATGTCTTCGTCTTTATATTTTATTATGGCAAACAAATCATCCACATACTTTGTGATCAGTCTTATTCGTATATTGTTCATTTGTAGTTCTTCGATGCATTGTTCCATTAAGTGGTCCAATATAATGTCGGCTACAGTCGGTGATAATGGGTTGCCCATTGGCATACCGTATGTCTGTTGGTATAATTTGCCATCATGCATAAAATAATTATTATCATTTAAGCAGAATTTAAGTATTTTTAGAAATTGTGTCCTTGGTATTTTAGTGTGATTTTGTAGCACATTCCATTTTGTCATGATATTACTTATCGCTAGGTGTATAGGTATGTTTGTAAATAACGATACCACGTCCAATGATACAAGAATCTCATCTTCGTCCAATGTAAGTATATCCAGTTTTGTCTTTAGTTCTAACGAGTTTTTTATGTTAAATTTGTCGAGTATAATGTTTTTTAATATATTCCCAATATATTTTGATAACCCATAGCAGGGTACTCCTACCGATGATGATATTGGACGAAGTGGGTTACTAGGTTTATGGATTTTCGGAAGTCCATACAGTCGGGGCGCCGTTGCGGCATTTGATGTCAATATTTTCTTATCATATCCACTTATATATTCTTTTTTATATAAGTCTATAATAATTTTGTTGTTTGTCCTTTGTAATTTTTGTGTTGGATCAATCAACATACGTTTGTAAGTGTGTTTATCCTCCAGCAATTTGTTCATTCCATCGTTATAATCCTTTTTGTACATTAAAACTGTTTTGTTTCCCTTGTCTGCCTTTGTTATGACTGTTTCATTCTTATATTGTCCTAAAAATCTTTTTGTATCTTCATAGATGCCTAGTATGAATTTTTCCCTACCATCATTTTTTATTGTCCTTTTGTGGGTCATAATTCGGTTTGCTATCCTTGATCGAGTAATATCTTTTTCTCTATCATCCGTGAGAGTTTGTACCCACTGTTCTAAATCTGCTATTAATCCGATCGTACAAAAGTTTTTATTGTTGATTGGTAAAGCAAACTTTGAACCGAGAGAAAGAAGCCATTTACTATCATCAGGAATATATTTCGCCAATTTTTCTTTCTTCAAATTTTCAATTTTGAACAAATGTGATTTTTTATTCCCCATTGTGATCTTCATATATCTAGATTTTTGTCTCGTCATAAAGTCTTCAAATTCCCTCTTACCTATGGACTGTGCAATCAGATGTCTCATTTTCCCTATCTCGCTCTTCAAATCATTTAAATTAAAATTTGTCTCTTTTATCTCCAAGTAGTATCAGTATCTTCATATGAAATTTACGTTCAACCTTATCTAGTTCCCGTGATATCTTAGTGGATGTAAATAACTGTCTCGTGATCTTCGTCGTGTTTTCCAAATGTTTTGGTATGAGACTCCTCTTTCTGCAGGTTAAGAGATATTTAAGTCTCTCAGACTGCTTCCCCATCTTCTTCATAGTCCTACAGTATCTTTTTAGTAATGTACAGGTGTCCACGTTGTATTTTCGCTTAATATGTGTAAAATATTAAATTTTTTGTTTTTTTTTTATAAATTACTTAATTTGCAACACTTTCAACCTCTCCTTAAATGTCATGGTCACCTAAAGAACCAAAACGATTTTATAGCAAAAACCATTTTATTGTAAGCGACAACTTTTATACAAAATTTATATGAACTAAAATAAAAAAATCTATTCCGGTAAAATTTTGTTTTTGTCGCTTAAGCTTTTTTGCGGTTATGCCTCGATATGTTTACATTATATTTTGAAGTAAATATCTTCCAAATGGTGCCCATTGCTTGCTTCTACCAGACGTGCACTTTCCACAGAATTTCCTATAATTTTTTTTAGAATTTAAGGTTCCAGCGCCATCACTTATTCTCGGATATTCGCCTTAAGCTGGTTCTTGGCTTATTGCCATCACCTTAACCTTTAGGTAGCTCCATAGAAAGTCGTTTAATCGGCTGAGTACAGTGGCCAGTTATGTCAAAAAACAAAATATTATTTAATTTCTAGAACTTAGTGCCATTCACAATAACTGCAGCTTGTTCGTTGTTTTCGAATAAATATGGTCCAATTATCTTTTCTAAAGTTATTTCACACCATTCTGTGCATCTAGATGGGAGCCTTCTATGGTCAACAATTATTCTTGGATATTCTGTGCCCCATATTCTGCAATTTTGTTTATTCAAGTTACCATTGATATAAAAATGTGTATGAATATTCAAATTCTGACCTTCAAAATAAAACTGAACAACTTTGGTTTTTTGTTTTATGTTGAGCCTTTCCGTCATAAACTTCTTAAGCTTTTCAAAGTTTATTTTGAAAACAAAAGTAAACAAAAAATTTATTCGCTTATTTAATCATAAATCAAGACGGTCACCTACGCGGATGACGTGGTGTTATAAGTATCGGGTTCGTTTCTGGATGTGATGAGTGACATTATGTCCAGTGCTTTGGGGGCGCTCGGTAACTGGGCCGAAGAGTGCGTGTTGGGAGTGAACCCTAACAAAACGGAACTGGTACAAATAACCAAAACAACGAAAATTGCGGCCTTCAGGCTACCACGCCTAGGGGGTTACGAGCTTCTCCTGTCGAATCACGCAAAATATCTTGGAATTATCCTGGACTCAAAATTATCATGGAGATTAAATACTTAACACAGGGTCAGAAGGTCAAAGAATATTTTGCGCCAGGTGGGGCCTTAATCCTAGACTGGTCAAATTGCTGTACACGATAATAGTACGGCCCATTCTTATATATGGATCTTTGATATGGTGGACCGCGACCATCTAGTGGACCAGCTAGGCAAAGTACAAAGATCATCCTGTGTGGGAAAAACAGGAGCTCTACGCACTAGTCCTTCAAATGCACTGTTTACTATACTGCATCTTATTCCAATATAATTACACCTAATGGACACATCCGTCAACTGCCCGATCAGGCTCTCAGAATCGGGATGTTAGAAGGCGAGGACGTACGGTCATGCAAGGATCTTACAGAAGCAATCCTCATATCTGAGACGACCAACGGACTATATGATACCCCGTACAGACCTTGAGAAGAAATTCAAGGTCATATTTCCGTCAAGGCAGGAACGGAGTAGGGGAATCCTAGCTGATTTTGGAATGGGATCCAAACATCAGCCATCCCGTTTAGAGACGAGTATCTCTGCCTGGAGAACCCTGTTGTAATCCGTTAGTTTCCGCATTACATTACAGTTGTACTCCCTAAAGTATAATCTAAATCCCACACCTACTTGTGATTTAAAGTCATCTGTAAAGAAAAATATATTTCTGCCGACATGGTACCAGAATACTATAGTGAGGATTAATAAAGAAGTGCGATCAATTTCCATTTTAAGATTGTCGCATCCGCAGGAAAGCCGTAGTGGACGACAGGAGTCTCCATATAACTAAATCTAATATAGGAAGGTGTAATTACTTTATGTAGGGTCCTTTGCAAAGAAAGCATGAGAATTACCAACTTCAAAAATCCTTGCCTGGGGTTTTGGTTAATACCTGCTCGAATCCGAGAAACCCTTAAATCAAATCGAACTGCACAAAGTTTTCCAAATAACATAAGATCAAACACAACCCCTTGTTACCGAAATCGCTGGTCCCTTTGGTTTATTTTAAGAGTACTTCGGACTTAAAAAAGAACTTTCCATTATCTTTGAATACCGAATACAACGTTCAAAATAAACTTAAACAACTTTCGTTTTTTGTTATAAGCAGAGACTTTTCATCATAAATATCCCAAGTTTTTCCAAGTCAATTTAAAAAAATACGCCAACATTAAATTTATTTACTAATTGAATTATGAAATTACTAATGGGCCATTTTGTAGTACCCCTTTTTTGAGAATCGAGAGCTTCCTAAATTTTTGAAACTAAATTTTCACAGTAGGGAAAATCCAAAAGCTCCCATATTCAAATGTCACTGGGTTGCATTTGCAACATTTTACAGCTTTAAAAAATATTTGTTGTTTCTGTTACCATTTGTTGGTGTGTAAAACTAAAATGCAGTGTTGGCTTAATTTAGCATTTTGTCGTTTTTTCCAACATTTAATTGCCATTTAAACAGTTTTTGCCGTTTTATTTATTTTTATTTATGATTCCTCCAAACGCCGACATTGAGAAGACATCGAATTGTATGAATGAACGTAGATGAGGACACATTGCATGCAAGAAAATCAGGTCTGGTGTAAAATTGTTTTGGTCTCTTTTTCTTATGGATTTTGGATTGAGTGTTTGTTTCGTATTTTCTTTTTTTTTTTTTTTTTGTTTTTTTTTTGTTTCTTCTGCCATTTGTGTTCCATTCAACATGTTTGTTGGCACTTTGAATGGTGTCTTTTATGTTGTTTGCTAAAATCATTTAGTTGTTTGCTTTGATTTCCAAGATTTATTTAAATGGATTTTTAACGTTTGACAAAATTTCAAAAACATGAAAAAATGTATTCAATATAAAAACAGTTCGGAACATAAACAGATGGTAACTAGGAAAAGTGTTACTTACAAATAAACGTGTAGTTTTATGTCCAAAAAAAAAATTAAGTTTGAATAATGATAAGTTACTTTATTTAAAAAAAAAAATTAGAGGAAGCGGTTAGATTAGGTCAAAATGCATGAAGTATTAAGTGGTACTTTAGTGTCAGTGAAATCGACTAGTACATCTGGACGGCCCATAACACGCTCTTGTTTGTAACTCATCACCAAGATTTAGAATATTTATATGGGATTTAGGAGAATTATGAACCAATCTTTATAAAGACTAACAGTATTTATCTGTTATTTCTTTTCTTCTCCACTTCTCTCTTTTCTTTACCTCTTTATTGAAGGGATTTACAATGGACCGCGTTGCTCTCCGAATGGAAGTGTGCACATAACCCTTCTTAACCTAACCTAACCTCACAGTATTATAATTCGTTGCGGTTTTAAACATATTAAAGTCTTTTCCGAGAGTACATAAACTGATGTTATTTTCAGGAGGAGGCTTTTTATTGGGCCAATCAGTGTTGCCAGTAGATTTTTTGAAAAATACCTACACATGGTAAAAAAAATCCGATTTTTCCCTACACGCTTAAAAAATTTCCCCTACAAAAATCCCTACGCATTATTGTCATTAAAATAGAAGAAAATACATTAGTTTTATAAAAAAAATTTATTCCAATATTAAGAATACATATGTATGTAGGTACATACTTTAAATTAAATTCAATTTAATAACAAAGTTTTTAAAAATTCATATGAATAGTTATTTTCAAATTCGAAAGGATAAATTCAATTCAGGAACAAAAACAACAGGTTATTTTAAAATTAATATATATAATTCCATTCAACTAATTAAAATATGAGAATTTTCATTTAATTAAAGTATAAAAACAATGTCATTTTAAAATTATTATTTAAAGTTATTTTGAACTAAATCTAAAAATAATATATAAAATGCAGGTACACAAATAACAGGAAATTTTAAAATTAATAAAGTTCCAATATAATTTATTAAGCTTGAGGTTTTTTTGTTTTATATAAAAAATTAAATGACATTTATTTATTAGTTCCAATATTTCGATACAGCAGGGAAATAATTAAACAATTAAAATAACGTTCACAAAATAATGAAAAAATAATAACAATTGTCACATAGAAAAAATTATTTACAATTAGAAAAAATTTTTTAAACAAATAATCTATTACATTCTAAAAAATTTTAAATTTTAATTTCCTGTTATGTTTTTATACACTAAATGTCTATAATTTTGTGCTACATTTTCCGTGTCCGATTTAAAATTAATTCTTAACAATTCTGGTACTTTAATGATTTGCAACATTTCTAGCATTAAACGTCGTTTATAATTTTTTTCTGTGCTTAAAACTGATACATTCTCAAAGTCCGGAGAGTGATTTAAACTGGCACAGTGGGCTATTAATGCTGTTTTTTGTGATGAAATATCCCTAAACTTTTGATTTGATTTGTGACCCGAAATTCTAGTTTTCAGTTTGTTCTTTGTCGTACCTACATATACTTTGTTGCATTGTCCATTATCATTCCCTTACAAGGTATTTTATAAACTACATTTGACATTTCTAACTTGTGTACTTTATCCTTAGTCCTAGTGAATAATTTACCAACTGTATTATATGATTTATGTGCTATTTTACATGTCCTTGTGTCGAATATTTTTGACTTTTCTAAACGTTCGGATATTTTAGGAATATATGTAAGTGATTTGTAAATTTTTGGTTCTGCAATTATATTCAAGTTGTTTGCCCTATGGTAATTGCATTTTCCTATTAAATTTGATATCAGTCCCATTGGAAAACAATTATCCCTCAAAATATCCCTAATTCTTTTTAAATTCCTGTTATGAAATTCTAAGTCACTTATTTTCAGTATTCTTTCTATAAGGTTTTTTGCCGTATTTATTATAACCCTCTTTGGATGTTTGGAGAAATAATTAATAATTCTACCAGAAGAAGTTGGTTTTTGGTACCAATCCATTAATAATTTATTCCTTTTTCTTATTAACAAAGTATCCAAATATGGAAGTTTTAAGTTACACTCTTTCTCAATAGTAAATCTTATGTCCGGATGAAATGAGTTAAAAGTTTCCAAAACTTTTTCTATTTCTGATTCTTCAATAATGCAAAATAAATCATCAACATATTTTGTCATTATTTTTGGTTTTATAGTCAATTTTGCAATACAAGTATCTAATAAACTCTCCATAACTATATCCGCTATAATTGGTGATGCTGGTGATCCCATTGGAAGTACCTTTTGTTGTACATATATGTTATTATCCAATTGAAAATATCTATTATCTATTATACAGAATCTAAGAATACTTAAAAACAGTTCCCTTTCAATTTTTGTAAATTCTTTAATTATATTCCATTTTTCCTCTATTATATCTATAGCAAGATCTATTGGTATACTCGGAAATAATGAAATCACGTCAAATGAAACCAATTTTTCATTGTAAAGTAACCTAACATGTTTTATTTTATTCTTAAATTGAAGAGAATCCTTCACATTATATTCAGAATTTATTGTTACATTCTTAAGAATTTAATTTTCTAAAGTGGCTATCAGTTCATTCAAAATTAATGCAGTCTTTTCCACTGTTTAGCAAAAAAGATCTTAGTATACAAAATGAACTTAAACTACTGTGGCTCAATTTGTTTCGCTTTTTGGTACGAACATCTGTTATTATTGAAAAAATCCTTTCTGCATCGGCATTGGCATGGGGTAAAGCAAACAAAATTCTTACCAGTTTCGATAAATTTGGAAATACAGTCTCGTCATTAAAGTTTTTCATTTTGATTATTTTTATACAAAAGTGCTCCAAATCCATTTTTAAAAAAGTATTAATTTCACTTGTAGAAAAATTGTATTCGATTGTTCGCCACTCATGCATGAGATCATTTAGGCTTATGTTAAACTTTTTAGACAATAGTTCAAATTTAAACTCATCTTTTTTTCCCACAAAAACATTTTCTGGGCTTAAGAACCCCATTTCTCTAAATATCGAATCATTATCTAGTGGAAATCTATTTTGAATTTCCTGTAGAGCCGTTAAGTAAAACTCTAGACAATTTAATTTAATTTCATTATATTTCTCTTCAAGAAGATTTTTAAACAGTTCCTCACATTCGTGACCGACAAAAATTTCCTTAATTGGCAACAAAATATGTAGTGATCTTACAGAATAATTTACTTTCAATTCCGACTTTTTTATACAATTTTGAGCGAGTTTTAAAAAAATTTTAATAGATTCAGAATGAAGCACATGAATTAATGATTTTTTTGCGTGAAAAAGAGAATTCATGTTGTTTAAATAGTTTAAAACATATTTTAAGAATAATAAGTAAGCCTTTGTGCAATCATTGTTAAGTTCAGCGATCTCATACATATTTAAGATGTTCCTGCAAAATATTCCAATTAGATAATATCCTTTCAATGCATTTTTGTCGTGAAAGCCATCTAGTAACAGAAATTCTCAATATTTTACGTTTTTCTTCACTAAAAAGTTGTTGAAAATCTTCGAGTTCGGCACATCTCTTTGAGCTACCCAGAATATAAGTCGCAATTTGTCTAATTAATTCTTCCGGCGCTTTTGGTAAATTAAGGCAGGCTTTATTGGCAATAATCGCTGACGTATGGCATATACACTTTACAGTTATAGCTTCTTTATTGTCATTGAGCAGTCGCGATGAGAAGGAGTTAAATTTTCCTGTCATGACGTTGGCTCCATCGCAGCAAAGGCCACGTATGTTAGAAAATGGTATTGAATATTTTAAAATGCATTCTTTAAACATTTTATAGAGCGCATTCGCCGAACAGTCTGTTCCGACAGGAAGCAAATCTAACAGTTGCACTACTGTTAGCTCCTTTTCTTCATCAAAAAATTTAACAAGGACACACATTGTTTTCGAAGACGAAATTTCTGTGCTCTCATCAACGAGGACAGAAAATTCATATTTTTGTAGTTTTAGTACTAGTTTAGATTTTTCTTCCTCTGCTAACACGTTCTGTATTATTTTGGTGCACTTTGTTCTGCCCAATTTGCTCTTTTTTATAATAGAGGAGTCTGCGACTGTTTCCTTTAGAAGAGGAACTAAGTGATCTACAACATGTAGTGCAACATTGTGCTTCGCAAAAAATAGGCTTATGCGCATTTCAAAATTTGACACAGGATCTTTTTCTATAACTTGCTTTTCAAAAAAAGAGTCCAAAGGCTTTAAATTACTAAAACCTGAAACATTTTTTTTTTGTGCAATTTTGTTAACGAGTGCTTTCTTAGTTCGGATTTCCCACAGTTTAAGATCTTTCCACATGCCTTGCATTTACATTTGAATTGATTATCTCTTAATTCCGTTAACCATCCTTTAAATTCAGATATTTGCAACCACTGCGGCCGGAACTTTTGCTTCCTATATTTACTTTGGTTGCCTTCGTTGTCAGATGATTCTGATGACATCCTAAAAAACAAAGCACTACTTATATTTCCGAGCACCATAAAAATATTCATATTTTTGTTACCTTTTCATACAAAAACGTTATTTTGTCGACACAAATGCTTTTTTCACAATTTCCAATACAACTTATTAGAATTTTTATATTGCTTACTAATTAGAAAAGATTTTTACTTCAATAAATGCGGTAAAATTTGTTAACAATTCATACCGATGCTTCTTCTTACTTCAAATTCTTCCAACATTGAATGATATCTTAGAAAAAACATATAGTTCGGTAAAGTGATTTTTCGTTTCACAAAACTATATTTATCCAAATTTTACCACAAAATCATTATTTGTCACAGTCTCAGACGTACATACTACAGTGTTTCGCGAGAGTGGGCTTTATATGGGGCCTGTGGCCATTTTTTTTGTGATTTTTATTGATAAATATATTATTATTAAACCATATATAGTACAAATAAGACTCGAAGTTTCTTACAGCACCTCAAACAAATCTACATATAAATCGGCAAAGGCAAAATAGCTAAGAACACTTTTCTGCTCTGTATGTCAACTGATTTGAACAAAATATACACCATTTGAAAGGTATTTAACAGAAGTGCACAATATTTATTTTATTAAAATCTGTTCAATATTTTTCGAGATATAACTGTTCAGATTTGCTACTTACACATATGCAGAACACATACATGAATAAAAATTTTGTTTATTTCCAATTACACAAAATTTTTTCTAATAAATAATAAAAAAAATAGCAAAAAAAAAAAGCAGCCTCAACACTTGCAACGCGAAATGAAAGTAGATTACTAGTAAAGCAAATCTCCAAAGGGTTTTGAAAAGTTAGCTCGGGTTCCCGAAATATGGGCCCCTAAAGTTTTTGAATTTTTTGAAAAGGCGTTTGGTATAGGTCAAAAAAAAATATACTACATGATGTCTTTTAAGGGGTCGTTTTTAACTTCTACACAAAAATATACAAAAACGGCACTTTAGAGGGTTTAAATTTTCTACGAATAGTTTCTGCATCAAATTTCACTAGGAGTCTTCAAAGACCAAAAAATCGTGCATTGCATGAAAAACGGGTTTTCGAAAAATTCAAAAATTTCAGGGCGCGGAACTTCGAAAATCCGTTTTACATATATTTCGGGAACCCGAGCTAACTTTTTAAAACCCTTTGGCAGATTTGCTCTACTAGTAGTATACTTTCATTTCGCGTTGCAAGTGTTGAAGCTGGCGGGGATGACCCGAATTTTGTTGCACTGTGTTATTCGACATTTTTTAGAGACCGGTTTTCGAATATTTCGACTATATAAATCCGCACAGGCAAAACAGTTAAGAACGCTTTCTTCCTTTGTTTGTCAATCGAACCTCAATGGGGAGAAAAAAGTATCGAAATACCTTATGCACCTACAGTATTATGTTTCTTAGTTAACTATTAAATATTCAAAAATAAAATGCAATGCCCTGAGTGGGAAGACAATCTATAAAGAAGATTTTTTGATATTTTCTTGTTTTCCAATTGCGATTTTCGGATATTTTTTATACTGAACTTACAAAATTAAATTAACCCAGCATACATATCGAGCCCTAACCGCTAAAATAACGTTAGCGCCAAAAATAAAATTTTATAGGAGAGAGTTTTTTTATTTTATTTTATATAAATTTTATATGAAATTTGTCGCTTACGATAAAAATGTTCTTGCTATAAAGACGTAACGGAACATTATGTGACCATGACATTTAAGGAGATGATGCAAGTGTTGCCAATAGAAGCATTTATTAAAAAAAAAACCAAATTGGAACACGATGTCGCTTACGTTATTTTCGCGATTAGGCCTCGATATATACTGAGATATACTTTGTTTTCTTCATATGTACACACAAATTTATGGTTGAATTTTGACTATTAGGCGAACGTTATTGTTAATAATTGATCAAAATAGATTTTTAATGAACTTAAGTGCTAAGCAGATAATTACATTAAAATTTTAAGTTAAAGTTAGTCATACAACAAAGAAAAATTAATAACTAATTATTAAAAAGTTTATTGTGGTTAATTTGTTGAACTGTTTATGGTTTTTCAATCCAAATTTTGATATATTAATCAGGCTTAAGTTCATTGAATTTAATTTTCATTAATTTTTTTTATGAAGAAAGGAATTTTACGACATGAAATGAATTAAAATATATTGATAATTTGTCATTCTTGACTGAGCGGGGAATCGATGCCAGTTTTTAACGCACAGGTTGCCTTTACGTTTCGATCGTAACCACCTAATCTCTTCAGATGGGTTTGCCGTTTTAACATTCACCGCCGTTTGCGACGGCTGGCAGTCAATAGTCAAAAATCAATCTTTAAGCCAAATGGTATTTTTACTTTGATAGATCGAAATTTGTTTTTGAATGATTATCTATTTTTTAAATTGACTTACATGTTCTTCCTTACCTCTGTTTTTTCGTACTTTTTGTCAAGAATTCTCCTTGAAGTCCAAAGTGCATTTTTCTGTTTTTAATGTTTTTGTCTCTCTTTTTCTTTTTGATCTTTTTCAGCACAACTTGAAGGAAAACTGCCATTTTGAAAGACAATGCAGGGGGATTGGTCTTAATATAATTTGGTAAGTTATTCCATAATTTCACAGCACTAATTTAGAACAATCTTGAGGACGTTAAATAGCTATAATAAGGTATAATCGAAAATATAACCAGTATTTCGCGAAAAGATAACCTTGTGAAGAAAAACTAAGTAACGAATATTAAGGTATAAAGTCAAACTGCATCTCAGAATCTGTATTGAGCACTGGGATATTCTATCATATTTCCCTTTGTTAAAATCGTATCCGGCACAGTTATTTATCACTTTCTGCAATTTATATTTTGAAGCTGCATCAAATTCACCAAAAATAATAGCATAGTTATATAGGAACTATAAGAGCTTTTATCAGTTTTAGCTTTATATCGCTCGAAAATAATGCTGATGAATACCATAGTTATCAAAGAACATTATACATTCTTGTAATGAAATAGCTTACATGGTTCACAGAAAAAAATAAAAATTGATTTCAATTAAAAAATTTGTGATATTAATTAAAAAATTAATTGAATTTGCATCATTAAACAAATTAATAGTATCAATTAAACCAGTTAATAGTATTAATTAAACGTTTAATTCACTTGATTAAAAGTTTAATTCACTTGATTAAATTTTTAATTAAAACTGATTATGTTTTTGATTAATGCTTTAATTGGTGAAAAATTTTGAAGAATTTTTTCTGTGTTCTTGCAATTAAGTTCCGAGTAAATAGCAATACCAAGATTTTTCACAACCTTATAAATATTTCACAACGTCATTTTGCATACAAATTTTAGGCAAGTTATAGCTAGGGTATTCTCTTACATAAATCGAAAGAGTTTGAGCTTTTGATGCGTTTATTTAAAGATTATTCCTGAAAGACCATTCACAAATCTCATTAGCTCCTCATTAAGACGCCAAAGTCCCACGGGCCGTAACAGATAAATTTGAGAATCATCTGCATATAAATGAATGCTAGAGTTTTTACAACAGTGAACGATATCATTAATCAACATACCTAAAAGTAAAGGGCCAAGTATTGATCCCTGTGGAACTCCAGATAACACAGTTGAGAATGACGACTTTGAGCTATCTCGTTGGTACCGGTCCGTAAGATCTGTTGAGATTTGCAGAATAATTGCTAAAACCAAATTACTTTTTCAGTCTGAGTAATAACAGATAAGTTGTTCAAGATTTTTCCATAGGTCACTAGACGAAATACTTGTGTTTAATTTACTCCTAGGTACTCGCATAAAGTCTATTCCGTATTATTATAGCAGATTTAGCTTCCTCATTAAACCAAAACCGATTAAATTTGCTAATTTTTTTTCCTTCAAAGGAACATGTTTCCCAAAAAGCATTAATGGTTTTTTTGGAGAAGCAGGCCAATTTGTCATTAATATTCTCATAGAATCAGCAATAATTCCAATTCACATTAGCCCCATAAAGACTTAATAGTCTAATATTGATCTGTCTATAATTGCGCGAATAGAAGTGACGGTTACATATCATGGTCAGAAATTCCCGAAAGTGTTAACTAATCAAAATGAATGGTTAATGCGCTATTAGACGTACACATAGGGTCTAAAGGAGCGCCACTTGCATTCATGTCATCTAAAAGATGATTTGATCTTGCATTGTTGTACGACAAATCTACGTTAAAGTCACCACATATGATTAGATTTTCAGAATCCATCGCAATCCCATTTAACTTATCAAAGACACAAACTACACAACATTTAGTGGAGTTGAACCCTGAAACTCAACGCCAACAAACTCAAACAAATTATCTACATCAGATTTCAAAACAATTTTATGCTTCAACCCTTTTTATACCCTCCACCACAATTAGTTTTCTACAAAAAAATGTGACATTTAATTTAAAAAAAATGCAATTTGGTGTCTGTTTCTTAAAAATTTTGCTCCCGAAAAGGGTGGCTTGTTTTATTCTAAAAAACTCATCCTTTTCGGGAGCAAAATTTTTAAGAAACAACTTAGTTTCATATGGCCAGAAACAATGTCATGCAATTTTGTGATACACGGTCCATAATTTACCTCAGATCCCATATTTAGCAGCCTTTTGAAATTCACTCCAAACGCTTTAACTATGTTCACCACTGTGTTGAAATTTATATTTTTTAATACCAGAAATCACTCTGCAGAATTTTGGGATGATTGGTTCATAACTTACCATGGCTCTAATATAAATTCCCCTCCTGAAAACCATTTAAGTTCGGCTTAAACTGTTTCGAATCATGATATTTTAGTCAAGCTAGTTAAAATTGCTGAAAAAAAGCATAAGACTTTCTAATAATTGAATATAGATCTAAACCGCAACCAATTTTAATGCTAATGTCTGTTTTTATAAAGATGAATTAATAATAAATAGATATCATGAAGTTATCACTCCTGTATTAATTGAACTGCCGGTGGAGGGTATCAAAGACTCGGCACAGCCGAATATAGGACTCTTACTTGTTTATAATAAATTGAAACTCCTCCCCACACCCCCTTTCACCACATCGTCTGCCATGACGAATTCAATTAAATTACAAAATGTTGTGAATATGATCCTCAGATTCATGATCGAACCATGTTTCAGAAACACAAACCAGATCGATATTACAATTTTAAAGTATGAAATTCATATAGTCGATTTTAGGAATTGAGACTTCTTGTTCAATTTAAAGCCACCCAACCCTGTCAAATATAATTTTTTGCTATATTTTATAGAGAATTCATACTACTAGACTTTGCGAAGATCAGAAATTGTGATGTCAGATTTTATAAACAAAAATGCTTATAATTGCTGGAGGATGTAAAAGATTCGATAACGCCGAATATAGCAAAATTACTAGTTTTTACTTAGGCCATTTAAATGGGACTGGCTGCCTGCACACCAAACTTTTAAGCAAATAATTAATCAGTACGCATGTTCTGTAGCTATAGTGAGAACTTCTCGCATCGAAAAGATGTGAAACAAAATATTCCATCGTTTCTCGAAAAGTGAGAAAAAAGTGTGTCTGTAACGTATGTCGAAAACTTTTAAAAGAGATTACGTCGTTACGTTATAAATGTCATAACATTGCACTTGAAGCCGATGTGATATTGTAGACGCCAGTAACACATATCGTTGACGGCGACCAACATTTTCTAACATTGAAAATTTTTCAACGACGGCGGCGAAAATACAACCGTCGGCTATACCAAATAATGAAAAGTGCGACTTTAATGTTTGTTGTTTGCAAACGAGCTTTGAAAAATTTGAAAACTTAAAAAAATGTTAAAAGCAAAATAATTTAACAATAAAAAATGTGCCAAAAAAAAAATATAAGTACTTTTTATTGATCTATATTTTTATTATATATATTTAGCTGGTGAGGCCTAACTCCATTTGTGAAAATTGAACATAGAACAATGAATAAAAAAGAAGATACTGACAATTTAAGCGCCTGTTATAGAGTTGTTTTGAAAAACAGTAGATGACACCACTAGTGTTGGCTTTTATGTTTTTAAAAATATATTAATGTAATACAAATTTGTTTCTTTTCACTGTAAGTGCGTTACATTTATATTTATTGTATTATTAAATGTTGATGATTTTATTTTATATTAATAGACGAATCCCCTGAAGAAGTGAACATAAAATTCACGAAACGTCGGGAAAAATGAAATTAAAAATTTTGCATTTTTATTTTCACAAATGGAGTTAGGCCTCACCAGCTAAATATATATAATAAAAATATAGATCAATACAAACAAAAGAAAGTGGCCAAAAATAAAGAAAAGCAAATAAGTACTTTTATTATTTGTATTTTGCATTTTTAAATGTTTTGTATTGTTGAAATTTTTGCTCGCCCCATTTTTATTCGCGAGTTTGTTTAACAGTTCAAAGCGGGAACTTCTCCCACAAAAATGTTACAGACGCACATTTTCTGTAAATTGGCGAGTAACTTCCTTACGTGACAGCTAGTACTCGCCAAAACAAGTTACAGACACAGTTTTGTGAGAAAAACAGATGTTTGTTTCAATATATGGCATTTTTGTTTCCTATCCCACATTTCAATCGAAAAGTTTCTCGACGCGAGAGTTACAGAACATGGCCACAGGCAACCAAAACAATGGAACAAACCTTATGATGTGACAATTAATATTTAAATAACCATTTTGTCCTAAGAATTTATACTACTAATAATCTTTTCACACAGACTTTGTGTCTTGTCAAACGTACTGAGTAACGGTGTTACTTTCTTCAAACGTCCCACTGATAAAACCCAAGACACAAAACACAAACTCTTGATGAATCTAAATTTAATGAGGATAGAAATTTAAATGAATGGCTTTAAACAAAAATACCACTTGCAGTGTTTATAGCTTAATTGTAAAGTTTTTATGAGATCTTTGATTTTTTTATGGGAATAATATATTTTTTTTTATAGAAAAAATCTTTAATAAAACGTATATTTTAAGAAATTTGTTTAATAAATGACAATGAACCATCATGGGTGACGATGATAATGACGATGAGATTGATCTAAAGATCGATAAATTTAACCGTTTTTTGTCTGTTTTGATAGTTTAAATGAATTTCAAATTGAATAAATTTGTTAATTAGACATAACAAAAACTTTGAACCAACCCAAAATCGCTTGTCTTTGTTTATTTAAATAAAATTAGGTTTATTATTATTAATAAAATGTTAAACAAAAAATTTAAAACAGGTGTCGTTACATTCATTAAAAATGTTTATTTACAAAGATAAGCCTGGGAAAGAAAATCAGTTTTTTATTTATTTTTATGTTAGTTGCACAAAAATATGGCTTGTATCAGGGATGGAAATCCGGATTTCGAAGAACAAAAGGTCTTCACATTAAAATGTTAATTTACTTAAAAGTGTAGAAAAAATTTACACAAATATAGGGCCATGTTCTGGAAGTCAAGAAAAATTGAAATCGAAGGAAATTTTCAGTTAAATATCTTAAAAATGACCGTAGCTTTTTATGATTTTTAGAGTTATTCTTATAAATATAAAAGGTACTCAAAGACGTATATTAAACAGAATATTTTTATGGACCTTTAAAACAAGTTCTTTTTGAAAATTTGTTTGATTTCAAATTCATTCGAATTCGATTTTCAGAATGCGGCTTTTAGATAAATTTTTATTTTTGCTCCAACCAATTTAAAAAAAAAATAATAATAATTAGAATTATTGGGTGCATAACTTAAGAATTTATAATTTTTAGCAAATTAATACACATTTATTTAAATTATTGGTTTGTGTGTTGAACTTGGAAGGAGCTCTGGATGAGAATTTGTTAATTATTCTCTGAGCCGCTCGAATAAACAACCTAATTTATTTTTTCTGTTTTCTCAGAATTTACCAAAAGCCCAATAGGAAATATTTGCAAGAATGCGAATAGAAATAGGAAATAAAACAAGTATTAGGATTTTGGATAAATAAAGTAAATTTATTAATTAGATTTCTGTGGGGGTTTACCTTTCGCTACAGCTGCTAAAAGAACAAGAAAGATAAAATCGTTAAGGAAAAACGGAAACAGAATTTTTGACATTAAGGCCAAATTGACGGACGATTTAGGCATTATGCGCATGTAAGAAAGAATGAATATTTGTAGCATTCAGCCCTTATATACGTTCACTACAAAGGGGAAAAACTTTGTACAGAAACTGTTAATGTCGACAATCAGAGGTGGGATTGTGGCATTAACATTATTGATTAAAGCTTAATAAAACCTTTTCCACCTTCAGGGCAACATACAGAGGCGGTCAAAATTATTCACACATGCTTCAAATTTAAAAGTATTACCCTCATATTCATAAAATATTGTGAATTATCGAACGAATGTTAATAGAAAATTTATTTCATGAATCTGTTATAAACCTGAAATATGTTTTATGAATATGGTGGTTAAACTATTTCTTCTTAATTAATTGGCTTAATGCCACTTTATTTATTTCATCATATTAACCAAAATAAACTTCTTCGAATAATCACAGCTGCCCCTTGGTATGTAAAAAACTCAAATATCCACAAGGATCACAATGTGCCACTGGTAAGGACTATTATTACGAAGTATGCGGTAAAATATTTAAAAAGGCTAGAGTTGCACCCAAATCCACTAGCTCGAAATATTTTAAATGATATCGGCCACACTCGCTTAAGGAGAAGAGACACTGCAGCACTTACCCATTAAGATGAGCGATAAACACAAATATAAATGTGATACAGAACCCATGATGAAGAAAATTTTTGTCTTGCACTGGCAGGACATAAAATAAAGAATTAGGATAAGATTTGATTAATTATTGTTAGTTCATATATAATATACGTGAACTCGCGAAAACGTGAACACTCGAACACATGAACGACCCGAAAACGTGAACACTTTTATTTTTACATTGACTACTCTAAAACGTGAACAAAGTCTGAAAGCTCTAAAACGTGAACAAAGTTTTCTGAGTTTTTTTCTTTTTATTTTTTGAATTTACTTTTAATTTCGGGAATCCCTAAACTCGTTTTACTGTTTACGTTGATTATTTTCACAAATACATGCAAATGAATCCTTAGGTTTGTTTTACAGAAAATTTGTAATTTTTCTTTAAAAATTTAAATGTGAATTTTTGAAATTGATAATGAATCTAAAGGTGACGAAGATAGTGTGTCTATTGTAGAACAGCCAGAAATCGCAAAAAGCCGTATATGAGCTCATTTTTCAATCATAAATGATACTCTCGTTGGTAGGGTACCAACCAATGAATCATCTGAAAGAATCATTTGTGATACAATTTTCTGATTCCTTTTTGATCAATTTAATGGTAGTTTTTATAATCATTATTGAGTCGTTTTCGTCACATTTTTCAATCGTAAATTATATAGTTTTCGATTATATATCATATAATTTTTTAACTGTCATGTTTTTTATTTTTTCTCCGATAAAATCAGCTCTATTATGGCTTTTGATTATTCGAACCAGCTTTATTTTAAACCATAAAAAGTTATCAGTTTTTCGCAAAGAAGAAAAGAAACAATTTGCACTAACATTTATGTTCATAACTTGTCAATAATTTTTGGGCCAAGCTTTTTATTTATTTGGCTAACATGAAAGTTTCTATTTTTTTTTTTTTTTTAATTTGGCAAAAACAAAAATATTTTAAAATCATTATTGAAATTAATCCAAATTTTCAATATTTTTAATTAGGCTCAAGTTCATTAAATTTAATTTTCATTAAATTATTTTTATGAAGAAAGGTGTTTTACAACATGAAAATTAATTAAAATTGTTATCGATAATCTTTCATTTTTGACCGTGGCCGGGATTCGAACCGCGGCCGGCAGGTTACCATGACATGTTTCGATCGCAACCACTCGATCTTCTCAAATGGATTTGCCGTTTTACACTCGCAGCCATCGAAGGCTGCTGACGTCAATAGTCAAACATCAATCCTTAAACCAAATTGTATTTTAACCTTTGGTAGATCGAAGTTTGCTTTTTTGAATGATTATCCGTTTTAATTGATTTTACATGTTCCTCCTTACTTCTGTTTTTTCGTACTTTTGTCAAGAATTTTTCTTGAAGTCTTGAAGTCCAGACGTCAGCAGCCTTCGATGGCTGCGAGTGTAAAACGGCAAATCCATTTGAGAAGATCGAGTGGTTGCGATCGAAACATGTCATGGTAACCTGCCGGCCGCGGTTCGAATCCCGGCCACGGTCAAAAATGAAAGATTATCGATAACAATTTTAATTAATTTTCATGTTGTAAAACACCTTTCTTCATAAAAATAATTTAATGAAAATTAAATTTAATGAACTTGAGCCTAATTAAAAATATTGAAAATTTGGATTAAAAACCATAAATAGTTCAACAAAATAACCACGATACTAATTATCATTATTGAAACATATAAATAAATCATATATGAATCCTTTTTCAATCACTGAAGTGATAAATCAGTTTTTAATCATCAAAACTGATATTTTTTACAAAAAATAATCAGCCAAATGCTAGCTGGGATAATTAAATTTGTTATGGTATAAACACAACTGGGACGAACGACGAACTTCGCATAGTACGACGAATTCGTCGGCAAGAATTCGTTGCGTAAATTCGTCAAATGAGACACAATAAGTGAGCGAATTTCAGATATCAATGTGACTTGATTTTTTTTGGTAATTTATAAAAATAAATACCTTAGACGCTTGATTATAAAAACATTTTTATCTTTTTTAACTAGCAATAAATTTTATTTAATTTAGCAAACTCAAATTAGTTTTTGGGTTTGTTTAAAATTTTTGCAATTTTTCGCGAATTTAAGCCATGTTTGCGATTTGTTCCTGTAAGTTGTATGATTCTTTACAGCTTTAACTATTTATAATAAATAGAATATAGGAATTTTTACCTCTTATAATACATTGTAATCTTGAAAATAATGTTAATAATATACAAAATGTGGCATCGAATTGATGTCACTATAGTCATAAAAAAGATGACACGTAAAAAGTGAAAAAATTGTACGAAGACGTTTGTCATTGGATTGATGTTACTTTTTGCATCATTGATGTCAGTTGTAGTAACATTGATGTCACAATTGTAATGTTAGGGCATCTTCAATTTTCTGTCAGTGTATCAACAGATACCTTTAGATTTCGTTCCAATATGTTCTCATATTGAAAGCGATCCAAATTACCTTCAACAAAGACAACCCGACTCACTCCAAGTGATGCCGCCACCATGTTAAACTGTTGGTTTAATATTCTTTGGATCCAGTGCGGTGTTAGGCTTCCTCCAAATCTTTGATCTTCCACCATTTCCGAAAATGTTGAACTTACTTTCATCAGTAAATATCGCATCCTTCCAAAAGTCAATATCTTTGTTAAGATGTGCGCGAAAAAATATAAGCCGGAGCTTACTAATTTTCGCAGAAATTTGGGCACTAAGTTTTGAATAAAGCTTCACTTCATTCAGCATACTTCATTCAGAAAGCTTCTTAGGTCTGCTAGTGCGTGGTTTATTTTCTGTGCTTTCGGTTGCTTCATAATTTCTAAGTTTTGTCTGCACTGTTGCTTGCGCGACTAAGCTTTACTATTTTGGAGATTTCGCCATAAGATTTGCCTTCCACTCGCTCACTGACCACAATAATTCTAACAGAGATCGGTACCTCTTTTCTATCTACCATTTTTATGGATATTTTACTTCTTCCACTTAAATTTGTAAAATAAATTGAAGATAGTTTTTTAAAAGCATATAAAATAATAAATAACGGTTGTGTTCTCCTAAGTTTCCTTACTGTAGTAACTCCACCACACTGAATGTAGACTTTTTTCTGTCGATTTTTAATGTTTTTGTTACTTTCGTTTAAAATAGCGTTTTTTTAAAATAGCATATTGTTTTTTATTTATTTTATTAATAAAATCATTTAATATTGGCTTGAATATTAACATACCAGTTATTCTCAGTATCTTTTTAGCTTTCCTAAAATCGCAAAATTGTGGGGTGTATTTAGACTTTTTTCTTAAACTGTAAGTTCTGAGCACTCGATATTTTTAAGCAACCGACATTTAACTTTCCATATGAAAAGTGAAGGGTTTCTAAATATGTATAATCCCGCTCCTGGACCATATGTGATAAGTATACCAAATTTATCAAAAAGAGAAAAAGTACCAACTTTTTCGTTTGTTTCATAAAAAGTACCCTGTATTTTAATCTGGGCAATATGCTATCTATCCCTACACCAAATTTTTCGAAAACAGAAAGAGTACCAAGAGTACCAGCTTTTCCTCACTTAAGGCCTCTAGAAAGTACACTTTATTATTTTGTAGTCTTAAATCTGTATGTATGTTACATTTATCAAAAAAAAAAAGAGAAAAAGTACCAAATTGATCCTATTTTTGCCCCTAAAAAAGTACAAATTTTATCCCTTAAAATGTTCCCTATATTTTAATCTGGACCATATGGAATGTGTATAACAAATTTATCATAAAGAGAAAAAGTAACAATTTTTCCCTGTTTTTACCACTTAAGAAGAACCCTCAATTATAATCAGGGCGGCCATATGTTATCCGTCGTCAAATTTTTTCTAAATCCATTAAGCGGGTTTCGCTTGATTGAACCACAAACTTTCAAATTTATAATATTAGTAAGATAACAAAAAACTTAGCAGCAGTGACTTCACTATTATGTAATTCAGTTTCACGTAATTCTTAAGTATTTTAAGGAAAATACAACCCTGGCAGGATAAGTTGTTATTGTTTTTTGAAAATTTTCCAAAAATAGTTCTATTAGGCAAGCATTCTCTTCAAAGTCCTAAAGTCTTGTCATTAGGTGTAAAACGGCTTTTAACAAGCAAAAAAACGAATATTTTTTTAAAAGTGTTTGGCGTAGAATTTGTATATATTTCTGTCACTTCTGCCCCAATACTTTACCAATTTTCTTTCTGCCTCTCTCCTTGCAAGCTCATCTCAAAGTCGGTCAAAGCGATTCATGTCTGGTGCTTGCGAAAGGTTGGAATAATATGAGGTACATGGTGAATAATCTAATTTCGCTTATCATGGGCATTGTACTTTTTTTACTCTCAGGCATAGTGGCTCCACTCTGTGTCGGACTCGCATATTTTTCGGCCAATGCTCTATGCAATTGAATCAGTTGTGTTCGTTAAATATCCTCGGAGATTGTCCGGTCTGATATCAGCAGGTCTTATGGGGACCTTCTGGTCCCAGCAAATATTGAGCTGTAACTTGGTGCCATGAATATTTGTCTGGTTGGCTCTCCTTCACAGCCGAATTATTAAGCTTTCAGTGGTCATTTCTATCGCCAGTTATAACCCGATGCAAAGTTTACTTATTTTTACCTATTCAACACTTTTATATGAATTGTGGTGGTTGAGAAATTGCAATTTTTCTAAAGTTTGACAACAATCATTTTGAAGTTATCCATGTTCGAAATTTTTAAGATGACTTGGGTAACCTTCGCATTCCGTATCAAAATAACTTCTTTTGAACCTCACAAGCCATATCTCGTACGTTGAAGTTAGGATTTTAACTTTATATCAGCTCAAAAAATGTAAAACATAACTTTCCGCAAACAATACTTTATTATCAAAAAATTCTACTTTTGTAAAGCGAAAAAGCCTTTTTGATTCCGCTATTGCACTTAAGGACTTAATAAAAATTAATGACAAATATGTATTTATCCTCCAAAATGCCATATTAGTTACCAACTTTTGTGAATCTTGCATTTTCCCATAAGAGTAATTCGTATTACACGTTTTTCCTTAATCCTGGAGTTCCACTGCTTCCTAGTTTTTATATTTCGTTCCGCGGGCTTGATCGGTTTTGCTGGTTCATATTTACATTGTCGCTGCTCTTGCTAATTAAATGGTTTATGGAATGAACTATTTACTATTACAACATCATTTGTTGTGATTTTCTGTACTGCATTAGTATGGATGTTCCTTCTAGGGCCTTAAGATTTCATGACTATAGAACTAATTATTCTTTCAATGAGCCATTAGTTAAATGTCAAAATTCATATAATAAATTGAATGGTAACCATATTTTAGATTTTATTTTTTCTAAAACTAAGTTTAAATTATATTTAAAAAATTTAATAGAAGCACGTCAAATAATATTTTTAGCGAATAGTCTGTAAAAATATTTTGGAAATCCAATAGACTTAAAGAAAATAAATAAACTGAATGGACTCTCTCCCTCAGGAGGCTTGCTGGTCTATCAGTGAGAAGGTTGTGGGTTCGATTCCCGAAAGAGACTCTGGTCTCCTGCAGACAAGCGTAGAGCTTTGTGGCATTAAAAATTTACTTTTTTTATTTGGCTTTGGCGGCAGTCGTTAAATCCTTTTTAGGTTTATTAGAATCCAGGAATTCTAATATTTCCCTTAAAGTTTAACTGCCGAAACACATTTAACCCTAAAAGGGGACTCTTAATTTTAGTAAATCTTCGTCGAATCGACAAACTTAAAAAAATTCTAGCGGAACAACTTTAAAAGTAAAAAATCAACAAAGAATTGTTTGATATGGATCTTAACACTTTTTTGTGTTTTCAAATTAATTATTTTTTTTAAAGCTTTTATCATCCGCTAACGTTGTTTGAAAAACAGCGTAATTTAAATACACATTAAAAATATATATGATAAAGTGTTAATGAGCTTCGTCGATTCGACGAACTGTATCCATCCAGGGTTAAAAAGTGAGAAATTAGTGAAAATTTTAAAAATTCTTTAACCCCTTTCTGTATAAAGTCAATTGTTGCTGGAAATAGTATTATTAAAAATGTTACTGAGCCACCTAAACAAGAGCGGCAAGCGTTTTTTTAAACATGAAAATTCTATTGCCAATACATTTTCAATAAAGTGGACTGACCCAGTGTTGATTTCGCGTTCTTAAGGTTGGTTTTGTATAAACAGTATAAAAATGAGAAGTTTTGACATAAAAAAAAACTCTTGCCGCTCTTTTTTAGGACGCTCAATTACTTTTTGCGTTCGGGAGTTTTGTTTTTTTTTACCTTTAAAAGGACAATACAGTACTTTTCGCTTATAGTCCATTCCGCTTTAAGGCCAAAAACGGATTTAAGCCAAAACTGTCATATCCACTTGCAGATTTATTCGAATTTCATACAAATTATTTGTTCTTAGGTCCATTTCGCTTGTAGTCGATTTTCGTTTAAAAGCCATATTTTCTTAGCATGCGTATATGATTATTTATGGAAAAATGTTCGCTTACAGTCCACTCTGTTTTTTTATTTTTTTTAACGAACTGGCAAAATGTTTTTATTTACCTTTCTGCCAACTATTATAAATGTTAAATTTCACAACTTATATTTCATAAAGAACCAATGAAATTAATATTTATGTTGTGTTTGATTTCATTATTCAAAAAATTAAAATTAATCTCATACTTAAGACTTATAAAGAATTGAAATTAATTACATTTTTGTTTTTATTGTAAGCCTTTAAAGCAATTGAATTAATTAATAAAGAAGATTTTCGTTTTAACTATTTATTTTAATTAAATAAATATTTTGTTATGTTTTAAATAAAGTTTTCTCTTGTTTAAAAAGAGTGGGTTTATTGAAGAAAAAGTCCAAAATGTGGATTATACTAGGTTTAACTTATTATCCATAAAATGGCTTATATATAAAAATCGGTTACAGTCCAAATTCACTTATAGTCCACAAATTTGTGCAACTATAGTACTGGACTATAAGCGAAAAGTACTGTAGTACACAATTTTCCATGCCCGTTTTCTGCAAAAAGTTTCGTGTTGATTTTATGGAATATTAAAAAAAGCTGCACTGGCAGTTTAGATAAGAAATTTCAGAGTTATATGCGTTTTCTTATGAGCTGGAGCGAATACAAGGGGGGGGGGGCACAGTGTCGTGTTTTCATATAACGAGCGGCCATAAATAGAAGACGTTATTGTAAAGAGTTGAAATTTGGCACAAATGTTTTAATTGATAAAAGATAACAAAATTTCAAATTTCTAAATTTTCGGAGCAAGGATTCATGTCCTTCCCATATATCCTGAAATTAAAAAATGTCATAAAAGATAGACAAAGAGTTCAAACTTCATGAAATTTCGCATAGTCATTGGATTTGATACACTCAAGGAGTTGACCAAATTTTATCCAAATTAGAACAAGAACACGCTGAAAAATGTCCTTTTTCAAAAAATTCAAAAAAGGTAATAAAATAAAAATTTCTTAAATTAACTCCGTACACAAAAAATTGTATTCCATTGTTTTTATTTTTTTATTTTATTCATATTCAGAATCACTTTCTTCTGACACATTTATTAAATTTTCTAAAAGTGAATCCTCCTGATATCCAGCATTTTCTTCAATAATGAAATTATTTATCTCTTCATTGCTCCTTTTATTATAACTTCCATTTTCTTTTGTGTATATAGATAAGTTTGGTTCAGATTGTAAAATCATTCTTTCTATTATGTCCTTATTAGTATTAACACGACTGTTTTTTCGAGTATGGTTCAAACGAATTTTTCTAAAAACTTTATGAGTGGCTTCTATAGCTTCCTCAGACAACATTCCTACTGGAATCGTGGAGTTTATTATAAATTCTGCTCCATGCACAAGTATTTTGTGAACAGTAACAGGCATAAAATACCAGGAATATTTTTCAACATATAAAGTCCATGTTTCTCTAAGCAGTTTTTAAAAATTTGAAATTTTTATTGTTTTACTGCTCGAAATTGTCTTTAAAATCAAAGAGAAGTTTTTAATTAAAGTTGGATCAACTTGCGTTATTCTAGATGATACTTCAATATTGTTGAAAAACCGTCTCGCAGTATTTTCATCGTTTGTTGTTCCAAAACCTGTTTTAACTTTATCTACAATTAATCCGAGTTCCATTTTAAAATCTTCCTGAATTTTAGATTTTCTTTCATTGACAATTTTTTTGTCATCATCTTTTGAAACTCTCCAAGTTTTCAAAGGCAGCCTGTATGCTATGTGAAGTATACATTCAAAAAATTTTATCCATGCATGTAGAGTTGATAAACCGTGTTTATGGAATTCTTCCTTTTTTATAAGACCCCTTTCTAATACTTCAACAGAATTCATTTCCGAGGGTTTTGCACCGCAAACAAAACAAGAAGAACTGCTTTTGTTATCAGATAAAACATTGACTACAGCTCCATCAACCATTGTTAATCGCATATTAAAGTGGACGTTTATGTTTCTCTTATCAGATACATAATTAAATGTTTGTAAATTATCTATTTCCTGTTGAATAGTAGACTGTGTAGTTTTTACTAAATCTGAATTTTCTTTTTCCATGTAATAGCATATTGGACGACAATATTTTATTGATGAGTGTTTTAAATTATTCCATAAAACATTTTCTGTACGAAAATCTATAAACCTTAATGGAACAAAAGAAGCCACAAATAAATATTCATCCCGAGAATTTGGATCACTGAAGTTTTGCTTGTAATTACTATGGCCTGAACTTCCATCAAAGCCCCATTTAATTTCCAAATTTAAATCATTTTGGGATTCAAAATTATTTAAATCTAAAATACTTTTGGCAGTCATATTTAGAATAGATTGCAATGGTATTTTAACTGAAGTTTCAGTTACTAATATATTTTCGGGAATATATTTTTTCTTCGCTTTTTGTACACTATAATATGTCGGGAAGCAGTTCTTGTGCACATCATTTACAACAGTTCGCATCTTCTCATACTGCCTATATGATAGATCCATGTCTATTAAAAGTGCTAAAGCCTTTTCTACCGAAATGGAAGTTTCGTCAGTTGCTCCGGTAACTCTCCGAGCAGCACTTTGCAATTGATTTGGGCATACAGAGTTTACGAGATTTTCCACTTTTCTTCTTTTGGTTCTTTCAGAGCTCTCATCGAATTCCAATGTTGGTCTTCCTTTACGACTTGTACTTGGGATATAAGCAAATTAAAAACTAATTTGCATATATATTGTTGAAAATAAATATTAGATTATATATTTGCATTGCATATGTGTTCTTCTTTGATATTGAAAAATGAATTAAGCCACGAAGTGTTTTTTTTTTTCAAACAGCTCCTTCTTTCTGGAGCACTTTACCCATTTACGTTTTATGTTTGCTAAAATAAAATTAAGTCTTTTATTTGTTTTTTTTTTCACTTTAGTCTTAAATTTCTTTTCCAAAAAATTTATTATTTCCATATGGGCTGCTCTGTAAGAAGTATGTTTGAGCCAAATATTGAAAAATTCTCTAATTTGTACCTTTGATGACACTGAAAAAATGAAAAAAGTCGTATTTTCGCAACGTTTCGCAAATGTCACATACTTTTTTATAATATACATACTTGTATTAATATTATACTAAATTATAAAAAAAGTAGTTTTTGATAGTTTTTTTTAATTGCCAGGTAAACTTGCAAGTTGTAAATAATTATTACTTTTTTTTGTTCACATTCAGAATAACGGTAAAACACATATGATAGCTAAATGGATAAAAAAAAGTGCGTTACCATATTTTAGTAATATCACACTATAATATCAATGCAAATATTGCCGGCTTTATCGACAATTTATATTATGTTAACCCTTTAGCATATTCACACTATTTTACATTTTTCCTTGCATGCTGCACATTCACCTAAAACATTCAAATTTGATTAGCTCTAACTTTTGTATATATTAACATATTTTTAAACTTATTTTTGATTATTGTTATTTGAAATCTATATAATAAAACTGTATCAATCAAATTCTAAAATTATAAAAAATATTATTTTCATTTTTGGCCGCCCACACCACACAGTGGGGGGGGGGATAACGGATTTATACGAACTAAACTACACCCCAACCTCTATTAATATTTTTTGCTTTCTTTTGATCCATCAAATAAAGAATTTGTTTCAGCTTTAAATGAATTTGAGTCAAAAAATTGAGTAAATTAGTTTTCTAATGCCCGAGGTGCCCTACTTTTAGAACCTGTGGGGCCCTCCTGATATGTCCCTTATTGTCACCTAAAATTTTATTACTATCCGTTTACAAAATCCACAATTATTTTCATTATTTTCTAAAATCTACAATATGCGCTGCTTAAGAGCGGCCATTTAAATTCGCTGCCTTTGGAAAAATTATTTTTACTGAAAATATCCCATAATAGCATTACCGTCTGACTTGCTCTATGCGCTGTGGCTCCATCCTGTTGAAACCAAATTTCTGGGTGTTTCTTCAGTCAGTGATAAGTAACTACAAGACCGACTCTTTTTAAAAAATTTAGTCAAAAAGGGTGTAATTGCGTGATGAGCTACCCTAGGATTTCTCTTTGTTCATATTTATTTGAATTTAATTTTCATTAAATAATTTTTACTAAAGGAAGGAATTTTACAACATGAAATTTATTAAAATTTATTGATAATTTTTATTCTTGGCTGAGCTGGGGATCGAACTCGGGTTGAATTTACATGTTTCAAGAATCACCACACTCTTTCATTAGAATTCTTTGACGTTTAAACCTCTGCACCACTGCGGTGCCTGGCAGCCAACAGTCAAACTTCAATCTTTAACCAGTGCTTCTGGTTATAACCATAGATTATTTTAACCAGTGGTACTGGTGGATCGAAATTTGCTGTAATTATAATTTTTTTTTTTTTTTTTTTCGTAGAAACCTTAAAATTGAAAGTGATGATAATTTTTCGTCTTCAATTTCCCAAATCTTCGTTGCAACAATAAATATTTAAATAATCAAGCTACAAACCATTTAAATCCCTTCGTTTGAATCATGTTATTTCTCCCACAATTCCACAATTTCTTAAGTATATTCATATTCAAATTTCAACGCGTTGGTGTACATGTGATCGTAGTCGAAACTTTCATCATTCAAATGTATTTAAGCGATTGCGTATTTTAACCTTTCGTAGAACTTTAACTTGAAAGCAAACATTATGGGAACTTTAATTTTGTTAAATTGAAATAAACAAAAAATTAAAAAACAAAAGATTTCAAATTTAACTACAAACAACTTTTTTTCTCTAAATGTTTGTGTGTCTGCGTTTTTTTTTTTTTTTGTTTTATTCAGTAATTTTCGCGGAAAAAGATTTATCAACATAGTCAGAGAGAATCAAATGGATGTATGGACGGAATTAACCAAAATGACGTCTACATACAACTTACATAAGAAAAGTACAAAACAAATTTGTTTGTGATGTGATTTCGTAGAAGTGTGGCTTCATGAAATAAATAACACACGCGGTAGGTATCAACAACGTCATCATCATCATGATTATCAATTCCCTACTTTAACTCCACCGTCCTCAACAGACTTTCTTGCTGAATAAATGATTTAAAATGTTTCTACTCCAACACTTATGACGAAGTGATTTTTTTTTTTAGTCATGACGGTATGTGTGTGCCTGTGAAGAATTCTGTATGTTCTCAACATATGTACTCAACTTTTGTGTAATGTATTCTATTTTACAACTTGTATTCCGGAAAAAGAAGTACTTCCCTGCCGTCAAATGAGTAGCTAACTACAAAAAAACCCAACTTTAAGTTAGCTTGTATAGACTAACTTAAAGCCAACTACTACGCAATGCAAAATTTACATTAACCAAAGTGTATACAAACACTGTGTTGTATATTTTAAGTAGCGAGAGCCAAGTCGTTAGCAAAAAAATCAACGTTGTTATTGATGTTATGTTATGACAATTTAATCTCATATTTACGCTCTTAATTGAGTAATGGCAAAAAACATTGTTTTTTTATTCAAAAACTAGACTGCCCCAGTAGGCTAGCTGGTAGTGAGCAAGTCTATCAGCGCCGAGGTTGCGGGATCGATTCCCGCCAGCGACTCTGGTTAAAAAAAAAGTTGAATAAAACAACTTTGATTAATTAAATAAAATAAAAGAAATAAAAGAAAATAAAATAAAAAAATAAAATTTTTTTATTTTTTTGAAAGTATTCATCCAATGAATAACATTCATAGATCGGCCTTAACTTAAACTAACTTAACTTAAAGCTAACTTAAAGTAGTAAGTTTATAGCTAGCTACAAAAAGTTAACTTAAAGTTAATTAAAAGTAATGCAGAGTCGGACAATTGACTACTTCCTAGGACATCGCAATGTTAAAATAGTTAGTAAATTACATATAAAATAAATCCAAGTGTCAACCACCACTAGTTGAAAAATAGTTAGCTTTCAGTTAATTTAAAGTTAACTGAATGTCCGACAGGGTTTACTTGGACACTTTTACCTTTAAACCCACATCATCATTATCTTGTTTCAATATCGTTATTACTTATATTTTCTTTTTATTTAGAATATCATGATGAAGTTTAAAAACTTTTTTAAAAACTTACATTTATTTTGTTGTTGTTACATAAAAATTTTTATTTTTAGGGCAACTTTATGTTATTCAGAAATAATATGAGTTTGGTACCCTACCACTAGCATTTGTACTAACATCTGTGGTTATCATGGGCAACCGCGTTTGTCTTAAAATTAAATTTTTTAGAAGAGACAAAAAATCATTCTAGATCAAACTATAGGTTATGTACTGCACCTTTTGAACTTTTTTATTACGTTAAAAAAATTTGGAATTGGTCCTTCTTTTTTCAGAAATTTTAGAACCATGTAAAGAGAGCTTAAAATTAAGCAATGCTGGCATCAACATCTCAAAATCGGCCATACTCTGTTGCCTATGAAAACCACTGATATAAGGAATGGAAAGTATTTATTACATTTTAATATTCCTAGACAAACATTCACTCATTCTTTAATTATGATTACTTTATCCAGTTTATTTTGTAAAATTAGGATTAATGAAAAAAAAAAAAAATAAAAACAGAAGTAAGGAAGAACATGTAAATGAACTCAAATAGATAATTATTCGCAACAGATTTCGATCCACTAAGTGGAATAACATTTGGTTTCAAGATTGATGTTTGACTATTGACTGGCAGCCGTCGTCAATACCGGTGAGTGTTAAAACGGCAAACCCCTCTGAAGAGATTGAGTGGTTGCAATCGAAACATGTAAAGGTAACCTGTTCCCAGTTCAGTCAAGAATAAAAAATTATCAATAATTTTAATTAATTTCATGTTGAAAAATTCCTTTCTTCATAAAAATAATTTAAAGAAAATTACATTTGATAAACTTCAGCCAGATTAAAAATATTAAATATGGATTAAAAAAACAATTGTATTCGTTTTTTTTAACCAGGAGAGTGGCTGGGAGAGCTACTTAAATGGTGTTTAATGTTGCACAGCGATTTTCCCTTTAGTAGCCAGAATGTTAGAAATAAAGATTTCGTCATCCCGAAAACAAAATTTAAATCTTCTGCGCATATTCACAAATGATTTCCAATTTCAAGCTGGCAAACTCAAGATAGTTGTTGATTAATGGCGGGGGTGCCAGCTCTTTTATAGTGCCTACATATCTCAATCTTGGCAACTACACGGAAGTTCACAGACTACGTCATCTAAGTCGAAATCATGCGCATGTCGTAATCTTTATTTCTATCGTTCTTGATTAAGCAGTATCTTAAGAATAGGCCAAAAGTCTGTGACTTCTGAACCGATAAAGATATTTTAAAGTTTAAGTTCAAAGTTCAACTCTTGATTTATTTAGTATGAAAATGCGGGTTCTTTTTGAATCTTTTACCTATAAAAAACAAGTCATAAGCAGATAAAAGAAATTTTATTTAATAATACTCAGGATAGTTTTAAAACTGGTTTCCACTTTCCTCTAGAATCAGTGAAAGTAAAATTGGTTCTTTTTGGACAGATAAAAAATATATCGAAGTTTTTTTTAAAGGTTTATTTAGTTTTTTTAATGAAATCACAATAAAAGCAAATTATAATTATTAATATTTCGGTTGGAAAATTGCCTGCAAAAAGTCCTTTTTTAGTTCATTGTAATTTCTGTTCTCTTACCGCCTTTTTGCTTCTTTGCCTAAGTACCGATGTTCTACTTTCTATTGATTTCGAATGCTTGGGATGAGCGGATCTGGCGTTGCCAATAAGATATTTAATAGATCTTAATTTGTAAACTTTCGTTACATATATGCTGTGGTATTGATCTTAAGCAAGTATAGTCGGCCAAGCTCGACTATTTGATACCCTACACCACATACATTTTCAAGATTGTTAAAAATCATAGACCCAGCAAAATAAAATTATGTTATGAGCAGGGCTGTGGAGTCGTTAAGAAAAAGTTATAACTCCGACTCCGACTCCTTCTGGTGAAATTTTTTAAGTACGACTCCGACTCCGACTCCAACTCCGACTCCTACTCTAACCTAGCATTATTTAAGAGACTTATTTTTTTATTTTGGCTTTAAACTCTTTTTTAATTTAGTACCTGTTAAATGGTTAAATATAGCAAGAAAATGATTCTGTAAAAATTTCAAATCGATATTTTAATTCTAACGTGCCGCGCATTAAGCTTTAACATACTAGTTAGTAACATATGAGTAGGAAAGCTGAAAAAATTTTATTTGGATTTTGGAAAAGTTGAAAACAACACCAAGTCCAATTGGCTTATACGTTAAAGGCATCAAGTGTACTTAGTGTTGTTTACCACAATATTAATAGAGGCAAAGGACAGTCCTTTTTTGTAAATTATGAAGTGAGGTCTTTTGTTTTTAATATACATTTTATTTATTAAGTCAAATCATTCTCAGGAAAATTTTATAAAGTTTATTAAAACATGCATATGCGCCTTCAGTTGTTAGTTCTACAATTTATATAACACATTTTGAAGAGAAATGTAACGTAAAAAAATGTTGTTAGCCTTCTATTATTTTTGGGAAATAGTACCCCTTTTGTTGTTGGACTTGGTGCTGTTTGTCTCAAGGCATGGAACAGTACCATAGAAGGTAACGAACCTTTTATGACGTAATTTTTTATGTATATCATCGACATAAAAAAAATATGTTAGGATCATATAAAATATTCGTACAAATGCACATTTTTATAACATAAACATCATTTGCGATTATCAACATGTTTGCGCGGTCTGCTGTAAAGTTTTCAAAATGTGGCTTGATGTAGTTTATCTCCCACCTGCAGAGTTAAAAAAAAATGTGAATTTTTAAGCTGCTAAATTTAAATCTTTTTCTTTAGTGTACTCGCCATTGCATTTTTCCTTTCCTAATTCAATATTATTATTGTCCAAGACCGAAATTTGAAATTGCAAGTCTTTATTATCTCTCCAATTTTCCCTAAAGTGAGCAGATAAAAGTATTCTCAAATCATTTTTCCCACATTGATGGGAATTATAAATGGAACAATGTCATGTATTTTTCCGAGTTCCTTTTCCTTTTATTCTATTATTATTCACCTTGAAGGTTGGAACTTCAAATGTAGTTCACTTAATGCTTTCACCACAGGAGCTACAGCTGATTTCAAGTCATATTCATGAACATGGCTACAAAAATATTTGTTAATATACGATAAATAAAAAACAACATCTTTACAAATTTAATTTTTAAATTCCTTAACTCGGCTCTATTTCATTAACGATATCTTGGCGAAATTCAAATAGTGAACCCGCTGGTTTTTGTTACAGAAATTTGAGGTCACATTAAAACATAGAAAAGGACATGCTTTGATAAAATCTATATAACTATTCTTATAAATTGGCAAAATAAGATGTTATCTCAATTTTTTAATTTTTGAAACTCACCTACTCATATGAAAAGTATACTGGTCCTTATTTTCTGACTTCACAATTTCAAAAAGCAGACCCTCTTATGGCCAATTCCACTAATTTATTAATATATCAATTTATGTTTAAAATTTGTTTTCTTATGTCAAATAAAAATAAAATTATAAGAAAAATTATATTTAAATATGAATTGATATTTAAAAAGAATTGGAGAAATTGGTCATTAAAATTTTTTATTTTGAAAAATATTAGAAAAATTTTAATGCAAAAAAGTCGGAGTCGGAGTCGCTAGTTTTTGTGGGTACTTCGACTCCGACTCCGACTCCGGTACAAAAACCTCAACTTCGACTCCTCAACTCCGACTCCAACTCCACAACCCTGGTTATGAGGTTAAAAATCATATAAGAGTTCTTTGTGTTCAATATTACCTTAATACCCCTGACAGACATATAGTTTCAATACCATGGTATGCATACTACAGTTGTATATAAACCATTATTATACCACTTTGTTTCATGATTTAATTGTAGTTTAGGTTGACACACATGTAGTATACCATGATAGTATAGTATACAAATCGGGGGGGTGCTTTAAAGTCATGCGAAATAAGGCCATGATGGCTTTATCTCCCATTCAATTGAGCAATAAAGCCATCATGGCCTTATTTCGCATGACTTTAAAGCACCCCCCCTACAAATCCTATGTCTGTCAGAGGTATAATATAAACATTTATATGAGATTTGTATACCCTTCAACAAAGGTAAATGGGTATAAAACTTTGTCACTCCATTTTTAATTTTTACAATATTGATCATAACCCCTTAAAGAATATACATTCTGGATCCCTATAAGAAGAGAAGTTCAAATCATGATGTCCGTCCGTCCATCTGTCTGTTTTAATGGGCATTCCGAAGACTGCAGAAACGATGGCGATCAGGTGCTCTTACATTTATGTCACTTATAGTCCGGAATTATTTGCTATTAAAGTTCAGCATTGCCAAAATAAGGGGTCTAATCACCGCTTACGATATCGAGCAAAATTGATAGAAATTTTTTATTTTGGTATCATGACACTCGATATTAAATGAAATGTATCGTAATTTGTGATGAAAGCATTCTATATCGAGTGACCAAAGACATTACATAACTCGAGTATATATTCGATACGTCAGTGTCTGTCGCATGCAGAAAAATAGGAAAGTTTAATCGTTATCGAATATGCAGATTAGACACAAGTTGTTAGTCATTAAATTTGTATGCGTTGTAATGTATAACCTTTAGACATTTCAGTGGTGGTTTGTGTAAGTTGAGTTAAACCTATGAACCATATAAATGCTCCCTACCTAAAAATCATTTGAAGCTGGAGGGAGGTTTGACCAAAATACTGAATTGAAATTAATGCATAAAATCAGACTTTAATTTCACCACGTTTACAGATTTCTTTTCAATAAGGAGTGACAAGAATGGATCCCCAAGACAGGGACTCCAAACATTAAGTATGTTTTGCGAATTCGTAAACATTTTAAAATAATATTTTAAAATAAAGGAATAAAAGCATCTCTTTTTCCAATCGAAATAACCAAAACTTCTTAAATACGATTTCCCTAAAATACCCCTTTCCTGTGTAGGGTTTTAAATAGTGGTTTTAAAAGGTGCTCCAATTCCCCATTCATTACGAATATGACAAATTCAAAGCAATATGAAACATATCGAAATACAATACAAATCTAGTTTTTTAATCGAATCGAAATACCTAAAACCTGTAGAAAAAAATTTGCCTAATATTTTTTTTTTTTTTTTTGAATCTTAAATATCCCATATTGTCGTCCCTTTACTGCGTAGGGTATGAAATTGTGCCTAAGACGTCCAAGTCTTTTAAAAATATGATGCGTGTGTGTTTCCTTTAAATACACAAAAATAAAATTATATTTTATGGAGTCGTTTAACCACTTAATGTCGCATATGAATTATTTTTGATGATGTTTTTATATTTAAACTTAAATACGCACCACATACAATGAAACTCATATACGAATACGAGCATTTTGACTTTATGTTGTATCATTTGTAAGTTAGGAGGTCTATCATATCACTGCCCCATTCAACAGTTCAAGCTGAAATATATGTACATATGTCTGTCTGTCTGTCCGTCCGCTTGTTCTCTCTTAGAATTTCCTTAACAAAATGGCCAGTAGTATTTCTTTGAGTTTAAACCTTTTTTTTAACGTGGCTTATTGTGGCATTTACCTGTTGTATTTTTTTAAGTACTTTTTTTAAACTGTTGTTGTTTTTGTAACTTAGCAACTCGCCCTCAAATGTCACTACGAACTCTTTATTTATTTCAGTTTAAATTTACAAGTGTTTCAAAATGAGCCCACAGAGTGTGGGAATAAATATTCCTTTTTACTATTTTCATTTTGATTTACTTAGACTTACGATTCAAAAGAAATTTAAGCAATTAATGTTAAAAGTGAATTTCTTGTATTGTTTAAATATTATTTATTAAGGTATAAGAGAAAAAAAAGCTGTCGGAAATTAGTAGAAGTGCACGTGCGAGTTGATTTTTTCGTATCGAGCGTGATCACTAAAAATATGTAATAGAGAGTGATTGCAATATTTAACTTGCGTTTGTGATTATGCACGAAGTCGTTTTCAAGAAGTTGTAAAATACTTAAAGCTAATTCAGACCATGCGTCAATAGAAGATTGTTGGCAATAGTTTAAGAGACGCTTGCGGAGTAAACAATGTCGCACGAAATGTAAAATCAAGCAACAGTTTGTTGTTCTCTAAGGCCGTTACACACTATCCCACAAAGTCTTACGTATTTTTCAAAAATGCTTCCCTGATCTAAATATTCTTTGAACATTTTTAAAAAACAAAAACAACTTATCATGACAGGGTTGCATTTTCGTAAATTATTAAATTTTAACTTAAGACTCACTGCTCGCTTTCAGAAAGTGAAAGCCAAATTTGTTACATATCGCATGTTATTCCTCCATTAAAAAATTTTTTTGACTGGCGTATTTATGAGGCCTTTATATGTTTACGGGATAAAGTACCAAAAATTACCATAAAATCGGTGGCGAAATTGTAGGTATTGTCATTAAATCTAGCTTTTATTTACGAACTTACGGATCATAATGTATTATAGGTCCCACAGAAAGTCCACTTCCGAAAGACACGTTAGTACTCCTAAAACCGAAATGAAATTTTTCAAATTTAGTTCTGTAAGACCAGGGCTCTGTTTCTCAAAACTAAAAGTTACAAATCTACAAGTAAAATACATTTGAAACAAAAACAAAAATTGTAAAATTGTTGCTTTTTTAAACTTTCTGCCGCAAACGCGTTAAAATTATTTTTATGTAACTTCTGCTATTGACAGAAGTCTACAGGGCGCTCGAGCACTAGCGCTTGTTATGTACTTCTACCTTTAGAAATTTCTCACTCAATTAAAACAAAGCGAATAGGAAAAAGAACCGCTATTTAAGGTACCGTTTATGAAGAAAAGGGTGGTTAATTTTTAAGGGCCGCTGTTGATTTTAATTAAACACAAATTATTTAGGATCTTATTGTCATTTCTTTTTATTATGTATGGAACAAAATATCGGCCATCCTCCATCCGATGGTCCAATTTTCGATGACGCTGAGGCATAATTGAGGTTCTACGCAGTTAATGTTGCGAATTATCTCATCCTGTAGCTCTTGAATTTTTGCTGGCTTGTCGACGTACACCTTTTCTTTCAAATAACCCCACAGAAAGAAGTCCAACGGCTTCAAATCACATGATCTTGGCGGCCAATTGACATCGCCACCTCGTGAGACAACACGGGCATTGAATTTGTCGCACAAAAGAGCCATTGTTTCGTTAGTTGTGTGGCAAGTGGCACCGTCCTGTTGAAACCACATATCGTCCTCATCCATATCTTCCAATTCGGGCTATAAAAAATTCGAACGCCATTCACAGAAACTGCCTGACCGGCCTTTTTTTGAAAAAAAAACGGCCCGATGATGCCGCCAGCCCATAAACCGCACCAAACAATCACTCTTTGTGGGTGCATTGGTTTTTCGGCAACCACTCCTGGATTATCATTAGCCCAAATGCTGTCATGACTCTTTCTGGTGCAGTCCTACAGTTCAAAGCCAAGCAATTTCATAGAAAGCTGTATAGTCGAAATTTCAATGCAGGTCACGGATGGTTGACTAGATTCAAAATACGTTTTGGCATACGGCTTTCAAAACAAAGTGGAGAAAAACGTTCATCCAATATTGAATATTAAACTTTTGCAATTAATCCTATAACAAATCTAACCATTGAATGCAATTTTTAATGCCGATGAAACTGGTACTTTTTAGAATGCGTTTTTTGTTCTTTGTTCGATTTATCTTCTTTTTTGTTTGTTTTATGTTCTCTTTACGTTTAAGTTCTTTATTAGTGAAATTAATTAATTTAATCTCTTTTATTTGTAAGATCTCAATAATTATTATACCCACACCACAATAGTGGAGAGGGTATTATGCATTTGTGCTGATGTGTGTAACGCCTTAGACCCACCTTAAAGTATACCGATCTACTCAGAATCACTTTCTGAGTCGAACTAACGATGTCCGTCCGGCTGGCTGGCAGGCTGGCTGGCTGTCCATGTAACTTTGTGCGCAAAGTACAAGTCGCAACTTTTGAGATAACTTGATAAAATTTGGGTAATAGGTTCTTATTGGCACAAGGACCAAGCCTATTGAAAATGGGCCAAATCGTAGGACCAAAAGGAAAGATAGGGGGAAATTTCTTCCTCTCAGAAACTATCAAACCGATTTTAATGAAATTTAAAACATGGATAGATCCATATCTATATGGACACATTAGCTATACAGTTTTAAAAAAATAGGACCACAAGGGGTGATAAGGGCAATTTTTGCCTCTCAAACTGATTTTAATGAAATTTAAAACATAGGTAGATCCATATCTATATGAACACATAAGCTATACAGTTTTTCAAAAATAGGACCAGGGGGCAATTTCTGCCTCTCACAAACTTTCAAACCGATTTTAATGAAGTTTTTAAACATAGAGAAATCCACATTTATATGGACACATAAGCATGATGTGTTTTTAAGTACTGTGGTGCTGGGTATCATATGGTCGGGCTTGACCGACTATACTTTCTTACTTGTTTTAAATTAAATAAACACAAAAACCGAATTTTAGTTATTAATTTATCCAAAAAACGGCTATTCTATATAAGTACTGCGTATAACGAACTTTTCATTTTATCGAACAAGCCTGAAAAAGTATTGCTTCGTTAAACCGGAAAACTAGAGTATGTTGATTGATAAAATTCGTGAAAGTTATTTTAAAAAAAACGGGACTTTAAGTAGCAAACAAAAAATAAAAACGTTAATAACAACTACTTATAAATAGAATAAATATATAAACATATGTATAGTTTTACATATTTACACTAAAATCAAATATAATTTTAACTATTATTTCTGAATTACTTAATAACTACATTAAATACATATGTACATATGGGGGATTTCATGTCAAGTGACCCAATTTTTAAATCGATGTCTTCCGATTTGGATGAAATTTGCACCAAGATTAGTCCTATTGGATAGTAGTTTAGACAAAAACTTTCAACAAGATCGGTAAAATGTTTTTTTGATTAATTGTGCTATTTGTAAAAAATTATAGCTTTAAAGTATACAACATTTGTGAAACCTATTTCTTTTATTTTTACGTGGAGAAATATGTGCGACACTGGATCCGGCTGAAACACCAAAGCAACAAGCAAATACCTGTTGTTACAGCTTTTTAAAACTACGTATGACTACGTTTATAACTATTTCAATATCCTGCTTTTCTAATCTAATCTAAATTACTCAATATCTCAGTCAATAACAATTCTAACGGCTCATTAGTTTCACTTGAATTACGCAGTTAAAACCCCTAATTAATGTGACATTGTAATTGGCCACTTTCTAGCAATTGTCCACCAACATATCACCCATATTGATGTCACTAATCTTCAGGATTTCCTTTACAAATTCTTTTGTCGTACAATGCTTAACCACGTTTGTATCGAACAATTGACTTAAAATACATGTAACTTTTGAAACATACTGAAAAGTTTAGAGTTCATTAAAAATGATGCTTAAGCAACATAATTGACACACGTTTTCTGTCTTATTATTTTGTGTTGTTGTTACTGTTTGTTGCATCAAGTCAATCTGATGATATTCTATAGTTAAAACAATATGAGCTTTTCTACACATACCGCTTAATGGTTTTATTTTAAATTTCATGTCCAATTGGCGTTTTCTTATTGACATTTGTTGGCATATTGAAAGGAGACATAACGAATATGTTGGCGATGGGAATAAGAAAATCGTGTTTTTCTGTATAATTTTGGAACACAAGCAGGAAAATGAGAAAATGTTGAAGACATTAAAATTCTCAAATTATTTATGTTTTAAGACTTAAAGGTAGACCTTGTCCTTTTTTTTTTGGCGATTTAAATTATTTTTTCCACTACCTGGCGATAATTAACTGGATTTAAATATATTTTTACTTCTTTCTTTAGCTACACTTGGGATGATAAACTAGACAGGATAAATGAAGGGTAGGCATCATTTATGATTTGGAATGGTTTTGTTTTCCGATAGATTTCAAACTGTCATATACATATATGCAAGATCTGATAATCTTATTATCTATGCTTAGAAAATGCATTTCCTCATGAAAGAGTTTATTCCCTTCGCCCATAAATATGTCGGTCTACGATCAGATGGTAGAAGAAATACATTCTTCAACCATTCTTTAGTCTGTTGGCTTCAAATTAGCTGAAAGTATTTATCGCAATATTATGTTCAATAATAAAACTAAAAACAAGTATCAATTGGCGAGTTAGTACCGCAGGGTCCAGTAAATTGACGACCCTACAAGAAGACTACCGGTCATTTTACTAGTTATATGACCGGTAGTGTTGACCAATATATTGGTTAAAGTCTATTAGTTTATTAAAAGCAAAATGAAAAAACTAACCGAAACTCTTGTGCACATGTGATTTTGACTCTCTTTCTAACTAATGAATTCCAATCGACTACGGAACATATATCTGTTCTGCTTACTCTGCTGCTTTTTATTAATCAATGATAACCAAATAGTGGTTAATGCTAACTAGTTATTCATAACGTAAAAATTAGTTAGTACTAACCTTTATAAAAAATATATTATTTTATTTTTCATTTTAAATAAAAATTTTTTTATTGAAAAAATTATAATCCAATTAATAGTCAGGAAATTAGGCTTCAGAAAAGTAAGTACCACGTATCGCTATTTCTGTGGCTGCTTGGTAACGTTTCACTTCTTGCGTGGGTCTGGAAATGGAGGTAAACGTACCTGTGACCATTTAATTTATTGTAGATTTTGTTAACAGATTGAGACCAAAAAATCAAATTCATACTTGAAAAGTCATCAGGACAAATCTTAAGCGATTGTCCTGGCCAAAGCCACCACCTTTCAAAACGACCGCTTCGAACATGACCACTGTTGTTTCCAGAGAATCCGCCACCGCATCCTCTGAAGCCACCATCAGTACGTCCTCCTTTACCACTAGCATTCTGATTACCGCTGTTTGGCGGTGCTACTTTTACTTCATAGTTACAATCTAGTTACCAAATATAATTTTTTTTCTTTAACACCAATGGTAAATATTAAATTAAAGCAATTCACAAGTTTTATCAAGCGTATGACAAAAATATATTAAAAAATTGGCATTTTTAGAAAGTGTTTTTAGTTGTTCTACTCTAACACACATGTTAGAGTAGAAACACTTATGTAAAATTTTTGCAAGTGTGTTAGATAAATTTTTTTTTTTAGTTTTGGTTATGCATTTCTTGTAGGGGAATGAATTACTTCTTTCTATTGGATTTTATTTAGAGTTGTTATTAATTAAAATTTAGATTTTAGTTTGAAAATCTGCTTACATTATTTTTTAAAGAACGTTGCATATCCAATGGTGCCTATTTTTTGCTTCGACCTGAATGGGCTTGCCAGAATAATTCCTAAAACTTTTCTAGCGCACTCACTTCAACAACAAAACCCCAAAAGTAGAAAAAAAAAAACAATTAACTTGTTTGTTGTGGATCACAACTACAAGAAGAAAGACGTTAATTTTTGGTTGGTTTAAGAGTTGACAAATTATTTTCATGTTTTAAAAATAAATTAAAAGAAGGAAAATTCCCGAATTATTTTTATTAAAATTATTTAGTTAAATACATAAAATATACAATGAAGAATGATGACGAAAACCATATTGGGTCATTCTGTTGATTTCTTATAATTGGGAGTTCCTTCTGTAATGTAAACAACGGGGAATTCAACAAAAGTGCAACATGATGTAACAGGAAAAAAATAATATAATATTCTCTCCTGGGATGGTAAATGAGAAAACCGATATCGTACTAACGTACCCCAATAGTACTAAATCATTTTTTTTTATAAAAGAAAGTCTTTTGTTTCGGTTAGACTTTAAACCGTTGGCACGGCGCTGCGAAATATGGCCCCAAAAATAAATGAAAATTGACCCCAAATGTGGGGCTATTTTTCATAATGCAATATGACCCCGTTTTTTAATAAAAAATTACTCCAAATAAATGAAAAATAACCCTAAAAATAAAACGAAATATGACCCTAAATTTGGGGTAATTCTTCATTAGGAAAAATCACCTCAAAATTTATAATGAATTTTAACTCCAAAAAAGAACACAAAGAAAGTTATATTAAAAATTTTGGGTGGAGTTCATATGCCCGAAACTTAAAATCCCAAATTTAGAATCCCGATTTCAAACTCCGAATAATTATACAGTTTTGGTTTTAAAAATCGTACGATTGATAGCATGGTTGGGTTTTCGACCATGCGCAAGGTTTTGTTCCTCTATGGTATAACGAACACTGGCTTTGCTTACTAAAGCTTCTCAATATACCTGGCTACGGCCGGGTGCAAGGATTTTCTTCTATGCTATAACGAACACTCGCTTTGCTTACTAAGCCTTCGGCCGGGCGCAGCGATTTTCTTCTCTATGGTATAACGAACACTGGTTTCGCTAACTAAAGCTTCTCAATATACCTGGCTACGGCCGGGTGCAAGGATTTTCTTCTATGCTATAACGAACACTCGCTTTGCTTACTAAGCCTTCGGTCGGGCGCAGTGATTTTCTTCTCTATGGTATAACGAACACTGGTTTCGCTAACTAAAGCATCTCTGCATAACCGGCAAGGATTTTCGTCACTTTGGTATAAGAATTCGGGTTTTTTATACTATCCCTAGAAACTTTTATAAAATTTGTGTAAAAAAGTTTGGGGTGATTTTTCATTTCTTCAAATTTGCATTTTTTATTAGTAAACGAAAAATAGCCCCAAAGTAAAAATTGTGATTTTATTTGGGGCCTTTTTTTGATGTTGGGGTCATTTTTCATTCCACTTAAAATGCAAAAACCCTAACGAAAAAATGAAAAATAACCCCAAAAAAAACAAAAAAATTTCCCCCAAATTGCGTGTTGTTGTGTCTCATGTAAAATATTGGGGCCGCACTTCACTTTCCTTTTGGGGCCATATTTCCTGGGATCATTTTGCGCACCGCCCGTTGGCACATATAGTCTACTTCGTTCCTTTGTTTTTATAATATTTGGGCATACACATTTTTTTCTATCCACATTCGCCGAAGAGTCTGGCATGGAAAATATTCCTTTGGTTAAGTAAGCGCTGGAAACATTAACTGATCTAATTCATTTTTCATTGTGGTTACCTTAGACAAAAAAACAAATTTTTATTTTTGTTTTTTAAGTTTTCTAAAGCATCTAAATTCAACACAGCTCGAAGCTCGTTATTAATAGATCACCATTTGCACTTTAATTTAGAAATATTTTTAATAAAAGCTTATTATACTGGTTTTTTCTAAAATCGCATTTTCTGGAGAAAATTTTGCTAGCCAGCTTAAAATTTCGTCGTCGAAGTTAACTTTCTTGCTTAAAGCCTCGAAAAATGTTATATAGTATAATACTTTCAATGTTATTTCTGGATATATAAATATCGATTAGTGGCAGATGATTTTCTTTAAATCTTAGCTTTGATAATTCGAATTTGTCTAAAAACTCCTTTTGCTAAAAATATTTGCATGCGAGCATCTTGGGATGGCATTTCCAAATTTATTGTGTTTACAACTTTTACTGCAGAAAAAGGAAAGATATTTTACAAGCTGGAGTAGAAAGTCCGGATATATGTAATAAAATTTAATTTAGCGCTTGTAAAATCTCCTTCAAAATCATTCAGAGTAAAACAATAATGACGTGACAACTATCTTGTTGACGAATATTTCAAAATATTTTGAGTTTCCGTTCCAAAATAATCTTGAAATGAGAGGAAGTCGTCTCTTCTACTAGAACTTTTGCAGAAGTGGTTTTCTTTATATTTAAAAAACTTGTCAATAAAATCAGAAAATGCAAGCTTATATGTTAACACTGATGCTTAATTTAGAATGTGGCAATCGTCCAATGAAAAAGTGCTAAAATCTATCACAATAGCAAAGTTTAGTATTTGGTGCAAAATGTCATAGCTGTTTCGTTAAATCCAACAACAAAATACACAGAGCTTCCGTTAAATATTATAAGCTACGAAATTTTGCATTTTCTATTTCGCAATACCATTTACACCAAACACAGAACTCCGTTTATATTCATTTCACAGTAAATAAAAGTTGCCATCTTAAAGCAAAAACCAATAGGTTAAAAAAATTTGGAAATAGTACGAAATGAGCCACGGGGGTACCAGCATACTTTTTAGCTTTAAATTTTACCAAAACAAGTACAATTGCACCAACTTTATCAACCGTGATTCTCTCTATTTCCCTCTCTCTCTCTCTTTGATTCCAGGAGTAAACTCTTAGAATTATTTTAATATAAATAAATACTATAAAGCAATAATTCTGTGGCCGTATGGAAAAACTAGATAACTCCATTTTTTTAAAACACGAGAAAAACACACTTTAAGTTTTAAACATAGTTCGCTTATGATTTCATATGAATTTATGTTATTATGCATGCGCACTTAACAAAACATAATTTTAAATAATGTTAAAGATTTCTGGTTCCATTAAACTAATTTTTGGACATTAAAACTGAAAATCAGTGTCAGTTATCTTGTTTTTTCGAAAAGTGGAGTTGTCTAGTGTTTTCGAAAAAATTTTTTTTTCTCAAATTATATTAATATTTTACGGAATTAAGGCAACTTAAGTAATGATTTGTGGAAAAACATTAACTATTTGGCTCAGCACGTTAATTTACCCGTTTTTTACGAAAAGATGGAGTTATCCAGTTTTTCCAAAAATTATTTTTTTTCTTTTTATGCTTATATATCAAAAAATAAGCCGAGTTTTTCTCTGTTTTTATGCAAATACTTAATTAAAAAGTTTACCCTTCTTGATTTTATGAAATTCATAGGCAAGTTTTTAGGACGTGGATTAACGTTATACTCGGTTTAACATAGGTTGAAATTAAAAACAGCTATTGAGTTTGTGGTTTATTTTATTTCAATAAATATTAAACCAAACCTACCAACAAATTACAATCCGACTAACATAAACGTTGATCCAGACCTTCACCTCATGCAAATGCAGACTAAGTTGGAGGAAATTATTCCAGAAGGCAGCACGGAACAAAATAAAAGGAAGCAAAACGTCATCGAGCAATCGGATGAAGATCTCGAAAATTTCGAAATAATAATAGAAAACAAAATCAAATCAAGCAGGAAAAAGCTCAATACAAGTTTTAATCAGGAATTCGGCAAAAGCCTAAATGTGTCTCCGGTTGATGAGCATTTAACATTGAGAAGATCGTCAAGGTTCCAGAAAAAATAATTTTATAATATTAAAATTGTATTAGTATTAAATATCGTATTGTGTTGAGAATATGAATATGTTCTTAGTTTAATTTAAAAATAAAGAAATTTACTGCGAGGCCCACAATGTCGACAAGAACATTTCGCATACATATTTATATTGAAAACAATAATAAAAAACTAAAATTTTTATGTTTTCAATATAAATATACAAAAGAAATGTTCTTGTCGACATCGTGGACCGGGCAGTTAATTTGTTTTTATTTAAAGAAATCTGTGGCCGTATATAAAAACTATGTAACTCCATTTTTTAATAAATGTTTGCCTTCCAGATTTATTCCAAGAAAAAAACTGGATAAAAAAGTTTTTATTATTTTTGTACGTAAAAACACCTTAATATAATCTTTGCAACAGAAACAAAAAAATATTAATGGGTAAGTTGAAACCTTTCTCAAAGTTACTGTGCCACACATGGTACGGTAGATCCATGTGGGTTAAATACTATTACTCAAAAAGATTTCGGGTGTTTGGCAGTCGTATTCTATAAATCAAGATCTTCAGAATTGATATAATATGTATATAAAGAATGCATTCTTTATATTATCGGGAGTTGTAATTTTTGGGTTCAAAATTTTGAGAGCTTGCGACCCGAGTTTGTTCTATTTCGCTCTTTTTCTCTTAGTTTTCGAAACAACGTCGTTTTAAACTTCTTATTTCTCTGTTTTTTTAAGGCATTTTGGAGTTAACTGGTTTTTTCAAAAAATGCATGGAGTTATCTAGTTTTTTAAAAAAATTTGGTATTTTTCTGATTTTTGTTTTTCAAATAACTTTTAAATGAGATGCAATATCAAAATTTCGATCTGACAGAGTGATAGCAAATAAAACACGCTTTCTATTTTTGGTGTTATCTCAATTTTCCCAAAAAGTGGAGTTAACTAGTTTTTCCATACGGCCACAGAATTTATTATGAAAAACATATTGTGGAGAATTGAATAATTTTGTTTTGCTTTTATTTTTACTCATACTATAAATAAAGCAACTAATTTTAAACTATAAAAAAAAAACATAAAAATGGGCTAGTTGAGCTAGCTCCTATGACTACCCAACGTTAAATACGATAGTTTGATATATGAAATACATATAAAGCGCAGTATATTTCCAGCTAAATAATATGTAGTTACTTTGTCTGCAGGGTAGTAAGTCGTTTTTGGCCAATTTTTGTTGTATTGTTAAAAGCTATACAGTCGAAATTTTAAAATTTTTTTCATTTTTCGACGCCTATCATGTAGTTATGAACTAGTCCAAAACCTTCCTAGTAACGATTTTAGATGCAAGGAAATAAAAGAAGCTGAAAACTTACAGCAGTATTATAGCAATGTACTAAAATAAGTAAGAACACATTCAACAATTCAAAAAGTAGTAGCTAAAGTAGAAAATACATATAAAACATATATACATATATATGTATGAGAGACGTATAATAATTGTATAAAAGTACAAACTTAACTAACCAGCCTACATAAACAAGTGCTAAAATGATATTTTGCATAACTTTTAAACTTATGAAGAGCACATAATAAAAGTTTTACAACATAATAAGTACGCTGAAGGCTAATTTCGGTAAAAATAAAATAAAAAAATTAGGTCGAAAATAGAAAAATTTCAATTTAAACTCGTACTTTTCTGTCTTTTACGGTACAACATTGCATTAACCCCATGTACGAGTGTAAAGAAATGTGCATAACTTTTAAACTTATGGAGGTCCCATAATAAAACTTTTACGATATAATAAGGACGCTGTGGGCTAATTTCGGTTGAAAAAGTTGATTTAAATTAGTCATTTCCGGTCTTATAAATTTAAAAAAAAATTTTTTTTTAATTAATTTTTATTTTCAAATAAACTTTTTTTATTTAAAGATCAATCGATTTTTTATATGAATCACTTAAAATTTTTTTTTTGTTTTAATTTTTTTTAATGCGAAATAATAATTAAAAAAAAAACATTTTTTTGAAAACGGCAACACTTTACCTCCCTATAACTCGACAAATAAACATCATAGAAAAAAATATTTCGCACACTTATTCAAATCTACTAGAACTATAGTTATTTTTTGGGTTGTCCGCTTCACAAGTAATGCCCCATATGGCTTACTCTCTCCTTATCTCTTTGAGTATTTCATATTTGAATAAATATTGTGCATTTTGAGTAAAGGCTAACAAGTGAGTTATGCAATGCAGCAGACCTTATATGGCAACACTGGTTGTCAGTGCTGTGAATTTTAACGCTGTTTTAATTATTTTAAACGTTATTCTTCCTAACAGCTAAGTGTTCTTCTTTTCGAATGCAGTTTCGAAACATGAAAAATCGGAAGCAAAACGTGTAAATTGCAGAACATGCAAAAAGTTAGGCGATTTTCAACTCACATGCAATTTGAAAATCATGCAAGTATGGTGCCTAATGGACTTATCGTCAGGTTCAATTATTTATCCGGGAACCTTTTGATGCTCAAGTGGATATATCAACAGTTTAAAGGCCGCTTTAGCCGACCGTAAATGTAATTAAATGCAATGTAACGTAGCGTAACGTACTGTTAGCTCGTTTGTGCACTTATAGAACATGTAAGAACGTGTCAGCTGTTTTTCAAAAACATTAACAAAAAAGAGAAAAGTGATGAGAACTAAAAGTGTTGAAATGGTGACCGCTTTGAAGAAAAAGTACCAAGTGATTTAAATAGCATTAAAACGGTATTTCTTGTATGTTTATATAAATAAATAAATATTTGATATTAATATTACAGATTTACAATAAACAAATATGTATTATGTATAGCATATTCGTACACATGTTCTTACATTATTTTCAAAATGTGCATACACAAAACAAGGTTATGATCCCATTAAAAACCAGACTTTTTATTGTTTGGGGATATGTATGCATTTGCTTATTTTATACATCGAAACATATATTTGTATAAATGTAAATATGTATGGATTGTAACTTATTTTGTCAAAAGTCCACAGATATTATTACTAAAAAAATGTACGAAAGAAAAAGAGTGATTTTACCCGCATTCCATTTAAAATACAAGCAGCCCATCACTATCTACAACTGTCACGTAATCTCGTAATGAAATTCTATTTTCTACAGGTTGGCACGTTACGGTAAAGTGACATTACAGTCAGTTAAGCAGTTGCATTGCTTTCCATATAACAGAAACGATCAGCTGTTTACATTACATTTACATTTCTACATTTACGGTCGGCTAACAGGGCCTTAATGCTTGCAGCAGAGAAAGTAAGTTTTAAAGCCGACATTCCAGATATTCCGAAATGACTCCATTTATAATTTCACCTCCAAATACCTCCAATAAACCACAATTACATAAACTTTTTCTGTCACACTATGTTAACGATCATAAATCATTTTTAAACTTCTTGCAACAAGACTTTACGCGAAAACAAACATTAGTGTATATATATATATATGTATAACTCCGTTGAAACACACAAATTAATCAATCGCCAAAACTCGCAAACCAATTCATACAAAATAAATCACATTAAAGAAATATTAATAAACATGAATTAAAATCACTTTATCTTTAATGACATAAACCTGATACCACAACGCAACAGAGTCTCCTGCAAATAAAACCCTATTGAATCGACTAGAAAATGAAACAAAATCAAAATAATGCCATACTTAAAAACCTGCCAACTGTTCCCATGTGTCCATAACTAATGTCGCCATAGAGAATACTCCGGCAATAAAAAAAGGATTATGCCAAACATGATGTGGCAAAATAAGCTTTGCGTTCACTGTCTGAAAAAATATTTCTGTATAGTCGTGGTTAAACATGCAACAATCAAATCATAAGATTTTCTTTTTTTTTCAGTTACTCTTTTGTATCTTTTGTGCAGAGAAATATGAACTAATAAATCTCAAACAATTTTCACATCGTACCAACAGTCATAGATTTATATTTGAACAGTTTTTAAGTCAATATAAGAAAATAGCAAAAAATATTTATGTATGCGTATGGTCAAATCATATAACAATATTGTACTACTTACTATATTCATTTATCAGTTAATAGCGATCAGAGATCAATTACACAACCACAATGATCATTTTCATAGACGAGTTTCAAAATTCATATGAACGACTTTTGTAAATACAAACGATTTAAGTTACAGTGGGTGGCAGAATGGATTGAAGCGAATTTCTAGGGCAAAACTATTCTTGAAAAATAGCGTCGCGTAAGTGCCAGAAAAGGTCAATAAAAATCGTTGCCTCCTGAAAAGTTTTTATACTGAAAATTTCAACATAATATGTGTATACCGAAATACCGAAAAAATTAAGACATTAAAAATTTCAAGCAAAGGGCAGAAAAGTGAAAACATTTATTTTTGCGTAAATTTTTAAATTATTTTAAAAAAATTGTAAAATTCTGCTATTTGAGAATCATGTGGGCGAACAGCATTGTGGTAGTCCTGGTTGCCAAATTCGCCTGGCACCACTATTCGTATTTCGTATTGACACCACACTGTGGACAACGATGACTTGTGGGTAGTTTTCTGTTTAAATATAACTTCAGCTTAGAGTGTCGATTTTTTTAAATCATATCACATTTTGATTCCGATCGAAAGATAAAGAGAGAAAACTATTTACGTTAATACTATAGAATATTAGAAAATAGACGAACTATATAAAAGTTTGCTTCTTACAGCCTGTTTTTGTAAAACATAAGTCTTCTCACTTGAAGTTTTCGTATTAATACGTTTATGTTTAAAATTTGGTTTTTAAAAAACATTTAATAGCTTTCGTTTATTCATAGTTGACATAAATAGAGCTTTTTTCTTTCGTGAATCAACATTACTGCCAATGCATTAATATTCGTACATTTCTATTATTTTTTCATATAAAAGTTTTGTGTTTGTGGATAACCCTGGCATTTGTTTACAAAAATTAATATTAAATTTCAAAACAAAATATTTTATAAAAAGTGTTACTGAATTAGTAAAAATAAAAGTGTTGAATGAAAATGTTAACAATAATAACAATAAATAACAGAAATACATAAAGAAGTTCTTTTGCTGCACATCAACATATAGATATGTAGAAGATATTTGCGAGATATAATTTTTTTTGGAACATTCGGAAGAACGGTGGTAATTTACACTACACTGTATGTACAGTCACACAGATAATAGTACGTACGCCTTAACAACTCTTTAACTTTCCAAAAATTAGAGATATTTAAAATAATAAATAAATATTTATTTCATTATCTAATTTTAAGACTATTGATTTGTTCGCATACTAAGGTGCGAAGTCGAGTCGCTTTTATATGTTTATATCCCAAATTTATGTTTGTTTTTTCTTGGTACGCGGCTATGTAATCAGCTTTTTCGCAGAACACTTCGCACTGTTCTGTTTCGAATTTGCACGGCTGTTATTTTGGGATTTTCACTAACAACACTTTTTAAAAATTGCTCAACTCGTAAGGAAATTTTGAGTGGACGTCCAGTTTTTGGCTTGCTTACTAGAAATTGAGACTCAGACAAGTGCTTTATTACAGTCTGCACTGTAGACTTGACACGTCCAACAATTTTAAAATTTGAACTTAAGGAATTCCCATCGTTCCTTGTTTTAAAAAAATATATGCACGCATTTCGTTACAAATGTCCTTTGTTATCTTACCTATTTTAACAAAATAGTTATATTTTTTTCTAAAATATAATTTTTCCTTTAAATCTTCTTAATTTAAAAAGGACAGTTTTCTATTTGGCATCGAGGTATAATTATCTGTGCTGTCAGATTAACTTATAAGTGTGAAAGTATAATTAGCGGAAATTGACCCAAACTTTTTGTAGATTGATTTTGACAGTGTGTCGATGCCTTGCAAATGCCAAAAAATATCGATTAGAAATCCAGAGTTATTTTTAAGCTCCCATTTTAGAGGGAGTACGAACTATGCCATGAACAACGGTACGCGCGGCATGATGTGATCGGACTTTAAATGGCAGCGCTATATTTAAACAACTAAATGGGCTGCATATGGAGGCGTGGCTATAAAAATGATACCGTTTTAGAAACATCATTGACAAACCTTTCATTCAAGGGGGTGACTGGCACAAACTTTTTTTTTTAAGGAGGTCGACCCGCTCTAATGTACATACATATGTTCATATTTTTGAGCGTATGTAGTTCCATTGTTTCTAGAATTTTTTAAACCTGTAAATACATATTTATGTAATTATAAGTGAACCTTTATAGAATATTTTATAATAGTATAAGTTTTTTAGGTTTCCTTTTTTAAAATATCGCAGTTATTTTTCATTTTGTGGTGATTTTTTTTTTAAACGAATGCTTTTTACTTATCGGCTACTTTTCACTTTTGTTTTCATTTATTGCGAAGATATTCATTTTATAAGAACCAAAAATATGTAGAAAAAAATTAAAGCTTTTTTTGTCACTCACATGAAATGTTTTTTAATTTTATGAAAACCTAAATCTGATTTCGTTCGTTTTTTTTACGAACGAACAAATATTTTCATTTTCTAAAAACAGGCTGTTAAGCTAGAAATATAAAACATAAGAAGTTTTTTGTCAGCCCTGTAAACTTTGGCAGAAGTTTTTAAGCAGGTTTTCACTCTAAGGCGACGATATACTATGCGACTTTTTGTGCAGTCACGACATTCACCATGACAGATCTGGGGCACGAACGAAGCCTATTATTCTGCTAGATGAAAAATCAACCTGTCCATGAACGTGGGTTCGAGTCTCCCGCCAGTCAAGAATCAAAAATTATCAATAAAAAAAATTTAATAAAAATTAAGTTTAAATAAACTTTAGCCTGATTAGAATGTGAAAAATTTGGATTAAAAAGTATAAAGAGTTCAATAAAATACCCACAATACTAATTACACTGTGCAACAAAAACAAAACAGCCTCAATACTTCAACCAGTGTTGAAAAAACTGCAGTCAAAGTAGAAAAACTGTAATTTCTTCCACTTCTTTATTTGCTATTGGCCAAAAAACTGGTACTTTCACTTCTGTTTCATTATTCTTTTCTTAGAATATATTAACCCTCTAACTCTCATTTTAAAGGGTAATTTTTGTCCTTTTCCCCAGCTTTCACACAAAAGTATACTAAAACGTCACTTTAGAAGGTTAAAATAATCTACGAATATTTTCTGCCTCAAATTTCATTGGGGGTCTTCGAAGACCAAAAGTTCGTGCAATGTATGTAAAATGTAAGGAAAATTCAAAAGTAGCATATATTTTTATTTTTCACAAAAGCAGTGGAAATTAATTCAAAACAGTTCTAGGTATTTCTGAGCTAAATGGTATATTAGGATTTATACACAAAAAAATCGTATGGCATTAAGAAAAATTAACCCTATATTTTCATTTTCTGTGGTCTATTTTGTCCTGTTTTAAACAAATGCTTAACATTATACAATAAATATGCCTTATACGTTCTACTAATATAAATTAGTTTATTAATCTTCTGTTACTTTGTCATTTTTGGATCCCATTAGGCACAAAATGTTCGTATGAGAAAGGCTAGCGTCGTAAGTGATAAAACTTGAAAATATTTAATTGTTTGGTTTAAAAAAAATAACTTGAAAATAGCAAAATTGCAAAAACTTGTCCAACTTTTTCATGAAGTTGGAACTTTTGTCCACTGTAACTCTGTAATTTCTTGACAAATCTCTACAAGCGACCCATGGTTGTTTTAATAATTTTATTATCTTTCACTAAAAATAAAGAAATACATAATAAGGTTAATATTTTTGAAGATATTTTCATTTAAGTCACATCATCTTTTTTAAAAACACAAATAATGGTTATTTTGGAATATCCCTCAAAATGTTCTACTTTTGGCGGTTTCAACTTTTCATAAAGCTTAGGTTTCAGATTGATTTGGTCACGACTTTGTTGAAAAATTGTGACACAGTGTTATTAATTTAAATATTCTACCAGTTTGGTGGGTATTGATAAAAAAACAACGCAAAAAAGTTTTAGGACGATCGGCGAAGGCTAAGCCGTCCCTCACGCCCTCCAAAGTTTGGGAAAAATTTTATTTCACATGAAATCTGACTTTTATGTTTCATAACTTATTAAATATTAATTTTGTAGAATAGTTCTCAACAAGTTTTTCCTTAAAGGCTCAGTTAGTCTTTACTTTCTGTTCTGTTACGAATCAGCTGATTTGTTTTTGTTATTAAAAAACCTGTGAAACTGATTAGTTTTTCTGTTCTGTTGCGGTTCAGTTTGTTAAAATCAAAAACTTGTTAAGTAATTGTAAGTGACAGCAAAATAAATAATAAAAAATACATATTTATATTGAAATAAACTATTTTTTGATTTAAAGAATTCATAAAATTCAATTTCTTCAAATTTATGTGCATTAAAGTTATTGAAATAAAATAATGGACGGTGCAAAACTAATAAAATTGTCATAAATGGCTGACAAGTTGCTACAGAAAAAGTAACTATTACAATTTCGTAACAGAACGGCACGGAACAGAACAGAAACGGAAAGTAAAGACTAACTGAGCCTTAATTTCTTATTAACCCTTATGTGAGTGACAGGGTACCTGGGTAACTTTTAAAACTTTAATTGGAATTTTTTTTAGCTTTCAAGTTTCTGAAGGGAGTGGAACCTCTTGAGAACTCTTATTATTGTGTTTTAAATATATTTAAACAAATATTGGCTTGGTTCCTTAACTTGAGGGGGTGCTGTCGGTCAATTTACATTTTGCATCCTTAACAGGGTGACAGGGTACCCGGGTACCATAATAAAAATATTTAAAATAACATAAATTTCTTAGTATTGTTTGATTTATTGTCATGAAACTGAGTTTAAAATCATGTTGGTTTGTTCAAGCTGTAATATTTTCTTTTTTTTTTGACATGAATGAAAATGAAAAATTTAAAAACAAAAAGACAGTAGAAGTTAGTTTGTTTATTTCGTTTATTTTAATTATTCAACCAAAAGACTTGATGAAAGCACAAAAATAGAAATTATATACACTTCACTATAGAACAAATCAGAAAAAAAAAATTGTGTACTGAGATCCTTGGAAACAGGATTCGCCAGGAGGTCGGTGAGTGTAATATTCGTTACAACTTGCGCACGCTTTCCGAGTTTTTCTATTTTTTATTTATTAGTTTTGCAAACACAACAACTGCCGACAACTCTGATATTACTATTACTTTTACGCAAAATTTTATCGTAAATCTCCTTGGATAGTAAAATTTTGAATATATCGTTAGGAGTTACTATATTTAAGCCAGGACCAGGACCTCTACGTTGCCGTAACACATTTCTGTTGGTGTATTGGTATTCCGGATAGGGATCAAGACGCCAATGCGTACCATCCTTTCCATGGATTTTAGTTGTTTCTTCACTGTTGTCAGAATCATGTGAATCCTCTTTAGCCTCTATATGTCCCATATGTTCTGAATCGTATGCTGCTGATATTATATCGCAAATGTCCTATGTTTATATTCGTTTAATACCTCATTCGTATCGGTGGAATTTAAGCGTGCTTTTTTATAACAAGAAGCCATTGTATTACACTTTACCTTCTTCTCGCGCTCAACGAACTTATTCATGTATAAAAGCAGTAGCAAGAAGATGAATTTGTCGATCAGTCACAAAGCCAAAGGGGAAATCACCAAATTCATGTTTATGTTAGACATTGCAAAAACTTATACTTTACATTTTGTAAAATTATTTTTCTTAAATATATTGGTATATATTATAAAACTTTCGTATATATTGTTTATGGTACCCGGGTACCCTGTCACTCTGTTAAAGGTGATTTTTTTGTCACTCACATAAGGGTTAAACAAAATAAACTGAAAAATATCGAAAGGCCACTATAAAAAATAAAATTCTTAATATATTAAAGAAACGCACTTTCTATGAAACACGTAAATTTAATTTTGTTAAAAACCATTTTTATTATTTATTAAAAAAAAAAACAGACCAGCCAAGCACCTGGTGTTTTAACCTAATTCGGGTACGCTGAATCCAGTGGTGTTATCCGTTTTTTTAGGTTAGCTTTTGTTTTGGAAATATACCGTTATTTCGAAAAACGGTTTAGTTTATTGATTAAACTAAAAAAACCGAAATTCCGCAATAAAATTACTTTAAAAAAAAAGCCTAAAGTTTATTCTTATATGCGCAGTCATTTTAGAAACTTAATTTTTTTAGCAAAAAATAAATCATTTTTTAGCAAAATTTCAAAATTTTTGATCTCTAAAAAATCATAAATAAATGGAAGATGTGCTTAGAATTTTTTTTTTAGACATATAAAAAACGAAATTTGCAAACAAAAAAAGCCATAAGTGATTAAAATCTGTTCACAACTTTTGATTTTATTCACAAAAGACGAAAAATTTCCATTAAATTTAAGAATTTCATAAAATGCAATATTTGTATGGGAGCCTCCCTAAAAAGTGGGGGTAAAGGGCAAGTTTGTTTTTGGAAAATGTTAAAAACAAAAAACTAATGGAGGTCGGTCATATTTTTTATCATTCTTGGCAGTTATGGGGCTTTTTCTTCAATATATTCCTAGTCTGTATTGAAAATTCAAACTTTGGCGGGCGTGAGGAACGGTTTAGCCTTCGCCGATTGTCCTAAAACTTTTTTTGGTGTCGTTTTTTATCAATACCCACCGAATTGGGGGGTATGAGCATGGAGAAATAGAAAAATATGCTCCATACAGTTAACTTTGCTAAAGTTACTTAAAATTTTGAGATATGACTATGATGCCATTAAGTAGCGATATGTTTATTAGGTGATAAACACAAATTTTCAATTACAATTTCAATTTGTGTTGGTTTATATACCCGTGAAGTGCGGGGAAACCGAACTAAAATAACATTTTGGAAACTCGTGTAAGATACTACAACACACAACTTGAAAAACACATTGTCCTAAAGATTACAAATAGACCTATGAAATTAAAGAAGCAGTCCGTGCTATTTTTTGCATTAACCTTGTCATACATTATTTAACTGATATAGACGTTGTTTATAAAAAAGAAAATATTGCTTTGTAAACAAGTTCCCTTACGTTTTTTTATAAAAGTTTTTTTCATTAATTAAAAACAAAATTTACTTTGTATTATTTATATGGAGCGGGATACCGGGATCCCGGGAAATTTAAAAAAAATTCCCGCTTTCCCGGGAATCGAAAAAGTCCGGGAAAAAAACTCTAACGACCACCCTTATATATATACTCAGAAAAAAAACCAAAAAAAAAATGGTTTAATAAAACACCAAAGCCACCAAAGGGTATTTAAATACCCATGTCCTATCACAGAAGTAAGAAGCTGTATTATTTTCTTTTACTCCAAGCAACTTCTACGGACCCCTAGGACATAAATTCTTTAAAATTGTGTAAAAACCTTACGAGTGGATCTAGAGACATTTATTAGAGGGTTAAGTAAAATGGCACCATCAGTATTTCAGCCATTCTGTGAAAGCCAAGAGACAAAAAGTAGTGGCCGGGATTAAAACATCGTTTATTTAAAAAATATTTTTTTTTATAACTATACAATAATATAACTATTATACAGTTTAATTGTTAGAGCCTTAGCGTCTTAGACCATCAGCTTAAAAAGCTGTATTGGCTTGTGTATTTGTTGGTCTTAAAGGATTTAGAAATAAGGATGGATCCTTTAAAGTTTCATCTCGATTATTCGATTTTTATCATTGGAATATTTTCTCTAAATATCTGGTCTAAAAAAAATTTGAAAATATTGAATACAAAATTCCGGCCAGATCCGTCTGCAAAAGCTCTAAACTTTTTATTTTTTTATTTTACTATTATCGTCTTTGCAAAGGCTTCTGTCAACAAACCATCCGCAAAAGAACACAAATCTCTTAAATAACATGGTGTGGGTCTTGAGAGCCCGTCAGGAACTCAGCCACCACATTATTTCGTTCCACACTGTACCGTACCGAACATATGTGTTACATGTGTAGTTTCAAAGATAGAGTTTGTTGTAGTATTTAAGTATCTGATATAAATGATCAGCTTCCTTAGTGGCATTAACTTGTATTGTACTTTTGTAAAACCACACCAACAAACAGCAATAACAATTGCTACAATTCTGTTAAATATTGTCTGGTCATATTACAACAATAACACACAAATAAAAAAAAAAAAAAAACTACAAAATAACAATTGCATTGATCTTTATTGTTGGACACATGTCTGAGCGGATGTTTAGGAACGTTACAAAAAACAGGAACAGCAACAAACACCAACAACTAAAATACATACTAAGACATAATTGTAGCATACCTGCTTACAGTATCACGTCAGTTTACCATTCAATGGATGGATCTGAATGCGAGTGCTTAGACAAGAATATGATCTTACACTTGTTATTACTCCCATTCCTTTATGATAACGATTATTTTATTTGTAATGTTGGCTGTTATTGCTGTTACAGTGGCATTAAGTGGCTGGATGGGGCGGCACAAAAGTTTGTTTGTTTGTCGGTCGGTCGGTCTGTTTATGTGTTTGTTACCAATCAACTAACCAAGTTAATAACTAACAACCTTTTCCTTTCGATTCACACAATCTATCATTTGGTTGAGACACTAATAGGACTCCTTCAATATTGTTGTTGTTGTTGCGTGTTATAAAAATAAGTCTTAAATCATAATTTCACTATGTTGCAATATGCGTTACAGAGTCTCTTGAGGTTGTATTGGTTTTTGTTATACCCTTCTATAATAGTAAATTATCAAATAATTAAACCATCGTTTTGTATGAAAGATCGCAAAGATTTTCATACAAAAACCGGGGAGTTCATTGCAAATTATTTTTAATTAATCTAATAATAAAATTTTTTCGAATGTTAATCTTAATTGAAACTTTAACTTCATACTCTATTTTAAGCTTTTGGCTTAACTGATTAAATATCGGCTTTAAGGTAAGTTTAAGATATAGTTAACCTTTCTGCTTCCTAAATTGTGATATAAAGTATTACAAGATCCTGGGATTTCGATCGGCATCACATGTCGTAGGACTCTTTCTCGAAACTACAGGTTATTGGAGTTCTGCTTAGAGAGAAAAACTTTGAAGCTGTACGTTCCTTGCTTTTCAAAGAATAATTAAAACGCTTAATTTAAAACGGATGTTTTTTTTTTTAAGCATAGAACATTCTTAAACAACTAAATACAATAAATTCAATGGAAATAGCAAAATGTTGACTTTATAAGCTCCAAAATTTCATGACATTTAATGTTTAAATCAGTGTTCGAAAATGAACAGAACATTATTTAGCGTTCGGCTCACACACCCAGGAACGATATCTATTTTTTAGTGTTTGTGTAGACGAACACAACCGTGAATACTATCGTAACTATTTTCAAGAAAGAGCCGAACACTATATAGTGTTCTGTTCTTCGTTAAAAAACAGAACAATTGTAGTGATACTAGACAAACATTGGATGTTAATGTTCTATAATGTTTCTTTTTTTACACGAACAGCTTGTGTTTGTTTCTTTTTCGTATGTGTATTTTGTATTTGTAAAAAATGTTTGGATTTTTACCAGCCAAAAGTGCGCTTAGCACAACAGAAACAAACGAAACTAATGATCTGAGCCGAACACAATGAAGTTTGTGGTTAAAAAAACGAACTGAATTAAATGTTTTTATCTTTTTGTTGAGTTGGATAAGAACAGTATTATTTTTGTGTTTCGAAAGATGACATACAGGAAAAAGTTAGTTTTTAATGATTTTCTACACAAACACTATTAGCGTTTGTGTTTTCCATAAATCTTCCGAACCGAACACTAAGGAGCGATATTTAGTGTTTATTTTCGAACACTGGCTTAAACATAATTTTTGGCATATGGCGCCTAAGAGCGCGCCTTATAAACGCCATCCTATCGGTCCAATTTTTAATAAATTTTTCGAGCATTACCCGGTCTTATTTCGTCAATAGCACGTCGAATGCTAGGTTCTTAATTTTTCAGCATAGACCAGACATTTGACGTTCCCCACCAAAAAGTATTCCAAAAGTGTCGAATCTCACGAAAGAGGTGGCCACTTTACAGTTCCATTTCTTGAGATAACTCAGTCACAAACGTTTGGCTCAACAAAGTGTTGGTTGTACGCGCTGTATGGCATATTGCGCCGTCTTGTTGGAACTATTTATCCTTCAAATGATTTGCAATGAAATAAGAAATAAAAAGCTACGAAACATTTGCGTGTAGCGTTCGCTATTAATGTTAAGTACTGTGGCACAGATTTTAGGGTTATAAGGGTAGATGCCGCCTTCAGCATGTAAACCGCACCAAAGAGTGATTTTTTCGGGATATAACGGTGTTTCATGAGGATAGTGCTTTTATAATGTTATGTATCGGACTAAATATTTTTCTAGCTTGCTTCCGCCCAAGCTCAGGGAAAATTGTGAAGGTTTTTGCTTCTTCTGCACAAACTTTTTAAATTAAATGCAGCTGTATCCCATTTACCGACATAATAACATTAAAAAAATAATAAAATAAGATATACCAAGAAAGCAAAACTTTTGAATTCAAACTTTTTTAGAGATTGAGGTGTTTATTTTACAGGGCTGTGAAGTCGGAGTCGGAATTGAAGAGTCGGAGTTAAGGGTTTTGTACCGAAGTCGGAGGCAAAGTACCAACAAAAAATCGCTACTCCGACTCCAAAGTTTTTCGGCATAAACAATTTAAAAAAATGTTCTAATATTTTTCCAAAATAAAAAATTTTAAAAGGGTCTGCTTTAAGTATTTTGAAGTCAGAAAACAAGGACTAGTCTACTTTACATATAAAACTCAATGCGGCACGTGCTAGAATTAAAATACCGGGTTAATATTTTCACAAATTCATTTACTTGCAACATTTACCCATTTAAAAGACATCGCTTTGAAAAGCAAGTGTTTAAAGTCAAATAATAAGCAGACTAATATGCATTTAAAATCAAGTTTAGAGTAGGAGCCGGAGTCGGAGTTGGAGTCGGTGTAAGCACTATTTTTTGACGACTCCACAGCCCTGGTTTTATTCAAATAATTCAATTATATATTTATATAATCCACTCCAACGACGACAGATTTTTGTAAAACCCTTTGGGGTATTTAAATACCCCATAAACTGGAATGGGAAAAATATTTTAAATCATTTACTTAATAAGAAAATGGATCGACCGTTAAAGCGAAGACTTTTAGCTAACGAATAACTTGACAGGTTCAAATTTACTCATAATTCAACTGCCTTCATTGTTCGGATTGGAGGACAATGAGAAAAAACGTAAATCCCAAAAAGACTTTTCTATAAACATAGGCAAACTATTAATTAGAGTGTTACAAATAGATTGACTTAGAGCTCAATATTTAATGAAAATCTCACCAATTATTTTAGGGTGTTTTTTTTATCAGCTTAGAGATAAAGATTTATTAAATTTTAATCACTATATTTATTTACTTATAAATATGGATAATTGTATAATAATGCGTCTAACACATTATAGTTTTTGACTTAAAGTAGGGTAAACAATATTTGAAAACTCAAAAACAAGATTCTATAACTCATTGCAGCATTAGAGAAAAAGCGAATGAGAATACCCAATCACGTAAATACGATAAAGTCTCGATTTCAAATAAAGTTTTGTTGCAACATTTCGACTCCAGCAACAATTGCTGACTGTTAAAGATGACACAGGAGCGATATAATTGCTTAACAAGCGTTCACAACTTTTCAAAGTTAAACAAACATACGTTTTAAGGTCGCACATGGAACTTACAGTGGGTATGTTTGTCTCCGCATCACAAAATCAGTGCATACTTGTATGTGTGTGTACATTTTCGTTGGCGGCAACGTGAAACGTTATTCTTTTCTATTATTATTTTTTTTTGTTGTTGTTGTTTGTTGTTATTATTACCATTATTGACTCCTGTCTATCTCTGCCATTCATCTCAAAAAATAGTCACTCACTCATTCGACTCATTCACTCTCAAATTGTACTGTAATGTTGGGTAATTTAAGTCGCTTTATATGGCACAAAAATATTATATTACCGCCAATCAATTGTTGGCGCTCACCAAATTGACAATTATTAACTACCTAGAATTGTGTATTGCTTTAAGAGTTTCGTTCCTTTTTTCTTTTAGTTTTTCTCCAAATCGTACCGATAGTTGGATAGACAGAGAGACAAACGGACACATTCATGTCCCCCATGTGATAGTTTAGTTTGAAAAAAAATGACATAGTTGATGTTCATTGTGGGATTTTGTCTTTTGAAATTTTTTTTTTTTTAATTTTTATTTGATTCCATTTGATTTTGTTATTTTTTCTTAATTGGCTAAGATTTTTTTGTTGTTGAGTTGAATTAAGTGTGAATATCATTAATTGATTGTTGACTGTAAATTGTATTTAATTTCATTTGGCATTATTTGATGTTTTAATAAGTGTTGCAATACAATGGAACTTAATAGAAAATTGTGGGAGCTTTACATGATCCTTAGAAAATAAATTTAAGTATGTATCCGAAAAATAAAATTATAATAAACATTCAATTAGATCAAGTAAAACCAGGGTTGTTTGACCAATTGGTGCCGAAAAATATTTAAACGATTTATTTATCAGCTCGAGATCTATTATGCTAAAATAGAATTTCTTGGCTTTAGAGAAGGGATTTATGAAAAAATTAAGCTTTTTACCTGCAAATCGTAAAACTCATCGGTTCCTAAATGTTAAGTGTTAATGACTCGAAATTAACTAAATTTGTGATAATTAAATCATAATTTACAAAAGATCCTAAAACCATAACAAACAATAATACTGTGAGGTAGTGCTGGGAAACTATCGATAGTACTATCGATAGTCTTAATATATCAATAAAAACAACTATGAAAACATGTAAAAGCAGTTTTTGTACTGCTAATTAGAGGCCCTTATGTCAAAATTTGTATATGTTTAGATGGGGACTGAAATGTCAAATTTTTTTATAGTGCCATAAAAAAGGGGAAATGCGATTGTGAGCATAATGAACTACTATTAGTGAAAAGTCCTCTGGATCGATTATCTTTCGGGCGGATAATCAAAACTAATTTAGAACATTATCTAAAGTAATTCCTTCAGAAAGATGCTTTTCAGCTGGCGGTGAAATATTAAATAACCGGAGAAACTGCCGTAGGTCATATAAGGTGGTTTTACAAACATCAATTTTTTCCTATTCAAGAACATACCTTCAGTCGATTAATGCACTAAAGTTTATTCTGTGGGGATAAGCTAGTTCCTATGCACATTTCGCTAGTAATTTAGGAAATTAAAAATATTTTACAAATAAAATTGCAAAGCGAATGAGAATTACGAGCTATTAAAAAATGGACAAAAGTTGTATAAAAATACTGTCTGGAAAAAATATTTAATTATTTCATTATTAAATATGTTTTATTGAATGCTATTTTGCAAAGTGTAATTTTTTCATTGAATCAAATAAAAAGTTTGTCGACCTAAAATTTTATTTTTAACAAACTGTGTTGTTAAAATTTTTGTTGTGTTATTTTTTTCAGGGTAGGTATAAATTTTAATATATTAACCCGTTCTTACAACTTCTTCTTTTTCTTCTGTCATCCTTCTCACCCACTGAAGCATCCCTAGAGGGAAGCGAACTGACACCAAAGTAGTCCAGTGATAGGTCTTTGGTGGTAGAGACCGGTTCTAGTTTTAACACTTTCTATGTATAAGACCTATCACTTTTACATGGGGTTGTCATTGGAGGGGGTGAACTGACACCATATGACCAGTCACACATCTATTCTCAATGGACGTGTTTAGTGACAGTTAATACAATGTAGTATTATTTCAATAAAACGAGTCCTAGAATTAAATTCAAGAACCAAATTTTAGAAAGTCCCAAAAAATGTGTCACACCACCGGCAAAGACTGTACTGCAATTCATTACTTTTTCTTCATTTTTGTTCTTCATAAGCCAGTTACATGATTGGATCTCCTTTCACTGGGCATGAGTTCTTTCTTTTTGTTTCTGTTCTATTTTCACAACTCCCAGGACCAGTCCGTTGGACCAATTGACACAAATTTCCCGCAGGGATACTATTATTCTGTATCTGACTCTGTTATTGGCCTCGCTAGTGATGCCTTTCCTGCTTTTACTTGTAGCACGCAATTCGTCATCAAAACTTTTTTTTTTTGATTTTATTCTGAATTCGTGCCTAAAAAAACCAAAAAAAAAAAAAAAATTTGAAAGAGGAAATTTTATGACTGATTTACTTACCCGTTTTTCACCTTACGGAATGATAAAACACCAGCATCATGCCTGATATTGTTTTTACTTTAAAAAACTTATTTACATATTTAACTTAAACAAGTAAGAGTGCTATATTCGGCTATGCCGAATCTTATATACCCTTCACCATGATGAGATAAGAACAAAAAGCTATATACATAAATAACGTTCTTTAGATAGGTGTAAGTGAATATTAATTGAGCCACGCCAACTTTTCATTTCGCCATGCCGAAGAATATAAAAAAAACTAAAAATTTATATATATACCTAAGCCTGTTTCCTCTTTTGCCAAAGTTGATGTTGGAAATTCGTTTTATAATCTTAAAATCGTTTTTTAGAACATAAAAAATTTAAATCAAAAAAATGAAAAAAAATTATTTTTGGGATTCTATCTGGCAATATCATCAGTCTCAGGAGAGAACTTAACAACTCGGCTACGAATGCTTTTACTGAAGAAGCGTTAAATTAAAATAAATTGGCCCATAATTATAGTCAAAAATAAAGTATACTTTAGAACAATGGTGTTCACATGCATTTAAAGCTGGTTTTAGTTTAAGGTATACATTATTTTGACTATGAGTATGGGCCATCGAGTCTATGAGTTTGTTTCTTTATTTGAGCGGCATATCATATACATGCATTAATGTGTATGTGGATGCGTAAAATTAAGCACATTACAAATAAAATCCACCACTTGTAGTGAAGGGTATAATAAAAACAACAACAAAAACCACATTACCAACACTGTGTTTGCAATCGGTTGTCTTTATTTCTTGTACTTTTCTAAGCTTCGAATGCGTATAAAACAGATCTAGCGCTTTGATGAAATATTCACAGCTTAGTGTGCATACTTATTTGACTTGACCGATAAATATTATTAAACATGCGAAACATCCCTTTGGGCTTATTTATTTTACACGTTACATCCAATTCAGCTCCGCTCGTGTTACCAACAACGGTACCAAGATAGTTGAAGTTGTCAACATTTTCAATAAAATCACTTGCTAAATAATTAAGAGTTGTATCCATAAAGCACAGCTCCCACCATTCATAATTTTCTTTTTGCTATATTGATCCTAAGTCCTGCAGCTGCCGCATTTGGGTTGAGTGCTGTATGTCGTCGCATATTCGACATCTTCAAGGTGTGCAAATGGATTTTCTGCCTTGTATGGAACTTCTCATGACCTCATCGAGGACTAGTACAAAAAGAAGCGGCGATAGTATACACCCTTGTCTTATCCCGGTTGCAACATCAAATGATTCGGATAACGTGCCACGGTGTATCTTGATATTCATTCCTTTCTTCTCCAGGGTATATCGCTATAAGGATCTGTTGACGGTTTTGAATGCTAAAGGCAGGATGTTAACGGTCGTAAACAAATGTTCTATTATTACAACTTTACATGTTCTGTAACTCTCGCGTCGAGAAACTTTTCGATTAAAATGTGTGGAATGAAACAAAGATGCAATATATTGAAACAAACAGGTGTTTTTCTCATTACACTGCGTCTGTAACATGTTTGGCGAATACTAGCTGTCACGTAACAAAATTACACGCCAATTATAAAAAAAGTGTGTCTGCAAAATTTCTGTGAGAAAGTTTCCGCTTTGAACTGTTAAATAAACTCACGAATTAAAAGGGAAGAGAAAAAAATTTTAACACTAAAAAACAATTAAAAATGCAAAATGCGAAGAATAATAATAATAATATTTTGTTCTTGGCACATTTTTTTATTGTTAAATTATTTTGCTTTTAACATTTTCATAAAATATACGAATGTTTTCAAAGCTCGTTTGCAAACAACAAACATTCAAGTCGCATTTTACATTATTTGGTATAGCCGACGGCTGTATTTACGCCGCCGTCGTTGAACTCATTTCAATTTTAGTAAATTTTGGCCGCCGTCAACGATATGTGTGAATGGCGTTGTCAACGTCTGCAATGTCACATCGGCTTCGAGTGCAATGTTATGACATTTATAACGTAACGAAGTAGTCTCTTTTGATAGTTTTCGACATCAGTTACAGACACACTTTTTTCTCACTTTTCGAGAAACGATGGAATATTTTGTTTCACATCTTTTCGATGCGAGAAATTCTCACTATGGTTGCAGAGAATGGGTACAGGAAGGATGAACGTAAAGTAAATTTTTAATAATAGAACACTTTTTATACGGGCGATTAAATCTGGAATTTAGCTATCGTTAAGTTGTGAAAACGTGCCTAAATTTACGAAACACTTTAAATCTACCAAACATTTAAAATCTACGAAAAAGGTGTTGAAATGCCTTCAAAAACTCTATTAAATTTAAATACAAGTTATATGACAGTTACAACACTTTCTTAAGCCTAACTTAAAAAAAGAATAGAATTTGTACAAAAACTCGTGATTAAACTGTTTTCCAATACATATATATAAAATTATAAAAAATAATATATCTTTTTCTAATAAATATCAAGCCAATTTAATCAATAGCCATTGTTACTGTGACAGCAACCCAACAGTTTCGTAGAAAAATAGCGGCATTTAAAGTCTTTTTAAATGGGCATCGTTTTGAAATGTAATAAAATAAATGTTATCTTGTTTTTTTTTTAAACAGAAAACAAATATTATAATAAATGTAAATTTTTCCTTTTGTTGACCGTATTTAAAACTCATTTATGGCTGTGACACTTGTTTATTCCATCCCAGTGTCATCATTTAAACGAACCCTCCAGCCAGCCTCTCAGCGAGATTCGTATTAAAAATGCACCATTTAAGTCTTGTTAACTGACAAAAAAATGTGTTTGTTTTTTTTTTTTTTTTGTTTCATTACGCCCACTTCAAACTGCATTTTCGTTGGGCATATGAGAAAGATCCAATAATCAAATATTACTCGTATATTAGTCAGATTAATTTCATTATGGCATTAATTGCATTTTGTTGTAAATTATTGTATTTTTCTGTTTGTTTTATTCGTAATATTATTTTCCAAATGTTAAGTATGAATTTTATGGATGACTTTTAAATAGGTTGGTAATGAATGTGGTAGCAGGCAGTCTGGAAATTTATTTGTATTTATCTTGTTTTCGCTGAATGGCTGTGTAATTGTCTGTATAAGTGTCTGGGCAACACCCACTGTTAATGTGATTTAAAACTGTGTGTGTTTCTTTAAATGCTTGGGAATTATTTATAGCCATTTTGCGAGGTGCAACAGGTTGGAAAATGTTAATTTTTTTAAACTTAAATTTAAAGCTGAACAAAATTTACATAAAATAGTTAGTAGCGAAATAATAGCGTTAAGTACTTCTTACAACGCTTTCCTAGGTTTAGGGTAGGTTTAATTAATTAGTTGCAATTTTTAAAAATTTCGGACAAAATTTTGGCCATCTGTTAACAGGCACTTGAATTAAAGTCGGGAATTTAGCTGGAGGTCTACACCACGCGTATTTGCCTACACGCATTGCATGCTTTTCAGGGTTGGGCAGCATTTGAAAAACATGTATTTGAAATACGTATTTAAAATACAAATACGTATTTAAAATATAACACATGACGTGAAAGTATTTTGTATTTTAAATACATGTACAGCAAGTATTTTGTATCTTAAATACATACAATAAATAGAAGTAGTTTGTGTTTTGTAAATATTTTAAATAAATACAGATGTGTAAGTATTTTTTAAAAAACATATGCAATTCCCTTACCGCTTTTTAGCATATTTTTTAAAAAAAATATACAATTCCCTAACTCAATCTGCTAAATCTAACAGAAAATATGCTAAAATGGTAACACTGCTTCTGATAAACACGTTCACTATTTATTTTAACACCCAAAAGGCAGATACCTCAATTATGGCGTATAAACATCTTTTCTTATATTTCTCTTTAAAACTTTGACATAATTTCAATTCTTAGAAAATTTAAAAAATCGTGTAAAGGGCTACTAAATAAAAAAAAAATAAAAAACAAATAAAACAAACACCTTAACAATGTTTATAAATGTAATCCGGGTGTAATAAAAGAAAACAAAAAATAAAAAACACCTAAAAAATGTAAATGAACATCAAAATGTCTAGAAAGTGTTAATAATAGATTTAAATAACAAAACTAGTAAAATATTTACAAGAATACTTCAACGTTATGGGCTATTTTTTTTTTTTTTCACCAATTTTGAACTGCATAAGTTACACAAACGACACTGGGTGGTAATTTGCACAAGCACAAATGCAAAGGAAATAAAGAAACGAAACAAAACAAAAACTAGAATCATAAAATGTTATGTTCATTTTAACCAAACACAATATTGAGATTAAATCCATAAAGAACAAAATAAGTTTTTTACGATTTTTAATAAATGTTGACAAATTATGAAGTTTTAAAGGAAGCCAACATGAATGAAAATGTTCCGGCTTAAAATTTTATTTAAAAATTTTTGTTCGAAATAAAGACCAAATTTAGACGGTGATTTTTCAGACGTCTCTTTTTCCTAATTCCGTTTTAAAACTGCTACTAAAAATTAGCGAAGTAACGATACGCCTTTTTGCCAATACGATACCGATACCGATATTAAAAAAGAAATATCGGCGATACCGATACGAATTTAAATTCAAGGTTAAATTAACAAAAGTCAAGTTGAGTATTTTTTTATTACACAAAATTACAGCGTTGGAGATTATTAATATTTAATTTTAATATAAATAAGATTTTTCCACTGCAGACTTGCAGAGTCTTAGATGCGACAGAACTCTTTGGTAAGCTTAAGTATTTCTGCGTCAAGTTCTTAAATTTTGGGAATAACATTTCATTTCGCCAGTAAACAAGCGGATATGCCTCTCTAGAATAATAAGAAGATCTCTAGATATCTTCTTTAGCTGAACCAAAGCGTAGGATAGACGAAGGATAATCCTATTCGAAATTTTCTTATATTTTCATAAACGCTGCAAAGGTCAGTTCTTGTCCACTTATCAGAACTTTTACTAGGTGTAGGGGTGACCATCTCTTTAAGACTTTTGGAACGCAAAGTCATGTTAAGTAGCTCAATTAGACGTTTTTTCAATATATGTGACCTTCTCTGAGAAAACGGACCTGGTGTGACAAAAAACGGGTTTGGGACTTAAGTGGAGTGGATTCTGGTACCTAAAAGGGTGTAGAATAAGATAAAATGAGTTAGATTTCTGATAAAAATTTATTTACCCCATAAAAACGTCTCCCAACTAAAGGTGTGTTCACAGTGATAATGCGTTATGGAACTTTAAATGCGTTTTTCTCAAAACTTCATTTTCACAAACTTTCTTAAAAGAATAGAAAAAAAATGTAACCCACTGAGAGCTATGTTTTTAATATCACTACGGATACATTTACAGTGGCTACCAATTAAAAAATCTTAGCACTAATGGTACATTAAAAAAAATAATCGCACAATTATGCGCTACGCAATAAGACATACTGAGATGCAGTAAAGTAAGTGGAGGAACTCTTAACAAGTTTCATAAAAGAAAAAATAACATTTCAAGTGCCACGGCATTCCCTTACTACGAAGCCGGTTCGTAAGGGAGAATACTAAAAAATAACTGTAAAAAACAGTCAGTGTACAAAGCTTATAGCTAAGTTCACCGGTTTTTATATGCGTTGAATAAAGCGCTTTTCATGTCAAAAATATATTGCTTCAAAGTGGGAACTCACCATAAAAAATTCATGCCTTCCGTAAGCGGGATGGTAAGTGAAACTCTTAGATTTCTCCCTTACAAACCTGCTTCGTTTGAAGCACAATTTTTTATTGAGTAAACTGAAGTAAAAGTTATGAGAACAATGTTTTAAAATAAATTTGTGGACAAGAGAGCCTTTTGCCTCTAAAGCTCAGTGCGAACTTAGTGATCGATTTTTCCGACAGGAATTTGTAAGATTACATTAGTTGGTTAACAGTTTAAAAATTAAAATTCAACACGACTTTAACCAGGTTGTGAAAGGTCAAGAGCCTCTCACTTACAGATCCTTTCGCTTATATATCTAATAGCCAAAGGACGGTGAAATGTTCATCAGAAAAGCCGTAACAAAACTTGAATAAAACTTTTATTAAATGTGATCCTTATATGTACCCTGTGTTAAGGATGCACTAAATTATTAACTTCTCCATTTTCAATTGAAATGAGTGTCAAGAATCTTATTTTGTTTCTGATGTAGAAACTCCTTTTTATCTTAGAACTTTTTCCAGAAAGTAACTAAAATTCTGTGGCCGTATGGAAAAACTAGATAACTGCATTTTTTAAAAACACGAGAAAAACACACTTAGGCCCGTTTTCACAACTTACCGATAGCTAAAGGTAGGATTTTATCGGCCGTATAAAAAGTGTTCCATTATTACAATTTTACTTTTACCTACCAGGTAGGATGAACCTTAATTTACTTTATCGCTTACTTTAGGTTAAAGTAAAGTTTTAATAATGGAACACTTTTTATAAGGCCGGTTAAAGTCTACTTTAAGCTATCGGTAAGTTGTGAAAACGGGCCTTAAAGTTTTAAACATATTTCGCTTATTATTTAATATGAATTTATGTTTCTTTGCGTGCGCATGAAACAAAACATAATTTAAAATAGTGTTAAAGATTTCTGGTTCCATTAAACTAATTTTCTGGCACTAAAACCGAGAATCAATGTCAGTTATCTTGTTTTTTCGAAAAATCGAGTTATCTAGTTTTTCCGAAAAAACTTTTTTTTCAAATTATTTTAAAATTTTACGGAATTAAGACAACTTATGAAATGATTTGTGGAAAAACCCTAACTATTTGACTCAGCACGTTAATTTACCCGTTTTTTTACGAAAAAATTTAGCTACCCAGTTTTTCCAAAAATATTTTTTTCCATTTATGTATGCTTATATATCAAAAACTAGTATAAATTCCGCTACATCGTGAGCGTCTCCCTTTTTCCGTGGACATATGTATGTACATATATGCCAAGGTTTATGTTTCGATATTAAAAAACGACCATTTGTAAAACAAAAAAATACCAAACAGTTATTCTCATCCACTCATGACATTGCATGTTTAATTTTATGTTTATAGGTGCAATATTAATGAATATTTAAAAAAGTACCAATTAAAGAACAAAAAAGTACCAAAAAGATACCTCCTACAGATCATCAATCAATGAGGACCTTTTGGTTCTTTTTTTCTCCCCATTAAAGTATCAGAAATTACAATATTGTAGTGGGAGCTCAAACATTATCGTGGGAATTTTTAAAAAGTACCGAATTCGTATGTGGTCTTTTAAGATAAGATTCAAATGTGATATAAACTTTATTTCTACACTCAAAATATTATGTAGTTAAATTCCAACGAAAATTCATTTTAAATAACTGAAAATTCATTTAAAAAACGGATCATTTATATTTCATTTAAAACAAATGATTTTTACATTCATTTATAAATTTGTTATTTATAAAACAACATATTCCTTAAAATTGAATAATTTTTACTTTTAAAAAATATATTTCAACTGACAAAAATCAAACTACATAACAAAATAAATATGGAAAAACATTATTTTTTGGTAGTTTGTTTTTGAATAACAAACATAAATGTTAAAAAATAAAATTATTCGTAAAATAACTATATTTTTATTCAATTTTAACAGTACGGAAAACGAATTTTATTACCCACAATCAGTTACTGTAATTATTTTATGAGTGTATGTTTATTGGTTTAAAAGATAGATGGGGTGACAAAAAAAGTTCCAAAATACATGTTTCTCCCCTTTACTCCCTAAAAGGGGCGAATTTCAAAAAAGTACCAGACACCTGTCCGCTTATTTTTTTAAAGATCAACGATAACTATTACATTTTTTTGTATCTCTTTTAGTTCTGTAGATATTTTTCGAATTTTAAAATAAAATCCCGTCTTAGTTGGGGAGAGACCAACCTCCTGTTCAAATTTCAAGTTTTTAGCTTCAGGCGTTTAAGCTGTGTGTTGATGAATCCGTCAGTAACATTACAATTTCATATTTATTGATAACCCGAGTTTTTGTCTGTTTTTATGCATAAACTGGATTAAAAGCTTTACCCTTTATGGCCGACCCCTCTTGATTTATGGGTTTATAAAATTTTTTTTAAGTATTTTAGTTTAGCTGAACAAAAACACTGCCTTAGCATTGCTACAGTAAAAAAATATTAATTGGTAAGTCGAAAATTTTTTCAAAGTTACAGTACCACATAAAGTACGGTGGTTCTTTGTGGGCTAAAAAGTATTACTCGGAAAGATTTCGGGTGTTCGGCAGTCGTGTTCTTTATATCAAGAGCTTCAGAAATGATATAATATGCCTATTCTATAATATTCTTTGAATTATCGGGAGTTGCAAATTTTAGGTTCCAAATTTTGACCTAAGAGCTTGTAACCCGAATTTGTTCTATTTCGCTCTTTCTCTTAGTTATCGAAACAACATCGTCTTTAACTTCTTATTTTTATGTTTTTTTTTAAGACACTATGTAGTTACCTTGTTTTTTCAAAAAATGCATGGAGTTATCTAGTTTTTACATACAAATTGGTATTTTTCTGATTTTTGTTTTTCAAATAACTTTTAAATGAGAAAATATATTAAAATTTTGATCTGACAGAGTGATAGTAAATGAAACACGCCTTCCATTTTTGGAGTTATCTCATTTTGCGCAAAAAGTGGAGTTAACTAGTTTTTCCATACGGCCACAGAATTATACATTAATGACTTCACAGAAAAAACATTGATTTCAAATTAAAAATGTATGATGTTAATTAATTATTTAAATTTGCACCAGTGAACAAATTAATATTTGATATTAACAACATTTTCTCTAGTAATGTTGTTGATATATGAGGAGGTCCATAACAAAACGCAATAATTACATTTTTCAAGTGTTTTGATTTTTTTATTTGAATCCTATTCTACACATTGAAATCTATATTACCTTTATTAGAGAGCATTCCAAAACTCAATAACTACACTGCCATTCAATATCAAATATAAGGCTTCAGAGCAAAATGCAAAAATTACACATCTTTGCAATAAATCGCTACAAGAAGTTATAAAAAAGTCAACATTATAAATAAATTATGCTCTGGTGGTAACTCTTAGATAAGTGTAAAACGTAAGGAATTTTTGTTTAGTTAATACCAGAATGTACTAATAAAGTGACCTCACAAGCACAGCTGTTTGTAGTGATTTTCTTCGTGTGTGACGTTTGTCGTCATTTTTTTTGTTTATTTACTTTTTTTAATAAGGCATTTTGACATTTGCCGTCTCAATTCTAGCAACAAAGTGCCTGTTGTTTTTTCTGTTGTTTCATTGTTGTAGTACTGAGGTCACTTTGTTAATACATTTTGGTTAATACCTTTCGCT